>OZ005735.1:165287823-166487823 GCA_963930755.1 Eudasyphora cyanicolor
TACAGAAGCGATTTTTTTTCAGCGTGTGGGTACAATAAGATATCAAATGTCGAATTTTAGTCTAAACGATTGGTATTTGTGTGTGGTGTGGGGGCTATATCAAAATGTGGACCAATTAGGCTGTATGAATGATTTTGGGTAAAATTAATTGCAAATAACCAAATTTCAGTACAACATAAAAAAATGTTCACCATTAATCCTGAGAATAAGATCCTACATAAAACCATGGATCTTCGCTGGACCCTTTTGATGTGAATGGTTCTATGCATTTTGTCAAATTTCGTCCCAATGGATTGAAGTTTCCGGATTATATGACGTAAATAAAATCGAAAATTGATCCTAAGAAATAATGCTAAGAGACTGATATGTTTAAAATATGATTATTATTCTGTTAATGTGAGATCGGCTTACAACATTTTTGTACACTCAATGTCTGGAACCGCGATATCATTTCAGAGTACCAATAAATACATATCTGTCGTAGAAAAATCCAATTCGCCCGAAATTAACTCAAAAGCTGTATGTAACTGTACATTTTTGTGTTGACGATTTATTAACGATTTCGAAAATTTATTTTGACAATTTGTATACCCCAATTTTGACGATTTTCGGTCAAATTCGTCGTGGCAACACTGGCTATTAACCTTTGGTTCAAAATTGTCCATTTATGTGAGTGGTACCAAAAGGGGCGTGACAACTTCGCCCATTTTTTCTCTAATAAAATAATGTGTGTAGAATTTCAGAGGATTCAAATAAATAGCATAGAAATTATTAAACAATCAATATTTCACTAAATGTTAACCCTTTGTGGGGGAAGTACTAGAAGGAGTGGACCAATATGGCCCATCTTCGAACTTAGCCGGAGATAGAAGAAAATATTACCACATACCACATTTGAAGTCAATCGGTTACTCCTTTCGAGAGTTATCTTGCGCACCAGCCACCAGACAGACGGACGGACATTGCTCATTCGACTTAAAATGACCCAAAACGGATATCCGCAGAACATACATAGGGTCTTAGGTCACTCCTTCGATGTGTTACACTTTTGTTTCGTAGCAAATGATACATACCCTCCTCTCTAAGGTGAGGGGATACTAACAACTAAAACAGTCAGATTTAAATGAATCTGTGCATACTGCGAGCCAAAACAATATAACAATTGTTCAATCGAGTAACGTCGGCATAACCAAAGACCAATCAGTAACTAGACACCCCAAAGGCCTTTTCAAAAGTACATTCGCATCTGCAAACTCTAGATGGCTACCTAAAAATCTTCTCTCTCGCATACAAACGTACGCGAAATTGACTTTTCCCCCCATCTTGTGGGGAAAAGTTGCAAATACACTGGGGTGTCTATAGCCTAAATTGCCTTTGGCATAACAACGAATCAGCTGATTCAATCTGTCATATGGAAATCTGTTTTAATGGACGAACCAACGAAATGTCAACGGACTAACGAACTTTCTAAAGGCAAACGTAACCGTGACGCCCTCGTAGCGTAACGAATCAGCTGATTCAGGGCTGGATTAGGCAAACGTAACCGTAAAGCCCCCGAAGAGTAACGAATCAGCTGATTCGATCTGACATATGGAAATCAGTGTAAACGATTAGCCAACGAAATCGAAACGTAAATGGACGGCTGAATCTACTGAAATTTGATTTGTACGGTACGTTTACGCGTATTTGCGAATAATACCAGCAAAACAACGAAAAAAGTGGAAATTTATGCGAAACTTTTGAAATGGAATGATAAATAAGTAATAAAATGTTAAAATAAGAGCTAGAAAATATAAAATAAAATAAAGATGTTAAACATTTTGTTGTGAATGCATGAGTCATATGGCACGTTTTGGGTAATTGCTCCAGCGGGCAACGTTACGGCAGCGCTAAAGTTAAGTTATGGTTAAGTTTGCCTAACTCGGGCTTCAAACTGACATATGGAAATCCGTGTAAACGATTAGCCAACGGAAACGAAACGTAAACGGACGGCTCAATCTGCTGAAATTTGATTTGGGCGGTACGTTTACGTGCATTTGCAAACAAAATTAGTGAAATAATGAAAAAAGAATAAATGTATGCGAAACTTTTGAAAAGTAATGATAAATAAATAATAAAATGATAAATTAGTAGCAAATAAATATTAAATAAAATTCATTTGTTGCTATTTTTGTTGTGAATGTCTGAGAGATACAGCACGTTTTTCAAGTTTTGGTTACGTGCTCCAGCGGGCAACGTTACAGAGGCGCTTAAGTTTAATTGCGGTTAAGTTTGCCTTAAGACTTGATTATGATTACGCAGTGTTGCCAACTCGAGAGCTGAAAAACGGGTACTAAAAGTTCAAAAACGGGCTTAATTATAAAAATGGTTCTTTTGAAAATAAATATTGCAAAAATTCGTTTAGATATATGGGCAAATCCCAGAAACAGTCCACCAACAAAAAATTTTTAAAATTGATCCAACTTAAGTTTGGTTAATGGAATATAAGACTAGATGTTAAAAAATATTTGTGGGTGTCCAGTAATACAAAAGGTATTAAAAAATGGTTCCTCACATCATATCACTTAATTTTATTAGAAAAAAATACTTTTTTAAGGTGTTTTTATCATTATTTGTAGTGGTAAAATAGATAACCCATAACATTAATTTATAAACATATATTCATTCAGAAATACATTTATAAATATAAAAAAATGTTTTACAAAATGTTATTAAAAATAATGCAATTTGATTTGTTAAAATAAACAAAATTTCTACTATAAAAAGTTTGACTGGAAAAAATGTAGCGTGCGTCACGTAGCGCGCGTCACATAGAGTTCACGGCTTTTGATAAAAAACTATAACAATTTTTGGCTGTAAATATTTTTTTTTTTGAATTCTCTTATATATTCTTCTTTCTTTTAGGTATTTCATTTTGGGGGGCTTTATTATGCAAAATTTGCTAAAAATTACGCGAGCATACCTTAACCTTCAAAGCTACTTACATTTTTTGTAGCGTGCGTCACAATAATTTGTGATTAATATTTTCACAACTTATACCTGTTACAAAAATGTTTTTATGGCATTCGAAAGAACGCACATATCCAACTAAACACTATGTATAAGTTGAAGGTATCTCTTTTGAAAGACCAAAAAAATTTTATATTTTAATCCGAAAACGCGTACGAATGTAGCGTTCGTCACGCAGGATTTGCCCATATTTATTACAAACACATATTTGTAAAATTGGCATGTTCTTGTTATTCCGTTTGCAACATCTTGAAATATTGATCGGAGACACCTTAAAATACCTTAACCGACAAAACTATCGCTTTTCGTTTTTCGAAAAAAATCACCTGTAAAAATTTCCCAGCTGATAAATGTACTGTTACGAAGAAAAAGTCAAAACAAAAATAACTTAAACGACATTTACTTTTTGTTTACAAATTTCCTGACCGCGTCGCATTAGTTAAATTTTCATTCTGAAATTTATTTGAACGGCGTTAGAGAAGTTGACATTTTTGAGTTGATTATTTGCTAATATTAATTAAAAATGGTATCAGTTTAAAGAAAGGTAACTGCGTTTTTGTTGATGATGGAAATTTCGTCGAGTTTGTGTTGTGTCCTATAAGAAACAAATGCAAATCATTTTTGCCCGCCTTTTCCTAATTGTTTGTGAATTTGTGAATTTGTGAAGTGAGTTTGTGAATTTATCTGTAACACCCAAAAGGAGAAGAGATAGACCCATTGTTTATTATACCGATCGAAGGAACACTTCCTGAGGCGTATTAATGATTTCCGTCTATCCGTCTGTAGATTTATCGTTGTAATCAAAGTGCTGGTCGTATTTGTGGTCCGATCGTGATGAAATTTAGCACAGTGCTCCTTTTGGTCCAAGGATAATCCATATAGAAACTGGTGAAAATCGGTTCAGATTTAGATATAGGCCCCATATATACTTTCCTTCCGATGTGGTATCAACGTGTCAGAGAAGCTTTGTTTTACAACCGCTCATTATAAAATTTGACTGATAGGAGTTTTTTGACACAGAAATAAAAATATTTAAGTTTCATAAAAATCTGTTGGGATTTTTATTTATTTATTTATATGAATTACAATACAAAGTAAATTTATATTCTAATTGTACGGTTCAAGGAAGAGTCGGGTTCCAAAGACCATGTGGCTAGCTAGAGCTTGCAGTGACAGACCAGAGCCTCTGGTGGGAATCGAACCCACCATCCGTTTCAAGTTGGTATCAAAGTGCTAAAGAAGGTTATTTAACATCCGATCATTATGAAATTTGTCAGGGTGTAGTTTAGATATCGACCACTTAGCATGTTATTAGGGCAATTCCATTTTTAATTTATAAATATTCCAAATTATATTCTGTCACAATTTGGTGTATATCCGTCAACGCAATCAAAAGGTATTCACAAAACAGTATGGGTCATTCGATTGGCATTACAAAGGAATTCCACACAAATTTAAAAAAATCATCAAACTTTGATCGCCTCTCCTGAAAAACGACCTTTTTGCACTTAGCATAGTTTAGAATGGAGGTATCGACATGTAAAATATATCTCTCAATGTTGTGAATTTGATTCGTAGTGTACATATTCTGCAAAGAAAGTGTAGGGTATCATATAGTCGGCCCCGCCCGATTTTAACCTTTCCTTATCGGTTTTTATAATATTTAATGTTAATGAATTTCCCTTGAGTTGTCCACATTTCCAAAATAAATTTTAAAAAATATTTAAGTGCATATTGTGTTTTTGCAATTGTGTTTTTTAACCGAACCGACACAAATACATCGCTACAGCTTGCTACAATGACAGCAAAAAATACTTAAGCCACAAAAAAAGACTAATGCAAAGATTAGTACTAATTAATTGCTCAAAAAAAGCTTAACTTGAAAAGTTCATGTTAATACCTGCACTGAGTACAGAGAAAACTAAAAAAAAACCCTTCTCCTGAAAAATTTACTTTTTGTCGGTTAAGTTTTATTGGCGGTTAGGGCTCGATATACAGGAATTTTATTGATAGTTACCAAATTCTAAATAGACATGGCCATTGGGAATGTCAGCCTGTCCCTCTGTTGTAATTGCGTTAAAGTCAACTACTTATTTTGATATAGACCCCCACACAAAGGTACTTAAAGGGCTAAATACTGATGTGGAAAAGAGCTAAGTTTGCGTGTTTTTTTCCTTTCGGGCAAAAATATTTTTTCGCGTTTTGAGCCACGTAAAACGGACTGAATCTAGCCCGAAAAAGGGATAAGTTGTCATCACTGTTTTTTATGTGGATTTGTAAACAGCTGATTAAAAAGTGAGGCTATGCTAACGGAGGACGGAATTGATAAAGCTGCAATTTTCACAGATAGCAAAGAATGCCCGCATTCTTCTCTCAAACAATTTAGCAAACAACTATCGGGTGTTTTTTTTAGGGGTATAGAACTTCGAATTGACATAAAACACAAGAAAATCGTTTTAAGGTCCATCAATTTGGCTTTATTGGAAGGATAATTTTATGCCATTAATGTTTAAATATGATTTCGGGCATGTGGCCGCCGCGGCTGGCTCGAATAAAGCCAATTCTACAGGTCCAATTTTCAACCACTTTTTCGAGCATATGGGGCCGTATGTCGGCAATAACGCCACGAATGTTGGCTTCCAATTCCCCTAACGTTTCTGGTTTGTTGGCGTAGATGAGCGACTTCACATATCCCCAAAGAAAATACTCCAATGGTGTCAAATCGCACGATCTTGGTGGCCAATTGCCAGGTCCATTCCGCGAAATTATGCGCTCATCGAATGTTTCCTTCAATAAATCGATTGTGACGTGCGCTGTGTGGCATGTAGCGCCGTCTTGTTGGAACCACAACTCATCCACATTCATGCCATCCAATTCGGGAACAAAATAGTCGGTTATCATGGCTCTATACCGGTCTCCATTAGCTCTCCACAGCTCCAATTGCTGTGCACGGTGGCGAATCGATTCATTCGGGTCCTCTTCAACACTTTGCTCTACAGCGGCAATTGTTTCTTCGGTGCGCACTGTTCGACGTCTCTGCGGATACGTATTATCACATAGAGTAAACGTAGTGCGAAAACGATCCATGGTTAACCGAATTAATTGCTCTGATGGACGATTATGTCGACCATAAAATGGACGGAGCTTGCGGTAAACTTCGCGAACTGAACCATTATTTTCGAAATAAATTTGCACGATTTGCAAGCGTTGTTCTTTTGTCAACCTGTTCATGATGAAATGGCAAACCAAACTGAACATAAATGACATTAGAGTTGCCAGATTTGACCACAAAATGCCAGTTTTATCTCTATTCGAAAAACAAAGCTGTAAAAAAAACACCCGGTACTTAGTAAACAATATTTTGAAGAAAATTGAGAACTCGAGAATTTCAAAACTGACCTTTATTTGGACACCTTCCCATGTCGGAATAGAACCAAATGAGTTAGCTGACTATTATGCTAAACATGCCACCCTCGCTGGATGTCCCATTACAACAACATTTTCAGTCAAAGATTCCCAAAATCGGATACTTGATGACCTTAGGGAAGAATGGAGACAAACAAACATGGTTCAAGGAATCTTCACTCTCACCGCAGCAAATTAAAATAAAAAAACTTCCTCCACCTAATGGGCCTGACAAGCAACAACAAATGTGACTTCTTTACCTGCAACAGAGGCCCAATTTTTGCAGCATTTGGGACTGTATGTCAGCAATAACCCGCCGAATATTCTCTTAAAAAGGCGGCAATAGTGTCGGGCTTATCTGTGTAGACAAGCGACTTCACATAACCCCACAAAAAATAGTCCAGTTAAATCGCACGATCTTGGAGGCCACGCCACAGGCCCACGACGTCAGATAATGCGCTCACCAAAAGTTTCCTTCAATAAATTGATTGCTTCGTTGGCTGTAGGCTAGTAGCGCCGTCTGGTTGGAACCAAAGGTCGTCCACATCAACATCCTCCAATTCAGGTACGAAAAAGTCATTAATCAGGGCTCTATAGCGTTCCCCATTGACTGCAACATTATGACCGGCTTCAGTTTTGAAGAAATGTGGACCAATGATTCCCTCTGCCCATAGAGCACACTAAACATTGACTTTTTGTAGATGTAACGACCTCTAAACAATGGCTTGTCCTCCAAATGCGACAATGTTGTTTATTAACGTTCATCCAAAAGTGAGCGAACCGAACCATTATTTTGGTAATAAATTTCCACGATTTTCAAACGTCCCGGAGTAAGTCTTTGCATTATGAAATGGCAAACCAAACTGAGCATAAATCAAGTGACAGCTGTCAAAAAGACCAATTCCGAAAAAAGTATTGCCAGATTGAAAACCACACGTCTAAAAAAACACCCGTTATAACATTTTGCTCAGAGTCTATAGTCATTGAAAAAGTTGTAAAAAAAAAAAAACAAAATATAAAAATATTTAGTAGATTGCTGCAGAAGTTATGGGAATTATATGTTCGACGGTCGCAGGTCTCTTAACGAGATGGCTGAACCGTTCAATATTCACCTGGTATGGGTGCCGGGCCACAGGGACATACCAGGGAACTGCAAGGAAGATGAAATACCAGGGGAACTGGAACATGTAGCATGCCTCTAGAGACCTGCAAGCTCTTCTACAGAGATAGTGCTCTTACAGCAACAATAAAGCAAAAAGTCGGGAACTGCACACATTCCAGGCTGAGGTGGCCCTGCATAAAATCCAAACGAACCAACACTCTGCAGTCGTTATCGATACCGGACGTCTTACTTATCGTGTCTGTTATGACGGGTGACTTCCTTATTGGACGGTTCGCAGGGAGATTAAAGGTCTTGCGACATGACTTTTGCTGAAGCTGCGGTGACAAAGATGAGCGGGAATTTGTAGAACACGTTCCGTCTCATGCCCTGGTCTCTCCGGAAGACGGCTACCCCGGGTTCTGATATCTTTGGAGAGTTAGCAAACTTGTCTGATGTTTAAATCAGCCAATTCATGGGGAATCACATTGGTTCAACGGCAAGAGGCAGGAAAAGTTAATGTTTTTTCCTTACATCCCTGTGGTAGCAAAATTGCTAAAATTGTTTCAAGTTCAAATGGTCAAGGCTAAGCAAATATTGTCTGATAGAAATGCACTGTATTTAATTCCCCTGTATTATAAAACTTATCATTTTTCAATCTCAACGATTCCCTGGAGCTGCGAGAAAGCTTCTTAGGGATCAGCATTAGATTTTTAACATTTTGAACCGATTAGGCTGAAATTTAAGCACTTATAGCCTAAAATTGTTCCTAGAGAAAATGGGGCATATCGATCCACATTTTTTAATGGATCATCACCTCATATTGCATAATATAACCTGATATTGTACAACACATGATTTTGGGACTCAATTCTGAGAATTGGACGTGAAAATAGCCCCAAAAATAAGAACTTCTGCATCATTGGTATAGTCAAGTTAGCTCAATTAATAATTTAATGGCCATACGATTTTTTTGCTAAAAAACGAATGATGCAGAAGTTCTTATTTTTGGGGCTACTTTCACGTCCAATTCTCAGAATTGAGTCCCAAATCATGTGTATCATACTGTGTAAGGAAGGCCGTGATGTCTTAATGAACATTATGTTCATTACATTTTTTTTTTATTAAAACAATAGTTTTGACAATATTTTAAATTGGAATCAGAGATTGGAAATAACAAGTAAGAAAGTTCAGTCGGGTAAACCGACTAATGAATCCCCTCACCTTGAGTCCCAAAAAATATTAGTAAATTTATTTATTTTTTGTTTTAATTAAATTATTATCATTTTAAAATGCTTTTAATAACTTTAAAATATGTACTGTTACTAAAGTTATAAGCTGTTAACTTTTGGTGTAAAATGGTCCATTTGTGAGGGGGGTACCAAAAGGAGCGTGCCAATAACGGTCACTTTTCCCTAGACTCTAGGTACTATAAAAGCATTGCACTATAGGAAATTGCAAGTATTTGTATGCATTGGTATTAAAGTTAAAAGCTGTTAACTTTTGGTATAAAATTGTCCATTTGTGTGGGAGGTACCAAAAGGGTTGTGCCAATAACGCCCATTTTTCTCTGGACTCTAGGTACTGTAAAAGCATTACAGTGTACTAAATTTCAAGTATTTATATGTTCTGGTATTAAAGTTATAAGCTGTTAACTTTTGGTGTAAAATGGTCCATTTGTGTGGGAGGTACCAAAGGGGGTGTTTGTAGGTACTACTAAACCATTACACTGTACGAAATTTCAAGTATTTGCATGCACTGGTATTAAAGTTATAAGCTGGTAACTTTTGGTTAAAAATTGTCCATTTGTGTGGGAGGTACCAAAACGGGCGTGGCAACTTCGCCCATTTTTCTCGAGGTAATAGTGGCTAATAAACTAATACTACGAGTATGTGTAGAATTTCAGAGGATTCAAATAAGTAGTATAGATGTTATTAAATAATCAATATTTCACTAAATATTAACCCTTTGTGGGGGAGGTACTAAAAGGAATGGACCAATATGGCCCATCTTCGAACTTAGCCGGAGATAGAAAAAAATATTACCACATTCCAAATTTGAAGGCAATCGGTTACTCCTTTCGAGAGTTATCGTGCGCACCAGCTAGCAGACAGACAGACGGACGGACATTGCTCATTCGACTTAAAACGGATATCCGCCAAACACACTTAGGGTCTTATGTCACTCCTTCGCGGTGTTACACTTTTGGCCCGTAGCAAATGATATATACCCTCTTATCATTAAAGTGATGGTATAATAAAACACAATATATTTCAAAACCAGTAAGGAAAAGCAGAAAGTCGGGCGGGGCCGACTATATAATACCCTACACCTCCCTAACAATGCGATAAGGGTTATTGCGATAATAATTTGGAATAATTGGTAAATGGGTAAGAACATATATATGCGGATATATCTAATTCTGAACCGGCAATCGCTAAATTAAGCAATATTCGTTCCTAAATTGAGAAACATCTTTCTGGAGAATTTTGTAATGATCGGAAGTAAAGTACAACTTCTATAGCGCTTTGTAACCAAATCAGGAGGAACATATATATGGAGCTTATATATAAATCTGAATCGATTTTCCCTGAATACTCATTGATGTAAAATAGAAACCTCCTTCTGTCGAATTTCGTACTGATCGGATATAAAATACAGTCTCTACAGCGCTTGAATGTCAAATCGGTGCTAACATATATATGGGGGCTATATATAAATCTGAACCGATTTTCTCCAAATTTGGCAGTATTCCTTCGTGTAATAAGAAACCTCTTTCTGCCGAATTTCGCTGTGATTGGATATAAAATACAGTTTCTACAGCGCTTACATGTCAAATCGGGTGCAACATATATATGGGGGCTATATATAAATCTGAACCGATTTCCCCCAAATTTTGTATTGTATCTAAGTGTATCACGAGACTACTCTCTGTCAATTTTTGTACAAATCGGTTACAAAATGTTGCTTATACAGTGCATATATGCCAAATCGGAGGTACATATATATGGGAGCTATATGTAAATCTGAACCGATTTTAACCAAATTCAATAGGGATCGTCCTTGGGCCTAAAAAAAGATATGTGCAAAAGTTTCGTTGAGATCGGACCATAATTGCGACCTGTACTTTGATTACAAGAATACGTCTACAGACAGACGGACAGACAGACGGACAGATAGACGGACATAGCTAAATCGACTCAGAAAGTGATTACAAGTTGATAGGTATAATAAACAATGGGTCTATCTCTTCTCCTTTTGGGTGTTACAAACAAATGCACAAAGTCATAATACCCTGTACCACAGTGTGGTTCAGCCAGTGTAAATCGGGACTCACCAAAAGACGTCTAACCTTTATATTTGTCAAAACAAAGAAAACTGCAAATGGCTAATAACGGGAACGTATGTATGCAGGGGACATTTGCACCAACATAACAACAAAATTGAAAAACCAAAAAAAATACCAAAATTCTCATATATCGTATTAGTCAGGTAGAGGCAATTTCTTCACATTTTTTAGATGCTGGTTCACAATATTATGTCTAAAATCAACAATTTTTCTAAGTAAAATTTTTTAATAATGTCCAATGTCTATTTATATAATTTTCTAAAATTGTTGATTATCTGGGGGTGCAAGAAGCATTCAAGGTCTCGGAAGTGGTCCGTGATGCAGAACATGGTGAGAAGCTCTGCGCTAGAGAATACAGTTTTTAATGGATCAGGCAAAAATGTATTGCCTCTCATCCTATTTCCTAAAAAATATCTTATATTGTAAATGGGTCATATAACGGGTTTTCCAATAGGGATTATATGATTTTGAAGTGACGTTTCGGCCATTTGTAATATGTCATGATCTATCATTTGGTTTTGATTGTATTCAGTAGTGTTTACAATTTCATCATGGAGAGATGTACGCGAGAATAACGTTTACAAATTATTCAGTTTTATTATCAAAATAATTCAATTGCAACTTTTCGTATATAATACCCTACACCACTCTCGTAATATTGAATAACTCTGAAATATAAATTTTGTAATTCATGTATAAATTGTTTACATAAATTTACTTTTGGGACATTTTATACTTAAATAATACCCTGTTCCACAGTGTGGTGTAGGGTATAAAAACGATTGGATGTAAAATAGAGCTTCTACAGGACTAAAGAGCCAAATCGGATGAAACATATATATGGGAGCTATAGCTAAATCTGAACCGATTTTCTTCAAATTCGGCAATGTTAGTCCGTGGACGATTGGATGTAAAATACAGCTTCTATAGAACTAAAGGGCCAAATCGGACGAAACATATATATGGGAGCTATAACTAAATTATAAGCGATTTCAACCAAATTCACTAGGGATCTTTACAGCTGCGAAATACTCTAAACTGCAAAATTTCAGAATGATCGGAGTGAAATTGCGAAATGTAGTCGACGAACAACTTTACATGGACAGACGGACGGACGGACGGACGGACAGACATGGTTAAATCGACTCAGCTAGTGATTCTGAGTCGATCGGTATACTTTACCCTGTACCACAGTGTGGTGTAGGGTATAAACACTTTCCAGTCGACCTACGACCTTGACACCCATCAGCAATATTTCAGCTCTCGTTAAGAGCTATCTTTTTGCCATTGACCAATTCCCGATCCGACGTACCGTTAAGAAGCTAGAGCAAAAATAAACTAGTGATTCTGAGTCGATCGGTATACTTTAAGGTGGGTCTAGCTGTGTTATTTTCAGGTGTTACAAACATCTGCCGTGAAACAAACTTATAATACCCTGTACCACAGTGTGGTGTAGGGTATAAACACTTTTCAGTCGACCTACGACCTTGACACCCATGAGCAATATTACAGCTCTCCTTAAGAGCTATCTTTTTGCCATTGACCAATTCCCGATCCGAAGTACCGTTAAGAAGCTAGAGCAATGTTATTTTCAGGTGTTACAAACATCTGCCGTGAAACAAACTTATAATACCCTGTATCAAAGTGTGGTGTAGGGTATAAACACTTTCCAGTCGACCTACGACCTTGACACCCATGAGCAATATTACAGCTCTCGTTAAGAGCTATCTTTTTGCCATTGACCAATTCCCGATCCGACGTACCGTTAAGAAGCTAGAGCAAAAATAAACTTTCCGTTCACAATTGAAAATAATGCTGTCCATTTTTTTAAATCCAAAAAAAAAACACTTTCCAGTCGACCTACGACCTTGACACCCATGAGCAATATTACAGCTCTCGTTAAGAGCTATCTTTTTTCCATTGACCGATTGTGGCTACGTGCCATGAAACAATTGAATTGTTACGAGAAAAGTTTGGAGATTCGATTATTTCAAGAAATTGTGATATTGAATGGCCTCCAAGAATTTGTGATTTAACACCATAAGACTATTTCTTGTGGGGTTATTTGAAGTCATTGGTCTTTCGATATAAACCAGACTCTCTTCCAGCTTTACACGTCAATATTGAACGTGCCATTCATGACATACGACTTGATTTAGTGGAAAAAGTGCTCGAAAATTGGGTTCATCGAATTCGTTCATTCAGAAGAAGTCGTGGAGGCCATTTGAATGAAGTTTTATTTAGAACTTAATTGTATCGATTGTACTTCACATTAAAAAAAAGCTTTTGAAAGTGTGTTTTTTTTTTTAAAGAAATCCTATCACTCTTATTGGAAAATCCAGTATTTGGGCATCCCGTAATTTCTAGGAAATGAAGGGGTCATAAAGGATCATTCCGCTTTGATTAATCAGCTAACAAAAAACAGTTGATTATCCGTAACGACGCGTGAATGCTTGAAAAGACGCGAAAGATGGCCTTAGACCTTCGTCTGCTCCTCAATTATTTCCCCCCACTGTGTGGCGACAACACATGCAGAGTTGCCATTTTATCGGGGAATAAAAATAAACAAAAAAAATATTAGGTGCATTTCAATAAAAAGTCTAGAACTCAGACAGGCTGACTTGACTGCCTGATTTCTTACACCAACATGTTAACAAAAAAATAAAACAAGTGGATATGGAAAAGTGTGATATGATCATGATAGCCGGTCGACGATCAGACGAGGCATACCATGTTTGTGGTTGGATATATTAAGCATATCAGCTGGCCGCTGACGTTGTTTGTACGTACCCCAAAGAGAGAAAATCGTTAAAGATACACAAGTGTGTGTTTGTGTGGTTTAAATTGTTATGGAGCTATAATTGTGATAATTTGAAATAAATCAATTTTCAATGTACTCGATTTTTTTTTCAGTCCATCACAGTAAAAAAAGAATGAAAATGTAAAATAATGTTTCTTATATGAAGTAAATATAAGTAAGATGATTTAATTTCACTCTCAGAATGAAATAGATAGTGAAACAACAGATCTTCAGACTGTCCAATTGTACACATAGATACATATACATATGAGGGTAGACGTAGGATGTAGCGCATTTTATAAAGATTAATGTACCTACCAACAAAATTTAACCTAATTGTTCTAAAACGGTTTGTATAATAAATGGGTTGAAAACGTCGAGTTAACTCACCTGAAAATAAAAAAGAGAAGGGAATTATTATAGTAGTTTTACTTATTGAATATTGTTAAAATCAAACTGGAAAGAAAAAATAGGATAGCCATAATTCTGTGTTTTTCTGGAATAATAAGGCAAAGGTCACAATAACTCCACTTCTATAAGTAAGGATGAATTAAGCAGTACAAAAGAGTTTTGATAAAGGCTCAACATAAATTCTGGATAGATTTCTGTAATTTAGTATAAAGCTCATCCGAAACCTCAAGGTTGCGGAAAATTTTACCCTCAACATCTTGTACTTTTTTGTAGAACGGCAAAAAGTATAGTTCTTGGATTACGTCCAGTGAGGAATTGCTAAGAGGGTTACCGGAAACACATTACCGAGCAAATCTGAAGTTGGAATTAATACTTCAAATGGGGATTCCTTCAAATGGGGATTCCATTAGAAGTCGCCAGCGAGATTGTAACCGAATATAGAATTATTCAGGCTGTCAAATGCTTTACAACTTTTATGTCGCCGGGACCAGACAATCTCTCACCGTCTTCATCTCAAACGCGGGGAAGCCATCCGATACTGAGACTATGGATTTTCGGTCGATTAGTCTGTCATTTCTGCTAAAAACCCTCGAGAGATTCATCGACAATTAACTTAGGACTAAAATTATTCGCAGGTAACTGCCCATTCAACTGACCTGCATGATCTAGTCAGCTTTATTGAAGGATCACTCTCTGTTAAGGAATATACTATGATAGCTTTCTTAGATATAGAGGCGGCCTTCAAGAACATAAATTCAGCAGCTATAATTACGGCCATATCAGCCCTGGGATTGATAGCAGCATAATTAGGTTCATTCATAACCTTCTAATTAAGAGACGCATTTCAGCTAGCTTGGGGTCAACTGACCTCCTTAGATTTGTCAGCAGGGAAACGCCCCAAGGAGTTGTTCTCTCTCCTCTGCTATGGAATCTCTCCACGAACAATATTTTGCTTTGTCTGGAGATGATGGGTGTCAGAATGGTTGGAAGTGTATGGATAGTCTCAGAGACATCCTACAGCAGGCCCTTCATACAACCGCAAGATGGGCTTCAGGTAATGGTTTTGGAGTGAACCCGACCATGAAGGATCTGGTTATTTTCAGCAGGAGTTATAAGGTATTGAAGTTCTTGTCTCTGAAAGCGCTACGTTGAATAAACTGAAAGCTAAACTTTAAACCCAACATTCTGGAAACAGAAAAAAATATGTGGTAGCGCTATATGCCTGTAAAAGAGAAATAATAAAACGCTAGGGTCTGAATCTGTATATAATTTATTGGTTGTATAGGGCAGTAGTCAGCCTGGTTATGCTGTACCGAGGTCTGGTTCACAGCTCTGCAGAAAACCACATTCTGTTCGATTCTTAATAAAGTTCAGCAAATATCTGCTATGTATATGTATCCTGGAGCGCTGAGAACGAAACCAACGGAAGTACTATATGTTATACTACATTTAATGCCGCTTGACATTATGACAATATACTTATAGCTTACAAAGCATAATGTTCTTTGGATTAACAGTTTGCCATACTTGTTTGCACACTGTTCCAACGGTTGTCGAAGTCAGCTATCCAGATGACACCTGAGTTACCAAAAAAAATCGGAGGCTAGTATCCCCTTGAGATGATGAGAGGCCAAGATAAGCTCAGGGTTTTGCCAGGTTAAAGCCGATCAGACCGTTGCTTGGTTCCTAAACACCCCCTGCGTCACCCATATTTCACACTCAATGTCGTCAGCAGCCAAAGAAACACTAGTTTACCGAGCACCACTCCCACGGAACCCATGGTATGACAATGAGGGCAAACGGGCTACAGAGGTAAAGAATGCCGCCCATGACGCAATGCTGCAAGGTGTAGCAACAGAGCTGCGAGGGAGAAATATCGGAGCTTAAGATGGGAGGAAAAATGGAGGAATTGGAGTGGCGCAGGAGTAGATATTATGCCCCACTCTATTAACTAAGTTAAACATCAAACAGAGTTGAAATTATGCCCCATAATTCTATTTAAAAAGTTAAACATCAAACAGAGGCCCAAAATGATGTTATAAACTGCAGAGATGGACATTTGGTTGTGGGTACTGATAGTGTACTGAGGATATGGAGGCAGCATTCCTATAACCTATTGACACCAGAATGTTATGACGTTGTAGACTCCGCACCAATCATTGAAGACAACATTCAATGGCAATTACCCAGCATAGATGAAGTGAGTATAGCATTAAATGCACCTTGAGAACAATAAGGCTGCTGGCGCTAATGGGCTACCTGCTGAGGTCTTCAAGGCTGGAGGTGGTGAGTTGAATAGCAGTATGCATCAACTCATGGTCGTATCCCAGATTCCTTAACTTCTACACAGACGGTTCCGAACTGCTATCCAGCTATCCATTGCAAAACAAAAAAACTACCTGATCACTGTAGTGTTTTACATGCGGAAATCTTGGTATTGTAGAGGTAGCAGAATGACAGAAAATTTATGTTCTGACCAAAGTCGGTATCAATATTTTCTCTGATAATCAGGCTGCCATAAAGGTCCTTGGAAACTGTAATTCTGAATTCAAAAGCTGACCTTGACTTTCGCAGATTTCTTAACGGCAAAAATCCATATTTCACTATTCGCATTCGCAAGAAATATATTTCAATATTCGCATTCGCTAAAGTCACTTTCGTTACATCCCTACACCAGATATAGGCGCCACAGGGACATACCAGGGAACTGCAATGCAGATTAACTTGCAAGACTATGTGGGTATGCCACTAGCGACCTGCAAGCTCTTCGCTAGAGGTTCCCTTACGGCAACAAATGACACGTGGTCACTAGTCACTAGTCAGGCTGCTTAAACTTCAAACGCACTGCTTTCGTTATTGATACCGGACGTCGCTCTTATCGTGTCTGTCATGACGAGTCACTGCCTAATTGGACGGCACGCAGGGATTTTTTTTAAATTCATTATATTTGTTTATTAGATCTTGCATAATAGAATGAAAATAACAATAATTTTTCATATCTTAATCTAAATACATTAATCTGGGGGTTGTTGCCAGTGCAAAAAACCCTTTGAGAATTTGCAAAGTTTAAGCAATAATGGATTTCATTGGAATTCATACGGATTTATCAAATTTCTACTACAAAGTATTCTTCAACAAGTCCAGTCGATTTCTTCTTCTTAGGCGAGTGTTTCTTTCATTGCTTGGAATTTGTCAGAGATATGGAAAGTATTGCGTAACGGCTGCAAAGGCTCCGCCCTCTAGAAGGCGGCATGCCACTTTAGGCTCTCATTTCTTAGCTATCTTAGCTGACTTTTGGAATCCGCCAACAGTTAAGCCTTTTAAATCAATTAAATTGGTTATACGGGAGAGGCTATGGATAACTTATGTTTTCCCTAACGTCTTTGTGATAGCACAATTGACTATATAGAAAATCCGATTGTAGTCTTGATATAGCCCACAGCCGAAATAATTACAATAAGAGAATCGGCAAGTGGCTAAGTCGAAACATAGTGACCAACACTCGTGTAGTCATTTACTCGCGCACTCAGGCTACCTTTAAATCTCCGGATGCGACATCCCTAAATTCACAAACAGCTCCAGATGCAGATCGCAGATGTCTTAACGAGATGGCCGAGCAGTTTAGCAAATTAATCATATGGGTGGGTACCCGGGCATAGGGATATCCCAAGGAACTGCAAAGCTGGTGAAATTGTTAGGAAATGGACTACATAAAAAATTCTCAACGAATTTGCATATATTGTTGCGCTAATGTCCTCCTGTAAGCTTTGGCTTAGGCAAGATAGATAAATAGAAATCGACAATAGACAAATCTGGTCAAAATACAAGCTGAGAAGGACAAAGTTTCTCCTCGCACTAAAAAGGAAAATACTGTCTCCTTTAGTGTAAGATCTGACGGGACACTTCTTAATCGGCGAACACGCCAGGAGGTTAGGAATTGAGTCCAATGACTTCTGCAGAAGCTATGCAGATGAGGAAGAGTATTGAATATCTGATTTGTTACTGTCACGCATTTAGTAAAATACGTCTGGATATACTGGAGTCTACCTTTCTAAGAAGTCTCACAGATCTTGCCGGCACCGCTTTTCGTATTATTGATGACTTTGTGTAGGACAACTGTGCCCGTGGTAGCATTAGGAATCTCAATTGGTCTATGTGAGCAGGTAACTATGACCTGAGAAGGTCAAAGAATCTTCTCGCACTAGAGAGGAAAAAACTGTCTAAATTAGTAACAGTTCTGACGAGAAATTACCTAATCGGCGAACATGCTCTGAGGTTGAGAATTGAGTCCAATGGCTTCTGCAGATGCTGTGGAGATGATTCTAGGAAGTCTGACATATCTTTACGGTACCGATATTCACAATATTAACAACTATGTGTATCAAACAGGTTAGTTCTGACTAGGGACCTGAATTGGCCTATGTGAGCTGGTAACTCCGACTGCCACTCTAACTAGATTCTAGATTTTTTTCTTTATTTTTTTTTTTGTGAATTCTCCGACCAAAACCACTACTTTTACGCAAAAAAAATATGTTTCCAACATTGTTGTCAATGTACTTATGTACCTTTAATTTAATGTTTTACGTAGGCAGAATGGACGTCATCAATACATCAGTTGTCGAAAATCATCATTCATCATGTATAGTTGTGAATAGGTGCTTAATTATTCACATTTGTATTCTTTCCTATCCGATAAAATTGATTACAAGGGATTATTACATCTCACCTCTAATGCCCTACTTAGTCCTGATATTATAAGGGATCGGTAAACATTATATAAAAAAAAAACTTTCCCCTTTTTGGTATTAGGTATGCATAGCACCATTTAATGTTCACAATTCTAATCAAATGACGCCACTTTACTGTCTGTCACATTGATTAGATACCAAAAAAAAGGAAGACTTTTCCAAATCAATGAATGTTGTACAAAAATAAAGCCACAAACAAAAATTAAATCATTTCAATATCCATTCCTTTTCTATACTCTCCACTCCTCCCCTAAACTACACACAAATACTTATGATTTGATTTTGATATCTTTATAATTGCACATTAGTTTAGAAGTACGTTGTACATTAAGGTGGTTTCTTTTATATGCGGTGGTAAATTTCGTTGTAGCGGGTGTGACAATATTTCTACGACTGTACTCGAAACTTATACTTCCAAAATGTAAGAGAAAGCAGAACATTTGGGTACACCTACTTCAAATATTCCGAATGCAGTATTTGATATATTGTTTTGATTCGGGGAAATCAAGAAGTCATTTTGGGATGAGTTTGAAACAGAATGCTTCGAAGTATATACTTAAGATTTGAGAACGAATTAAAAAAATTTCTTCGGCTAATTATTTCTCAACGCAATGTTTCCCATCAATAGCCCTCTTAACCCTGAAAAACGTATATGATATGTCAAAAGTCAATCAAATCGTGGAAATTATAGGTTGAGTCTAAAGCAAAAATTCCTCGTCTGTCAATTTTCTCCCAACACATTTTAGGAAAACATATTTTGTTTACCCTGACCCAAAAACCCTTCAAAAGCCAAGTCAATGGCACTGAGTGCACTTTTTTCGGGTAGGTTTGTTCCGCATTTTTTCTCCTATTCAGTATCTACGACTTTGCTTCAGACACAAAAGAGAGGTTCCGTACGGCATACCGAGAAAAAAATATAGAAAAAGTGCAAAAAATCCACCTTGAGCAAAAAAAAATCGTATGGCCATTACATTATTAATGAAGCCAGCTTGACTGAACGATTGATGCAGAAGTTCTTATTTTTGGGGCTACTTTCACGTCCAATTGTCAGAATTGAGACCCAAAATCATGTGTTGTACTCTTCATTACCGCAGCCTCTGCCAAAGACATTCCGAAAGACCTTCAATCTCTCTGTGTACGGTCCAATAAGGCAGTGTCCCGTCATGACAGACCTGGCAGATAAGTGAAACAGCGCGTCTCGATAACCACAACAGGGCGTTCGTGCGTTGACTACCTGTCATTTGGGCACTATCTCTCATGAAGAGAGCTTGCAAGTCGCTGGAAGTATGCCCACATATTCGAATTCCACTGTATAGCGGTACTTCCTAGTCTTTCAAGCTCATCTGATGTGCAGTTGCCTGGTATGCCCTGTGGCCCGGTAATATTGAACTGCAAGGTGACTACACTGAACGGAAAAAGTTCATCAAACTGAGGAATTCCGACATCAACCTGAAGAAATATTTCTTCGATTTTGAACTTACAACACTTTTCATTGGCTTGAAGAAAAAGTTTACATCAATTTTTCTTCAATAATTTACATTGATTCGAAGAAAATTTGACATCGGCTCAATGTAAATTGTTCTTTGAGTTGAAGAAATTAATTCTTCCATTTGACAAAAAAAAATACTTCAAATCAAGGTTTATTTGGCATCAATGAGAATATTTTATTCATTGAGAATATGTCAAATATTCATAAATTTGACGAAAAAAATTCATCAAATTGAAGAATATTTTAAGTGATTCAATGAATCATTTTAATTGGATGGAAGTAAATTTGACATCAGTTCAATGTAAAATGTTCTTTGAGTTGAAGAAAATCAATAATTCCATTCGATAAAAATTTACTTCAAATCAATGTGTATTTGTCATCAAGGTGAATATTGAATTCATTGGGTAGATGTCAAATATTCATTAATTTGATAAAAAAAAATACATCAAACTGATGTACTATTGATGGATTCATAAATAATTTTCATTAATTTGAAGACAATTTTACATTAACCCGATGTACAAATTTATTAAAAAAGTAAATAAGTATTTAATTTTATTGAAAAATTACATTGCGCATCAATTTTATCACCATTTTGCTGATAACATTGACACCAATTGGAAGTAATTGTTCATCAAATTTAATACTTATATGCTTCTTTTTTAATATAATTTTACATCGGGGTAATGTATAATTGTCTTCAAATTATTTAATTTTTATCAAACGGACATTTTTTTATCAGCTCTTGTATATCTACTAGGTTCGTATGTTAAATAAAAAAACTTTTTGTAAATTGCTTTAAGCGTTGTACAAACAAAAAATATATTTTTATTTTGAATCCATTTTAAAAAAAATTTTTGAATTGCCGCACTTCATATTATAAAAATACATTTGAATAAACATCCAAAATTGTGCAGATGCGCTTGGAAACTCTAAATTGAATAAATGGAAACTTTTAAAACAAGTATCGAATACTCTTTGGAAATCCGTGAATGGTAATAAATGTTGGTCCAAATAAAGAAAATAATTATATTCCGGTATTTCGAATTTCACATCACCAACAGCAACAATGAACGGTTGAACACGATCGCCTCTTCTTTGCAAAAATGATAAGTGGTTGTCCAATTCTTGCATATTCTGAGCAAGAAACATGACCGATTCCTGCGAATCCTTTATAGTGTATTTTCCAAATGTTTTTTTTCCATCCTTGTCATTTCTAGTGAACTTTGAAGTAGGGTATAAATATCCATGAAGGCACCAGGTTAATTTCATTAGAAACAATGACATGTTTGAAACTATAGAGAAAGATACATTTTTTATAGTTTCATATGAACGTTAATATATTTACACATTATTGATTAATACCTGCTTCTGATAAATCCATATGTTTAAATATAGGCCTTTCGATAGCAAATTGTATACTTTTTGTACGGACTCTTGCCATTAAAAAATTTTAACGTATTCCTTATTCAAAACTTCAAAGTCAATGCTTATCTAAAATTAAACATGATACACATTAAGACAACATTAAATCAAAATCGTAATCTATATATATATATAAATGGGCTTTCTGAAAATAGCTGCTAATCGACGAGATTGGTAAATTCAGAACCAAATACTTACCAATTTTTACCCCTGTGTTCCCTTGTATTGGGGCCAATAAATAACAATAAATAATTGGCCACCAATAAATAAATGCAATATAATTTCAATTTTTTTCACTTTTCGCACTTTTATATTTGTCCGTATCGACGATCACTTTCAGACTGAAACGACAGACAATTCTAATTTCTTGTTGAGCAAGAAGAGGGTCGGCGTACACTCGGTGGTGTTTCTCATAACGGAGTTTGTTTATTGCTGCCACACAAAACATTTTGTTTTACTCTGCTTTGCTTTCAGCAGGCTACAGGGATGTATATTCCGATTGTGATACATTTTTTTGGCAGTTGTGTCGACGATTTAAAGACTGTATCTAGACTTATAAACACATACAATGTTTTGGTACACACATAAACACGTTGTTATACAACAGATAGACATTACATTAACAATTCTCGTTGCATACTACTGTGACATGCAAATGGAAATATGCAACAATAATAAAATAAATATAAAGGTCGTAGGTCCATCCCTGACCTGTGTTATAACAACGGTGCACAGTGATTCTTAATTGCAAATTTTTAGAAATCAATGATAAATTTTTTCGAGTTAAACTAACCTATGCACATATTTAATTAGTATTATAAATACTATTTTAAAATATTTGGTTTATGATGTTAAAATATAAAGATTCATTAATATTTATATGAGACACTGTGCAAAAGTTCTCAAGAACTGTTACTAGGGTTGCCATTTTTTTAATAAGTAGAAATGACGAAAGAAATACAAACTATTGTTTTGTTTAAATTGGAGTTTTTAGACATGTGTACCTAAATATTTTGATAAATATATATACAGATACATATGTTTTTTAATTTTTTAGTCGTACCCAAGATGTAATGTAACTCCAATTATCAAATTACTTTATGCAGTAAAATTACAAAAAATTAGATTTTGGTGGTTATTGATTTTAGATCTAAATTTAAAGTGATACCAATTTATCAAAAACCCAATTTATAGATTCGAGAAATTTTAGCGCTTTTATTTGATTTCTTTGTGTTCCACTTTTTCTTGCCGTCTGAAACTGGACATTTTTAAACTTCAGCATATTGGAAATAACTTTGTTAGTACATAACTATTTTTGCACACCGTTTAAAGAGATAATTATACAAATATCTGTTAAAAAAAACTATTTCAGGAATAGAGCGTATTTATAATTTGAAATATAAATTGGTATAAATATATTCCTTTACTTGGGTTTCAGGCGAAAAGTGGCCAATTTTATTAAAGCAAAGAAAATCTATGCAAAACACCCACACAGTCAGAAATGCGCTACAAACAGTGCGTTTTACTTATATGACAATACTGCTCGTCAAGCGAAACTAGAGAGAGGTTCACAAAAAGAGCGTAATTTAACTCTGCTGCCTCACACAAACATTACTACATATTAAAATAAAAAAAGGGCTCTCTGTTTCTGCACTCTTCTCTCACGTAATAGAGCATGCATTAATACACACATACATAACAACACCTACAATATCACATGAATGAATTCATTATGAATGAGTGTCATTATGTTAAAATTATTTGCAACAGCTACTGGATGATTTTTAGACACTAATTCATATTTCTGAAAGAAAGAAATTAAATTTGTCCAACAAACGTTATCTTTATAAATTTGGTTTCAAAATATTAAATCAGCGGCGATGAAATATATACAGTTTTGTACAAATAGTTGCTCTATTACACGTCTATAAACAACTATGAAACAAAAAATCTTTACTTTGATAAAATAAAATCTTCTGATTGATAACCACAATCTTCAAATGAATGCATTTTTTACTTTAGACTGATGAACAAGAGCCAAAGAAGACCTTTCCTTCAAATTAAAGAACACATTCGTCAAATCAATGAAATATTTACATCAATTCAATGAATCAAGATTGATGAAACTTTTTACATTGACTTGATGTAACGTTTTGTCCTGTGAAAAACATAGTCTTCAAATTGAAGATCAAATTCATCAAATCAAGGGAGATTTTACATCAATTTGATGCAAAATGGCTGAAGAAACGCGTTCATTGATTTGATGTAGCACTTTTCTTTCAGTGTATTGTACAATTCAGTCATCTCGTTAACAGATCTGCGATAGCCGAAGGCACTTTTTTTAATTCAGGAAGACAGATTCCTTTGATTTTCTAACAGTCTGACTATTTGAGAAAATATTGATACAGACTTTAGTCAGAACTTTAGTTCTGCAACCGCAGAATGTCTGTGGTCCCTGGTTACAAGCGGGACAGGTGTTCGACGTAGTGTCATCAATCCTTGCCCAGTACGAATTGAGGCGGCTACACCAGTCGATCTTAATTGGGCCAAAAGTACTCTTGTGTGTCGCGACAATTCCTACTCCACCCGAAGCCACTGATGGAGGTTGATCTCTTAGCACGACACTGACTCTGTAATTATCCACGGCTTCAGCGACTGCGTCAGAGTGTATGTCAGCCAGGCCCTCCTGGTAAGCTCTTTGATCTAGAGGTTCTCTCCTGTAGCGTTGGACCTTGCGCTCTAGATCATGAAGGTCTTTCCTGATCTGCTTAGGAGGTGGTGATTGGAATGGCTGGGACCGTAGCAACCAAGCAGATACTCCTTCGTCGTCGCACGGATATGACCTTCGTCTCCGCATGTAGGTGGTCCACAGAAGGCATGAGGAGGCCCCCTGTCGCAGTTCATAGGCTGGAATTTTGGCAGGTCTGTATGTTCTTCCACGCCACTTCTCGCTCTGTCACTCACGGAGTGCTCTATAAATTGCCTGTTAAAATAACGTGCCCACCGCTTTGGGTCACTCACAGTGGTGGCACCAAATGTGACTGCCTTCGGTCATCTCTCCTGCCTGGATTCAATAGTGACTTGACCGTTGCCCACAATTTACCGATACCGGAACATAAGTTGCACTGCTTCAACTGATCCAGCCTTTTATTCCGCTTATATTCGTCGACTTTCCTACTGATTTCTAGATTCAGTTCCCTGATTCTAGAATCAGTTGGGTTGGAATGAGGAATTTCATCACGCTCGTCTGCGAATCCACCTGCATCTGCTGGCAAATTATGTCGTATCTCGGGTAATCGACCAGCAGGGATAAAGCAAACGACCGCTGCATTGATGACACCTCGGAATTTCTTCTAAGCTACCCGAACATCTGAGACATCCCTAAATTCACAATTTAAACATGGTCACTATGTTGCGACTAAGCGACTTCCCTTATTGCCATTATTTTGCAAGTATCTGGTAGTCTGTGAGCTATATTAAGACTAAGTTCTTTACAGTGTAAATAGAAGCCAAGTAGACTCCAGAAAAGACTTCTCCCCGTTCTGGAAATACTAAACATCATCCCTGACCACCAATTTGGATTTAGACATGGACACGGGACTTCAGAACAATGCCACAGAATAGTCAAAACTATAAGGGATTGTCTTGAAAATAAACAGTACTGTTCGTCGATATTTCTAGATGTAAAACAAGCTTTCGACAGAGTGTGGCACGTTGGATTATTATATAAACTAAAATCACTCTTACCGACACCTTTTTATCAACTGATGAGATCATATCTAGAAGAAAGGAGATTTTACGTAAATATAAATGATGAAGACTCGGAAATTGGTTTAATAAAATCCGGAGTTCCTCAGGGCAGTGTTTTGGGTCCAGTTTTGTATACAATATTTACATTCGACTTCCCCACGAACGATGATGTAACCATAGCAACGTACGCTGACGATACCGCCATATTGGGCGTCCATAAATCACCCGTGGAAGCTTCCAATTTGATACAAAAACATCTTGATGCGACTCAATCGTGGCTGAAAAAGTGGAATATCAAAGTCAATCCTGAAAAATCTACACATGTAACTTTCTCCCTTAGGAAAGGGGATTGCCCACCGGTGATGCTTAACGGATTCACTATTCCATCATCAGATCATGTGAAATATCTAGGTCTAAATTTAGATAGACGATTAACATGGAAACTGCACATTAAATTGAAAAGGCAACAACTAGAGATTAAGACAAAGCGTATGTTTTGGCTTTTAGGTCCAAAATCTGAACTAAGTTTGGAGAACAAAGTGGTTCTTTATAAAACCACATTAAAACCGGTCTGGACATACGGAATAGAACTATGGGGGACAGCTAGTAATTCAAATGTCGAAATTCTACAAAGATATCAATCCAAAACATTAAGACTAATCACTAATTCTCCTTGGTTTGTTAATAATAATAACATACATAAAGATCTCGGTGTCTCCCAAGTTAAAAACGAGATTAGGAGATATAGCACGAATTACCTCAATAGATTGAGTCTACATTCGAATTTATTGGCCATAACACTTTTAGATGACAGCAATGAATCTAGAAGACTGAAACGACTTAATGTCCTTGATTTGCCCTTTATTACATAACTACCACATATTTACATTAAATCTTAGTAAAAATTGTACAATTATCTAAAAACTTATTATTTATTTTAATGTGTTATTTACAAATGTAACAATGTTAAATTTTTTGATAAGTTCGCTGGAACTTAGCAAAACTGTTATTTGTAAGAAGGGAGTGAAGATAGAGTCTAAAGTTATAGTCTATTTAGCCAAGGCAACAACCTGTTATACTTATAGTCTAAAGTTATAGTCCGTTTTCGCAAACTGTTATACACGAACAAAAAAAGAAGATTTTCAGTTTTTTTAACAATTAAATGATATGAAACAATAAAAAATATAGTATTGAAAAAGCAAAAACTTTAAAAAGTAAATTTAATTAAAAAAAATAAAAATACACATGTTTCAACGTGTGAATTGAATCTATTGCCTAACACAATTCAATAGCCCATAGCTCGAAAACTTGATTGGGTTAATCCATACTATGACCACTTGATGGATAGGTCTCGATGAGCACAATCTAATGATGTAACATTTGTCAAGTTTTATCGTACAGTTTTTGACCCAGTGGGCCATTTATAGATCCCATATAGGGTCCAACACAATTAAGTGGCCCATAGCTCGAAAACTAGAATGGGTTAATCCATACTATGACCACTTGATGGATAGGTCTCGATGAGCACAATCTAATGATGTAAAAATTGTCAAGATTTATCGTACAGTTTTTGACCCAGTGGGCCATTTATAGAGCCAATATAGGGTCTAACACAATAAAATGACCCATAGCTCGAAAACTAGAATGGGTTAATCCATACTATGACCACTTGATGGATAGGTCTCGATGAGCACAATCTAATGATGTAACATTTGTCAAGTTTTATCGTACAGTTTTTGACCCAGTGGGCCATATATAGAACCCATATAGGGTCTAACACAATAAAATGGCCCATAGCTCGAAAACTAGAATGGGTTAATCCATACTATGGCCACTTGATGGATAGGTCTCGATGAGCACAATCTAATGATGTAAAATTTGTCATGGTTTATCGTACAGTTTTTGACCCAGTGGGCCATATATAGAACCCATATAGGGTCTAACACAATAAAATGGCCCATAGCTCGAAAACTAGATTGGGTTAATCCATACTATGACCACTTGATGGATAGGTCTCGATGAGCACAATCCAATGATGTAAAATTTGTCAAGGTTTATCGTACAGTTTTTGACCCAGTGGGCCATATATAGAACCCATATAGTGTCTAACACAATAAAATGACCCATAGCTCGAAAACTAGATTGGGTTAATCCATACTATGACCACTTGATGGATAGGTCTCGATGAGCACAATCCAATGATGTAACAATTGTTAAGGTTTATCGTACCGTTTTTGACCTAGTGGGCCATTTATAGATCCCATATAGGGTCCAACACAATTAAGTGGCCCATAGCTCGAAAACTAGATTGGGTTCATCCATACTATGACCACTTGATGGATAGGTCTCGATGAGCACAATCCAATGATGTAACATTTGTCAAGGTTTATCGTACAGTTTTTGACCCAGTGGGCCATATATAGAACCCATATAGGATAAAATGGCCCATAGCTCGAAAACTAGATTGGGTTAATCCATACTATAGCCACTTGATGAATAGGTCTCGATGAGCACAATCGAATGATGTAAAATTTGTCAAGGTTTATCGTACAGTTTTTGACCCAGTGGGCCATATATAGAACCCATATAGGGTCTAACACAATAAAATGGCCCATAGCTCGAAAACTAGATTGGGTTAATCCATACTATAGCCACTTGATGAATAGGTCTCGATGAGCACAATCGAATGATGTAAAATTTGTCAAGGTTTATCGTACAGTTTTTGACCCAGTGGGACATATATAGAACCCCTATAGGGTCTAACACAATAAAATGGCCCATAGCTCGAAAACTAGATCGTCTATTTAGCCAAGGCAACAACCTGTTATACTTATAGTCTAAAGTTATAGTCCGTTTTCGCAAACTGTTATACACGAACAAAAAAAGAAGATTTTCAGTTTTTTTAACAATTAAATGATATGAAACAATAAAAAATATAGTATTGAAAAAGCAAAAACTTTAAATAGTAAATTTAATTAAAAAAAATAAAAATACACATGTTTCAACGTGTGAATTGAATCTATTGCCTAACACAATTCAATAGCCCATAGCTCGAAAACTTGATTGGGTTAATCCAGACTATGACCACTTGATGGATAGGTCTCGATGAGCACAATCTAATGATGTAACATTTGTCAAGTTTTATCGTACAGTTTTTGACCCAGTGGGCCATTTATAGAGCCAATATAGGGTCTAACACAATAAAATGACCCATAGCTCGAAAACTAGAATGGGTTAATCCATACTATGACCACTTGATGGATAGGTCTCGATGAGCACAATCTAATGATGTAAAATTTGTCATGGTTTATCGTACAGTTTTTGACCCAGTGGGCCATATATAGAACCCATATAGGGTCTAACACAATAAAATGGCCCATAGCTCGAAAACTAGAATGGGTTAATCCATACTATGGCCACTCGATGGATAGGTCTCGATGAGCACAATCTAATGATGTAAAATTTGTCATGGTTTATCGTACAGTTTTTGACCCAGTGGGCCATATATAGAACCCATATAGGGTCTAACACAATAAAATGGCCCATAGCTCGAAAACTAGATTGGGTTAATCCATACTATGACCACTTGATGGATAGGTCTCGATGAGCAAAATCCAATGATGTAAAATTTGTCAAGGTTTATCGTACAGTTTTTGACCCAGTGGGCCATATATAGAACCCATATAGTGTCTAACACAATAAAATGGCCCATAGCTCGAAAACTAGATTGGGTTAATCCATACTATGACCACTTGATGGATAGGTCTCGATGAGCACAATCTAATGATGTATATACAAGATTATTCATAGTCCAGATTAACCCGATCTAGTTTTCGAGCTATGGGCCATTTTATTGTGTTAGACACTATATGGGTTCTATATATGGCCCACTGGGTCAAAAACTGTACGATAAACCATGACAAATTTTACATCATTAGATTGTGCTCATCGAGACCTATCCATCAAGTGGTCATAGTATGGATTAACCCATTCTAGTTTTCGAGCTATGGGCTATTGAATTGTGTTAGGCAATAGATTCAATTCACACGTTGAAACATGTGTATTTTTATTTTTTTTTAATTAAATTTACTTTTTAAAGTTTTTGGTTTTTCAATATTATATTTTTTATTGTTTCATATCATTTAATTGTTAAAAAAACTGAAAATCTTCTTTTTTTGTTCGTGTATAACAGTTTGCGAAAACGGACTATAACTTTAGACTATAAGTATAACAGGTTGTTGTCTTGGCTAAATAGACTATAACTTTGGACTCTATCTTCACTCCCTTATTTGTAAGTTTTTATACTATTTGCTGAATATTTTTCTTGTAAATAGATTGCAAATAAAGAATCTCGAAAAAAAAAAAAAAAAAAAAAAAAGGAGATGTGGAGATAGTTTATATTTCCAGGTATTCCTGCAACCGAGTCCTCCCTGGCAGGTTTCTTAGTAGAAAAGATCCCTTTGAAGTTGTACGTACATAGTTGGTGTATAGTCCATTCGGTCGATTACTGTAGCACATAGTTCTTTTACCTCCACATTGATAAGATAGTTTAATCTTAATGCCACTCTGGTTCTCTAGCCACAATATCAATCGGCGGTAGATGGAGTAGGACTTGAAGAGACTCTGTCGCTCCAGTCCTTAAAGACCCGCTTATGCAATAAAGCCAATGAGGCTGCTTTTGCGGGATGGAGGTTAATCTGTAGAATCATTAGTAGCCGACAGATTAACCTCCACCCCAAAAAGGGTGTTAACGAACTGCTCATCCGAATCATCTAGAAGCATGTCCCCATCAGATGCGTTGAAGAGTCCGGAGACTCCTATCAGCCCCTCATTGTGCGAAGACATGCATTCGTCGTCGGAAATAGATGGTACCGCCTTTGTGTTAGAGTTTGAGGATCCAGAGCATGATTCTGCTCTTCCAAACCTACCGTAGTGGGAGCTACATCCTGCTTGTAAACCTTCAGAACTATAGTCCTGAAACCATTAAGCAGGGTTCTGTTTACCCGTTGTATGTTGGGGATGGATTCAGCATTCAGGATCAAGTTGATCTGCCGCTTTTAACCAATTATTGGTGAGAAACCCAGGATTGCACACTCTTAACAACTCGAGAATGCCTGCCGAGTCGAATGGTTCTTCGGTAAGCCACGTAAGGGCTCTAGGACGATTAGCGATGCCGATTTTCTCGACGACATCCAGTTGAGCGTCCAGGCAGACCTCGCCCACTTGACTTAGATAGAGCTGCCTTATACAGGTCTACTGATCTCGCATCACCGAAAGCCAAGAGTTTTACTCTCCCTTGATGCCACCCTGCATAGTTGCATATTGATGATGTGCCTAGCATCTCTTTAAGGACATCCCACTTGTCCTTAGGGATGGTAACATCCACATCACTTCTGTCTATAACGAACATCACCAGCCTCTCCTTCGCCACCACTGAAGGTTTTAGTGAGTGTCCTGCCGATAGTTACGTTCATCAGGTGATCTAATTTCTTTGACATTATTACCAGCCGTTAACACAGCCTAAGTTATGGCGCTATTAGCCGACTTAGTGGCTTTGGAATCGCTCATGATGTTCTAGCCCAGTTAGGCGACTCTATTTGCTTATCGGTAAGAGTCGAAACCTCAGCACGGTCCAACTTCGTCAAAACCCTAAGCGCTATACGCTATTCATTATGCCTTCGTCTTGGCGGTCGGACGTGACAATTCCTTTTTACTGTACCACTTGTAGTTAGAACTGTGGGAACTTTTTAACAGCTTTTATAAGGTCGGATTGAGCCAAAACTAGCGGACGGACAGTCGAATAATTAAAGAAACCCTCACCATTAAAGCATGCAGGTTCCTCCTGTATGCAGCTGGATTCAGAACTCAAATACCGCGTTTGTTTTTGTATTTGTTGTTTAGATTGTTTATGTTATCCATATGATTTCGTAGTAGTGCAGATAAGCTGGAAAGGTTAGAAACTACATAACAGGCGTATATGGCATAAAGGGGCCATAAATACCACATCTTCCAGACGATGACATGAAAGACTGAAATTTTGCTACTTTTGTTTTGTTAAAGAACATTATTGTAACGGGTGATCCAAGTAGAGATACTTTTTTTCTATAGCCTTTTTTGACAGATCACGTGTGAGTCGTGTCGTGCTGTCATGTTATTTTTGTTAAATATTGTTTGGCATTTGATCATGGAAAGACTTACGCCTGAACAACGTTTACAAATCGTTCAACTTTATTACGAAAATTCACGTTCTGTGAGGAATGTGTTTCGTGCACTTAGCTCAATCTTGAGACCCTGCATTCATTATTGGATAATATTCGACCGAATAGACCACGTCCAGCACGCAGTGAAGACAATGTAACGGCCGTAGCTGAGAGTGCACACGAAGACCATGGAGAGTCGATTCGGCGCCGTTCGCAGCAACTCGGACTGACGTAAGAAACGACATGGGGCATTTTACGTCGAGATCTTAACTTGAAAGCATACAAAATACAACTTGTGCAAGAACTGAAGCCGTCCGACCTTCCCAAGCAACATTGCTTCGATCTATGGGCTCTTGAAAAGTTCCAAGAAGATCCGACGTTTTCGAGCCAAATTTTGTTTAGCGATGAGGCCCATTTCTGACTCAATGGGTTTGTAAACAAGCCAAATTGCAGCATTTGGGACGAAGAGCAACCTGAAGAGATTCAAGAGCTGTCACTTCATCCAGAAAAAACAACGGTTTGGTGTGGTTTGTGGGCCGGTGGAATCCTCGGTCCATATTTCCTCAAAAATGATACCGGTGAGAACGTAACCGTCAATGGCGATCGTGCCATGATAACCGACTATTTGATGCCTGAAATTGAAGCTCGTGATCTCGGCGACATTTGGTTTCAAGAAGGCGCCACTTCCCACACATCGCATCAATCAATGGATTTATTGAGAGAACACTTCGGTGAGCAGATAATTTCACGATTTGGGCCGGTCGATTGACCACCAAGATCGTGTGATATCACACCGTTAGAGTTTTTCCTGTGGGGATATGTAAAGTCTGAAGTTTATGCGGACAAACCCACTTCGATGCAGGCCTTGGAACAAAACATCACTCGTGTCATTCGCCAGTTACCAGTGGACATGCTCGAACGACTCATCGAAAATTGGACTCAACGGATGGACCATCTGAGACGTAGCCGCGGCCAACATTTTATAGAAATAATCTTCAAAAAAAAAAATGCCAAAGAATGTTCTTTCAAATGATAATAAACATTCCTCATTCAATTTGAATTTTCTGTTTTTTTTTTTAAAAGAGTAGGGAACCTTGAAATGGATCACGCTATATTACAACACTCGACCCTGTCGAGCTTACTACATTTCTTACTCGTTTTATATTATTTTAAAATAGAATTTCTTATTTTTCATTGCAATACAAATGTGTCGGATAAATTTCTTCTTTTTCATTCTTTTACGGATTTTATATGTATTTTAACCTCATCTTTTAAACAGCTGTTTGCAAATGAACGTAAACATACCGTTAAAATCTAATTTCAGCAGGTTCTTCCGCCCGATTACGTTTCGTTGACTAATCATTTACTCTCTATTTCCATATGACAGATTGGATCAGCTGATTCGTTGCCTCAACCAGACTTCAACCTACATTCGTTTCGAAACGACTCAGCCTCGTAATAATATTGTAGCTAAGTGAACATTCTCATCAATTGGGATAATATTTCAAAGTTGTTGGGAAGATTAGAGGTTACTCAATCTAATGTTTCAGCTCATAAGGGAATGTACATAGTATGGATGTATGTGCCAAGTGAAAATGACAAGTATGTATGTATGTAAGAACAATTGTCAAATGGTCACAGAAAAAGCAAAAAGCTTAGAAGCGTTTTTCCGATAAACAATCACACACACGCAATCACTCACTCACCCAAACAAATGTTATCAATAGCACCAACAACAGCAATAAAAACAATATAAACAAATGGTGAGCGTTGAAAAAGTTGGGACAACAGAAGCAGACACAAAAACCATAATAAATACATACATAGCGGGGTAACAACAACAGCAACAACGACAACCTTTGGTAAATTGTGCAATGAGCCATAACGAATTAATTGCTTTTTAAAACTATTATTTTGTTATTCTCAGAGACGTACTTTTCTTTCTGTTCTAAAACGAGCGACACACAACGACAACAAACCCAACAACACCCCCGAACCCGGTGTTGTTTGATTGTACGACAAAACTCAGCTGATACACCATAATGTTTGTTGGGATCTCTAGATAAACAAACCGGTGGAGACTTGGCTCTCTCACTCTCACACACGTATTATGTAGAGAAGAGGGCCGCTAACACATCAATCACTAAATAACAAACATCAGATAATAATGTTGGTACTCCCCTTCTACAGTTGTACCATCTCTTGTATATAACATCCCCACCAGGGTTTATCGCTTTTGCAACAAATAAAGAATCGCTGACAACCTAAAGATGGTTCAAATAATATCAAGTAATTGTTCACATATTTGACCATAGAAAGGTCACATATACTAGTCGTTAATATGGTCATTCCCTATATAAAAGTCCACCTCGTCGATCGACCTCCTTTATATTTGAGTCGACGTCTGAGGTCTTCCTCTATGCCAGAGTCTTCCACTGAGGTCTTGCTCTATACTTTGGTCAATAAGAAGTATTTCTCTATATCAGAGACGACCACTGCGCTCTTCTCCATAGTACAGTCGACCCCTGAGATCTTCCGCTATACTAGGGTCGACCACTTACTTATCTAGCCACAATATTAATCGGCAGTAGATGGAGTAGGATTTATAGAGACTCTGTCGCTATAGTCCTTATTACCCCGCTTATGCTTAGGCAGGTTGTTCTCTGAACCTTTACTAATTGATTGGTGGAGTGAAATAGCATTAAGCCGACGATATTAATATCCGATTTTTCATGGTAGATTTTATGAGAGAGGCCCCAACATGTCCGTACAGCTGTCCTTCGTGAATATGTATAAGGAGAAATTGGTCTTCCTTCAGAAAAGACTAGCTCTGTTTCATTTAGCCGATTCCATTTAGAGTTATATTTTTGTACTAGAGTCAATCACTGCGATCTTTCCCTAGTGGAGTCGACCATTGAGATCTTTCACTAGTGAAGCCGACCACTGAGGTCTTCCTCTGCTAGTGTCGATCACTGAGGTCATTGTCAACTAGAGTCGACCATTGAGGCCTTTGTCAACTAGAGTCAACCATTGAGGTCTTACTCTACTAGAGTCGACCACTGAAGTCTTACTCTACTAGAGTCGACCACTGAGGTCTTACTCTATACAACAGTCGACCACAGTGGTTTTCCTCTATACAAGAGTCGACAACAGTGGTCTTCATCTATACAAGAGTCGACCACTGTGGTCTTCCTCTATACAATAGTCGACCAATTAGGTATTCCTCTACTAAAGTCAATCACCGTGGTCTTCCTCTACTGAGGAATTCCTCTACTAAAGTCGAACTGAGGTCTTCATCTATTAGAGTCGACCACTGAGGTATTACTCGACTGGATTCGACAACTGAGGTCTTCCACTATTAGAGTCGACCACTGAGGTATTACTCGAATGGATTCGACAACTGAGGTCTTCGTCTACTACAGTCGATTATTGAGGTATATCTTTATTACAGTCGATCATTGAGGTATTTCTCACCTAGAGTCGACCAATGAGATGTATACAACATTACTGTATACAAAACTCTACCATTTATGTCTTTTACCAGAGTTGACCACTGAGGTATTCTTCTACTAGGGTCAACCACTGAGGTATTCTTTTACTAGAGTCGAACATAAACATATTACTCTACTAGAGTCGATAACTGAGCTATTCCTCTGCTAGGGTCGACCACTGAGGTCTTCCTCTACTAGATCCGATCACAGTGTGTCCTCTATTAGTGTCGAATACTAAGTCTTCCTCTATACTACAGTCGAACATGGACGTCTTTCTCTACTAGAGTCGACCACTGAGGTGATCCTCTACTAGAGTCGACCACTGAGGTGATCCTCTACTAGAGTCGACCACAGAGGAGTTCCTCTCCTAGAGTCGACTACTGAGGTCTTCCTTTGCTGGATTTGACCACAGAAGAATTCCTCTACAAGAGTCGACCACTAAGGTCTTCCTCTATACTAGAATCGAACATGGACGTCTTCCTCTATACAAGAGTTGACCAGTGAGATATTCTTTTGATAGGTTCGACCACTGAGGTATTCCTCTGCTAGAGTCGACAACTGAGTTTTTTCTATACTAGAGTCGACAACTGAAGTATTCTTCGGCTAGGGTCGATCACTAAGGTATTCCTTTACTAGAGTCGATCACTACAGTCTTAAGTCGACCACTAAGGGTTTCCTCTATACTAGAGTCGAACATGGACCCCTTGTCCTCGCTATTAGAGGTATTTCTTTATTACAGTCGATCATTGCGGTATTTCTCTACCAGAGTCGACCACTGAGATCTTCCTCTACTAGAGTCGACCACAGCGGTCTTGAGTCGACCACAAAGGTCTTCCTCTTTACTAGAGTCGAAAATGGAGGTGTTCCTGTATACAAAGCTTACCATTTATGTGTTCCTAGAGTCGACCACTGAGGTATTCTTCTTCTACGATGAACCACTGAGGTATTCTTTTACTAGAGTCGACCATAAACATATTACTCTACTAGAGTCGACAACTGAGGCCTTCGTCTACTAGAGTTGATAATTGAGATATTGCTCTACTAGAGTCGAGCACTGATGTTTTCCTCCACAAGATTCGACCACAGAGGTCTTCCTCTACTAGAGTGGAACACTAAGTCTTCTTCTATGCTAGAGTCGAACATGGAAGTCTTCCTCTACAAAAGAGTTGACCATTGAGGTCTTCTTTTACTATAATTGAGGTCGACCACTGAGGTATTCCTCTACTAGAGTCGACCACTGAGTTCTTCCTCTATACTAGAGTCAAACATGGACGTCTTCCTCTATACAAGAGTTGACCAGCGAGACACTCTTTTGATAAGGTCGACCACTGAGGTATTCCTCTACTAGAGTCGACAACTGAGTTTTTTTCTCTACAAGAGTTGATAACTGAGCTATTCCTCTGCTAGGGTCTTCCACTAAACTAGAGTCTTTCTTATACTTGAGTCGATCACTGAGGTCTTCCTCTACCAGAGGTCTTCTACTAAATTAAAGTCTTTCTCTATACTTAAGTCGATCACTGAGGTCTACTATTGAGGCCTTTCTCTACCAGAGCCGACTACTGAAGTATTCATCTATAGAGTCGACCACTGAGGTATTCCTTTACTAGAGTCGATCGCTACGGTCTTAAGTCGACCACTAAGATCTTCCTCTATACAAGAGTCGACCACTACGGTCTTTTTCTACTAGAAGCGACCACTAAGGTCTTCCTCTACAAGAGTCCACCACTAAGGACTTCATCTATACTACAGTCGAACATGGACGTCTTCTATACTAGAGTTGACCAGTGAGGTATACTTTTAATAGGGTCGATCACTGAGGTATTCCTCTGCTGGAGTCGACCACTGAGATCATCCTCTACTAGAGTCGACCACTGCGGTTTTGAGTCGACCACAAAGGTCTTCCTCTATGCTAGAGTCGAAAATCTGCTAGAGTCGATCATTGAATTATTCTCTCCTAGAGTCGACCACTGAGGTCTTCCTCTACTAGAGTCGACCACTGAGGTCTTCCTCTATACTAGAGTCGAACATGGACGTCTTCCTCTATACTAGAGTCGAACATGGACGTCTTCCTCTATACAAGAGTTGGCCAGTAAGGTCTTATTTTACTAGGGTCGACCACTGAAATATTCCCCTACTAGAGTCGACAACTGAAATATTCCTCTACTAGAGTCGACCTCTGAGGTCTTCCACTAAATTAGAGTCTTTCTCTATACTTGTGTCGATCACTGATATATTCGTCTACTAGAGTCGACCATTGAATTCTTTCTCCACTAAAGTCGATCATTGAAGTCTTTCTCTACTAAAGTCGACCAATACGGTCTAGAGTCGAACACTAAAGTCTTCCTCAATACTAGGGCCGAACATGGCTGTCTTCCTCTATATAAGAGTTGACCATATATGTCTTTTCTACTATAGTCAACCACTGAAGTATTTCTCTACTAGAGTCGACCACAAAGGACTTCCTCTACTAGAGTCGACTGCTAAGGTCTTTCTTTATACTAGAGTCATCTACTGAGATCTTCCTCTATGCCTAATTAGACTACTGGAACTTCCTCTTCCAGAGTCGACCACTGCTATAAAGAGTCATTCACTAATGTCTTCCTCTTTACTAGAGTCGAGCTCGGACTCTATGCTAAATTCACTGAGTATATTAACAATTCCAAAAAAATCTATATCACAGAAGGCACTTAAACACTATGAAGATATGTGAGTAAAAATCACCATAAAATATCTGTATTTGAAAATAGCGTATAAGTCAGAAGCACACACCGTCGAATGCAAGAAAATTCCCACAAACTTAGCTTTAGCTACAAAAACTGGCAACACAGATTCCCACTCAACCGTCTCATCAACCTTTTAATGGCCCTGACTGGCGTAGTTCTTTGTGAGTACGATTTTGGGTGCGTGTGTCGATAGAGTGCGTCGTCTGTTTCCTCTCTCTCTGGAGGTTAAACTTTTAGCTTATTTCTGTCTACTTATACTCGTAATGGATTTTAATAAATGAAAATCGATTGCAATGTACCCATAAAACCGATGTTTGCTTGAAATCAAACGAATTCGAATTACAGTGTGAAATATTTGTTTTAACTCGGAATTAGTAAAAAATCTATTTGAACAATCCCATGTGAAATAAGTGCCCGGACATAATCCCCCATAAGGAACCGTGGTTCAGAGAAAATTCATTTTGATACTTTTTAAATCAGGTTCGCTGATTATATTTACGTCCAAATGGCTGTAAATTTAAATATATTCTTTTTTTGTAATTCCCCCACTGTACAGTGTACGACAACTAAGTTCGTTACGCTTAACTTGTTTTATGTTCCGACATACATATAACTATATGCATATATGTTATTCGGTGATTGTATGTATGTATGGTAATCAACTGATTCAGAAGACGGACGGATGACGGATTGTTGCGTTGGTTCGTTGATTTAGTAGTCACAGTCCCAGTCATTGCTCATCATCGCAATGACGAGAAATATTGAAAACATTTCATTTTTTTATTTGTAAATTTTCTCCTTGCACGCGCTCTCTCCCTCTCTCCACACTGATTAGAACATGAAAAGTGAAGCACTCACATAGACATAATACTTGTATAAGGTAATATTATGACGGAAGTTCAAATACTTCAGCTGTTCTAAATCAAAATGGTACGTATAATGGTATAAAAGTACTCTTGAGGAAAAAAATTGGTAAGGAAGCAAACGTAAACTTAGGCTTGCTGTAAGAGTAACGAATCAGCTGATCGACAGCTGATGTACCATCACCCATATTACCCATATGAAAGTAGAAAAACCTGCCGAAAATTTACGCTACATTTGATTGATAAAAACAGCTGATTTCAAAGTAAAAGCACTGAATGTGGAGACAATTGGAATCCTCGAAAAAGCTGTGGAGCGGAGCCTAAAATCAAATCCAGGGGGCATATTGCGAGCTCTCTGATCGTCTTCCGATATTAATAATAATAATTAATATTAGGAAGTTCTGTAAGACGCTTTCAGTCCTTCTCAGAATATACAAGAGTATAGTAAGGAGAATAGAATAAATCCTGTATTTATCTCTGGTAAAGAAAATTCTATCACCGTCCCAAATTTATGGTACATCAAAAGTTCTGAAGTAGTTACATACATTCAATGAGAATTCAGTTGAATAACTGATGGAAGACATGTGTCTTTAGTAATTCCACGACTGGGCCGTTAAGTCCAGGGAAATTGGAATCCAACACGGGAGAATTTCATGTTTGGGTTGATAGGTAAATTGCACTGCTGAAAGAGTTATGCACTGTTATAATTAATCTATCACATATGAGTATACCCATATCTTAAGCGAGATAGCCTTCAGGTATGGGACCGAATGATGTCCTGCCCTTCCGTCTGTCATCGTTTCTGTGCAAGACTTTGGAGAGATTGATCGACAATTTTTTCAGAATGAATATAGTTCTGGCTGACAGTATATATAGGGGTTTCAATTAAGGACATAACATTAACTTTTCCCGAGCCCAATCGGAGAAATTTCGGTGCTTCAAATGATAAAGTGGCTTTAGTTCTTGAGCCACTTTGATTTTATAAGGATGAAGGCCAAGATCTTTTGGCAAAATACAGCAGAGTGTGGTTTGAGAGGTAGAGCAAAGAAGTAGATAATGTAGACAAACAATTGGCTGAACATGGGTCATAAATTGGCAGAACATGGTCCTCAAACTGTACACTGGGAGCCCTATCCACAGTTCTGAAAGGTTTAAAATACATTTAACTTTGAAAATCGGTTCAATAAGCCATTTATACATCATTATAAATAAGGCCATGGCTCTCAACCACAGTTGTCATGTCCATAAGGGCCCATGGAGTTATTGTCAGGTCGACGCCACTCGAAAGTCTATAGCTCGTATGTTATTATTAATATCCAAGTTTCAAGGTGGAACATAGGGCCACAAAAAAATGTTTCAAATCTCTTCTTCATAATGCAAACCATTTTATTTCATTTCACGTTATATGCTCCTTTCTTGGTTCGTCGTGAACTTGTCGTCTCCATGTTTTAGAGGGTCTGCCTCTGTCGGTTCCATTCAAGGGCTTCTTTGGCAATATTATCTTCAGGCTTCCTCAATGTATGACCTATCTACCGCCACTTTCTGCTTTTAATTTCATTATACACTGGCTTTTGATCGTAACATTCATACATCTGTTGACGAATGCCTGTATTCTGTCAATGGCTCTAGCAGATGTATTCCATGTTTCGCACCCATAGAGTAATACAGATTTTACATTGGAGTATATACGTAGTTTGGTGTTACGTCTAATCTGTGACGATTTCCAGACATTGTTTAAGGCTCCAAAAGCTTGCCTTGCTTTTTTCATCCGGTTATTTATATCTATTTCGGAGCTCCCGGTTGATGTTAGTATGCTACCAAGAGTTATATACATATAGCTCGTATGTTACCTTCTGCAAAAGTCATTTCACAAAATAAGGCAAGGTCCAGTCATGTCAGACACGATTATTGAGGCGTCCGGTCTCGATAACGATGGCGTTTAAGCAGGGCCGCATCAGCCGGGAATTGCAGTTCCTGACTAGTCATTGTCATAAAATACTACCTCTCAAGCAGAGCTTACAGGTCGCTAGCGGCATGTCCACATATTCCGGTAGTCTTGGAAGTTCATATGATTTGCAGTTCCTTGGTATGTCAATGTGAGCCAGCACCCAGGATAATATTGAACAGTTCTGCCGACTCGTTCAGAGATCTGTTATAGTCGAGGGCACTTTTTTAATTCAGAAAGACATTTTTCAGGGACCTTACAGCAGCCTGACTATCAGAAATAATACTTATATCAACATTAGTAAGAACATTAATTCTCAACCATTTCGCTAATTTTCTTCCTGCATGGTCTAACCTGGCCGAAGTCTAACCTCAGGAATGGCGGCAGAACCCATAATGTATGACGTTAAAATCGAGACCGGACCGGAAGATCTTACTTACGGAAACTGGAACACATTTATATTTCCATCCCAGAACTTAAGTATGTTGGAGTGGAACCTGGTAGATATGGATTCTGGGATAATATCACAACTACCACCAGACACCACACTTAATGCTGTCAAGTTTCATGCTTTAGTTTGCATTTCCCTTATATATAATAGTCTGGTTCTGAACATAAGGCCTCATTTACGTCAACCCTCGCATGTCGTCTCTGCTGCATAGAAAACCATGAGACCACATTTGGGACTCGCAACGAAGTGAGCTTAGCAAACATCAGATGGAATAAAAAGGGCCTTGAGAAGAGAAAATAATGCCAAGAGGATTTCATAATACCCTTTCAGAAACAGTAGTAGTAGAAAATGACTCCAATGCAAAATAAAGCCAATGGACTTTGGCGGATAAGGAGACAAGTTTGATTAGAGTGTCAACTGAATTCCTTAGTGCTGCGACGGCTAAGCTGCCCCTCGACGAATTCAATCTGTTTGATACACAAAGTTATCAATAATACTAATATGAGTGCCGGCCAGATTTCCTACAAAGGCCGCCAGGCGTCGCTTACTCAATGCGGAACAGGAACAAAGCAGGTGCTCAATGCAGTCCACTTCTTCCTCGTCCCTACTGCTTCTACAGAAGTGGCAGTGTCCGGTCCAGAACTGACGCTAACGTAGAGAGTTTTTTCCTTTCTAGTTCGTGAAGATATTTTGACTTGCTCAAGTCGTCTATCTACCTTACAAGTGTTTATTTCTGTGCATCTCTCATTGGGCAGCCTGAATGCCTCTTACGTTAGGTTAGGTTAAGAGTGCCAGACTGCATAACAGACTAACGTAGACTATATAGTCCATTGTGTTACTACACTAACGTAAGGGAAAACAGAAGTTATCCCTAGCCCCTACCGTCGAACCAATTTGATTGCTTTAAAAAGCTCAGAAGTTGGCGAATTTTAACATCAGCCAAGTTAGCTAACTCCCCAAAGAAATTGAGCCAACGGTTTCATACCGTCTTCTAGAGAGAGCGGGACACGGACACAGGAAGTGTTTTTTTGATTCCTCCTGCTCTTCGTCTCCACAAGTCGTTATGCAAAACATGCAATCTCTCAGCGTGTCGTCTAGTAAGGCAGTGATACGTCATCACGGACGATAAGTGAGACGTCCAGACTCGATAACGGCAGCAGAGCGTTGGAGTTTGGAGTTTAGGCAAGGCCACCACATCAGCCTTGAATGTATGCAGTTCATGACTAGTGACCGTCATGACGGACGATAAGTGAGACGCCAAGTCTCGATAACGACAGCAGAGCGTTGGAGTTTAGGCAAACCACCACATCAGCCTGGAATGTATGCAGAGACTAGTGACCACTTGCCAATTGTTGCCGTAGGGGCACTATCTCTTACGAAGAGCTTGCAGGTCGATAGAGGCAACGGTGTAAGGTACACAACGTCTGCACAAGTCATTATGCAAAACAATCAATCTCTCAGCGTGTCGTCCATTAAGGCCGTGACCCGTCATGACGGACACGATCAGTGAGACGTCCCGTCTCGATAACGACAGCAGTATGTCGGTGCGTTTTTAGTTTAGGCAGAACCACCACATCAGCCTGGAATGTATGCAGTTCCTGACTAGTGACCACCTGTCACTAAAGGCACTATCTCTCAAGTTGTCGTAAGGCTCTACCTCTCAAGAAGAAGGTAGTTCCTAGTCTTGCAAGATCATCTGCTTTGCAGTGCCCTGTTATGTCCCTGTGGCCCGTCACCTAAATCACGTGAATACTGAAATGTTCAGCAATCTCGTTAAGAGATTAGGGGCTTGGTAGCACCCTGACTATCAGAGCAAATATTGAGACCGACTTTGTCGAACCATACATTTTCAGCCATTCCGCTACTTCTCTAATAGCTAGTGGCGATTTCGATTCTGCAAAGAAGTGCAACATTTTCGTTGACCTTTACCCGAAAACTGGACTTTTATGCAATATTTTAGAATTTTGAAACAGAAGCTGTGTTTAATTCGATGGACAACATCAGTTTCACCTAAAAATGTTAAATATGGGGCAACATTTTTTACAGAATCTAAATCAGCATAAGATTGCTGGCTTTGAAACACTACAGTATTTTTGCCATGAATAGTTCAAGTTCCTCAGAAAAGACACCAAAGATCTAATTTCTTGAATTTTCCCTTGTACTGACATAAGACAATTCCACTCTGACCTATAATTTATAAGAGCGACATATTTCTTGTCAAGAAGTGGCCCGGAAGGTATTGTGTCTACACTGACACTATTTTGTAGCCATTTCCTGAACATAGTGACAGTTCCCTGTGCCTAATCGCAGTACATGCGGCATATTGCATAGCTATAATGTCTAGCGGCATTAGATGTAGTATAACATTTAGTGCCACAGTTGGTGTCGTTCTTAGCGCACCAGTGATACACATAGCAGACATTCGCGCAGATTGTTGCAGAACTGACCACCGACAATGCGGTACAGCATTATCGGACAGTATTTTCATATTGTCCTTTTACATGTCCTGCTTTGCTTTTTCCAGAATGTTGGGTTTGAAGTTTAAGTATCCTGTCTAGTAGTATTTTGCTCTTTCAGAGAAGGGAATGTTAATACCCCCAAGGAGATAGGTGCAACTGTTGTTACCCTCATATCTGCCGCTAAAAAAAAAGTATTTTCGTTTTGGTCGGGTTAAGACCAAGACCCCCTTAAAGGAAGTCCATCTTGCGGTTGTATGAGTTGCTTCCCTCTAACAGCTATTGCCACGTCACACAATGGAAAAAAAGGGGTAAATACGCGCGCATAGCAGTATTTTCTATCTCATGACTATAACGTTAGAGATAGAGTCCTACGGTTTGGACCATCTTCAAGAGAATTCTTTGAATTGGTGTACTCAGAATTTATTTTACTGTTACCATGTATCGCACAGTGGGGCTACAAAAGCGACTTTGTGGAAATTTGTGTCAAAATCAGAATATCGTACAAACTTCAGTGATCTTGATTTTATATTAAAGCTGACAAAATTTAGTTCAAAATCTATTTGAGTTACTTAATTGTGTGTTGCTGCGTTTTAAATATATAGACCATTGAAGTACAAAGATATTTTTGTGAAAATTGCGTTAAAACTCTACAAAACCGGGCAATGTTTTTGAAATTAAAACCAAAACAACATAAATAGGATAAAATAGCAATCTGCAATATTTTTGAAAGCTGAATTTTTGCACTAATGTAATTACACAATGGGTCGTCGACTGTTAATAAGAGAAAAGTTAAATTAAAAACAAAACAATAATCCACCAAAAATAATCCAAAAATCCAAACTTGTCCACCATAATATATATAAACAGCAGAAGAATTTAACTATATTTTTATAGTTTTTGTAGAAGAAGTAATCTATAAAAAACACACATATAATCATAATAATACTCGTATTAATTAGATCGATAATTCTGATCGTAGAACTCTACAAACTTGCAACTGGACTTGTACCGGTCTTATTTATTATCCGATTTTGCCGAAATTTCGTAAAAGTTATTTTTTTGAATCGGATCATAGATAGATGTAGCTCCCGCACATATATTCTTTATTTAAAGTAAAAGAGGACGTATTTAAAGTACAAAATTCGGCCATAATCGCAAAAAGTCGCAGATAAACAAGGTACCGTTGGATTCACCACTAAGTCACCTCTCTTCTGCATGTCATATCGTAGTGATCCCACGTGATCCAAAAAAGTTGTATTCCATTTACTGCGGATAATTTTTTTGAAAAACAAAAAAATTATTTACTTAGAAATATCTCTTCATTTAAATACGATAAAAATACGTTTTATACACAAAAATTTAGATGAATGTAACCTTATTATATGTTACAAGTCCGGTCGCATTTCACCAAGAAACGTGAATTCTACAAGCATTTTAGTACATACATTTTATCATCTCAATTTTATTTGCATTTATTGGTAAAAAAAGACAACATTTGAAAGGTCATAACTCGGAATGGCCCAGAGATATTTTCAAAAAATTTGAAGGTATTTTCATTAGATGTTATCCACAATAAAACAACATTCCCAAAACACTGAATTTTTAAAGTTGTTTTCAAAGTCCTATGCGCGCATATTTCATAATATTTTCCCATCGTGCGTCATCTGCATAGTTAATAACTTTAGCACTCATCATCTGCAGAATGATGCAGAATATTGTTCATGGAGAGATACCATAGCAGAGGGAGCGGAACACCTCCTTGGAGCGTTCACCTGCAGACAAATCTATGAAGGTCAGCTGACCCTAAGATAGCTGAAATGCGTTTCTTAATCCGAAGGTTATGAATGAACCTATACTGCTATCAATCCACAGGGTTGCAAGAGCCGTAGTTATAGCAGTTATGGTATATTCGTTAACAGTCAAAGCTTTTGGGGGATTTACGAATCCTATAGTTCCCATCTATTCCCAGTCCAGTCTCCGACAGTGATCCCAGACTAGTCACCAGTCCAGATTTTCTGGAGTCTAACTGGTAGTATCTTCGGCTACGCAGTCTGACCAGAGCACTTACTCTGGGAACACGGGAGTCAGGAAAACCCTCGGAACGCAGATTATGGCCTGGCTATTGGTGAGGACCCTATTCGGTGCAACGTGGTTTTCGTGGATGAAACCAAAATCGCTGCGAAAGAATATTCCCGGATGTGTAGTTGCAAACCAACCGGTTGCCATGACCCATAGAATGGCAAGGAGTTTTAGATGGGCTCCGCTTCTAACCAAGGAGGACGGAAAGTGTCCAGAAACACGGAATTGATTGGTACCCATGCACATTGTGCGTGGGGGCGTTTGTCGACGCATGTATTCACCCAGGTGTTTAAGGCGCGGTGGGGTTAAGCCTAACGGCAGGAACTCAACTATATCCAGAATACCTTAGTCAAAGCTTGCATGTGGAGAGTGGCGGCTCAAGGGATATCTCTATGGCCAAGTACTCATATAAAGTATATGTCGATCTGTTCAGCTATCTTGTTAAGAAATCTGCGGAAGTCGAGTGCTGTCTGAGAATTTAGGAATGAATGTTGCGAATCAGTCACATGGCTATTTCCCCTATTGCCATTATTTCAGTTTAATAGACAGAGAAAGAATCTGAAAGTCTGTGAGCTATAAGTATACAGTGAAAACCTAAGTCAACCTTCCCATCATGCTTCGAACCATCTGTATGAAATTGAAAATTTGTCCTACTTTCTGTTATTCTGTACAGTCGTTCTTCCCTGGCAGGTACGAGTATCTTACTTAGTAGTAAAATCTCTTTAGAAATTGTTCATCATTGGTATGTAATCCTATCAGTCCACCCGCTCTGTTTGCAACTTCTCTATTCTTCTCTACAATATCAATCAGCAGTCGATGGATGAGGGCGTGTGGAGACTCTGTCGCAGTAGTTTGAAAACCTACACTAACGTTGAGGCAGGTAGATCTCTGAACCTTCTTTAGATTACTGGTGAAGGGGCGCTTATCAGCCGTACAAAGGTATTGGTCGAACTACTTCAATGAATATCCCATGAATGATTTTAGGAGTCGCCCCAATATGGCTCTACAGATTTCTTGCAGGTATATAAGTCGACGTTTCGCTTCCTTACTAAGTCTGAAGAACAATTTCTTATCTAGGATTATACCTAGAAATGTTGCACTTTCAGAAAATACTAGCTTAGTTCCATTTACCCGAGGAGGAGATCCTTATACTTCTTTGCAAAGAGAACCAATTCAAAAAGAAAAGAATATCTGCGGCGTTATAACGACATTCCGACATTCTAAAGTGGTACATAAAGTAAACTTTCTTTTAAAGCACCCTGTACTTTAATTTTCCAGTCCTGCCATATTTATATTTGTCTTCTGCAATTGTGGCACATGGTAATTAGTATAGATTGGTTTAGGGCAACCTGCACTAACAACTTTCTTCGAGTGTATTCCCGCCGGTGATTCAAATATGTATATGATGTTTAAGCGCCAGGTAAAAATCATATAATAACAACAACAACAAAAATCAAATATCAAACAGGGAGCCACCACAAAAATTGTTGTATTTACTTTTATTTGATGACTGCTAATTGGCATATAATCCGCTTATAAGTTTGTAAAACAAATTAGGCCATGTTATCTATTTTCCATTCAGGCACGACGACTACCACCTTACCCGCAACCACCACTACCAACAACAACCATAGAGGAGCAACGCTGTCGCCAATCCCCCTCCCCCGCCCTTTCAATGGCAGCACTATCACGGTTTTCAACTTCAATTGATCTATTGGATTGTGTCCACCACATGTACATATGGATGTACATACTCGTATATCTATTTGTACATACGAGTATATCCACATCTGTCCGACTGACTGCACATGGAGTGCTCAGGAATAGTCGTGAACACAATGTATAGATATTATTTTGTGACCAATTTTTCCGTAATGCCATGCATGACGGACATTTGATAATAGTTAGTTAGTGGCAGAGGGTTCCCAAAAAAAAAAAATAGAATAGAATTTATAACAGAATACTACACTACTCTTTAAGTATACAAAACTGCGTACACACAACAACATCGCCAATAAAAGCAACAAAATTGTTAATTGAAAATTTTAAAAGCGTTTTGGAAATGAGCAGTAAACAATTAGGTAAATATATACATAAATGGATATATATATATATATATCGTACACTCAAGGAAACTTGAATTCAAATGTGCAGAATTTAACTGACCAGAAATCTTAGCTATTTAAGTGGAAGCAGAATGGCAGAGCATTATTGTTAGAACGAAAGTCGCTATAGATATTTTCTCTGAGGAAGGCAGTCCTTCAAAACTGCCTTCCTGAATTTAAAAACTGCCTTCGATAATGCAAGAGATCTGCAGAATTTGGTAAATATATACATAAATGGATATATATATACATATATACTCGTACACTCAAGGAAACTTGAATTCAAAAGTGCAGAATTTAACTGACCAGAAATCTTAGCTATTAGAGTGGAAGCAGAATGGCAGAGCATTATTGTCCATACGGAAGTTGGTATAGATATTTTCTCTGTGGAAGACAGTCTTATAAGGGATTGCCTTCCTGTCCTCGACAATGCAATATTCAACTTATTTTGGTGCCGGCCACAAGGACAAAAAGCGTGATCCATTTCGAGGTTCCCTACTTTTTTAAAGAAAAAAAAAAAACACAGAAAATTCAAATTGAATGGGGAATGTTTATTATCATTTGAAAGAACATTCTTTGGCATTTATTTTTTGGACATTATGTCTATCAAATGTTGGCCGCGGCTACGTCTCAGATGGTCCATCCGTTGAGTCCAATTTTCGATGACTCGTTCGAACATTTCGACTAACAACTGGCGAATGACACGCGTGATGTTTTGCTCCAAGGCCTGAATCGAAGCGGGTTTGTTAGCATAAACTTTAGACTTTACATATCAACACAGGAAAAAGACTAACGGTGTGATATCACACGATCTTGGTGGCCAATCGACCGGCCCAAAACGTGAAATTATCTGCTCCCCTAAGTGTTCTTTCAATAAATCCATTGATGCGATGTGTGGGAAGTGGCGCCGTCTTGTTGAAACCAAATGTCGCCGAGATCGCTAGCTTCAATTTCAGGCATCAAATAGTCGGTTATCATGGCATGATAAGGGTCGCCATTGACGGTTGCGTTCTCACCGGCATCATTTTTGAAGAAATATGGACCGATGATTCCACCGGCCCACAAACCACATCAAACCGTTGTTTTTTCTGGATGAAGTGGCAGCTCTTGAATCTCTTCAGGTTGCTCTTCGTCCCAAATGCGGCAATTTTGCTTGTTTACATACCCATTGAGCCAGAAATGGGCCTCATCGCTGAACAAAATTTGGCTCGAAAACGTCGGATCTTCTGGGAACTTTTCAAGAGCCCATAGAGCGAAGCGATGTCGCTTGGGAAGGTCGGGCTTCAGTTCTTGCACAAGCTGTATTTTGTATGCTTTCAATTTAAGATCTCGACGTAAAATGCGCCAAGTCGTTCCATGCGTCAGTCCGAGTTGCTCACCACGGTCTTCGTGTATACTCTCAGCTACGGCCGCTACATTTTCTTCACTGCGTGTTGGACGTGGTATATTCGGTCGAATATTATCCAATAATGAATGTTGGGTCTCAAGATGGGTGATGATGTTGCGAATAGTACGCTCAGTAGGCCGATTATGTTGACCATAAGTTAAGCGAAGTGCACGGAACACATTCCTCACAGAACGTGAATTTTCGTAATAAAGTTGAACGATTTGTAAACGTTGTTCAGGCGTAAGTCTTTCCATGATGAAATGCCAAACAATACTTAACAAAAATAAGATGACAGCACGACACGACTCACGCGTGATTTGTCAAAAAAGGCTAATGGAAAAAGCATCTCTACTTGGATCACCCGTTACAAGAGATCTGCAGAGTAGAACAACTTGCAAGACTAGAAACTATTTAACATACTCCAGTGGAACTTGAAAATGTGGGCATGCCTCTAGCGACCTGGAAGCTAAACTTGTTGCTTTTTGACAACAAATCACGGGAATACATTCCAGAATGATGTACTCGTAGTTCTGCCTAAGATCAAAACTCATCAAAGTCCTGCTTTCGTTACCCATACCGGACGCCTCGCTTATTGTATATCGGTGTATGGTTTGCAGTCAGGGGTAATCGACTGTATTTGAACGGAGCCTTGCTGATACCTAGGCGCCCCAGCACGTAATTCGAGTTCTGCCACCCAGTCCTTGCGACAGTACCGGCCCTCTATGCTGTGGTGGACATGTTTCTCCCCTACGATAGTGGCTGTACTTAAAAGTAACTCCCCTAAGACCGGAGTGTTATGCGTACCGTGCTCATCAGACTTTCCGATTCGCAGTCAGAGGTTACCAAAGACTCGCGTTTTGATGTCTGCCTTTGCTGATACCTGGACGCCTCACCAACGACTCAGTCCTTGTCACGTTTTTGGGGGATATGACGTGATAGAACTACCCAATCCTCAACACTCGTGAGACCAGCATGAAACCCTTTAAACAAACAAAAACAGACACACTACAACCACAAGAACTAACCGATACGACTACAAATTCTAGAACTGATAACGATACAACAATAACGACGACAACTAATACACTAGAATCCAAACCTAGGCCTGACAATAAGCCTAGTGATTCGAAGACCTCTTCTAAGGCGGCAGCATAACCTGGCACTTTGGTTTTCTAGAAGAAGATCGACCCTGCATCGACCCGACCAGCAAGCAAAGAGAATCCCTAAAGTGGGCACGGAGTCTTTTTTTAAGAACAGGATACCGCATCAACTTCCATACAGCAGCAACCTATTAAAAGGCTGCGCTATCCAGATGAACCGCCGGCATCCAAGAGGACCAAAGGGTTCCCAAAGGGTTCAGTGGTAACGCTGTTTCTCGAACCAGTGGTAATGCCGCTTCTCGGTTTAGTGGTAACGCTGCTCCTCGTTCCTTCGCTGACGTTACTAAGGACAGCTTAATACTGGCGGTCATCAACAGAAGAGTGGCAGACGGCAACATCTCCAAGGGCAAGTGTAATGAGATAGACTACGCACTGTGCTCTGTTTTCTTCGATGTTCTTGAGGAGCTGCCTGGCCTGGCTCCCGATTTTGTCAACGCTGGCTGGTATCAGGGCCGCATAAAACTAGTACTAAACAGCAAAACGCATTTAGTAATATGCGCTCATTTGAGTGCTATCGCTGCGCTTTGAAGAATATTTGTAGAATCTGGCCGGGTTCGGCGCTGGATGTTGTCAACAAGGAGGACATCCCTTCTCGGCCCATACATAGATTCCGGCTATACCAGCGTGTGGAATCCGTGACTAAGATGCTGAAGGTTTGAAATCCCGGACTTCCGACTGGCAACTGGAAGGTCGGTCGATTGGATGAAGCGGATGGGCATCGGATGCACACACTATTTATACTAAATGCAGAGTCTCTACTCCACCTCGTCAAGTCTGAAGGCATGGTTTCGTATAGATTCAGCAAAATCCGACTTAAGGTGTACAAGAGCGATGAGGGAGGAAATACGAAAAATACTTCTCCAGACAACATTGGTGTAGTATATAATAAAGATCCTCCCTCTTCGCAAGCATCAGAGCAGCATCTGGCGGGAACTTGCATTTAACCCATTACCGATGTGCTTGGATGTGTCGAGTAGCTCTTCATCACGGGATGGGAAGAATCCTGCGAGGATGAATCTTGCTTCTAGTGGACACAGACGACGAGGCAAATCTAACGGTGGTGGCGAAACCTGACAATGTTCCGGTTCCTACAGATAAACCTCCTATACTTTAAGGCAGCATTAGGTGCCTTAAAAGTCCTCCTGACGCAAGGAGGGGCTGACCTGGTCCTAATCCAGAAACCATGGTTCAATGGAGATATGACTTGTGGGCTTAGTACGCCAGGGTTTTAGCTGATTCAAGGTACAAGTAATGGTAGATGTAGATCATATATATAAGTAGTTGCCAAGAACAACCTTAATATATACATTCTTCCTTCATTTAATAGTGAAGACATATACTCCAGCCAGCCCCGAGTTAAAAAACTCTCGTGTTTGGTTGGCCTCCGTTTAAATGGCACATAACACTGAGACGCCACCTTGTGCATTGAGATCACTGGTAGGAGCGGCAAACGAGGGCATGAACCTACATTCATTACTACAAACAGACAGGAGGTGCTCGATGTCACTTTTGTCTCCGAGAATTCAAGTGTAAGGATTTCTGATTGGAAAGTTTTGGACTTTCATAGCTTTTCCGACCATAGCTTTCCGAAGCCTCCTGATACCCTCTTCCCCCCAATATTAAGAAGGCTAATTGGGAAAGATTTAGGAGCATATTCAATAGGTCTCTTCCCAAAAAGTCCTGGAATGAAAATGCAAACTATCCGGGATATAGAAGAAACGGTGGAACGAGTCACTGAAACTCTTAACGACTCGTTACAAGCTGTATGTCCCAAACGGAAGCCAAGGGACAAACAACGACCGGCATGGTGGTCGTCTCAATAAGTTATGCTGAGGAAGTGCTGTTGGAAGCCCTTTAATAGGGCAAAGGCCACCAGAGCCCCACAGGACTGGGGCACATCCAAAGAGAGAACTCAAGCGGTACAAAAAACAGTTGAGAAAGGCTCAAAGTAAATCCTGAATAGATTTCTCTAGAAAGTTCATCCGAAACCTCAGTGTTACGGAAAATTTTTGTCTCAACACCTTGTACTATTGGATACATCAAGAAAGATGATAGTTCTTGGGCTACGTCGAGTGAGGAATCGCTGGGAGTGCTCATGGATACACATTTCCCGGACAACTCTGAACAGCCATTGAATACTTCAACTAGGGATTCCCTTGAAGTGCAGCCATCAGAGGTCGACAGCGAGATTGTAACCGAATCTAGAATTCTGTGAACTATCAAAAACTTTAAACCTTTTGAGTCGACATGACCAGACAAAGTCCCGACGGCGGCACTACAGGCAATGGCTGATACAATTGCTCCCTGGCTCAGAGAGATATACACATGTCAATCAGGTCTACATATCAACAAAATTGAGAGAAACCAAGGTTGTAGCATGCTGTATCTAAGAATTTCCGGCCAATTAGTCTATCGTCATTTCTCCTTAAAACCCTGGAGATATTTGTAGATAGTTACCTTAGAACTAAAATTGATCACAGGCTACCCGCAAAGAAAAAATTCGTTTCTGCGAAACGAAATAATAGACAACTACAATTCTCGTTTACGACGACTGAAATTCTTTTGGTCAGAACAAACAATTGTTTACGCGAAGTAAGTTTATGTCACAACAAACGAAATTTCAGTTCCGGCAAACGAGAATTGTAGTTGTCTAATATTTCGTTTCACAGAAACGAATCTTTTCTTTGCCTGTACTGTCCACTCAACAGCATGCCTGCAGCAAGGGTAAGTCCATCAAAACCGCCCAGCATGATCTGGACCGTCTCTGTTAAGGAATATACTGTGGTAGCTTTCTTAGAAATAGAGGGAGCCTTCAATAACATAAATCCAGCCGCTAATTACGGCTTTAGCAACCATCCAAACAACAGTATACGTAGGTTCATGCATAACCTTCTGATTGAGAGAGGCATTTCAGCTAGCTTAGGGTCAACTGACCTGCACAGATTTAACAGCAGGCGAAGGCCCCGAAGACGAGGAGGTGTTCTGTCTCCTTTGCCATGGAATCTCTCCATTAATCCATGATGGATTTCCGATAATGATTTTGGATATAAGGTACCAACAGTTACACCTGTCTCCTTGGGGGTATTGATATTCCCTTCTCTGAAAGCGTAAAATACTTAAGTATTTGGTAGACAGGAAGTTGAACTTCATACCCAACATTGTGGAAATAGCAAAGAAGGTTGTAGTAGCGCTACATACCTGTCCTTCCGGGCATTGTTGATTGCACTATGACTGAACCACTTTTCGATACCACTTATATATGATAGATCAGAATGGAATGGTCGTATCCCAGAACATAGGAGATTTTTTAACTTCTATACAGAAGGTCCCAAACTCAACAACCAAGTGGGCTTTGGTGTCTTTTCTGAGGAACTTTAGCTATCAACCGAGAAAAGACTGCCTGATCACTGCAGTGTTTACCAGGCAGAAATCTTAGCTATTACAGATGTAGCGGAATAACTGAAAATTAATATGATGACCAAAGTCGGTATAAATATTTTCTCAGATAGTCAGGTTGCTATAAAGTTTCTGGAGATTGTCTTCCTAAATTAAAAAACTGGAGTCGACTGTCGCAGATCTCTTAACGAGATGGCTGAACAGTTCAACATTCACCTGATATGAGTGCCGGGCCACAGGGACATACCAGGGAACTTCAAAGCCGATGAACTTGAATGTCTAGGAACTACCTTACACGCTCCAGGGGAACTGAAATATGTAGACATGCCTCTAGCGACCTGCAAGCTCTTCTTGAGAGATAATGCTCTTACGACAACAAATGACAGATGGTCACTAGCCAGGTACTGAATATGTTCCAGACCGATGTGGCCCGGCCTAAAGTCAAAACGCAGTAACGCACTGCTGTCGTTATCGAGACCGAACGTATCACTTATTCGCCCTTATTCCAGTTGGCGTCGTCGACGTCGATTCTTAGTCGACACTGTTTAGATTGACGACTTCATAAATTTTGATTTTTTTTTTAAATATTTTTAAGTTATAAAAAGGGTTTTTGTTAGTTCATGGATACCAAAAACATTCGTTTTGGCGTAAAGATGACAAAGCTAGAACTTCATAGATATGACGAGAATGATGTGACGACGCCAAGTGGAATAAGAGCGATTGTGTCTGTCATGACGTGGCACTGCCTTATTGAACGGCGCTCAGAGAGATTGAATGTCTTGCATAATGACTTTTGCAGAAGCTGTGGAGACGAAGAGGAGGAGGAATCAATAGAACACATTCTGTGTCTGTTCCTCGCTCTACCTAGAAGGCGGCATGTAACCTTAGGCTCTTATTTCTTTGGATGTTGGAATCCGCCAACCTTTTAAAGCAACCAAATTGGCTCAACGGAAGTGGCTAGGGATAACTTATGTTTTACCTTACATCCCTGTGGTGACACAATGAACTGTATAGTCTAATTGAGTCTGTTTTACAGGCTGTCACTCTTAAACTAACCTAAACTAATCGTTAAATTTAGAAAACTGGTTCTCTATTAAAGAGTAGATAATCCAAACGGTCGTAGATAACACATCTCGTGGCCTACTAAAGGCTAGATAACTCAAATGTATATCTACTTAGGAGTAAATAACCAAATCTATTTTCAGCTATGGCGAAGATAATCCAACTCGTCCTCTGCAAAGGAGTAGATAACCCAACTCGTCATCTACTAAGGCGTAGATATCCCAACTGGTCGTCCACTTAAGAATAGATAACCCAACTTGTCGTACACTTAAGAGTAGATAACGCAATGGTATATCTACTAAGGAGTAGATAAACCAAATGACACTTTACTAAGTAGTAGATAACCCAACTGGTCTTCTACTAAGGAGTAAATAATAATAAGAACTGAATCTATACTGAGGTGTAGATCACCCAACTTGTCGTTCTATTTGTAACTGATTCGTTCAGAAATACTTCCACTTTCGATTACCAAGATTCAATTAAGCATTGCCCTCTGCATTCTATTGATGTAGCTGCAAACCCGGCGCAAAGACAATAATTCTTCATTGTATTTTTCCTTCCTGAATATAATGTGCTATATTTTTTTTGGATTTTCTAATGGACAACTTAATTATAAACATCCCTAAAAGTAAACGAGTTTAAAAGTATAACTGTCAAATTGTCAGCTTAGTATCCCAAAAACCCCAAAAAAAGAAGGTAGACTGTCGAAAAATTGTCTTTCCCTTAAATACTTATGGCGATTTCGTTTCTTGAAAAAAATGTTGTCCCGTCGAAGAGAAATACTAGAAAATATAAGTATATGCACCGTTTAAGTCGAAATGATTCAGTCCCTTGAATTGAACTTAACTTAAATTTTAAAATTTTCAAACGTATTTGAAAAGTGCCGTTTTCTGGAAAAAGGTAAAGAAAATTCTGCACTTTTTCCAGTAATGAAATCGCCATATTTTAGCATTGATGAGTGAACGACCGTTTGTGGTGTAGAGCGCTAGCTTGCACTGTTCTGCATCAACTAACCTGGGCTCGCATCCTCGTCGGATCGAATTCAAAAATAAATAAGTCTAAAAAAATCAAATTAAAATAGAAAATAATGAGAAATAAAAACGAAAAAATATTTTTTTTTATTTTTCTAAAGTGATGGAAATTTAGGAAAGGGAAGGCATTCTTTTTTTCAGAATTAGTTCCGAAAGTCTCAACCCTTTATAATTTAAAAATAGTCTGCTAGGGAAGCGATTGGGGAATTAGTACGCCAAAAGCTGCTTAATTCCTGACTCGATTTGTTGGCTGAATGTCTACCTGGCTGAGATATCCAATTTATTCGGTGCGAGGAATCTGTAAATATCCGCCACCAAATCATCTGCCATTCTGTTTACAACATGGACAGCGCACGTGAAGGAGCAGCTCAATGTGATAGTCTACGGCGTAGGAATGTTCTTGGTGTCACATTTGATAGCCTCTTTAAGTCCAACGTGCATGCCGCAGCTATCTGCTATAGAATGAGAAGTAGAAACAAGGTTCTCAACTCGCTGACTGGCAGCTCTTGGGGAACCGACCAAGAAACCTTGTTGACCTCTTACAAAGCGATAGGGCTGTATTTGCTTAACAATGCAGCACCAGTACGGTCATATGAACGAGACACAGTAGAAGAACCTGCAGACCTACTAAAATACCGCCCTAAGAACTGCGACAGGGTAGGTACACTCATGTCTTTTGTGGACGACTTATATGAGGAGACGATGATTATATCCGTGCGACGACACATCTTGATGATGTCGAAGCAGTATCTGCTTGGATGCTACCGTCATAGCCATCCCAACCACACCCCTCCAGGCAGATCAGGAAAGAACTTCATGATTTAGAACGCGAGGTCCAAAACTACAAGAGAAAATTTTCTCACTGACATACACTCTCGAACAATTACAGAGTGAATGTCGCGCTAGGAGATCACTATCCATCAGTGGCTTCGGAGAAAGCGGAATTACCACGGCAGACAAGAATAGTTTTGGCTGGTATTGCCGCCTCAATTCGTATTGGGCGATAATTCAACACGGCCACGGCAAACAGCTATGCAACCGGGGACCACACGACACACTACAACGGTTCAACTGCCATTGTTCCCAGGTCACTTCGGACCCATCAAGCAGAACCCACAACACAAGGCGAATCAAACAACACCTAATGGACAACAAAACACCTATACTGCTATAATAACAACAACCAGTGCTGGGTTCAGTAGACAGACCTAAATTGATACTGCATTTCGCGTAGGGAAATTTGAGAATACCTTTTTTCTTTGAGTGTAAAGCTACTCTTTTCTCATATGCAGAGTTACAATTACAGAGCTATGTCATCTCCAGACTGTTGCACACAATTTATTATTATTGCCCAAAATGTAAAGAGATAGGGAAATTAGGTAGTAAACGGAAATTTTTGTAAAGGGTTTGCATAACTCCGAAACAACCAATGAACACACCCTTCTCCCCCAACTATTAGTTAAATTGCTAGGAATTTCAGTCATTTGTATTATGAGTTGTTTTAAATTGTTATTCAAATTCTTGATTCAATTCCATTGAGTCATTTCGACTTAAATTAAATGAACTGTGACTGAACACCGAAAAAAATATTATTCATTCTCCATTGAAATATTCAACTGAACCGAATAATGAAATAACTAAAAAAATATTTTCAATATCCCCAACAATTTTTCGATGAAATTAGTTCAAATACCTTTGTTTGGGAGAAAACAAATTAATCATGCCGTTTTGTAAAGACCTTTTATTTTCTAAAAAATATATCGTCATCAGATATGTAAAAGGGCCAATTATCACGTTTGAATTTCTGATGACGATACAAAGTGGCCACCCCTTTGTTTGGGAGAAAACAAATTAATCATGCCGTTTTGTAAAGACCTTTTATTTTCTAAAAAATATATCGTCATCAGATATGTAAAAGGGCCAATTATCACGTTTGAATTTCTGATGACGATACAAAGTGGCCAACTCACCAACTAGTTCCAAACCATATTGTTTTAGAGACACAAAACAAACGAAAATCAACTTATTATATTTAAAATTCGTTTATGAATTCATATCCGAGCATTTTTCTCAGTAGCCCAGGGATGCCAGAAAAAAATTGCTGTTGTCCCCAAATAATCACAAGAAAATCCCCAACTTAACCCCACATAAAACAATTTTCATTGAAAACAAGTCAAACATATAAAAAACTGCAGACACGAAATGAATTCAAAAACAAACATATTAAAAATTACTCTTTTGATTAACTTTAAACATTCCTCTAATACGGACGATTTTTTTGGCGTTTTTCAAAATTTGTTGTAGTTTGTATGGCACAGATCTCAAGTTTTTTTTTCTAAAAATACCATTTGTTAAAATTGTCATATCTTCTTAACCGCTTCACGTATCGAACATAGAAACATCCTTATAATTAATTGTTCAGATTTTCATTTGATGACAATTTATACCTAATAGTGCAGTCTCGTACTATTTTTAAATACGAAGTTCAGATTTGGTAAAATCATTTTAGAAAATACTCCTTAAAAATGGTTTAAAAATGAAAGTGTTTCGTGTTGTCATGCGTATGACAACAGACAACATCGAAGGGAGTCCATACTATTTTTTACGGATTATTTTAAGGTTTTCGCAGTTATATTTTCTGATCCTGATGATGTCTTTCGACGAAAGACGAAATATTGAATGAATATAAAAAAACACATGAAAAACCATAATAGATAGACCTCGATTTTTGGATAAATATCATACAAGATTAGGAAAATCTGTATATTGCATCAAATAAACCCCAAGAAACCCCAACAAAATTTACAAAAATCCCCTAACAAAAACCCCACCCCCAAAAATATTTTTTTTATCCCAATTTGCATTGACTAAACCCCAGTATTGGGGTCAAAACCCCAGTTCTGGCAACCCTGCAGTAGCCACCCCAACCCCATTAATTATATTAAAATGTTTCCCAAATAATGTTAACAACTTCTTCAAAGATTTTGCGAGAAATTTTAACGATGATAAAGAACGACCGCCCAAAATGAAGTGCATAATCAAATTCATTAACAATTAGAAAATGTCCGTAGCCAAAAGAGAAAGTGAAAAAGAAAGAGGGTGAAGAGGAAAACAAAAAATTAATTAAATTATTAAAATCACTTCTAGAATCATGATTATTAGGAAGTGAGTTGCATCTTTTTTGCTATAAATACAGTAGTCAGTCCACTTGGTTTCAGGGAAAATAATAATCGAGCAAAATATTTCGGATAAGGATATTCCGTGGAGTACAAATCACATGAAATATATTAATCGTTTACATAGGCAAGTGCCATTTTAGAAATAGGTAAGGTTAGGTTAAGAGTGGTAGCCTGTAAAAGCAGACTCACTTAGAACACAGCGACTTAAGGGAAAACATAAGTTATCCCAAGCCCCTCCCGTTGAACCAATTTGATTGCTACGAAAAGCTTAAAGGTTGGCGGATTCCAACATCAGCCAAGTTAGCTAACTCCTCAGAGAAATAAGAGCCCAAGGTTGTATGCCGCCTTCTAGAAAGGGCAGGGCACATACACATAAGGCGTTCTATTGATTCCTCCTTCTCTAGTCTCCACAGCATCTGCAAAAGTCATTATGCAAGACCTTCGATCTCTCTGCGACAACGACAGCAGTGGCTTGGTGCGTTTTGAGTCTAAACCGGGTCACAGCAGCCTGGAATGTATGCAGTTCCTGACTAGTGACCAAATGTCAATTGTTGCCGTAAGTCTCTGAAGAGGTTGCTATAGGCATGCCCACATGTTCCAGGTCGCCTGGAGCGTGTAAGGTAGTTCATAGTGTAGTAAGTTCATCTGCCTTGCAGTTTCCTGGTATATCCCTGTGGCCCGGCACACATATCAGGTGAATATTGAACTGTTCAGCCATCTCGTTAAGAGATCTGCGACAGTCGAGGGCAGTTTTTGAATTCAGGAATATAGTTTCCAGGCGATAGCAGCCTCACTATCAGAGAAAATATTTTTACCGACTCTGATCAGCACATTAATTTTCAGCCATTCCTCTACCTCTTTAATAGCTAAGATTTCTGCCTATTAAACACTACAGTAGTCAGACAGTCTTTATGCAAGTGATAGCTGAAGTTCCTAAGAAAAGACACCAAAGCCCACTTGGTTATCGAGTTTGGAACCGTCTGTATAAAACTTAATGAATCCCTCTGTCCTGGGATGCGATCATCCCATTCTGATCTATCCGGTATAAAAGCGAAATACTTCTTGTCAACAGTCAAAGAGTTCAGTCATAGTGTAGTCAACAATGCCCGGAAGGTCAAGCATTGTATCTAGAATGACACTATGTCCGTAGCCATTTCCTGACCAAAGTGACAGTTCCCTGTGTCTAATCGCAGTACATGCGGCATATTGCATTGATATAATGTCTAACGGCATTAAATGTATACATATCATTTAGTGCATCAGTTGGTGTCGTTCTCAGCGCGCCAGTGATACATATATCAGCCATTCGCCGATCCTTTTATACTATCGCGCAGAAGGTGGATTTCTGCAGAGCCGTCCAACAGACGACAATGCTGTACAGCATTATCGGTCGGAGTACTGCCGTATACAACCAAAAAAAAAATATACGCGGGTTTAGATCCCACCGTTTTCCTATTTCCCTTTCACAGATATATAGCGCTACCTCAGCCTTATTTGCTCTCTCCAAATGTTGGGTTTGAAGTGCAACTTCTTGTCCAGTAAAATACCTATGTATTTTGCGCTTTCGGAAAAGGGAATTTCAATACCCCCCAAGGAGACCGGTGTAATTGGTTGTACCTCATTTCTCCTAGTGAAAAGAACTAGTTCCGTCTTAGTCGGTTTAACACCAAGACCATTACCGGAAGCCCATCATGTCGTTCTATGAAGGGCCTGCTGTAGGATGACAGCTATTGTCACGTCATCTACTTATATAGGGTGATCTAAGTAAATATACTTTTTTCAATACTTTGACAGATCTCGTGTGAGTCGTGTCATGCTGTCATGTTATCTTTGTTAAGTATTGATTGGCATTTCATCATGGAAAGACTTATGCCTGAACAACGTTTACAAATTATTCAGTTTTATTATCAAAATAATCGTTTGCCAATTGCGCTAAGTCCATTTTTTTTTTTAAATCCCAAAAAACACTTTCCAGTCGACCCACGACCTTGACACCCATGAGCAATATGTTAGCTCTCGTTAAGAGCTATCTTTTTGCCATTGACCGATTCCCGATCCGACATACCGGAATCATCGGTCGATGACTCGTTCGAGCATTTCGACTGGTAACTGGCGAATGACACGCGTGATGTTTTGCTCCATGGCCTGAATCGAAGCGGGTTTGTTCGCATAAACTTTAGACTTTACATATCCCCACAGGAAAATGTCTAACGGTGTGATATCACACGATCTTGGTGGCCAATCGACCGGCCCACAACGTGAAATTATCTGCTCACCGAAGTGTTCTCTCAATAAATCCATTGATTGATGCGATGTGTGGGAAGTGGCGCCGTCTTGTTGAAACCAAATGTCGCCGAGATCACGAGCTTCAATTTTGGGCATCAAATAGTCGGTTATCATGGCACGATAACGGTCGCCATTGACGGTTACGTTCTTCTCACCGGTATCATTTTTGAGGAAATATGGACCGAGAATTCCACCGGCCATCAAACCACACCAAACCGTTGTTTTTTCTGGATGAAGTGGCAGCTCTTGAATCTCTTCAGGTTGCTCTTCGTCCCAGATGCTTGTTTACGTACCCATTGAGCCAGAAATGGGCCTCATCGCTGAACAAAATTTGGCTCGAAAACGTCGGATCTTTTTGGAACTTTTCAAGAGCCCGTAGAGCGAAGCGATGTCGTTTGGGAAGGTCGGGCGGCTTCAGTTCTTGCACAAGCTGTATTTTGTATGCTTTCAATTTAAGATCTCGACGTAAAATGCGCCAAGTCGTTCCATACGTCAGTCAGAGTTGCTGCGAACGGCGCCGAATCGACTCTCCACGGTCTTCGTGTACACTCTCAGCTACGGCCGCTACATTTTCTTCACTGCGTGCTGGACGTGGTCTATTCGGTCGAATATTATCCAATAATGAATGTTGGGTCTCAAGATGGGTGATGGTGTTGCGAATAGTACTCTCAGTAGGCCGATTATGTTGACCATAAGTTGAGCGAAGTGCACGAAACACATAGTATATTCCGTAACAGAGAGGTATCCTCCAATAAAGCTGACTTCATCATGTAGGGGGGTTTCGGTGGACTTACACTTGTTGTAGGCATGTTGTTGTTGATTGGACAGTAGCTTGCGATCAATTTTAGTCCTTAGGTAACCATCTTTTAATATCTCCGAGGTTTTAAGGAGAAATTACGATAGACTGTTTGGCGGGAAATCCTTAGCTTACTTAGCATTATGGGATGGTTTTCCGCTTTTGGGATTAAAACAACCCTGGTTTCTCTCCATTTTGTTGGTATGTATACCTGATTAATACAACATGTGTAGATCTCTCTGAGCCAGGGAGCAATTGTAGCAGCCACTACCTTTAGCTCCGTCGGCGAGACTTTGTTTGGGTCTGGCGACTTTAAATGTTTAAAGCTTTTGATGGCCCAAAGAATTCTAGATTCGGTTACAATCTCTTTGGCAACCTCTGAAGGCTGTACATCAAGGGAATCTTCAACTGAAGTATTCAATGCCTCTGGAGCACTCCCAGCGATTCCGCACGTTGTCCAGGAACTATCATCTTTCTTGATGTACCCAATAGTACAAGGTGTTGAGGCTAAAATTGTCCGTAACCTTGAAGCTTCGGATGAGCTTTCTACGCCACTACAGAAATCTATCCAGGATTTATTTTGTGCCGTTCTCAACTCTTTTTTGTACCGTTTGCGTTCTTCAGAAATCTATCCAGGATTTATTTTGAGCCGTTCTCAACTCTTTTTTGTACCGTTTGCGTTCTTCCTTGTATGTGTCCCAGTCCTGTGAGGCTCTGGTGGCCTTTGTCCTATTGAAGAGCTTCCTACAGCACTTCCTCAGCATAACTAATTAAGACGACCACCATTGCGGTCGTTGTTTGCCCTTGTGACTCGTTCCACCGTTTCTTCTATATCCCGGATAGTTTGAATTTTCATTTCAGGACTTTTTGGAAGAGACCTATTGAATATGTGCCTAAATTTTTCCCAATTAGCCTTCCTAATATTGGGTGGGAAGACGGTATCAGGAGGCTTCGGATTCAAGCAGAAAAGCTATGAGCGTCCAAAACATTTGCAATCAAAACTCAGAAATCCTTCCACTTAAATTCTCGGAGACAAAAGTGACATCGAGCACCTCCTGTCTATTTCTACTAACAAAGGCAGGATAAAGGCTGGAATCAGGGGAGAGTAAAGCTCTTATATTTCGGTGATGTCAGATCAGTAGACCTGTGTAAGGCTGCTCTGAGTCGAGCGGATGAGGTGTGGCCGGGTGCCCAGTTGGATGTTGTCGAAAAAAACAACATCCCTAGTCACGCTAGAGCCATCACCTGGGTTACAGAAGAGCCCTCCAACCCGGCTGGCATATTAGAAATAATAAAAGATTCCAATCCTGGTCTGCCGGCCCATAATTGGAGAATCAGCAAGGTGGGTGAGGCGAAAGGTAAAAAATTTGACCTCAATTTGACCTGCCGTGCAAGTGCCACCCTACAATATGGCTTCGAGACTATAGTCTTGAAGGTATACAAGCAGGATATAGCTCCCACTGCGGAAGGTGAGTCGTCCACCATGGTTGATACACGGCTTTCTGCAAGTGCGGAGGTACCCACGCCCATTATTTCTGGTAACTCCAACTCTAACAGAAGATCTGTAACGTCCTTCTCTGAGGACGAAAGCTCTACTTCTGACACAGAGTGGCTGAGGGGAGTCTCCGGACTCTTTGACGCATCTGGCGGGGACACGCTTCTCGATGATACGTACGAAGAGTTCTGTCAATTACCAATGATGGTAAGAATTCTACAGATTAACATTCATCACGCTAAAGCAGCCTCAGCGGCTCTATTGCTGCGCCTGTCCACCGGTGCAGTAGACATCGTCCTAATACAGGAGCCCTACGCAGTGGGAGGAAGGGTGAGCGGTATCAGGACATCCAACATTAAACTGCTTGTGTCCAACTGTGAAGGCACTCCAAGAACCTGCATTTTGCCCAGGAAAGATCTAAGTATCTTTCTCCTGGTTAATTTAAGTGGTAAAGACCAAACATCTGCTAGTCTGGAGATCGGTAATCGCATATATTGGGTGCTCTCCAGTTACTTGCCTTATGAAGCTGTAGTACCGACTGCTCTATTCAGGGAAGTAGTAGAAGAAGCAACGTCTGACGAGGTCGAGCTGATTATTAGCGCAGACACGAACGCTCATCATACTATCTGGGGTAGTACGTATATAAACAATACGGGTGTTTTTGTAACATAGGTAATAAACCGACCTTTACAATTAAAGACAGACAAGAAGTACTAGACGTAACGTTTGCTACTGACCGGCTGTCAGACAAAATTATTGGGTGGAATGTACTGGACGACCACTCATTCTCAGAGCACCATTATATTGAGTTCAAACTCGCTGAAAAAGCTCCTAAACCTGCTGTCCACAGAAATGTAAGGAAGACCAAGTAGCACCTGTATGAGAAGAATTTTAAAAAGGTCCTCAACTCTAAACTTCTTTATGAACCGAATAACAAAACCGGTCTGGATAATCTGGTCGAGCATATCACCACATCATTCAATAGTTCCCTTGAAGAAATCTGTCCAAAAACAAGGTACAGGGGTAAAACTAAACCTCAATGGTGGACTTCTGGAAAAGGAAGGAAAAAGACCTGCAACAAGCTATTCAACAGGGCGAAATCTATTGGAGTCGCTAATGATTGAGATGCAGAACCAGAAGATCAGCAGGACCAACAAGAGTGCGAGTGGACTGCGAGCGTCGCTAGCTTGTTGACTGAGAGATCCAGAATAAGCTGGGCTATTAATAGCTTTGAGCCCTTCAAGTCACCTGGACCAGACGGCATCACTCCAGCAGAGATGCAGAAATTGTTAAAGTACATTATCCCCTGGCTGGAGAAAATTTATGTAGGCTGTATCAAGCTTTCATACATCCCGAATCGATGGAGGGATACCAAAGTGGTATTCATACCCAAAGCGCGGAAGATATCACACACTAGGCCAAAAGACTTCATACCAATTAGCCTATCCTCCTTCCTATTGAAAGGTCTGGAAAGACTTTTAGATCATTTCATTAGGGAATACCTGGATACAAAACTCCTGTCGGTGAACCAACATGCTTACAATAAGGGCAAGTCTACAGAATCAGCCCTGCACGGACTTGTGAGCACTATCGAATCGTCCCTGCATTTCAAGGAATTCACCATGGTGGCATTTCTTGACGCAGAAGGGGCTTTTAACAACATTCACTCAGATGCAGTAATTGCGGCACTGTCACATCTAAAAGTTAACTCTAGTTTGATTAGACTAATTCAAAGTCTGCTCAACAGAAGACACACAACAGCATGTCTTGGGTCCACAAATCTAACAAAGGTCCACAACTCTAACAAACAGAGGGACCCCACAAGGAGGAGTACTGTCTCCACTAATTTGGAACCTAGCGGTGGATGAAATCCTGCTAGATCTAGAACGGTGTGGCTGCAAGGTCGTGGCATATGCGGACGACGTGGCAATCGCAGTGAGTGGCAAATTCGTAAACGTCCTCAGATACATCCTACAGGTGGCTCTGAACAAATTGGCTAGATGGGCCAGAAGCAGCGGTTTGGGCGTTAACCCAAACAAGACAGAATTGGTTCTCTTTACCAGGATGAATAAAGTCGCACATGTGGACCCTCCACTTCGGATAAATGGAACAGATCTAGTCTTTCCTAAGAGTGCACAATTTTTAGGAATAATTCTAGATAGGAAACTGTTATTTAGTCTTAACGTATTGGAACGTGTAAGAAAGGCCAGCGTCGCCTTATATTCCTGCAAAAAGGCTGAAGGTTCGCGGTGGGCCTCTCTCCTAAAATCGTCCACTGGATATATATAGCAATAGTTCGTCCTATACCGTTATACGGCATTGTGGTATGGAGGACGGTAACTGACAAACTAACCATCACCAACCTACTAACAATGGTTCAGAGAACTGCCTGCCTGTGCATAAGTGGAGCCTTAAGGACTACAGCGACTGAGTCTCTACAAGCCCTGCTACACATACTGCCGATTAATATTGTGGCGAGAGAAGGTGCAACCAGAGCGGCAATAAGATTAAACTGCCTATTAATGTGGAGGTACAAGAACTACGGTCACATGAGGATATCAAAGTGTAGTTCTATGGTAACCGACCGAGTGGACTATATACCAACTGTGTGCACCTTCGAGAGAAATTACAGCACTATGATTCCCGCCAGAGATGAATGGGTTGCCAGAATACCAGGTAATAGAAACCATCTCCACTTTAAACGGATGGTTCGAAGCTTGATGAAAAGGTTGGCTTCGGAGTACACTGTGAAGAACTTAGTTTGGATATAGCTCACAGACTACCAGATACCTGCAGTGTCTATCAAGCCGAAATAATGGCAATAAGGGAAGTCGCCAAGTGGCTGAGTCGCAACATTTAATCGGACAGCCAGGCTGCCATCAATTCTCGGGAGGCAACATCTCTAAATTCACTAACAGCCCTCGACTGCCGCAGATCTCTTAACGAGATGACTGAGTAGTTCAATATACACCTCATATGGGTGCCTGGGCATAGGGATATCCCGGGGAACTGCAAAGCCGATGAACTTGCTAGGAAAGGGACGACATTACAAATTCTCGAAGAATTTGCATATATTGGTGCCCCACTATCCACGTGCAAGCTTTGGCTTAGCCAAGAGGCAATGAGGCAGTCAAACGAAAGATGGACAGAAATCGGCACCTGCAGGGTAGCTAGACAAATCTGGCCAAGGTATGACCTGAGAAGATCAAAATATCTCCTCGCACTAGAGAGGCAAAGATTGTCTACGTTAGTATCAGTTCTGACGGGACACTGCTTGATCGGCGAACACGCCAGAAGATTGGGTATTGACTCCAATGACTTCTGCAGAAGCTGTGGAGATGAGGAAGAAGTGGAGAGCATTGAGCACTTGCTATGCGACTGCCCCGCTCTGAGTAAACGACGACTGGATATACTGGTTTCGGCCTTTCTAGGCAGCCTAGCCGATCTTTCCAGTACCGATATTCGAATTATCGATAAATTTGTATATCAAACAGGTTGGTTTCAATGAGGGGCATTTCAACCCGTGGTAACACTAGCGACCTAAACTAGTCTATGTGAGCTTGTAAAAAAATATGGCTGCCACCCTAACCTAACCTAGTATACAGGCTTTACGTCATCCATTATCTGTACCTTGAAGCAGCTTAAACCCTGGCCTCCTGAGCCCACAAACCATATCTCCATTCAACCATGGTTCCTGGATTAGGACCAGGTCAGCCCCTCCTTGCATCAGGAGGTCTTTTAAGGCAGCTGATGCTTTCTTAGAGTGGTGCACTCTTATCTGTAGGAATCGAACCATTGTCAGATTTCGCCACCACCATTAAATTTGCCTCGTCTTCTGTGTTTGCTCACTGGATTCATCACCACAGGATTCTTCCGAACCCGTGATGAAGGGCTTCTCGACACATCCAGACACATCGGTAAAGGGTGAAACACAAGTTCCCGCCAGATGCTGCTCCGATACTTGCGAAGAGGCAGGTTTTTCATTATATGTTTAGGTTAGCTTATATTGAAGAGAGGAGGCGTTTAAACGTATCATGTCCATGGACATACTCGTACACTTAAGCCAGTGGTGCTAGACACGAATTTTCTCAGTATCTTCCAGTCATATCCTATGAGATGAGTCAAGTCTGATAATATGTCGAAATATTGGGATCTTGCATGTATGAACGCCGGGCAGTGAGACAGAAAATGTTCCATCGTTTCGATGTTTTCCCTGCATGCCCTGCATTCGAAGAACCGAATTTTGTTGAAATTCTCTTATTTCTGCCAAAAGTGCTTCATTTCTACATTTATCCATAGATTTTCTTCAAAGAGGTATTGTTTTCTTCGGAAGGAAGCTAGGAAGATACCTTTCAAAATATGGAACAAAAAAATTTTTCTATTTACGATTTCTTGAAAGGAAATCAATTTTTTTTATAACTGTTTTATCGACAGTTACTGAACTTCTGTTTCCACATGAAAGTGTCATTACTAACATTTGTAGTCCTCATAATTTTCTTTAAATTAGGGTACCATACACCACCATACCATGCAAAGACACTTTGATTTCGATGTAGTTGTAGGTGAATGACACAAAGACAACAAGATCCCCTTATAATTTTTATACCCTACACCACACTGTGGTACAGGGTATTATAAGTTTGTTTCACGGCAGATGTTTGTAACACCTGAAAATAACACAGCTAGACCCACCTTAAAGTATACCGATCGACTCAGAATCACTAGCTGAGTCGATTTAACGATGTCTGTCCGTCCGTCTGTCCATGTAAAGTTGTTCGTCGACTACAGGTCGCAATTTCACTCCGATCGTTCTGAAATTTTGCAGTTTAGAGTATTTCGCGGCTGTTAAGATCGCTATTGAATTTGGTTGAAATCGGTTCAGATTTAGATATAGCTCCCATATATATCTTTCGTCCGATTTGGCCCTTTAGTCCTATAGAAGCTGTATTTTACATCCAATCGTTTTGAAATTTAGAATGGTAGAGTTTCTGGATCCATGAACCAACATTGCCGAATTTGAAGAAAATCGGTTTAGATTTAGCTATAGCTCCCATATATATGTTTCGTCCGATTTGGCCCTTTAGTCCTATAGAAGCTGTATTTTACATCCGATCGTTTTGAAATTTAGAATGGTAGAGTTTCTTGATCCATGAACCAACATTGCCGAATTTGAAGAAAATCGGTTAAGATTTAGCTATAGCTCCCATATATATGTTTCGTCCGATTTGGCCATTTAGTCCTATAAAAGCTGTATTTTACATCCAATCGTTTTGAAATTTAGAATGGTAGAGTTTCTTGATCCATGAACCAACATTGCTTCCATATATATGTTTCGTCCGATTTTGCTCTTTAGTCCTGAAGAAGCTATATTTTACATCCAATCGTTTTGAAATTTAGAATGGTAGAGTTTCTTGATTCATGAACCAACATTGCCGAATTTGAAGAAAATCGGTAAAGATTTAGCTATAGCTCCCATATATATGTTTCATCCGATTTGGCTCTTTAGATCCAATCGTTTTTATACCCTTCACCACACTGTGGTACAGGGTATTATTTAAGTATAAAATGTCCCAGAAGTAAATTTATGTAAACAATTTATACATGAATTACAAAATTTATATATCAGAGTTATTCAATATTACGAGAGTGGTGTAGGGTATTATATAGTCGGCACCGCCCGACTTTAGCCTTTCCTTACTGGTTTATTAGCATAAATTTGACTGGATTTTTAAATTATTTTAGACTGATGGAAAAAATTGACAAGCAAAGTATAGATCAACAAGATTATATGCACACGGGGGAAAATCGTCATTTTTGATATGTTTGAATTGAAAGAAAATATATTTGGAAGCGATTTTTTCAAATACTATATATTTGTTAACAAATAAATTTTATTTGAAAATCAAGAAATCTTGTTTGGAACGCATATATTAATATATTAGAACATAATATATTTGCTAACTGACTTTCACAAATAAAATATGTGTGTACCTACAAACAAAGTTATTGTTTAAGAAGTTTTCCAAACATATTTTATTTAAAAAAATATTTAAAACTTTGCTGATTTTTTCGAATTTTAGTTAGTTTTTCCTAGTTTTCGTTTTAAACTTTATAGCTAAAAATGTCTTTTAATTTATAAATATTCCAATTCATCACTTTTTGTCAATCCATCAATGCAATTTATATTCACGAAAGATTATACGATTTAAGTTTTAATTAAATTTTAAAAATATTTAAAATTTATAAAAAAATTATCTTTGAGCACCTGAAAAACAGAAAACTTGTCTTTAAATCAAGGCATTGATACATTGCCAAAATAATTAAATACAAACTAATCTTTGTTTCGGAAATACTAGTTCCAAATAATAAAATATTAGAATGGGAACATATTTTTGTTTAGAACAATATTCTCGCAAACATATAATATTTATGTGTGTCAAATATTATATATTTGGAGTGTACTCTAAACATATGTATATTTCAAGCTGAATATGTTTGGGACAATATACTACAGAAGCTATTTTTTTCAGCGTGCATATACATGTTTTTAGAGGTACGAGTAATTTCTGCATTAAAGATCAGGCAAACCCCAAAGATGATGTAAAATAAATTATCATTTAACTCCAATGATATTTATAAATTATCGCATCCGAAGCAGCGGGTATTTGCTAGTTTATTTAGATAAATATTTTTTTCCAGATACCTTATGGAATAGCCTTTCAAAAATTATTTTTTGCGTTTAAATACCATAACTGGATCAGAAGTTATGGTATTTTCTATACAAATCCTTTATTTAATTTTAATTTAATTTTATATATAATAACTCGGCTGATCGGACAGCTTTGTCCAGTACACAGCATTTTATTAATATAAGCTATTATTTAGATACCAAATATTTAGGATAAAACATTTGGTGTATGACCGAGTCGTTTTCCAGAGAATCCCTCATATAAAGCCGATTTCCGATCCTACATGAGTTGGCCATATGGTGTTTCTTTCAGTGAATGTGCTCGATGTGATCTTTATCCCCTCACCTTAGAGAGGAGGGTATATATCATTTGCTACGAGCCAAAAGTGTAACACATCGAAGGAGTGACCGGTGTATATCCATTTTGGGTCATTTTAACTCATTTCAGCTATGTCCGTCTGTCTGTCTGTCTTTTTGTGTGTCTGTCTGCTGGAAAGGAGTAACTGATTGACTTCCAATTTGATATGCGACAATATTTTTCTCTATCCCCGGCTAAGTTGGAAGAAGGGCCATATTGGTCCACTCCTTCTGGTACCTCCACCACAAAGGGTTAACATTTAGCGAAATATGGATTATTTAATAACTTCTATAGAACTTACTCGAATCTTCTAAAATGTCACGCATAGTATTAGGTTATTAATCGCTATCACCTCGAGAAAATGGGTGAAGTTGCCATGCCCCTTTTGGTACCTCCCGCACAAAGGGACCAATTTGCACCAAACGTTAACGCCGTATAACTTTAATATCAGTTCATACAAATTTTTCACAGTGCCATGCTTTTATAGTACCTACAGTCCAGAGAAAATTGGGCTTCATTAGAATGCCCCTTTTGGTACCCCCACACAAATGGACTGATTTTGACCAAAAGTTAACAGCTTAAGGGCCTTATTCATAAAACTTAATGAAGGTTTGAGGAACGTTTTAGCAGTGTTAAAACGTCCTTCATTAAATTGTTATGAATAAGGGCCTATATCTTTAATACCAGTGCATACAACAACTTAAAATTGTGTACAGTGTAATGCTTTTATAGTACCTACAGTCCAGTGAAAAATGCGAGTCGTTGACACCCTTTTGGTACCTCCCATACAAATGGACTATTTTGTACCAAAAGTTGACAGCTTATAAAATTAAAACCAGTGCCAAATTCCAAGTTATGAAATCCAATTTAAGTTGATAATAATTTAATTAAAACAAAAAACAAGTAAGAAAGTTCAGTCGGGTAAACCGACTTATGAATCCCCTCACCATGAGTCTCAAAAAAATATATTTTATATTAGTAAATTTATTTATTTTTTGTTTTATTTAAATTATTATCAATTTAAATTACATTTAATAACTTTAAAGTATGTGCCGGTATACAAGTTATAAGCTGTTAACTTTTGGTATAAAATGGACCACTTGTGTGGGGGTACCAAAAGGGGCACTTTTTTCTAGACTCTATATACTATAAGAGCATTGCACTGTACGAAATTGCAAGTATTTGTATGCACTGGTGTTAAAGTTAAAAGCTTTTAACTTTTGGTACAAAAAGATCAATTTGTCTGGTAGGTACCAACAGGAGCGTGCCAATAATGCCCATTTTTCTCTAGACTCTAGATACTATAAGAGCATTATAGTATATAGAGCATAAAATATATGCTCTATTATATTATATATAGAGCATAAAATTTGAGAAACAGTTTAGATTTGTTCGAATTGGCCACCTTTGGCACGAATTATGGCCTTCAAACGGCCGACAAAGCCATCACACGCTGCACGAAAGTGGCGCTGCGGTATTTTGGCCCATTCCCGGCGAAGCGCCGTCTTGATATGATCGATACTTTGGTATTTTTTAGTGCGAACCTTACTCTCTAAAATGCCCCAGGCGCAAAAGTCCAACGGATTGAGATCCGGAGATCTTGGTGGCCATTGTGCGGTAGAAATGAAGCTTCAATACTGTCTTTAGGACATTTTCCCGATAATATTCGGCATTTATTTTGACCCCATGGTCGATGAATACGAGCGGGGAGCGACCATCGGCCGTTACGGCGGCCCACACCATTACCATCGGCGGCGCTTGAGTTCTGGTGGCCAATCGAAGGTGTAAATTTTCAGCTGACCTCTTTGGCAAGTAAACCCGATCATTTTGTTTGTTCACAAACTGCTCAATTTGGAATGGCTTCTCATCGGAGAAAACCAAATTCGGTAACTGGCCACTTTCGTGCAAGCGAAGCAACTCCTTGGCTCTTTCCAGTCTAACTTTTTTTTGTGCATCGGTGAGCTCTTGCACTTTTTGGAACTTCAATGGCTTTAGTCCAAGCTCATTTTTTAATATGTGTTGTATCCGTTCTCTCGATATGTTCAGCTCACGAGCAATTTTTCTACCACTGCGGCGTGGATTTCGATCAAATCTGGCCTTCACTTTTCGGATCATTTCTGGTGTTGTTACCGTTTTTTTCGTCCACTTTTTGGACGCGATGCAACACTGCCAGTATCACGGTAACGAGCAATGGCACGAGAAACAAAAGATTTATTCACATTTAAATGCTGGAGGGCTCTAACGATAGCCACTTGTGTTTTCCACCCAAATATAAAGCAATCACACTATCACGCTTGAATTCCATCACGAATAACGTTTTTTCTGAATGCAATAGATCAAAATGCTTTTGTAAGCTTGTAAACAATAAAATGAACTGTCACCGAAATAAATCTGTCAGCTATCAGACTAGCGGTTTAGAAATGATAGCAACCTGAAGTTGGTTGCAATACATATCAGCCACCCTGTATGTATATTGCCTATATCTGAGCAGGAATATATTTCCGATCCTATATGATCTGGCTTTTTTTAACCTACACACCGACAGCAACTTGTGGTTATATTCTTCACTGATTAATGTAGTATACACGGGGAAAATCGCTTTTTTGAAATGTTTGAATCGAAAGAAAAAATATTTGGAACACAAATTTTTAAATATTATATATTTCTGAGCAAATTAATTTTATTTGAAACTCAGTAAAATTTATTTGGAACGCATATAATAATATATTACAACAAAATATATTTGCAAACTAATCTTTTCAAATAAAATATGTGTTTATATACAAATGAAATTATCATTTAGGAATTTCTCCAAATACATTTTATACAAAAAAAAAAGATTTTCAAAACTTTGCTGAATTTTTGTTATTTCAGTTTTAATTTTTCCTTCGTTTTGAATTATTCCGCCAGTTAAAATAAAATATGCAGAATTAACTTCTGTTTTAAGGGACTTGTTTTAAATTTCTGAATATTTCAAGTCCGAAAAAAACTCCTTCGATTTTTTGAAAAGAAAGACTTTTAAATAAACTTTTGAGAGTGAATTTCCATCTTTCCTTAAGGTTTTTACAAAATTTTTAAAGAGCCCCAGCTTAATATGCAGTGGTGGCAAAATATCGGCTATCCCAGAGGCATAACATACTTTTAAATCGCAACAAATTTTCCAGTCATGTTGTTCATATTTTATGTATTTTATCAATTTAGCCATTGTTTCGTACGATTCCTTAGTGTTGACAACATGAGCAATGGGAATCGACGGTTTCTGATTTCCGTTGTGTAAAAGTACTGCTTTCAAACTTTTTTTACTGCTGTCAACAAGTAACCGCCATTCCCTTGAATTGTATGTTTGATTAAGTTCCTCGAACAATCCGGGAATGTCCTTGCAAAAGCATCTGTTATCCACAGTTGTATAAAATTGTTTTTAAGGTATATCACGGACTCTATAATATAATATGTTAACATCTGGGGCCAAAATATTGTACTGTTTCATCCCAGAAGCAAGGAGTTCTGCCTTACCTTTGGTCAGTTCCAAATCTCTCACTAGATCAATGAGTTGAAACTGAGTTAAAAGCGATGACTTCTGACTCAAACTTGAATCGCTCAGAGTTGAGTACTCAGTTGAACTTGATGATGTTTCCGTAATAAGGCTGTTAGCTATACTTGGACACTTGGGAATTGGTATTGTTTCCGAATGTGCAACTGGCAAAGAGACAGATTTTACTTCACCGTAATTCCAGAGAATGCTCCTTCCTACTCCAATATATTAACTTATACAAAAATAGCAGTCGTGAATGAATGGTTATCTCCAAACATTGGCATTCCAAATTGCACGTTAAGTCTAAAAATTAAAACGTTTTATTCCACAAAACATTGTAATACGAGTATGATTTGCATGGCACGAATTACACAAAATACTAGGTGTCCACGGTTCGTTCATATTTTTAACTCGTATACCAAAATATTACACATATATTTCTTCTATTATTTTACAAAACGCACGTCGATTTTTTTAATTACATATTTTCCGCAGAAATTGTCGGGATCATTTACACATTGAAAAGTTCTTTGCCGTTTACTCATACTTCGAAATATAACTTTGTAATATTTTTCAGAAAATCGACTTATCTCTTTAAGGCGCTGAATTACACTAATTTATTAATAAGAAATTGCATTCATAAATTCCGGGTTTAATGTTCATAAGTTGCAGTACCTGTAGCTGACATATAGTTTAGACACCCAATATGTTCAAGACTGCCGCGTACTACTTTGTATTGCGTACATATAATTTTACTACCAGTATATACGACTGGGATGTCCATGCCCCTAAAAGGCGTAACTGAATGGAAACCTCATAAGTAAAAAACCACAAATATTGTTGAATGACCCTCTATCTGAGCAGATCTCATACAATATAGCTCTCACATTGCATATCATGTTTTATGGAGGGTTACGAACGGCCATAAAACCTCGTCCTCTCTATATACAGGGTTACCATAACCTTCTTTCGGAAAGGAGGACTTTTGTTCCAGAAAAGGAGGACATTGGTAGGATTTACAAAGAGAGTTTGGAACTTTCGGAGGACATTTAAAAAATAAAATTTTCAATGATTTGTACAACAATTTGTATTTTATAGCGTTTAGATGCCAAGTAGGAGGTATATATATGTATAACTATGAGGATTTTATCTAAATCTAAAAAAATTTTCTTCAAATTCGGCAAGGTTTGTGATTGGGTGCTACATTTAAATCTGAATCGATGTACACAAAATTCGACAATGTGGGTCCTTGGATCAAGAAACTCCATCCTGTGATTGTATATAAACATCTTCTATAGCACTAAAAGGCCAATCCGGAAAGAAAATGTATACGGGGTCTATATCTAAATCTGAACCGATTTTGACTAATTCTTCCCAGGTATGAAAGAGACCTTGTTGCCAAATTTCAGCAAGATCGGAGTGAAAATGCAACCTGTACTTAACGAACAATTTAAAACGGACAGACAGACAATAGGTGTACTTTAAAGTGGGACTAGCTCCAGTATTTTAGGTGTTAGTTATAACAAACAAGTGAACAAGACGTTATGTTCGTCCATGTCGATTTTTATATACCCTCCACCAGGATCGCATGTCAACTGTTTTTTGATTCGTTGGAATTTGTGGTGTTTTTTTGCGTTTAGAAGTAAAATCTTGAGGTACCTTTGTATGGGGGTTATATCCAAACATGGACCTATGATGACCGCTTTTCCTGCGAAGGGTTGTGGATATAAATACACCCAAACTACCAATTTCCAGCTCGACCAGTTGAAATTTGCAGTCTCTATGGCGTTAATAAGTCAATTCGGGCAGAAGATGCTAAAATGGATCGATATTGCTCATTTTCAATCCCAAATTACCTGCAGCTATAAGAAGCTATCTGCTATCTTTACCAAATTGCAGTCATCGAGCTTAATTATTGTAGTAAACTTTGTTTTCTATTTAATGAATCTGGTTAATTTTTTTTTTATTTTGCAGATTGATTTTTAGATTTAACAAAAATGGATAACTGGGACACTGAAACAAGAATTTGGATTGTCCGCCGCTTTTACGCACTGAAGTCCGTAGTTTCGGTTCAAAGAGAGTATAGGGGTCAATCCTCCGAGCAGATGGACCATAAAGAGACTTGTTAACAATTTTTCCGAGCATGGGACAGTCAACAGAAGACCTTACCATCGAAACCCTTCAGTTCGGACGGAGGAAACAATCGCTTCTGTAGCTGATGCCATACAAAACCATCCAAGAGTTTCGACAAGAACCTTATCTGCTCAAATGGGTATAAGCAGACAGTCATTGCAGTCAATTATGCACAAAGATTTGGAGTTATTCCCATATAAAATTCAATTGGCCAACAAAGTGAACTCAGCAGACTTCCCGATTCGCTTGGAATTTTGCCAGAAGATGCGAGATGCCAGAAGATAAATTTCCCAATAAGCTGATATCCAGAAACTCCACATTCCGTTGGCCCCCCAGGTCGCCTGACCTTACTGCACCTGACTTTTTCTTGTGGGGTTATTGCAAACAGGAAGTCTACAAAGCAAAACCAACAAATTTGAATGAACTAACGCAATCCATTCGAGAAACAATTGGGGCTATTCCCGTCTCAACTCTCCAAGCAGTAATGAACAACTTGTTGGTAAGATGTCGCACATGCATCAACGAGCAGGGGGGTATTTAAATTCCATTATTTTTAAAACTAATTAAGCTATATTTAATTAAATTTAATGAGCTTTAACATGAATAAAAGAAAACTGAATTCCATACACTGAAAAAACAGTTATTTGAGTTTCTTAATGTAGCAATATTCATCAGCCACCCTGTAAAATAAAATGCAAGTACAATGTCTCTTATATGTCTCTCTCACATATGTCGAATTCAATATAAGCAGAAACATCATTTAAAAACGAAAAAATATGAAAGAAGATTTTTTGAATTTCCCTAACATTACAAAATGGCTCATAACTTTTACATCTATCCATAGATTTTTTCAAATAGACAGTGTTTTTTTAAAAAAAAATCATTTTTTTTCTCATATTTTTGACAACTGTTACTAAACCAACGATTCTACGTGAAAGCGATATTTGCAGCATATGTAGCCCTCATAATTCCCTTTTATTTGTACTTTCCATGAAAGCTGAAATTTAAAAAAAAAATTTTTGAAAAAAAAAATTCACCATAAAAATTTTTTTAATATTTTTTTCGTGTTTGTGACACCTAATTGCTCCAGAAACTGTTATCCACATCCCTTGGACAAAAATTTTGTTGCATAGTGTAATAGTCCCAAATAAAAAGTATTAGGATGGGAAAAAAGGATTTGTTTACAACATCTTCCCAAATATACAATTTTTGTGTGTACCAAATATTATATATTTACAGTGTACCCTAAACATATATATGTTTCAAGCCGAATATGTTTGGGATCATATACTACAGAAGCGATTTTTTTCCAGTGTGTAGTTTTGGAGATATTGGCTCTCCAGCAACTCCGACCGTAGATAAACTGGACATACGTTTGTTTTAGTAGAATTTCTGGGATGGCAGTTCCTTGTGGGTTTTTATTTAACCCACTCATATTCTCAAGCTTTCTTCACGATATCGGCTATCCAATACATGTACACGGGGCAAAATCGCCTTTGTTGATATGTTTGAATCGAAAGAAAATATATTTGGAACACAAATTTTTAAATATTATGTATTTTTAGGCAAATAAATTTTATTTGAAAATCAATAAAATATATTTGGAACACATATATTAATATATTACAACAAAATATATTTGCAAACTAAATTTCGAAAATAAAATATATGTTTAAGTACAAATAAAATTATTGTTTAGGAATTTCTCCAAATATATTTTACAGTTGAACTTCGATTAACCGTGACTCTATTAACCGTGATTATCTATTAACCGTGATGCTGAGTGGTTGATTTTTTACCTCTATTAACCGTGATTTACCTCTATTATCCGTGATGCTGAGTGGTTGATTTTTTACCTCTATTAACCGTGATTTACCTCTATTATCCGTGATGCACATGTCCATATGACTGCTTGTTTGTTTTCTTTTTTCGTATAATACTCACACATCTCTCATATTAAAATTCGGTGATTCCCCTTTTTCATGAAAGTGTAATTTTCATATCAAATTTCATATGTATTCATTCATCAGTGTGAAATTTGATCTGTCAAGACGTGTTTTCCTTACATCATGCCACCGTCAAAAACTAAATCCGCGAAAAGAGCAAGAAAGGTTCTTTCAATTAAAGAAAAAATTGAGCTGATTAATGAATACTCAAAACGTAAAGTACCTTTTAAAATGTTGTCTGAAAAATATGGAGTTGGCATTCAAACTGTATCCGATTTAATAAAAAACAAAGATCGGATTTTAAAATTTTGCTCCGATACTGATTCAATGCTTGGCCTTAAACACAGATATACACTAAAAACATCCGAAAATCCAAAAGTTGATTTCGCAACATGTGAATGGTTTCGGCAAGAAAGATTTAAGGGAACTCCAATTTCAGGTAAGTTAACTGAAGTCGAGATATTGTATGAACATAAACTGAAATTTGCTTCTGAACTTCAGGCGAAATGATTGTCGAAAAGGCAAAAATGTTCCATTTGAAGTTAAACATGAATTCAGAGTGCACTTATTCATTTGGTTGGTTGGATAAATTCAAAAAACGTCATGTAATCCGTCGACTGAAATCTACGGGAGAAAAGGAGTGTGCTGATTATGAGTCTGCTATGATGTTTGTGGACGACTTGGATGAAATCATTAAAAACGAACAACTTACAACTGAACAGATCTACAATGCAGACGAAACCAGTCTATTTTGGAGGTGTTTGCCTCAGAGTTCTTTGGCTAGTGGTAATGAATATTCTATTGAAGGGTACAAGGAATCCAAGGAGAGAATCACAGTGCTAGTTTGTTCAAATGCTGCAGGAACTCACAAGTATAAATTGATGATAATAGGAAAAAGTGCCCATCCAAGAGCTTTAAAAAACGTTGAACACCTTCCTGTGATTTATAAATCTAATAAGAAAGCTTGGGTAACACAACAGCTATTAATCAAAATTTTGTACCAGAAGCAAAGGAACATCAACGGCGCATCGGTCTCAAAAATAACTGTAAAATACTTTTACTATTAGACAACTGTCCAGCACACCCAGATGTAAATGTTATTATATCTGAAAACGTTACAGTAAAATATCTCCCACCGAATTGCACGTCCTTGATTCAGCCTATGGATCAAGGAGTAATTCGGAGCTTCAAATGTCACTACCGTAAACTGATCGTTCAAAAACTTGTTGGTGCTAATGACAGATGTGAGTTCGTTAAATCTTTGAATATTAAGACAGCTTTGTGGGCAGCCGCAGCTTCGTGGGACTCTGTAACTCCACAAGATTTAAAAAGAGTTTGGAATAACTTACCATCTCATAATGAAGATGCTCCAAATAGCCTTGTTGAGATATAAACAGATATAACCATACCGTCTGGATGTACGATTGATGCTGTCGAAAAGTGGATGGTGTGCGACTCTGATGTCGCTCCGTTTGCTATTATATCTGAAGACGAAATCGTAGACATGGTTACCCAAAGCCAAGAAGATGAGCTTGATTCAAATTCCGAGGAATCAGATGGAGGAAATGCGGACGAAACGCCTACATTGGCTCAGGCTATAGAGGCTAGTAGTATTTTGTTAGGTTTTTGAGAAAACTTTAATTGTCCAAGTAGTATTTCAGAACCAGATAAAATGCAGATATATCGCATACAAACTCATTTGTTGGAAGAACAATCAAAAGCTAAAAACATAAGACAGACTTCCATAAAATATTTTTTTAAATAAATTTATGTATTCCTAGAGATATGATAAGTTGTTTATAGACGCTGATTTACATGTTTTTGTCAAAAATAAATAAAAATAATAAAATTTATACATGTAAAATTTTACCTCTTTTAACCGTGATTTTCGGTTATCCGTGATTAGCCCGGTCCCGAGCATCACGGTTAATCGAAGTTCAACTGTATTTAAAAAAGATTTTCATATCTTTTGCTGACTTTTTCGGATTTTATTTTTAGTTCTTGGTTCCCAATTGTACCTCCCGGTTATGATACTATATGCAGCATTGACTTCTGTTTCAAATTTCTATGTATTCCAAGCCATCATAAGTTTGTCAATCCACCGAAAAATTTATTTTGATCCACACGCTGAAAAAAAAATCGCCTCTGTAGTATATTGTCCCAAACATATTCTGCTTGAAACATAAATATTTTTAGGGTGCACTCCAAATATATAATATTTGACATATACAAATATTATATGTTTGGGAGGATATTGTTCTAAACAAAACTATGTTTACATCCTAATATTTTTTATTTGGATATGATATTTCCCAAACAAAGATCTTTTTGCGTGAATGTATGTATACTATTCTTTAATTGTTTTAAATTTACAGCAATTTAAATTTTTAATTTTAGTAAAATTTCTTTATAATTGATGAATTGAATTTAATTGGTTTCAAATAGAAGTTGGTGCTAAGTACGCCATTTTTAATAGGAATGCATAATTCGAAAATGAAAAAATTAAAACTAATATTCGAAAAATTCAGCAAAGTTTTGAAAATTTTTTTTTTAATAAAATGTATTTGGAAATATTCATAAACAATAATTTTATTCGTATTTAAACAAATATTTTATTTGAGAAAATCAGTTCGCAAATATATTTTATTCTAATAAAGGGTGTCCCAAGAAGAGCGCAATTTTTTAATTACTGATGCAGCAATTGAATTGTTTCTCTGGCTGTATGACATGTGGCGCCGTCTTGTTGGAACCACATGCCCTCCACATTCATTTCTTCAATTCTAGGCAAGAAAAAACTGGTTATCATTTCACGATACCGAACACCATTGACTGTTTGCGCTTGACCTGCCTCAAAGGTCCAATGATTCCTCCAGCCCAAAAACCACACCACACAGTGACACGTTGAGGATGCATTTGCTTCTCGTGAATCACTCGAGGATTTTCCGCACCCCAAATGCGACAATTCTGCCTAATGACGAAGCCATCAAGATGAAAATGGGCCTCGTCACTGAAGATGATTTTATCGGCAAAATCAGCATTTTCATGTTGTCTCTCCAATACCCAATTAACGAACTCCCTTCGCTGTCCTTCTCCATTTTTACTAACCTCGTACCTTCTACTAAAAAACAATAACAATTATTCAAATGTCAAACAATGACACTTCGAATGTTGCTAGATTTAAAAATTGCGTTCTTCTTGGGACACCCTTTATATTAACATATGGGTTCTAAATACATTTTATTGATTTTCAAATAAAATTTATTTGCTCGAAAATATATTATTTAAAAATTTGTGTTCCAAGTATATTTTCTTTTGATTCAAACATATCAAAAAAGACGATTTTGCCCCGTGCAAGATTATAGGATTTCAATTATTATTTATTATTTTTACGAATATTATAAATTTCTAAAAAAAAAATATTTTGAATTACTGAACAATATAACACAATTTATGTATTTTGTGAATACTTAAATTCACATTTTTTCTTTGTTTCGGAAATAATAGTCCCTAATAAAAACAAATCGGGAGTAAACAAAGATTTGTTTAGAACAACATCTTCCCAAATATATAACCTTTGTGTGTACCAAATATTATATGTTTAGAGTGTACCCTAAACATATATATGTTTCAAGTCGAATTTTTTTGGGACAATATACTACAGAAGCGATTTTTTTTTTCAGCGTGTATAGTACATACAGTGATAACTGAGAAGCTCCATATCTTCGATACTGAATGAGTTGTTGGTTGTATGTGACGAATCTACTCCGAGATAGCTATGTACTTGTATTTTTCGCTCGATCGATTCATGCACGGGGCAAAATCGCCTTTTTTGATATGTTTGAATCGAAAGAAAATATATTTGGAACACAAATTTTTAAATATTATATATTTCTGAGCAAATACATTTTATTTGAAAATCAATAAAATATATTTGGAACTCGTTTATTAATATGTTACAACATATACTATTTGTAAACTAAATTTCTCAAATAAAACATGTATTTCAATACAAATAAAATTATTGTTAAGGAATTTTTCCAAATATATTTTATTTAAACAAAAATTTCGAAACTTTTGTTGAATTTTTCGAATTTCAGTTTTAGTTGTTTGGTTCCTCTGGTTTGAACCCCAAAAAAATTTAACACAATTTAGGTATTTTCCGAATACTTAAATGCAAATAAATATTTGTGTCGGCAAAAATAGTCAAAAATAAACACATATTGGGATGTAAATTAGATTTGTTTGGAACAACATCTTCCCAAATATATAATTTTTGTGTGTACCAAATATTATATGTTTAGAGTGTACCCTAAAGATATATATGTTTCAAGCCGAATATGTTTGGGACAATATAGTACACAGGCGATTTTTTTTTCAGCGTGTGCTTTTTTTGCGGTTTTGCAATTATGATTCATTCAATATTTCTACAATTCCAATTTGCATTGGAATTGTTTAAACTATAATAATATAGATAAATGTGTTGAAATTTATTAATTTTTTTATAGTTCTTCAATGAAAAAAAAAATATTTTTTCATACGCTACATTTGGTTTGTATCTTGGGTGTGGCATGGATTTAACTCGCAAATTTATTTTCAAAGACAGTGTTTCTGGGCACTATATCGTTGGCTTTATTAGTTGAAACATGATGATGATTTCTTTGCAAATTGCGCCTTTATTAAGAAAATACTATGTGTTGAGGCTTACCTGGAAAGAAGAAGAAATAAATCGTTACTGATGATTGTATGTATTGAGAAACGAATCTTTAATTTGAAATCGGAAGAGAAAGATTTTTAAAGTTGCCATTAAAAATCGACCGTTCACAAAAAAAATCGTCAGTTAAATTGTTTAGAAAATTTAGCATCTACGGCTTAACAAAAGATTTTTTAGAGCCATCTCTAAATAAGGACTATATCAAAACATATGGAGATATGGTTGGTAAATTTTCGTTGTGCAGAATCTGCAAAATTTCAGAGAGAAAAAGCTAAATAGAAAGCGCCCCCTATATGAAAACATGGATCGATGTGGTTATTTTTTGTGGAAAAAAAATTTCAAAATTCATGGATGACAAAATGGCGTATACGGCTTAGATAAATATATTAAAGAGCGCCCTCTGTGGAAGAGCTATTTTAAAACATGCTTTTAAGTAGATAGCAAACACTAACTGCAAATCTCTATATCAAACCATTAACCTACTTATACATAAACGGATCAATTCTAAACCCAAACAACCTGCAATTATAAAAAATATTTCTGCAAAATTTGATCACGTTAGTCCTGATGTTCGGACTGTAGTTTGATTTTGACAGACAGATGGACATGGCTTAATTGCCATACAATTTTGAGACGATCAAATAATTTATATATAGGGGGCATTCATGTCAACTGAGTGAAGTTTAAAAACCGATGTCTTCGATCGGCAAGAAATTTGCACCAAGTTTTGGTCCTATTGGGTAGTAGTTATGAAGCAATATCTCAACGAGATCGCTTAAGGACTGTCCGAGTTGCGGGTGTTGAATTTCGGCATTTTGATCAAACAGCCTTTTTTTCCCATCCATATAACTAATTACCTATTGTATTTAGAAAATGTTGTCCAAACTGTTGTCGATAGATTTTTCTTTAATCTTGTTTTTTATTTTTTTGTTGTATTCGGTCCAAAAATTAAAAGTCATACCGGAACGAGTAAGTGTCAGTACGAACGAATAGGAATTTGATTCCAACGAGTGAAGTTTTTCGAGGATCTTCAGACCGATTTTCCCGAATTTATTAAACATCGGACCAATGGGCGTGGCCCTACCCACATAAGCCAAATTTTTAAATTGATATAACTTACACGATTTGTTAGCGAGAGTGCTGAAATTTTGCGTATATGTATCTGGTGGTAGTCTACGTGACTGGTCCAAAAATGAGCGGGATCGTACAAATGGGCGTGGCCCCTCCCATGTAAGCCAAATTTTGAAATTGGAATATCTTGCACAATTTATTAGCGAGAGTGCTGTAATTTTGCGATATATCTGGCGGCAGTCTACGTGATTGACCCAAAAATGGGCGGGATATGACCAGTGGGCGTGGTCCCGGCCATATAAGTTAATATTTTAAATTTATATATCTTGCACAATTTGTTAGCGAGAGTGACAAGTTTGTGTGTATGATTCTAACCAATAGATGGCGCTGCCATGGGCACATGGTCAATATATTGTTTATACCCTCACTTTAGTGATACGATATCATGATATATCATTTGATACGGAAAAAAAGTGTAAAACATCGAAGGAGTGACCTAAGACCCCAAGTATGTTCGGCGGATATTCATTTTGGGTCATTTTAAGTCGAATGAGCAAAGTCCGTCCGTCTGTTTGTCTGTCTGCTGGCTGGTAACTCTCGAAAGGGGTAACCGATTGACTTCAAATTTGGTATGTGGTAATATTTTTTTCTATCTCCTGCTAAGTTCGAAGATGGGCCATATTGGTCCACTCCTTCTAGTACCTCCCCCACAAAGGGTTAAAATGTTGTGAAATATTGATTCTTTAATAACTACCATACTACTTATTCGAATCTTCTGAAATTCCACACATAGTATTAGTTTATTAGTCCAAAAATTAACAGCTTATAACATTAATAACGGTATTTAAAAATACTTGAAATTTTGCACAGTGTTATGCTTTTATATTACCTACAGTCCAGAGAAAAATGGGAGTTGTTGCCACGCCCCTTTTGGTACTTCATACACAACGGTACCGTTTTGCACCAAAAGTTAACAGCTTATAACATTAAAACCAGTGTATAAAAATACTTGTAATTTTGTACAGTGTAATGTTTTTATAGTGTCTATAGCCCTGTGAAAAATGGGCGTTATCGCCACGCCCCTTTTTGTACCTCCCACACAAAATGGCCAAATCATACCGCAATTTAATATCTCATAACGTTTATACCAGTGCACATAAACGCTTATAAGTCGGCGCAGTGCAATGAATTTAAACTATCTACTGTTCAGGCAAAAAAAAAAAGGTGTATTTGTTAAACCCCTTCTGGTAGCTCCCACACAAATTGACAGAATAATTCGTGTAATATTCAATATTCCATTACTCACAAAGTTAGGGTATACCTTAGTCGGTTTACCCGACTGAAACTTTCTTACTTGTTTTAACGTATATTTGTTTAGTGTAACCCCCTGAGGATGATCGACGAAGTCGTTCGAAATATCGGGAATGAAAATTTGTACTGAAACAATAATATTAAAAATAACATTGTTTTATTTATGGCCTCAAGCTGAACGAATAACTGAAACATAAAATAAATAGGTCAACTAAAAATAAACTCAAAATATAAATATATCAAAATATAGGGTTTTCCAATAGGGATGATATGGATTTGAAGTGACGTTTCGGCCATTTGTAATATGTCATTTGTTCTTCATTGTACTCAGTAGTGTTTACAATTTCTTCAGGGAGAGATATACGCAAGAACAACTTTTACAAATTATTCAGTTTTTTTTATCAAAATAATCATTCTCCAATTGCAACATATCGTGCGTTTAGTAAATTTTTTTTAAAAATCAAATAAAAAAACACTTTCAGCAAAAAAACACACACAGCAAATGAAACAATGGAATTGTTGCGAGAAAAGTTTGGAGATTCGATTATTTCAAGAAATTGTGATATTGAATGGCCTCCAAGAAGTTGTGATTTAACACCATTAGACCATTTCTTGTGGCGTTATTTGAAGTCATTGGTCTTTCGAAATAAACCAAAAACTCTCTTCAAGCTTTACAAGTCAATATTGAAAGTGCCATTCATGACATACGACCTGATTTAGTGGAAAAAGTGCCCGAAAATTGGGTTCATCGAATTCGGTCCTGCAGAAGAAGTTGTGGAGGCCATTTGAATGACGTTTTTTTTTTTAAACTTAATTGTATCGATTGTACTTCACATTAAATAAAAAACTTTTGAATTTCCTTAACAATAAGTGTATTTTTTTTTCAAAGAAATCATATCAACTTTATTGGAAACCCCGTATAAAAATATTAAAATATAAAACAACTAAGAAAGTTCAGTCGGGCAAACCGACTTATGAATCCCCTCACCTTGAGTCCCAAAAAAATATTAGCAAATTATTTTCTTTTGCTTTAATTAAAATATTACCAATTTAAGTTGCATTTAATAACTTTAGATTGTATTTAATAACTTTAAATTGCATTTAATAACTTTAAATTGCATTTAATAACTTTAAAGTATGTACTGGTATTACAGTTAAAAGTATTAAAGTATGTACTGGTATTACAGTTATATTTGGTACAAAATGGTGCATTTGTGTGGAAGGAGCGTGCCAATAACGTTCAATTTTCTCTGGACTCTAGATACATACTATAAAAGCATTGCACCGTACAAAATTTCAAGTAGTTATATTCACTGGTCTTAAAGTAAAAATCTGTTAACTTTTGGTACAAAATGGTCCATTTGTGTGGGAGGTACCAAAAGGGGCGTGTCAATAACGAACACTTTTCTCTGGGCTCAAGGTACTATAAAACCATTACACTATACGAAATTTCAAGTATTTGTATGAACTGGAATCAAAGTTATAAGCCGTTAACTTTTGGTTCAAAATTGTCCATTTGAGTGGGAGGTACCAAAAGGGGCGTGGCAACTTCGCCCATTTTTCTTGAGGTGTTAGCGACTAACAAACTAAAACTATATGTGAAATTTCAGAAGATTCGAGTAAGTAGTATGTATAGAATGTATTAAAGAATCAATATTTCACTAAATGTTAACCCTTTGTGGGGGAGGTACTAGAAGAAGTGGAGATAGAGCAAAATATTTCCGCATGCCAAATTTGAAGTCAATCGGTTACTCCTTTCGAGAGTTATCGTGCGCACCTGCCAGCAGACAGACACACAGACAGACGGACGGACGGACGTTGCTCAAACGACTTAGAATGACCCAAAACGGATTTCCTCCATACTTAGGGTCTTAGATCACTCCTTCGATGTGTTACACTTTTGGCTCGTAGCAAATGATATATACCCTCCTCTCTAAGGTGAGGGGATAAATATTAAAATATAAAAAAATTAAAAATATAAAAATATAAATATATCTATATACATAAAAATGGAAAATGTTTGTATGTATGTATGTGTTTTATAGACGTTTAAACCACTGGACCGATTTTAAAATTTTTTCTTTTGTTTGAAAGCTATTTGGTCTGAGATGGTTTTGGAAAAAAAAATTGCAAATAGTGGGCGGGGAAAATGTGGGCGTGGCAAATCGTTTGTTTGTGTGTTTGTTCCACTGCAGTTCTGCTGGCAGTCTACGTCAGTGGTCCAAAAATGGACGGGATCGGAAATATGGGGCAACGAAGTGGACCGGGTCCAGCTAGTACAAATATAAAAAATAAAAATATACAAATAGTCAAATATAACAAGCAAGAAAGTTCAGTCGGGTAATCCCTCACCTTGAGTCCCAAAAAAATATTAGTAAATTTATTATTTTTTTTGTTTTAATTAAATTATTATCAATTTAAATTGCATTTAACGACTTAAAAGTATGTACTGGTATTAAAGTTTGTGTGGGAGGTACCAAAAGGGGCGTGCCAAGAACGCAAATTTTTCTCTGGACTAGGTACTATAATAGCATTACACTATTCACAATTTCAAGTATTTGTATGCACTGGTATTAAAGTTATAATCTGGTAACTTTTGGTACAAAAGGGCCCATTTGTGTGGGAGGTACCAAAAGAAGCGTGGCAATAATACCATGCTCCTTTTTCTCTAGGAAATAGCGACTAATAAGCTAATACTATGTGTACAATTTCAGAGGATTCAAATTAGTAGTATAGAAGTTATTAAATAATCAATATTTCACTAAATGTTAACCCTTTGTGGGGGAGGTACTAAAAGGAATGGATCTTCGAACTTAGCCGGAGATAGAAGAAAATATTACCACATACCAAATTTGAAGTCAATCGGTTACTCCTTTCGAGAGTTATCGTGCGCACCAGCCAGCAGACAGACAGACAGACGGACGGACGGACATTGCTCATTCGACTTAAAATGACCCAAAACGAATATTCGCCCAACATACTTAGGGTCTTAGGTCACTCCTTCGATGTGTTACACTTTTGGCTCGTAGCAAATGATATATACTCTCCTCTCTCTGAGGGGATAAAAATATAAAAAAGATATAACATATTTAAAAATATAAAAAAAATAAAAATACAGAGATAAAAAAATATAAAAATAAAATTAAAAATACAGAAATATTGAAATATAAAAATAAAAGACAATATCTTAATTACTACGATTACGATCATTGGAAATTAGAGTTTTCGGTAAGTTTAAATGGAAATTACAAAACTAACCAACAAAACCCGTTGATTTTTCATAAATAAATTGAAAGGAGACCCATAGCAATTTTTCACGAGGAATATATTTGTTAAGCCAACTAAAAATATCGACGATTTGTATGACGTTTGACATATGATAAGATTTGATTAAAGTTGTTCAGGGGTAAGGGGGTGAATCTTAATTTGTGTGCATGCGACGTATTTTGAACGTCTTCCAATGAAGAGATATTTCAAAGTAAATAAACAATTTTTTTTTTTATTTTTCAAAAAAATTATCCACAGTAAATGGAATACAACTTTTTTGGGTCACGTGGGATCACTACCATATAACATAGAGAAGAGAGGTGACTTAGGGATGAATCCAACGGTACCTAGTCTATCTGCGATTTTTTGCGATTATGGCAGATTTTTGTACTTTAAATATGTGCTTTTTTTCTTTAAATATAGAAAATATGTGTGGGAGCTATATCAATCTATGAACCGATTTTCCCGAAACATATGGACCGATTTTCTTGGTTCAAAAAAAATATAATACTTGCGAAATTTCGGCAAAATCGGAAAATAATTACGAACGGACGAGGATAGATGGATCTTTTGTGCCAAAAAATGCTACATTTTGTATGCCTTTCGCCCCAAATATGCCTTTTTGTCTTCGATTGTAAAATAAATGCTGCACTGTGAAAGGGTTTCGTTTTCTTTTGTGAAAAATGTCGCACTTGCACGGGGCAAAAATGCAACATTTCAGCCCTGTATTTAATCGAAGGGGTGGACGCTGCCCTACAAAACAGATGTTTTTTTGGCGTCGAGCGAATAGCCTAAATAACCGCGGGTTTCCGTGCGTGCTTTTTTATAATGAAGTTTGGTCAGATGCTTTATTTAGGCGGCGCCGTGGAGTATTCTTTGTTTTTAGTTTACTTTTAGTGAGTTAAAAGGCTAGTTTTTTGCATTTTTGTTATCGATTCTGACCATAAAAAATGCAGCAGTACAAGAGGATGTAGGCGACATTATTAAAATGTTGCTCTCTGACAGGGCAACATCTTTTTTTAGAAAAGAAAACACCATTAGTTTCAATTTTAAAAAAACATTGCAGGTTTTGTAGACTTTTTCGCAGGTTTTGTAGACTTTTTCGCAGCAACACACAATCAAGCACCTGAAACCAATAATAATCTTAAAATAAAGATCACTGAAGTTGGCACGATATTCGGGGTTTTACACTAATTTCCACAATGTCGCTTTTGAAGCCCCACTGTGCGATAAATCCTAACAGTAAGAAAAATCTACACCAAATTATTCTCCAAAGAATTCTCTTGAAGATGGTCCAAACCGTAGGACTCTATCTCTAACGGTATAGTCGTGCGATAAAAAATACTGCCATGCGCGCGTATTTACCCATTTTTCCATTGTGCAACGGTAGCTTTCAAAACGATATCGTCCACCAAACCAGTGGTCCGCCTTAATATATTTCACACATTTCTTCCTCTTCTTTTTTTTAAGAACTTGAAATTTTGTACAGTGTAATGCTTTTATAGTACCTAGAGTCTAGAGAAAAGTGGCCGTTTTTAGGTACCTCCCACACAAATGGACTTTTTGTACCAATAGTTAACAGCTTTTACCTTTAGTACCAGTGCATATTAATACATGAAATTTTATAGTAGTAAACAAAACTATGAAATATAAAAATATTTATATGGGCGATCAACGCTACCATTTAAAAATATTTTATAAACCTTTTGTGTTGAAAGTGCTATGAATGGTAGAATATTTGGTCGCTCTGAATCGCCATGAATTGGATTCAATTCTATGACCGCAAAACATTGGAGTGTAAAAGAAGCAAATTATGGATCAATTCGTCCTTTTCTGACATCAGATTCTTTTAAAAATAAAACGAAAATTGCAAAGTTTTAGCCAAATTGTTAAGAAAATGTGGTTTTTAATGCTTAATGAATAGTATTTGCAAAAATCATAGGAGAGCTTCATCAAAACAAATCTCAATTCCAAACGACCAGTAACTTTAAGAAATATTTCTGCCAAATTTGATCAACCTCTATTATTACGAACTGCAGACAGATGGATACGTCTAAATTGTCATAGAATTTTACGACGATTAGGAATATATACATATTTACTTTATAGGATCTCATTTCAATATTTCCAAGAGTTGCAATCGGAATGACAAAGTTAATAAACCCTTATCCTATGGAGTATATGAAGGGTATTAAAACGTAGATGAATATTCAAAATTCTGACCCTATTTGTCATGTCATTTGAAGTCCACTGTGCACCAGTAACTGGCCCTTTGAATTGAGTTCACTGATGCGTATACTTAATTTAACATTTTCATGGATACAAAACAGCATAACACACCCTGTAGTACAGGGCCTGTACGCGGACGACCCACAGCAGCAGTTGAAAAAAGTCAGCCAAATTTATACAACAGCAACCACCACAAACAACAAAAATAACCAAAAAACAAGTAAGAAAGTTTCAGTCGGGTAAACCGACTAAGGTATACCCTCACTTTGTGAGTAATGTAATATATAACATTACACCAATAAATCTGTCAATTTGTGTGGGAGGTACCAGAAGGGGTTTTCCAAATACACATATTTTTCGGTAAACAGTCCATTCTTAAATACATTGCATTGTGCTGAACTATAAGCGTTTATGTGCACTGGTATATTAAAGTTACGAGCTATGTAATTTTGGTATGAGTTGGTCATTTTGTGTGGGAGGTACAAAAAGGGGCGGGGTGATAACGCCCACTTTTTACAGGACTATAGGAACTATAACAGCATTACACTGTACAAAATTTCAAGTATTTGTATGCACTGGTATTAAAGTTACAAGCCGTTTACTTTTGGTACGAAACGGTCCATTTGTGTGGGAGGTACCAAAAGGGGCTGTACAATAATGCCCATTTTTTACCGGACTATAGGCGCTACAAAAACATTATACTGTAGAAAATTTCAAGCATTTTTATGCACTTGTATTAAAGTTATAAGCAGTTAAATTTTGATGCAAAATGGTCCATTTGTGTGGGAGGTACCAAAACGGGCATGTCAACTTCACCCATTTTTCTCGAGTTAATAGCGACTAATATACTAATATTATGTGCAGAATTTCAAAAGATTCGAATAAGTAGTATAGAAGTTATTAAAGAATCAATATTTCACTAAATTTTAACCCTTTGTGTGGGAGGTACCAGAAGGAGTAGACCAATATGGCCCATCTTCGAACTCATCCGGAGATAGATCAAAATATTACCACATACCAAATTTGAAGTCAATCGGTTACTCCTATCGAGAGTTATCGTGCGCACCAGCCAGCAGACACACAGACAGACAGACAGACAGGCAGACAGACAGACAGACAGACAGACAGACAGACAGACAGACGGACGGACATTGCTCATTCGACTTAAAATGACCCAAAACGGATTTCCTCCGAACATACTTAGGGTCTTAGATCACTCCTTCGATGTGTTACACTTTTTTCCGTAGCAAATGATATATACCCTCGTCACACTAAAGTGAGGGTATAAAAACAACAACTAACAAAACTTGACAAAACAAAACCCAACGTCAACAACAACAACGACAACAATAATAATAACATGAACAATGCTATTCGAATTCTCTGGGTAACCCTAAAGATGAACAATTAAATAATGTTGTGCTGCCATTGATGAGTACAGCGGGGCTCTGACATAGACTGCAGGTCTGGCGCGCTAATGATGAAAACTCAGATGATGATTGATAATGACGTTGGGGGCTTATGGCAACTCTAATGTTTGATAACAACAGTGATGATGATAATGACAATAACGATGATGCTCTGAGGACGGTGTTTAAACGTAAATTGCCGTTAAACTATACCCCAAACAGAGAATAATAACAAACAAATACACAAACATACACACTCACATCGACGAGAGCGCACACAGGCACCAAAAACCAGAAAACAAAAACGTTGTCGACAACAACGTACTATGTATATATGTACAATTAAACGGTCACTTTGTGGCACACTCACACACAAAGTGAGTGTGAGAGTAGAAAGAGCGGAAGAGAACAGGAACACAAATAGCATAACAGCAGCACAAGAACAGCAACAACGAGAACATCGACAAAATGAAAATAGAGCTTTCTGTCCAGAGGGAAAATACCGCCAAGGAAAAGGAAGTTAAGGCAAGAGAGAGAAAATAATTGGAACTAAATGTAATAAAACTGAAACAACTCCAGTGATGACAACCACTGGCACTGGGCAGTGGTCAGGCAGCGACAAGCAGTTAGATAAGCACTGTGATTAGAATTTTTAATATCGGTATAACAATTTCATTTGGGAGAAACTTCATAAAACATTCTTTAATAGGGATAGGAGAATTCTGTAAGACTACGATGTCATTGATGTAAACTTATACATGCAAAGAAAAAAATTCGTTTCTGCGAAACGAAATATTAGACAACTATAATTCTCGTTTGCCGGAACTGAAATTTCGTTTGTTGTGACAGAAACTTATTTCGCGTAAGCAATTGTTTGTTCTGACCAAAAGAATTTCAGTCGTCGTAGACGAGAATTGTAGTTGTCTAATATTTCGTTTCACAGAAACGATTTTTTTCTTTGGGTGTATAAGAAGAGATTTCTTGATGACTTTTCTGAGGAAAAAATGTACGTTGATGGCTTTTTTGTGAAAAGAAAAATCTTCGCTGGTGACTTGATGATTTTTATAATGAAAACGGTCATCACTGATGAATCTTCTATTAGAAAATAATTAAGAAAGTTTAGTCGGGTAACTGACTTATGACTTACGTGAACTGACACCTTGAGTCGTAAAAATAAATTTATTTTGTTTTGTTTTTATTAATAAAATTTCATGTATTAATATGCACTGGTACTAAAGGTAACAGCTGTTAACTATTGGTACAAAAAGTCCATTTGTGTGGGAGGTACCTAACGGGGCGTGCCAAAAACGGCCACTTTTCTCTAGACTCTAGGTACTATAAAGGCATTATACTGTACAAAATTTCAAGAATTTGTATGCACTGGTATTAAATTAATAAGCTGTTAACTTTTGGTGCAAAATGGTCCATTTGTGTGGGAGGTACCAAAAAGGGAGTGGCCACTCCGCCCATTCTTCTTGTAGTATAGAAGGTATTAAAGAATCAATATTTCACTAAAAGTTAATCCTTTGTGGGGGAGGTACTAGGAGTGGACCAATATGGCCCATCTTCGAACTTAGCCGCAGATAGAAAAAATATTACAGCATACCAAATTTGAAGTCAATCGGTTACTCCTTTCGAGAGTTATCGTTTGCACCAGCCAGCAGACAGACACACAGACAGACAGACGGACGGACGGACGGACATTGCTCAAATGACTTAAAATGACCCAAAACGGATTTCCGCCGAACATACATAGGGTCTTAGGCCACTCCTTCGATGTGTTACAGTTTTGGCTCGTAGCAAATGATGTATACCCTCCTCTCTAAGGTGAGGGGATAATGACCCAAATCGAATTTCCGCCAAACATACTTGGGGTCTTAGGTTTCACCTTCGATGTGTTACACTTTTTGCTCGTAGCAAATGATATACATATGTATACCCTCCTCTCTAAGGCTCATCCTCATTGCTGACTTGTATATTAGAAAAAGTTCATTTATGAAGCCAGAATACACAAGAAAATATCACATTGGAAGATAATTTTTCTGAGAACCGATCATCGTTGATGTATTTTCTATAGAATGATAATGTTAATGACTTTTACATTATTTATAACATATTTTTTATCTACAATGACATTTACATATGTTAGAAACAGTCATAGTTGATATATTTTCTATTATAACAGATGTTTTTACTAAGTGGTGGTTGACGAATTATCTATATGAAAAGATCTTTGGTGATGATATTCCTCGTACAAAGAATCATCGTTGATGACGGCTTTTCTATTAAACCTATCACCGCAAATATCATTTCTATTAGAAAAGATACATCGTTGATAACTTTTCTATTGCAATGGATCATCGTTGATGACTTTTCTATAAGAAAAGCTATTCCTCAAAATAATTGTTAATACATTTTCTTTTAGAAATCGTGGATGACTTTCCTATTACAAATGATCGTCGTTGAAGACTTTTCTCTTAGAAACGATCATCGTTGATGACTTTTATATTAGAAATGATGATCGTTGACGACTTTTTCACTACAAATCATCGTTGTTGATAACTTTTGTACTAAAAACTATCTTTTTTTAAAACTTTCTATTCAAAATTATCATCGTTGATGCCTTTTCTATTACAGACGACCATCGTTGATGATTTTTCTGTTAGAAACAATCAATCTTGACGACCATCGTTGATGACTTTTTTAGTAGAAACGATCATCGTTGACGACTTTTTTATTAGAGACGAACATCGTTGATGACTTTTATATTAGAAACGATCATCGTTAATGATTTTTTTTAAATAGAAACGAACCTTTATATTTATATCACTTTTCTATGAGACACGATCATCGCTCATAACTTTTCTATTAAGAACGATCATCGTTGATTACTTTTCTATTAGAAACGACAATCGTTGGTGAATGACTTCATCGGTGATGACTTTTCTTATAGAAACGATCATCGTTAATGACTTTCTATTAGAAACGATAATCGTTGATGAGTTTTCTATTAAAAACGATAATCTTTGATGGCTTTTCTTTAAAAAACGGTCTTTTCTAGTAGAAACGATAATGGTTGAGGGCTTTTTTATTAGAAACGATCATCATTGATGACTTTTCTATTAAAAACTGTAATCTTTGGTGATGTTTTTATTAAAAACGATCATCGTTGATGACTTTTTTGTTAGAAACAAACATCGTTGATAGCATTTCTATTAGAAATAATCATCGTTGATGACTTTTTCTATTAGAATCGATCATCTTTGATGACTTCTCTCTTAGAAACGATCATCGTTGACGACCTTTCTATTACAAGCGATAATATTTGATGACTTTTTTATTAGAAACGACCTTCGTTGATGACCTTTCTATTGCAAACGATCATCGCTGATGACTTTTCTTTACGTTTCAATTAGAAACGATCATCGTTGATGACTTTTCTAATCGTGGATGATTTTTTCTATTATAAACGATAATCGTTGATGACTTCTGTTGATGACAGACGATCATTGTTGATGACTTTTATATTATAAACGATCAACGTTGATGACTTTTTTTAATTATAAATGATCATTGATTCTGACTTTTCTATTAGAAACTATAATCGTTGATGACTTTTCTGTTATAACCGATAATCGTTGATGACTTTTGTATTAAAAACGATAACGGTTGATGACTTTTCTATTAGAAACGATAATCGTTAATGGCTTTTCTATTAGAAAGGATCATCTTTTCTCTTAGAAACGATAATCGTTAATGACTTTTCTATTAGAGATGATCATTGTTGATGACTTTTATATTATAAACGATCAACGTTGATGATTTTTACCATTAAAAAAGCTTATCGTTGATGCCTTTTCTATTAAAACCGATCATCGTTGATAACTTTTCTATTAGAAGCTAACATTGTTGATGACTTATTTTCTTAGAAACGATCATCGTTGATGACCTTTTTATTAGAAACGATCATCGTTAATGACTTTTCTGTTAGAGACGAACATCATTGATGAATTTTCTATTAGAAACGATCATCGCTGATGACTTTATTCATCATCGTTGATGATTTTTCTATTATAAACGATAATCGTTGATAACTTCTCTATTAGAGACAGTCATTGTAGATGACTTTTATATTATAAATGATCAACGTTGATGACTTTTTTGTATTATAAATGATCATCGTTTATGACTTTTCTATTAAAAACTATAATCGTTGATGACTTTTCTGTTATAACCGATAATCGTTGATGACTTTTCTATTAAAGACGATCATCGTTGATAACTTTTCTATTAGAAGCGATCATTGTTGATGACTTTTCTATTAGATACGATCATCGTTGTTGACTTTTCTATGAGAGATGAACATCGTTGATGACTTTTTTTCTTAGAAACAATAATTGTTGATGAATTTTCTATTAGAAACGATCATCGTTGATGACTCTTCTATTAGAAACGATAATTCTTGATGACTTTTTTGTTAGAGACGATCATCGAGGAGGACGTTTTGTATTAGAAAAAACGATCATTGATGTATTTCCTATTTGAAACAATCATTGCTTATGACTCTTCCATAAAAAAGTCCATGGTTAAAGGCTGGCCTTTAAATAAATATACCAGTGTTTTCTTAAATTAGGGAGATCGAATGCACTGTGCAACGCCATTCATGCGGCCGGGATAGCACAATATTGTTTTCAAATATTTAGTTGACCAAAGTAACAAAACAAGAAAACAAGAACATCAGGAAAAAAACATAGAACCACTGGGAATTTCGCAAATACTCCGCTAGAGATTTCTACTAGTAGTTATATGTAGTTATTTAACGGAAGTTTTCATGTTTTTTTCGTTCTTATTGATGCTCGACGTCCTTTCGTTCCTTGGGAGCTGGGGAGAGTCAATGGCAGAGAAGGATGAGAGCGAAAGAGAGAAGGAAACAAAAGTTGTTTTGCAAAATTAGGTTAAATGTAATAACGTAATGTTCATTTCTCTGGTTTCTGTTCCACTTTGTTTTTTCTTGTTGTTGTTGTTGCTTGGTTTGTTTTGTGTATAAGAATCACTCGTGCGAAATTATGAAATACGAAAAATAAAACATTGACTGTGTTTAAGTATAGACCTCTCCCACTTCCCCTCAATCGTAAGTGGGTGACAGAGAGTTGTAATGGAGAAGGCAAAGAAAGTACTGTTGACAATGATGACGATGCTGCTGTTTAAGTATTGTTGTATGCTGCTGCTACTGTTGCTGTTGCTGTCGCCGTCATTGGCAGACAGCATTCGACTTCGTTACAAACTCAACTCTGTACTCTCTGGAGAATTGCGCGCATGAAGAAGAACCGAACGACTGACTGAGTTAATAAAAAAGAATAGTATATTCCGCTCTAGTGTGTTGCTCTTTGTGTGCTGTAATTTCATTGTTTAATTTATTTATAATTATCATTATGACTACATTATAATTAAAAAAAAGGCAGGAATGTAAATGCTAATGAACAGAGATTTTGGTTTAAATAATTTTCTAATTGTCGGTGTGAAAGTGTGTAATAAATATATGTACCCTTTCCATAGAAGTCTTTGCAGTTTTCTGCTAGAGATTGCTCATTGTTACAAAATCACACACATGCACTAAGCCACAAATTTAATTAATTTGGAAGATTTTGCTCTAAAGGACGTCATAATCTTTGAAACAAGGATATTTTGTACGAAAAATTAACATAATTTCCTTAATATTTAGTAAAAGTTCCCTATGCTAACAATCCCACACATACACTGAAACACAAATTTATTTAATTTCAATGATTGTGCTACAAAGATGAGATAATCTTTTAAACAAGGATATTTTGTAATTAAAATTAATACAATTCTACAATCCATCTTAATATAAAGTGCCATGCGCAATGCCTAATATAAAGTACATTTTCTTAATTCTAACAGTGAATTGTCCTTGTGTTTGGAGCAAAATCTTTAAAATTAATAAAATTTTTTCAGTGTAAACAATCTATTTTGCTATACCGCCAAACACTGTAACCGAATGTCAGCAGAGAATAAAATTTACAATTTGTGTGCCCCTTGAGAGTTGTAGCACAGAGTGTGGGTTAGAGAATCGAAAGAGTATCAATGTTATTGAACCAAGAGTAGAGAATGTACTAAATTCTTTTGTATGAGAGAGAGCGAGGAAAATTTACATTCGATTACAACTGGATAACGGGCATCGAATGCAAATGCAAAACAAAAGTTAATATGTATGTTTTCTTCAAAGACAAATAGAATATAAGAAGACATTCCATCAGGCCGAAACGTCAAAATCTATCAGTTACGAACGAATAGGAATGAACACGCGAAAAAACAGTATTCCGCGAGCATTGATTGAACTTTTTTTGCACTTATCGATTAATATTAATTTTTTAATTGTGACAATTACAAAAAATTCTGGGAAAACGGTCTGAAAATCCGCGAAAAAGCTCACTTGTTGGAATCAAATTCCTATTCGTTCGTAACTGACAATTACTCGCTACAGGAAGGAATGTCTTCTTAAATTATATTGTTTTTGGTTTTTTTTCCTGGTAAATGTCACAGTGATGCAAGATAGAGGGCGTTAAATTCAGCGCGCTTAGTAGTTTTGCTCACAGACTGTGTAATAGAGACACAGATGTTCCGTCGTGACTTTGTTTACAGTTGCGTGAGTTACGAACGAATGGAAATGATTTTCAAACGTGAAAAATATAGTTTTCTGGAGTATTTTTTTGAACTTTTTTGGTACATAACGATCGATATTAATTTTCTAAATGTGATAATAACAAAAACTCTCGGGAATCGACCTTGAAATACGCAAAAAAATCACTCGCTGAAATCAAATTTCTATTCGTTTGTCTCTGATAGACTACCCGCTACTTGACGGAACTTCTTTATAACTTTATTTTCTTTGGTTTTGCTACCATTTTTCATACAGTTTCTTTCTCAGCTGCAATGATAATGATTTAAATGCAATGCACCAGCAAAAAGGAGGCTTTCCAAGAAGTGGAGTATATTTAAATCTTGTAATCCGGATATACATACCTACTTCAAAAACATATTAATGCAACGTCTACGAAAGACCTTATTCTCGTACATCGCTTTTTCAGTGACTTTTCCTTAATTCTCAGTGCCAAATCTTCATTAAAGAACATTAACTTAATTATATCCTAACCTTGAGAGGCTTTTCTATAAACGGGTGATACAGAATCTTAAAGTACACATCAACAAAAAAAATATATTTAAGCCTTTACAAAATTAGTAATAGAGAACTACACAACAAAAAAATGTATTAAACTTACCCAAGCGTATTATGAAAATGGGGTTGCTTTATATGAACATTTTGGGGAACCTAATAGACATTCCGAGAAATTTGGTTTAGAAAGTAAAAATATGGAAACACATCATCATCATGCTCGGACAGGTCGTTCGAAGTTGAATATTGACAGAGTATGAGAAACGATTCATTGTCGATAGCTGCAACGTGGGCTTTTGTATTTTACTACGCAGTAAATGTTGTGAAGCAGTCTCTAGTCAGAATCATTTGACCTGGGCTGTAAAGTCTGTTGTGGAGAAGGCGAGCACGTTGACCAAATCATATATTAAAGATAGGATCGCAAAGAAGATGACCGAAGATATGAGGAAGAGCTAATAGAACGAGAAAAAGGATAAAGGGTAAGCAGACAGCGACCTATGGTAAAATAGCCAAAAGCCACTACTGAGACGATAAGCCACTGCTACCCAATTGAGGCCAACTCTGAGAATAGATCAGGTCGGGTTCCGGGCGCATCACACTTATATTGACCACGTTAATACGTTGCGTCTCTTTGCTGTGCAGTCGATCGGATGGCGAATACATGTGCTTTATAGATTTCAAGAAAATCTTTGAAACACTAAATCTGCGATCTGGGGTCATCTTGGTCATCTCGAGTACGCGGACGACATTTGCCTGTTTGCGCACAAGCATTCAGACACTGAAACCAAGCTGCATGAGTTGACGAGGCTCGAGGCTCGCACTTAGTGGATTGCGCATCGACGCACACTGGGGTATTTGGTATCAAGAGTATGGATTATTTCAGACAAGCCTCCCACTTAGTATTTTTTAATTTATTTTACAATGTCAACAAATATTTTACAACAAATTTCACGTCAAGCGGTTGGGTGAACTTTTGAAACCGATGTCTTCTAATCGCGATGATATTGCACCAAGTTTAGTCCTATTGAATAGTAGTTACGTAACAAAATTTCAACAAGATCTGTTAAGGACTCTCCGAGTTGGAGGCTGTCGAATTTTGACATATAGGTCAAACGGCTCTTTTTTGCCATCCATATAACTAATTCATTTAAATATTAATTTTTTTCAAAAACTATATTTTTTATTTGTTATATTATTATATATTTTTTTGTTTAAATGAAAGCTTAGGTCTTTTCCTTTAAGAGCTGTTTGGTCTATCAGTGGGATTGGACTTGTTTATCTATCAAAATAAAGATAAACATCTACACAATATTTGTTGAACTCTAAACTCGAGAACCATTTGTCCGAATTATTTCAGGAAAGCTTTGGAAGATCCAAAACTAAGTAGCCTTCAATTTCCTCCCATATAATTTTTTCATCCGTTTAGCTGTTTCGGCGATATCTTCCAAGATATTGCGAAAAATCAAAAAAATTAAAATAAGTAATAATTTTTAATAAAATCTTCCTAAAAGCATCAAAAAAATTCAAAATTATTATATTTTCGTTATTTTGTGGTAAAGTCTGATCGGTCGTGAATAAAATGAGACCATTCCGAAGAAAATTGATGAATACGTTAAAAAGTTGTAGCTAACTAAGTAAAACAAATCAAGAATACAACACATGAAAATCAACAAACTGAGCATTTCTGCCCTATGTGTTGTTGAGCAAATAGTGCAATAAATCGAAAAAGGAAAAAACGAGGCAGCCAAAATTTTGTCTGGGATACTGTAAACTATCCAGAAAATGAGTAGATTTAGAAATGAGTAAATTTTAGAGCTTGATCTAACTTAAAAATTTACTAACGGATTCTCCAATAGGGATGATATGATTTTGAAGTGACGTTTCGTATTCTAGGGATCAAAATAAGAAACTTTGCCGAAGGAACCATACCTCTAAAACGAATTCTGATGTCCCGGAATTTGGGTCGAACTTTTGGGTAGGGGCAAATTTTGAAAAATCCCACTTTGACCCATTTAGAGTGCTCCAATCGAGTCCAAATGTATGACCGACCCCCACTAACTTTGGAGGCCCGACTCACCCATGCCAGTGGCACACCCACTGGAACCCCCTGGGGGTTCCATACATTTGGACTCGATTGGAGCACTCTAAATGGTTCAAAGTGGGATTTTTTCCGGGACATCAGAATTCGTTTTAGAGGTATGGTTCCTTCGGCAACATTTCTTATTTTGAATGCGAATACGATTTTCACTGAGCACTTCACTGAGTTTGGACTCGATTGGGGCACTCTAAATGGGTCAAAGTGGGATTTTTTCCGGGACATCAGAATTCGTTTTAGAGGTATGGTTCCTTCGGCAAAGTTTCTTATTTTGATCCCTAGAATACGATTTTCACTGAGCAATGGGCGATTTTTAAATCGACCCGCCCTAATGAACAACCTTTACAAATTACTCAGTTTTATTATCAAAATAATCGTTCTCCAATTGCAACTTTTCGTGCGCCAAGTCAATTTTTTTTTAAATCCGAAAAAAATACTTTCCTACGACCTCGACACCCATGACCAATATTTTAGCTCTCGTTAAGAGCTATCTTTTTGCCATTGACCGATTCCCGATCCGACGTAGCGTTAAGAAGCTAGAGCAAAAGTAAACTTTCCGTTCACATTTGAAAATGATGCTAAGTCCATTTTTGTCGCGAGAAGAGTTTGGAGATTCGATTATTTCAAGAAATTGTGATATTGAATGGCCTCCAAGAAGTTGTGATTTAACAGCATTAGACTATTTCTTGTGGGGTTATTTGAAGTCATTGGTCTTTCGAAATAAACCAGACTCTCTTCAAGCTTTACAAGTCAATACTGCACGTGTCATTCATGACATACGACATGATTTTGTGGAAAAAGTGCTCGAAAATTGGGTTCATCGAATCCGTTCCTGCAGAAGAAGTCATGGAGGCCATTTGAATGACGTTTTATGTAGAACTTAATTGTATCGATTGTACTTCACATTAAATAAACAACTTTGGAATTTCCTTAACAATAAATGTGTTTTTTTTTTCAAAGAAATCATATCACTCTTATTGGAAAACCTTGTATATGTCTATTATTTGGTGGACTTAGAAATACTGACATTTTTGAAAATAGTAAATCACTTTTTTTACTCCAAATAATTTACCTAAAATTAACTAAATACATGATGTTAAAGATCCCATACTGAAATTTTAATTTCACTTAAAGTTTGTTTTACGAAAAACGCTTTAAAAATGTTGTAAATATAAATTTTACACAGAGCACAGCAAACAGCGAATGAAATCGTAACTTCGAAGATACAATGCAGCTACACTATATAACCTAGGACGGTTATTTTATCCGTCAAAGACGCAGAATTTTATCTGCTTGTAATCGGTACCAAAGACTCTGTATGTTAATGCAAAAAAAATTTAATTAATCCACAGTTTTGGTACCAAATACCCCACCGTGCGACGTACCGAAAATCAAAATGATGTGCATAAGCGCCATCAGACCGGGTACTCTCACAAATTGAGATATCCCAATAGAAAACATAAATTGTTTTCGCTATCAGGGCACGATTATCACAACAAACGGTTTGGACGATGACATTCGCGCGGGGTTTGGGATGCTCGAAAATGTATGGAGTTCGCCGCACATCTCGAGAACTATAAAATTGAAAATGTTTAACTGCAGCGTGAAATCGTGTATGGTTGGGAATCAAGGAACGCGGTTAGCAAAAAAAATACGGTACCTGCAAGTGTTCGTAAACAGTTGTTTAAGAAAAATTTTGCGTATATTCAGGCTGAACTCAATCTCCAACACCGTCCTATGGTCTAGAACGGAACAAAAACCAATCCACCTAGAAATCCGGCATTGTACCAACCCTATCAGAACCAGGGTTACCGTTGGGAAATTTCAAAAAGGGGCACAAAAAGGGTATTTTTTCGAAAAAATGGCCACACGTTCATCAAATAAAGTGGCACGCTTTATAAGTTATAAAAAAAATCAAAACTTGACATAAAAAATAAAAGGTTAACATAAAAAATTCATTGGAGTACATCTCATAAAGTATTCCTGTACAATTTCAATCAATTTTGTTACCAAAATTTAAATGCATGTACGTATATATATTGTTTTTTTTTCTTTCTGACAATTTATACGGTTCTTTACGTGCATAAGTACGTACAATGTTGTTAAAATAGGGCAAAAATATGACTTTTTACTAAAGAGAAAAAAGTGGCAGAATTGTATAAAAAGTGCCAAATAAAAATGTGAAAAGAGGCACATTTAGTATCACAAAAGAAAAGCGACGCAAAAGTATCATGGCTGAAAAAAGGGGGCAAAATTGCCCCTTTAGTCGCACAACGGTAACGTTGATCAGAGTAGAATAAGAAGATATATTCTCAAGTTTTATAAATATTATGTTTGTAATGATAATGATTTGTACAACAATTTGTATTTTATAGCGCATAGATGTCAAACCGGAGGTACATATACATATATGGGGGCTATACCTAAATTTGAACAGATTTTATTCAAATTTGGCTAGGTTTGTACTTGGGTGCTACACCTAAATCTGAACCGATTTACATCAAATTCGACAATGTGGGTACTTGGATCAAGAAACTCCATTTCAAAGAGATTGGATATAAAAGCTAGCTTCTGTAACGCTAAAAGACCAATTGGGAAAGACAATATATATGTGGGATCGATATCGAAATCTGAACCGATTTTGAGCAATTTCTTCTCTGGTGTGAAAGAGTCCTACCTAATTGCCAAATTTCAGCAAGATCTGAGTGAAAATACAAACTGAACTTAAAGAAAAACTTTGAATAGTTAAATCGAATCGATACTAAGTTGATAGGTATACATTAAAGTGGGACTAGCTCCAGTATTTTTAGATGTTACAACATCTATCTCGAAACAAACAACTGAAAACCATGCAGAATCTTATAAGTATACCCTCCACAATGGATCACATGGCAATTTTTTGGGGATTAAATAAAGTCATAGTACCAAATTTTGCCCAATTCGTTAACATTTGTGGTTTTTGTAGCGTTAAGAAGTCAAATCTAGAAGGACCTGTGTATGGGGACTATATCAAAACATGGTTCGTGTGAAAGGTTTCGGATATAAATAAACCCTTGATACTAATTTTCAGCTCAATCCGTAGAAATGTATGGTCTATATGGCGTTATGAAGATAAATCAGGGAGATTGTTTATATCGGGGCTACATCAAAAAAATGGATATATATTGCCCATTATTGATCCCAAGTTACCTGCAGTTATAAGAAGTATGTGCACCAAATTTCAGTCATCTAGCTCAGTTATTGTGGATTGTAGTGTGATTACAACGGACAGAGGGACATGGCTCAATAGTCTTAGAATTTTACGACGATTAAGATTATGTATATACCCTTTATGGGGTGTCAGATCAATACAAGGTGGCGCAAAAGTAATCCTCCTATCAGAAAATGCTATAAATTTTGCGATTGGCCCCTAATGTCAGTTCTGTTTTGACATTTGTGTAGTAAACACATGCGAAATACACGTTAATAAACAATATTACGCTACACTGCTCCAGAACGCGGAATATTGCTGACTATTTATTTGACCAATAATCGGTCGGTGACTTTGGCACAGATTTCCTGGCCGTCCAACGCCTATTGGTGAAACACAACACAACACGAGATGCTGCCAGGCGTGGCAGACCCCGTTCTGCAGAGAATATTGCTGCTGTAGCCGAGGATGTCATGGAAGCGCCGTCGACATCGACCAGGCGACGTGCCACGCAAATGGGTATCAGTCGACGGTCTCTACAGCGAATTTTGGTACAAGATTTGAAGATGTTTCCGTACAAAGTCCAGACGGTGCAGCAGCTGACCGCCAATCGCGTCTAACATAACATCGAAAGGTTACTTTTGCGCCACCTGTTATTTATAGATGTTACAAATGGCGTGACAAAATTGATACACCTAACCCCCCCCCCCCCCCCTCCTATGGTGGAGGGTATAAAAAGGGGGCTAACTCCCAAACTTTCTCCCTATTCATATGAGACATCTTTATTTGCGACAAGAGAGAATTGCCTCAACAAAAGATGCCTCGTGTGAATCGGGACTTTGCACAAAATGTAGTTGCTAGTCTAATTCATGTGGAGGTTTACTGTTTATGAAAAAGTTAAATTTGTAACAAAAGGAGAACAAATCCAACATTTTTGAAAAAGCAGGGAGGAGGGGAGAAATCTGACATGTCCTCCGAAAGGAGAACGTATTGTAACCCTGCTCACAACACAACCTAACCAAACCTAGTGTCTAGAACTTTGTTTATAGCACAGAGTTAAGATAACACTTAAAAGATATCACTACTTAAGAAGCATACAACAAACCAAACAACAATTTCTGCCTTATGTGTAGGTCCACATATCGGGTCCGTCAATAAGAGCGCTACAAAAGTTTTTTTTAAATAAAACAAAAACGGTTTTGGATATCAATGAAATTCTTTATTCCTGTGAAAGTACGTTCGATGCCATTATGTATGGAACTCGATTTCTTTTGCATGGCCACCACGGGCACGCTTGCAGTAGTCCAGACGCTGAACCCAATTTTCGACGGTTTTCAAGCATAAATCGGCCGATATTGCTGCAATTTCACGTTCGATATTCGTACGAAGTTCATCAATCGTCGCTGGCTTGTTGGCATAGACCATAGACTTGACATAGCCCCACAGGAAATAGTCTAACGGCATAAAATCGCACGACCGAGGCGGCCAATCGACTGGATCATTTCGTGAGATAACACGTTCTCCAAACTTGGTTTCCAATATATTGATTGTGGCATTCGCTGTGTGGCTTGTGGCGCCGTCCTGTTGGAACCACATGTCCTCCAAGTCCATATCATCCAATTGGGGCCAAAAATATTCGGTTATCATTGAACGGTAGCGATTCCCATTCACAGTAACGTGCCGGTCTTGATCATCACGGAAGAAGTACGGCCCAATGACGCCGCCGGCCCATAAACCACACCAAACCGTAATTTTTTCGGGATGCAACGATGACTCATGGAGTACGTGTGGATTGCTGTCTGACCAATAACACATATTTTGTTTATTGACGAAGCCATTCAGCTAGAAATGAACCTCATCGCTGAAGATGATTTTTCGATTTTTCGCGCTCTTAACGTTGAGGCCACTGACTCCGAATTTCGGTAGTAAATTTCAATAATTTCGACTCGTTGTTGGCTCGTATATCTTTCCATCATGAAATGGCAAACCTTACTGAAAATGTCAAAAGAGCGGCAAAAAATTTGGCGTCGTTTGCTGTCCCTGTCGGTCTACTTTTGTAGCGTCCCTGTTGAAAAACCCTTTATAAGGGAAAGTGTAAAACTGTATTCTTTTTTTCTAACCCCACTAAAAGTACTGCTGAGGAACTACGTACATCACATAACTTTCAAAGGATAGAATAACTAATAATCGCCACAACAAGACGAATTTCTCTCTTGGATGTACAGGGTGGCTGATATGTATTGCAACCAACTTCAGGTTGCTATCATTTCTAAACCGCTAGTCTGATAGCTGAAAGATTTATTTCAGTGACAGTTCATTTTATTGTTTACAAGCTTACAAAAGCATTTTGATCTATTGCATTAAAAAAAAAAGTTATTCGTGATGGAATTCAAGCGTGATAGTGTGATTGCTTTATATTTGGGTGGAAAAACACAAGTGGCTATCGTTAGAGCCCTCCAGCATTTAAATGTGTGTAAATCTTTTGTTTCTCGTACCATTGATCGTTACAGTGATACTGGCAGTGTTGCATCGCGTCCAAAAAGTGGACGAAAAAAAAAACGGTAACAACACCAGAAATGATCCGAAAAGTGAAGGCCAGATTTAATCGAAATCCACGCCGCAGTGGTAGAAAAATTGCTCGTGAGCTGAACATATCGCGAGAACGGATACAACACATATTAAAAAATGAGCTTGGACTAAAGCCATTGAAGTTCCAAAAAGTGCAAGAGCTCACCGATGCACAAAAAAAAGTTTGACTGGAAAGAGCTTGCACGAAAGTGGCCAGTTACCGAATTTGGTTTTCTCCGATGAGAAGCCATTCCAAATTGAGCAGTTTGTGAACAAACAAAATGATCGGGTTTACCTGCCAAAGAGGTCAGCTGAAAATTTACACCTTCGATTGGCCACCAGAACTCAAGCGCCGCCGATGGTAATGGTGTGGGCCGCCGTAACGGCCGATGGTCGCTCCCCGCTCGTATTCATCGACCATGGGGTCAAAATAAATGCCAAATATTATCGGGAAAATGTCCTAAAGACAGTATTGAAGCCCTGGGCAGACAAACATTTCGGCCGCAGACCATGGACATTCCAACAGGACTCAGCACCATCGCACTCAGCACGCGTCAACCATGAATGACATAAAAAGGAGGTTCCTCGCTTCATTTCTACGCACAATGGCCACCAAGATCTCCGGATCTCAATCCGTTGGACTTTTGCGCCTGGGGCATTTTAGAGAGTAAGGTTCGCACTAAAAAATACCAAAGTATCGATCATCTCAAGACGGCGCTTCGCCGGGAATGGGCCAAAATACCGCAGAGCCACTTTCGTGCAGCGTGTGATGGCTTTGTCGGCCGCTTGAAGGCCATAATTCGTGCCAAAGGTGGCCAATTCGAACAAATCTAAAATTTTATGTTATTTCCAACATTTTTTGCTTTTGAACAATAAAATTTAAAAAAAATTAAAAAAATATAGCGCTTTTCTTTGTTGCATTACATATCAGCCACCCTGTTGTATATCTATGGATGGGAGGTAGTGCAAAACGGTCTCCTTTAACTATTAAAGGATATAATAACTATGAAGCACACAACAAGTCGAATTTCTGCCTATGGTGTGTCATGGATTTTCGGCATGTTGGTTCCTCATAAAATGGTAGACTTATTCGAAGAATGGAGAACCATCAGTAGAACTTAACAACAAAAGTGTGTATTTTTTATATAAAAATGCAAAAAAAAATTAATAATTTTCAATTCAACTTTATTTTAATGAAATTCTAAGAAAAATATTTACGTGGTCTTAAGACGGACCCATCAAGGGCTATAGGTTGCTCTGAGTAAAATGTGTACCCACCTCAGAAGGGTTACGTATATTTAAGGATCAACGCAAATTGAAGTTTTTAGAGAATTTTTAATGTAGCACTACCGACAATGATTGAGGAAATAATATAATCCTGCTCAACATCATGTATCTCAAAGCAGAAAGCAGTAGTCTGCATCACGGCATCCATTGAAACGTGTGGGCAAACGTTCCTTTCCTAGAGCTTCTCCAGTAACGCTGATGTAACATTCTTTCCAGATAACCAATTGTAAAGTGGCCACTATACAAAGGCAAACAAAGTGTGCGGCATTGTTGCAATTACTTTGGCAAACACCCCACCCGGAGAAGATAACAGTAGAAGGGGGAGAGAAAAAGAACATACGAAAAACACTTGATTAAACATATTGGGTCAAAACAAAAGATTCTTTTACACACACGTACTACAATAACCATTCCAATCAACCAACCGCCCACCCGAACAACAACAACAACAACAACAGATCATCATTATAGTATAAAGAACCAATGTAAGTTGAAATGTGTTAATCGTTCACGTTTTCCTCTTTTCTGGCAGAGACAACCAAATGAAATGAGCATATTAATTATGCATTGGAATTATCTCACAGGGCCACACACACAGACTCGGATGATGTTCTCTTGCTTTTCTACACTTAGTTGCTATTGCTGTTGTTTTTGATGATACGCTCTTTTAAATGATTACAACAAAGATGGATGGAAGACCTTACAAACACACGCGCCATGCCAGTGATGCCACATTGTATGAGTCATTTCAGACAGAAAAATTAACAGGAGGCATCTTCTGTCACAGAAGTAATCTTCTGACACAGAAGTAATCTTCTGTCACAGAAGTAATCTTCTGCCACAGAAGTAATCTTCTGTCACAGAAGTAATCTTCTGTCACAGAAGTAGTCTTCTGTCACAGAAGTAGTCTTCTGTCACAGAAGTTATCTTCTGTCACAGAAGTAGTCTTCTGTCACAGAAGTATTCTTCTGTCACAGAAGTAATCTTCTGTCACAGAAGTTATCTTCTGACACAGACGTCATCTTCTGTGACAGAAGTTATCTTTCATCACAGAAGTTATCTTTCATCACAGAAGTTATCTTCCGTCACAGAAGTTATCTTCTACTTACCATAGAAAACATATTCTATTGGTAGCAATCTTCTAATTAAGAATAAATCTTCTATCAAAGAAGTCATATTCTATCTAAGAAGTCATCTTCTGTCAAAGAAGAAGTCATATTCGATTAAACATGTCGTCGTCTTTCACATAAGTATTTTTTTTCAACAAAATTATCATCTTTCACAGTAGTCGTCTTCTGTCACAAAAGTAATCTTCTGTCACAGAAGTAATCTTCTGTCACAGAAGTAATCTTCTGTCACAGAAGTAATCTTCTGTCACAGAAGTAATCTTCTGTCACAAAAGTAATCTTCCGTCACAGAAGTTATCTTCTACCACAGAAGACATATTCTATAAGAAACAATCTTCTAATTAAGAATAAATCTTCAATCAAAGAAGTCATATTCTATCTGAGAAGTCATCTTCTTTCAAAGAAGAAGTCGAATTCGATTAAAGAAGTCGTCATCTGTCACATAAGTAACTTTTTTTTTTCAAAAAATTTATCATCTTTCACGGAAGTCGTCTTCTGTCACAGAAGTCATCTTCTGCCACAGAATCATCTTCTGCTGAATGAGTCACCTGCAGTCAAAGATGGCATATTCTATCACAAAAGCTACCATCTTGCACAGAAATCATATTTTGTAATACAAGCTATCTTCAGCCATAGAAGAAGTCGTCTTCTATAACAGACGTTATTGTCTTTAACGAAAGTTATCGTCTGCTATCGAAGTAATGTTTTGTTAAAGTCACCCTCTCTAAAAGAATAATCTGAAATAACGAAATAAGATATCATCTGCCTGACAGAAGTAATCTTCTATTATAGACGTCATTTTCGGTCACAGAAGTCATATTCTGCCATAGAAAACATCTTTCGCCACAGAAGATATCCTCTGCCACAGCATTAATATTATGACAGAACTGTCATCTGCTGTTACACTAGTCGAAGAATTCACCATCCCTCGTATAACCTTTCCACATATTGGAAAACTCATCTTCTATTAGAGAAATGATCTTATATTACAAAATAAATCTTCTATGGAAAAAGTCCTCTTCTGCCACAGGAGTCATCTTCTATGACAGAAGTCATCATCTGTCAACGAAGTCGTATTCTCTCACAGAAGTCGTCTTTTATCACAGAAGTCGTCTTCTCTCACAGAAGTCGGCTTCTACCGCAGAAGTCATCTTCTGCCACAGAAGCCATTCTGCCACAGAAGAAATCTTCAACCAATGAGTTTATCTTCTTCCACAAAGGTAATATTCTACCAGAAGTAATCTTCTACTGCAGAATAAATATACTATCAAAGAAGCCATATTCTGACCCAGAAGTAATATTCTACAACAGGAGACATTTTCTCTCATAGAATTTACCATAAAAGTTATCTTCTGACACAGAAGTCTTTTTCTGTCACAGAAGTCTTCTTCTGTCACAGAAGTCTTCTTCAGTCACAGAAGTCTTCTTCTGTTACGGAAGTCTTCATCTATCGCAGAAAACTTCTTCTATCACAGAAGTTATCTTCCATCACAGAAGTAATCTTCTGCCACAGAAGATTTGGCAAGCAATGACTCACATGTTGTAAGAGTGACAATGGTAACGTGACAATCTTGTATTAATGTTGTTGGTAGGGTTTGCCTACTCTTTCAATTGCATTATAAATTTATAACATTTACATTTCGGTTTGCTCTTTTGCTTTTGCGTACATTAGCAGCAGCAGCGACAAAGCGCAACAGAAGTATCAGCAGAAGTGGTAGCAATTGTAACGTCATCGTCACCCAACGACATCGTCGTCATCGTTATTATCAACAGCCATAGCAAAACAGCGACAACAACATCACATCGCTGGATGGGAGACATGGAGGCATGAAGGCTGGATGGATGGATGGTTGGATCCTCTCTGCCACTGTCAGTGTCAAACGTAAGCTAAAGCGAAAGCAAACAAACTCACATAAAAATCGCACATTCACACGAGACACCGAGAGAAGAAATACAGAAAGGCAACCACAACAACAAAAACAAAAACCTACAACTCACTCCCGAGTCGCAAATAAGTGAGTACGAGAAATGAGTGTTTTGAGAAAAACGTGATACAATAGAAACTGCAGTAGTAACCCACTTAACACCCACCATCTTCACATCAGCAAACCGTACCAACAACCATCCGTACGTACTGTGTCAATAATGGCAGCAGTTGTTTTGTGATACTGCGATGGGCAACGCTTGAGACGCCTGATAATCCAGACAGATAATCCAATACGCCCGTATTCAAGAAGAAAATGCTTGATCTGATTGCCTAGTTAGTAGAGAAACGTCTTATTAAAAAAAAGTGTAGGAATTTTGAAATCAGTGTCACCAGCTTCAGCTCTGCATTAAAGTCACAATTGCCGAAACTCTACACTTACTCTATTGCACCTATGTAAATCATGCAGAGAAATCAAGAATATTCGCCCTTCTTCCAGTTGGCGTCGTCGACGTCGATTCTTAGTCGACACTGTTTCGATTGACGACTTCATAAATTTTGAAATATTTTTAAGTTATAAAAAGGGTTGTTGTTAGTTCATGGATACCAAAAACATTCGGTTTGGCGTAACGATGACAAAGCTAGAACTTCATAGATATGACGAAAATGATGTGACGACGTCGACGACGCCAACTGGAATAAGGGCGATTGTTTGCTGAAATCCTATCCTTTCTGTGCCTTCCTGGACTGCACATTTACGGCATGAGGAATAACAATGGATCAACCATAGTCTAGTTTGGCCATGGGACGGGCTCCGGTGTCATCCTCCAATAATCTAAGCTATCCTTCCTATTGAGTAAAACACCAGCGCATATTCAGCAGGTTAGCAAGTGAATGGTTCTGCAATTCTCCCTTACCGAGATGAATATATTGCTCCAGATACATAAATTCGTGCCCTCCAAAGATGTTCAAAAAATAGGGACAACTTCTACAAAATTCTACGCTTAGTCAGCAGGTAAGTAAGTGAATACTACTGCATCTTCCACCCTTACGGACCTGCTAAAAATGGTAACAAGTAAAGATATATGTATGACATATTGTATATATGTATGATACATTGTATGTACACAAGTAGAAAGACAATTGGGGTCACAAATGCACTGAGTGTGATGAGGACCAGATTCAGTCTAAATAATCTCATAGCGGGGGACTTTGAATGTAGAACTGAAGATACATAATGTCAGTGTGCCCTGACTACGATGATGTTAAGGACTTAGGTAGCATGGGTATCACGCAAACCCGGGAACTTTGGCATTTAACCCCCTTCACGGTTGTCGTAATATATTGTAGGTATTTAAATGTATTTAAATTTCGGTTCCAGCTAGGTTGTTGGTGTATCCACATTGGGGATCATTAATTTTGTGGTGGCTATTCTTTAAAACCAAATCGCGACGAAGCACTAGGTCGGTATGGAAGCCGGGAGACCCTAGAACTTCGCGTCCAGGTTTTTGGTGTATCCCCATTTGGGATCTTTTCAAATCGCGACGACAACACTAAGTTCATCCGGGTTCTATGACCCTCAGAATGGTAGGCGTTTGGGAAGACACCCAAATACATGAATTTGAGTAGGCGGATTTGGTCGACGCAATGTATTCTATCTGCATTGAGAGCGTAGTACGGTAGGGTCAGTGCGGTAATTATGAATCCTCCATGTGGGAAAAATGCAGAACACTGCTAAGAAAGACATGAGACACCTTTCTTTTAATATGTAGAGGATATCGTGCTAAATCCTTAGAGGCAGTTAGCGCCATAGCAGGCAGAAATTTCCCCCATTAACATAAAAAGAAAAATAAACCGGGCATAATCAAACGAATCCTGCGCCTTCTGGAAAGGGGACTAACATAAAGAAAGATTGATACACAGACTTATGTTAAATATCTATGTTTGGATAAACCACAGAGTGCTACCAACCAGAACTACTCGTACCACCTGGCACAGAGGCTGGAGGAGTTATGTAAGGTTTACAACCGGAGTTACCAGCTCACGTAGATTAATTCAGATCCCTAGTGCAACTACGGACTCAGTTTCCTCTCATTGAAACCAACCTGTTTGATACACATTATTCTTAGTAATACGAATATCGGTACTGGCCAGATCTGTAAGACTCTTTAGAAAAGCCGACCCCAGCTTATCTACACGTCGTCTACTCAATGTGGAACTGAACAAATCTGGTGCTTAATGTTCTTCCTCATCCCACAGCTTCTGCAGAAGACATTGGACTAAATTCCCATCAGGTTGCGAACCATCCGTATAGAAGTGGAGATGGTTTCTATTACCTGGTATTCTTCTATACCCTTTCTTCCAGTGTTAGTCACTATGTTGCGACCCAGCCACTCGACTACTTCCCTTATTGTGATTATTTCGGCTTGATATACAGCGTTAGTTTCCGGTAGTATGTGAGCTACAATATCAAGGCTAAGTTATTTTTACAATATTTTTAGGACCCCCGGAAATTTTTATTGATATCCAAAAGCAATTTACAGAAATCTATTCGACCTACCTTAAAATGCCTTAACTGTACCTTTCAATTCTGTCAACATTATTCCCAATGGTACAAAATATTATTGGATTGGACTCCACTGCAATCATCCTCCCATGTAAACCCAAGTAAAAGAGGAACAAAGCAAATGAGAAACGAGATGATGGCGACGATGACGACAACGATATGTAGCTAAGCAACTAAACTAGTAAACTACCAACCCAGTGATACAATAATAACGGAGCAAAAAGTAAATCTACCGCAGCAGCGCAGCTGCCGTAACCAAGAAGCAGGTTGATGAGGAGATTTGGTTTGGCATGTACGACGACGACAACAACTACTAGGAGTACATATTTAGCTATATCCAGCTATCAGCTATCGTTCTGAGCGGAGCCGAGCCGAGCCATCCAAGTCGAATCGAGTTAGGGCATCATGGCTTGTTTGCCTCATCGCGCCTTATCAAGATTTCGGTCTGTGCTCTGGTGTATCACATTTGCCTTCAATGACCAGTGGATAAACAAATTGCAGGGAGATGAGGGACGGCGAAGAAGAATCTGGCATGAATGGAACCGATAACACTTTCTGAGGGAGGGGGTGGTATAGTACGCTTGTCTTTTGGGTCGTCATGTTGATACAGTTTGTTGATATAGCGTTGCAGCTGTTCTGTCGCTGTTTCTGTTGCCATTGCCAATGCTACTGCTGTTGGCTGCCGGTCGTTGTTGCCTGAACAAATTTGCATTTGAAATTTCAGAACCTACGAAACAAAAAGCTCGGGCAATAGCAAGAGCAACTGAGTGCACTCCACGTTGTGCACATGCTCGTACTGTATATTAGGCCGGAGGCAATTTAGCGAAAATACCTTTGATGTAGAACTAAAAAATAATATGAAATGGGAATACTCGTTGCTATTTTGTTTAATCATTCACACAATATTTTTGGTGGTTATTGTATCGGCGCTCCCAGCTCAGACCTCAGGGGTCAACTGAAGAACAGAGAGAACATCCTCAGTTGTCAAACAATAGTGAATATGAAGAGCTTTGTGGTCGAATATAGAGGAGAGGCTCTATAGTCAAAGGCTCAGTGGCTGACTATAGAAGGAACACCTCATTGCTCGACGAAAAGAGGAATAACTCAGTGGTCGACTTTAGTGAAAAGGAAGATCGTAGTGCTGGAGTCTTGAAGAGAAGAACAATTATGGCGCTTTCTTTTCTGCAAACAAGTGCAACATTTTCGTTGTCCTTTTCCCGAAAACTGGACATCTATACCACATTTTTGAATTTTGAGATAGCTAAGTTTAGTTCGAGGGACTACATCAGTTCCACATAAAAAGGGCAAATATTTTTTTTGGAGTTTCACGTCGACTGGCCAACATTTTTTCAGAATTGAAATCACCATTAGTAGTAGAAGAGAGGAATATCTTAGTGATACGACTGTAGAAGAGGTATATACCTCAGTTGCTTAACTGTAGAATAAATGAAGATCGAATCTATTATAGAACCTCAGTGTATCGAGTCGAGTCTGGTATGGAGAGAGATCTGCAAAGTGGTTTAGTCTAGTGTGAAGGAAGTACTACACAGTGGTAGACTGTATAATAAAGGAAGACCTCAATGGTCGACCGTAGAAGATCTCAGTGCTCGAGTCTAGAATAAAGGAAATCTCGGTGGTATTGTCTAGAAGAATGTCATCAGTGGTTAATAGTAAACTAGTATAAAAGAAAATCTTACGGGTCGACTCTACCACGGAGGAGGATCTCAGTGGTCGACTCTATACTAGAAGAGGATCTGACCCGTGGTGGACTTTTGTATAGAGGAATACCTACTCAGTGGTCGAATCTAGTATAAAGGAACCCTACTCAGTGGTCAAATTTAGTATAAAGGAACACCTACTCAGTGGTCGAGTCTACAGCATTTTTGGGTCGTCGTGAAGCACCTTGTCGGACCGCAATACAGAAATTGGTGGAAAAATTCGAGCTGTTGGGACAAGTTAGTGATGTGAAGAATAAAACCCGTGCACGTCGCTCAAGAACAACTGAGAATATTGCTGCTGTAGCACAAAGTGTTGAAGAAAACCCAGGTTTGTCCATTCCTCATCGTTCTTTGGAATTGGGCATTCCACAAACGTCATAACACCGTATCTTGCATAAAGACTTGGGTCTTAAGGCTTATAAAGTTCAGTTAACACAAGAACTCAAGCCGTCGTCGTTTGCTGATTAGGTCCTTGAAATGCATAAAAATGATCCGGAATTCCATCGAAAAATCATCTTGACTGATGAGGCCCATTTCCACCTCGGTGACTACGTCAACAAGCAAAATTGTCGCTCGGAAAACCCAAGAGTTATTGTTGAGAAGCCTCTCCTTCCTCAACGTGTGACTGTTTGGTGCGGTTTATGGTCCAGCGGGGTCATTGGACATTACTTTTTCGAAAATGAGGTTGGATCAACAGTTACGGTGAGAGATGATTAATAATTGTTTATGGTCGGAGTTGGATGGTATTGATCGGGACAACGTTTACTTTCGACAAGACGAAACCATTGCTCTGTTACGGGAAAAGTTTCCGGACCGTGTTATCTCTCTAAGAGGTGATCACAATTGGCCACCGAGATCTTGTGATTTAAAACCTTGCGACTTCTTCATTTGGGGCCACGTGAAAAATAAAAGGTCTACGCCAACAGCCCAGCGTCGATTCAAGACCTCAAAGATAGAATTCGTGAGGCTATCGAGGACATAGGGCAGCCACTTTGCGATTTGGTTATGGAAAATTTCATGAAAAGGATATGGTCCTGTAAGCGTGGTTGTGATGGCCATTTGGCTGATGTTGTTTTCCATTATTAACGGCATACCTGCAAAGAGGAATCTTTATTATGAAATAAACATCCGATCATTTATCTCAAAAAATGGAATTTTTCTTTGAATACCAAAATGACACCTCTTGTTGGAAAACCCTTTACTATAGAAGCGATTATTTTTTCAGCGTGCGAGATAGGTAGATTTGTGCTTTATGTTTCAGAAAAACTACAATGATTTGTAAAAACTAAAATCTGAAAAAATTGGTACATACTTGACGAATTGTCTTGCTAAATTTTATTAAAAGGGAAGACCTACTCAGTTGTTGATAGGATGGTCTACCAAGTGCAAAATACTTCAGTGGTGCACTCTAGTACACAGTAAGATCAGTAATGGATCTTTCATACAGAGGAATACCTCAATGATCGACTGTAGAATATAGTAAGACCTCAGTGACGTTGTCATTTACTCTGACAGTCAGACTGTCACCACATCTCTGGAGGCCACATCCCTAAATTCACAAACAGCCCTCGACTGCCGCAGATCTCTTAACGAGATGACTAAGCAGTTTAACATATACACCTCATATGGGTACCTGGGCATAGGGATATCCCGGGCCACTGCAAAGCTGATAAACTTGCCAGGAAGGGGACAACATTACAAATTCTCAATGAATTTAAAGAGGAAAAGACTGTGAACGTTAGTGTCAGTTCTGACGGGATACTGCCTGATCGGCGAACACGTCAGAGAGATAGTTATTAAGTCCAATGACTTCTGTAGGAGCTGTGGGAATGAAGTGGAGAGCATTGAGCATCTGCCTTGCTACTGTTCCTCATTAAGTAGATGACGTCTGGATACACTGGCTTTGGCCTTTTCAGGAAGTCTGACACATCTTTCCGGTACCGATATTTGTACTATTGATAACTTTGTTCATCAAACAGGTTGGTTTCGATGAGAGCATCTGCGCCAGTGGTATCACTATGGACCTACATTGGTCTATGTGAGCTGGCAAAGGTGACTGCCACCCTAAACCTAAACCTAAAGACCTCAGTGATCCACTGTAGAATATAGTAAGACCTCAGTGGTCGAGCTTCGAAGTGAGAAGGGAGACTGTGGTCGAGTATAGAATAGCGAAAAAAGAGAGAATTTTGAAGACGGGATCAGTGGTAGATATAGGTACAGGGAAACACCTCAGTGGTTGATAACAGAATAGGAGACCTTAGCGTTCGGTACAGAAAGATCTGAGTGGTCGGCTCTACAAGAAACTTCAGGGGTCCATACTAGTATACTATATGAAAATCTAGTATAGAGGAAGACCTACCCAATGATGGACTCTTACATGTGGGAAAACCTACTTATTGGCATTGTGCTACCACAGGGGTGTAAGAAAACTATTTGTTTACTATCCCCTCCCTTTGAACCAAATTGATTAGTTTAGAAAGCTCAAGAGTTTGTGGATTTACTATCAGTCAGGTTTGCTAACTCCCCAAAGAAATACCCTGCCGCCTTATGGAAAGAGCTGGGCACAGACACAGCATATGTTCTATTGATTCCTTCTCCTCTCTGAGTACTGCCCAATAAAGTAGTGACTCGTCCTGCCTAGTTAAATATCTAAGTATTCTGCGTAGCAACATCCTCTATATAGAAAACAGGACGTTCCCCTGCTGACAAATCTATGGAGGTCAGTTGACCCTATATGCATCTGAGCTGAAATGCATCTCTTAATCTATAGGTTATGAATCAAACTTCGTATATTATTATGGATTGCCACAGCCGTAACTATTGCGAGTGGATTTATGTTATCGGAGGTCCCACACCCAGGAATATAATTGGCTGGAATTCGATTGTAACAATAAAAAATAGTACTAGCAACAAAAAGCATATTGCCTACGCCGTGTGTCGGTTGTATTTATATGTAAATAGTTGAAACAACAATAATAACATGGATACGATCAAATAAAAATGCTTGCAACTACATCGATGGTTGTATCAATCGAATTAAAATTGTTTTTTTCATTGACAGAAATTGTATAAATAGAACAAAGATTAAAATTGCAACGAATAATTGGTTACTACAACAGAAAAAATATAAAAAATATATAAATATATAGTAAATAATCGGTTTAAATCAAATTTAAAATAATTAAATGTATTTTGGGAAATACTGCTGTTCTTTTGCTGATACATGACACACAAAAAATAAAATTACTCGACATAAATAAATCTTTAACATTTTGTTCAAGAGCGATATATGTATGTAGTCAAAAATAATCTCGTGTGGATAATAATGTGTGGAATGCAGAATATGTTGTGCAAAACATTTTACATAAATAAAAAATAAAAGCAACAATCATGAAATTGAAAGCACAGGGTTAAGCGATATTTGCATAAAAGTTGTGTTTTTTTTTTTCGCGTACTAAAATTTGTGTCAAATATTTCCACATGTCATAATAGTGACGAATTTGTAATATGGGATTTTTAGTTTTGTTATGAATTGTTTGTTTTTTTGTTCAATAAATAAAATAAAAATTAATAAAAACTGTTTTTAATTAATTGTCGGTATTATATAACTGACAAATTGTCAGAATAACCAATTTTTTAAAACAGTTGGTTGTGGCAACATACAACAGATAATTTTAGCCACCATTTTCGTAGTTGGCGCAACCAAATATGATTGTTTTCAACGTAGAAGCAGAAGCATTCCATAACCAAATTGTTGGTTGTCCTGATGGAATAGCATGATAGTAGACATAACTACCAAAATTCGGTTGGCAAATAATTCGGTTGACGCAACCAAACTGTATTCTGTGTGCAACTATGTATAATTAAATCAAAGAAAGCAACCACAGCATATTCTTTAGCAGAAAGAGAGAGATCCATTAGTGGATATGCCTGTGATAAATTTTAGTCCTGAGTTAACTATCGATTAATCTCTCCAAGGTGACTAATCGACCGGAAATCCTAAGCTCCTGTATGAGCAGGCTTTCCCGCTTTTTGATTGATGCTACCAGTGTAAAGCTCCCTTATCCAGAAATCCTGTGTATCAACCACTGCCTGTAGGTAAGCCGTCAAGACGGTGTCTGGCCATGGAGACTTAAAAGATTTAAAGCTTTTATAGCCCAAATAATTCTAGATTCGGCTTTAATCACGATAGCGACCTTTGATAGCAGCACTTTAACGGTATCCTCAATCGAAGTATCCAATTTCTCTTTCATCAAGATTCCTAGTCCAGAACTATTATATTTCTAGATGTACCGAATACTGCAATGTGTTGAGGCTAAAATTATCAGCAACATTCATGCTTTGGATAAGTTAGAGTGGGCCAACTTCATAATTATACCCTCACTTTAGTTGGGAAGCGTATATATCACTGCAGAAATATATCCAGGATTTATTATGAGAATTTCTCATATCTCCTTTGTACTGTCTTTTTCCTATGGAGCTCTTGTGAACTTTTCTTCCTCTTGTAAACTTGTCGTCTTCGGCAAAGGCAATTAAGGCCACTACCATGGCGGCCGATCTTTTCCATATCATACGGCTTGTAACGATAAATTTACGGTTTCAGTATCTGTTATATCCCAGATAGTTTGCAACCTTAATTTCAGGTATTTTCGTCGATCTATTATGGAAGTCATCACTGGTCGACTCTAGTTTAAATGAATAGGTACCTCATTGATATTCTCTACTATAGGTTAAGTCCTACCCATTGACCGACTCTGTTATAGTTGAACATTTCGGTTGTCGACTTTAGTATGTTAGTAGATGTTAATAGTAGATATCACTGTAGGATAGCGGGAGCTGTAATTCGTCGACTTCAGTATGGAGAAAGACCTCATTGTTCATCTCTAGTATACAGGAAGATCTCAATGGTCGAATATAGTATACAAATTGTCGATTGTAGTTTAGAAAAATACCTTAGTGGTCGAATCTAATCTTCAGGGAAGATCTTATCGAACGAATACAGAAAGAAAAACAAAAACATTTTTGAGTGTAGATATTTGTTTTAAACATTGTTATTCTGCGAAATATTTTATTGATTTGTCTCTAGGACATTCTAGGACAATTTAAATTATTTGACAGCTCTGCTCCTCGTATAGCTATTTCACAGATATATAAATATAAATATTTTATATGAAAATAAAGGCAGACATTTTGATGTGATGTGAGGAAAAAATTTACTACAGATAATTCAGCGTATACAGATCATTATTATCATTTATTGCAATGAATAAAACAACCTTCAAAGTCTCCCCGGGACATTACATACCAAAATGGAAATAAATACGACGACAAGAACCAATTGCAGAAGTCTACGCAATAGTTCTGTTTAAATTTTGGGGTTTTGTTTGAATTTTGGGACCGATGCAATCGCATAAAATACATGTTGGAACAGCAGAGGATACTAAAATAGCAATTTAATATGTCTAATGTTTTCCGATGAACATATTTAAAGTATAGGGACACATATTGTCCAAGTAATTGTGGTCGGAAGGCCCACAGATATAGATATAGAGGATAACCCCAATGGACGGCTCTTGTATGTAGATACGTATGGATGACCTCAGTTCTGGCAGATGTTGAGGCAGATGTTGAGGCAGATATAGAGGATAACTTCAATGGTCGGATCTGGTAGATAAAGGGTTTTCCAATAAGAGGTGTTATTTTGGTATTCAAAGAAAAATTCCATTTTTTGAGATAAATGATCGGATGTTTATTTCATAATAAAGAGGAAGGTATGCCGTTAATAATGAAAAACAACATCAACCAAATGGCCACCACGACCACGTTTACAGGACCATATCCTTTCCATGATATTTTCCATAACCAAATCGCAAAGTGGCTGCCCTATGTTCTCGATAGCCTCACGAATTCTATCTTTGAGGTCTTGAATCGACACTGGGCTGTTGGCGTATAACTTATCTTTCACGTGGCCCCAAAGGAAGAAGTCGCAAGGTGTTAAATCACAAGATCTCGGTGGCCAATTGTGATCACCTCTTCGAGAGATAACACAGTCCGGAAACTTCTCCCGTAACATAGTAATAGTTTCGTTGATTGTGTGGCACGTAGCGCCGTCTTGTTGAAAGTAGACGTTGTCCAGATCAATACCATCCAACTCCGACCATAAAAAATCATTAAACATCTCTCGATAGCGCAATCCATTCACCGTAACTGTTGATCCAACCTCATTTTCGAAAAAGTAAGGTCCAATGACCGCCGGACCATAAACCGCACCAAACAGTCACACGTTGAGGATGATGAGGCTTCTCAACAATAACTGTTGGGTTTTCCGAGCCCCAGTGCCCCCCAATTTTGCTTGTTGACGTAGCCACCGAGGTGGAAATGGGCCTCATCAGTCAAGATGATTTTTCGATGATTTTCGAATTTTAATAGTTTCAATGCGTTGTTGAATCGTGTATCGTTCCATTTTTAGTAATGGCGTAGTTTCTACTTCTCAAATGTCAAAGAATAAAAGCTTCAAAAGTGACAGCTACCGAAATACCGGGTGATTCAAAATAACATCTCTTGTGGGAAAACCCCGTATATATATATAGGATGACCTCATTGGTCGATTCTGACAGATGATGAGGACGACCTCATTGGTCGATTCTGGCAGATGTTGAAGGCGACCTCATTGGTCGATTCTGGCAGATGTTGAGGACGACTCTGGCATATATAAGGATGACCTTTGTGGTAGACTCTGGCATATATAAGGACGACTACCTATGTGATCGATTCTGGCTCATATAAAATTCAATAACTTTTGTTCTAGTAAATATTTTTGAGTTCTGTAAAATGGCAACTTAAGAATTGACGACAATTTCCACCTCTCCACCTTTAGAGTCATTTGCCCACAAATATTGCTGGAAAATTAAAGCAGTTGGTCCAACTACTCGTACACTACTATTTTGTTTGGAGTTGTGACAATTAATCGATTTGTAAAAAATGAAATGATAACCAAAACCTTTTCAGTGTCCTATCAAACAAATGATGGTTCTAGCATTTCTAGCACATAATGGTTCAGCCAACTACGAAAATTCGGTTGTCTAAAATTTCAATTGTCACAACTAAATCGTTCTCTCAGTGCAGAAAAAATCTTACCAACTTAAAGCTTGTAGTTATCACTATTGTTTTAATAACAGTTACGACCATTAATTGATTTGTAGAACTCAAAATGAGTACTACATTTGTCTTTTCTACCGATCAATTCATAGTCACAACAAATTAAATGATGGTCCTGCCAATAACAATAATTAGGTTGGCGAAAATGTCGGTTGTCAGAACAGAAAAAATGTCTGTGTCTAGTGGTATTTGGCCGGACATATACTGCTCTTTTCCCAACAGTGATGTTTCCATTTGGTTAAAATCTCCCATCTGTTATTCCCCTTTACCCTTTTGCCGTGTTTTTTGCCGCTCATATAACCAACATTACAAACTGACTGTGAGGAGGATCCCCAAGCATTGCCGCACCACTTGGACAATCCGTAAGCAATGTTAGGTTGTCGTCGTCGCCACCATCACCACTATGGTCTAGCCTGCCTGACTTGGGCGACAGAAAGGGTGGGGGTGGTGTCCCTTACTTAATTTATTGTTTGTGTTGCATATCGTTTTAACAAAATCTGTTTAACGCAAAAGCAATGAAAACGCCGCTTCTCGTTTACATCCCTTTTTCAACCAACACCCCCCCATCTCTACCGCTGTGCTGAATCTTTACACAGACCCGTTCATATACAAACTCGTGTGAGTAGGCCAAGAGCCTGGCAACACCACCCACACTGGGAGCAAGTAGCAAGGACCAAAGAGCAGCATCGCCCAAAAAAGCAAACATTTTCAGATAATTTTTTTTTTGTGGAAATACGGTGTGGGTTTTCCGTATTTTCTTCTCATCCTTTGCTCGTTGCACAGTGGTTTGATTTCCATTGGTCAAAAGTCGATAATTCGACAATCTCAGTTGTCGGCTCTGACAGATAGAGGACGTCTCTGGCAAATATAGAGGACGGCCTCAGTTGGCGACTCTGGCAGATATTAAGGACGACTTCAGTGGTAGACTCCGGCAGATACAGAGGATGCCTCTGGCAAATATAGAGGACGGCATCAGTGATCGAATCTGGCAGATGTTGAGGACGACTTCTATGGTCGGCTCTGGCTTATAAAGGCTGGTCCAACCATAATGCACGATGTTAATTGTGAGTCTCACCTTAACGTTAAGTTTTTTGCCCAACTTAATTTGACATTTCTTTGTTTCAACAAATAACAAATTCAACTATGGAGAGGTACGCTATTGAGCAGCGCGTTAAAACTGTTGAACCCTTTTACGAATCAAAATGCATTTCGGACACTTCGGTGATTTTTTTGGTCAGCATTATCGATCAAATGTGTCCACAATCGTGACAATTGTGCGCAAATTTGACGCATTTGGGCAAATGAGAATCCATCCAATAGAGATATTTAAAAGAAAAAGTGTACGTCAATAAGCCAAGAACAATTCAAGAGCTAAAGGATAAGATAATTCGGCATATTAACAAAATTGAACCTTAATAATATTTAAGAGTCATTGAAAATATGGACCATCGGATAGAGGTACGCCACCGAAGCCGTGGAGAGCATTTGGCCGATATTTTGATTCACACATAATAATATTTAAGAGTCATTGAAAATATGGACCATCGGATAGAGGTACGCCACCGAAGCCGTGGAGAGCATTTGGCCGATATTTTGATTCACACATAATTGTCATAGATTCTTCTATCATAATAAAAAAAATATTAAGTTAATTCTCTGAAAACTGTTGGTTTTATTTACAATTAACACATCGTGCGTTTTGGACACCCTTTATAAAAAAAACAACCTCAGAGATAGACTCTGGCTGATGTACTTATAGAAGACGACCTAAGTGGTAGACTCTGGCAGATATAGAGGACGAACTTACATGTCGACTCTGGCAGGTATAGAGGACAACCTTCGTTGTCGACTCTGGAAGATACAGAGGACGGCCTCATTGGTCGACTCTGGCAGATATAACGACCTCAGTTGTCGACTCTGGCAGATATAACGACCTCAGTTGTCGACTCTGGCAGATATAACGACCTCAGTTGTCGACTCATACAGATATAGAGAACGACCTAGGTGGTAGACTCTGGTATATAAAGGGTGGTTAAATTTTAAGGGCCGAAGTTGAATGTGAACCACACCTAAACGCCAAGTTTTTTCTGCATTTCATTTGACATTTCTCAATTTCAGACTAACTCAATTTGAACCATGGAAAGATATACAATCGAGCAACGCGTTAAAGTTTTTTAAGCCTTTTACAAGCTAAAGGATGAGATAATTCGGTACATTAACGGCATAGAACCTCAATTATGCCTCAGCGTCATCGAAAATTTGAACCATCGGATGTAGGTGTTCCGCAGAGGTCGCGGCGGCCATTTGGCCGATATTTTGTTCCATACATAATTGAATCATACCAATATTATCTTACAAAAATAAAAAGAAATGACAATAATTTCCTAAATAATTTGTGTTTTATTCAAAATCAACATCGGCCCTTACAATTTAACCACCCTTTATATAGGACGACATTGGCAGATATAGAGAACGGCCCTGGCAAATATAGAGGAAGCCTCAATGGTCGACTCTGGCATATATAGAATACGATCTAAGTGGTAGAATCTGGCAGTGATAGAGAACGAGCTCAGTGGTCGAATCTGGCTGATACCCAGGACGCCTCGGGTAAATATAGTGGACGGCCTCAATGGTCGACTTTGGAAGATATAGAGGTCGACTCTGGAAGACATAGAGGACGGCCTCAGTGGCCGACTTTGGCAGATATAGAAGACGACCTAAGTGGTAAACTCTGGCAGATATAGAAGACGACCTAAGTGGTAAACTCTGGCAGTTATAGAGGACGACTTTTGTAGAAATATAGGATTACCTCAATTGTCGATACAGGTAAATGTTGAGGACGACCTCTACGGTTGACTCTGGCAGATATGCAAGACGACCTCAAGGGTCGACTCTGGCTTATATAGAAGACGACCTAAGTGGTAAACTCCGGCAGATATAGAGTGGTAAGTGGTATATTATTTTATGTGGTATACGAATACATAAAGTTTTCGACTCCGGCAGATACAAACGACTCGTCTGGCAAATACACATGGCGGTCTCATTGGTCGACTATGGCATATATAGAGGACGGCCTCTGTGGTAAAATCCGGCATATATAGAGAACAACCTAAGTGGCATATATAAGTATGTATAGATAATGACCTAAGTGGTAAACTCTGGCATAAATAAAGGACGACTTTAGTTGTCGACTCTGGCAGGTACAGAGGACGCCTCAGGTAAATATACAGGACGGCCTCAGTAGTCGACTCCAGTAGATATAGAGGACGGCCTCAGTGGTCGACTATGGCGGATATAGAATACGACCTTAGTGGTCGACTCAGGAATATATAGAGTAAATTCTAAGTAGTATACTCAGACAGATATATGTAGAGGACGACCTCATTGGTTTAATCAGCATATATAAGTATAGAGGACGACCTCATTTGTCGACTCTGGCAGATATAGAGAACGCCTCTGGTGAATATATATGACGGCCTCAGTGGTCAATACAGAGAACGCCTCTGGCAAATATATAGGACGGCCTCAGAGGTCAACTCTGGCAGATACAGAGGACGACCTCAGTGGTCGACTCTTTATAGATATAGATGACGACCTCAGTGGTCGACTCTTGTAGATATATAGGACGGCCTCAGCGGTCGATTCTGGCATATAAAGAGGACCACCAAGTGGTAGACTCTAGCAGATATAAAGGATAATCTCAGTGGGCGATCCCGGCAGATAATGAGAACGACCCCCATGGACGACTCTTGTAGACACAGAGGATGAGCTTAGTGGTCGATTCATGCAGATATTGTCGACACTGGCAGATTAGAAGACGTCCTCAGCGGTCGACACTGCTTGATATAGAGGATGACCTTATTGGTCGATTCTTGCAGATATTGTCCACATACAGATTTAGAAGACGACCTCAGTGGTCGACACTGGCTGATATAGAGGACGACCTTAAACGTTGTATCCAAATTCTGCAAAAAAAAAACTTTCAAGAGATTTTCTACCTCAATTTTGGAAATTTTTGGATATATATAAAATTTACCTTAAAAATTTAGAAAAACTGCATTTACTTTAGCTTCATAGTAACTTATCAGAAGTTCTTGTGTTTTTTTGTTATTATCGTTTTAATGCATTTATAATATCGACCTAAGGCATTTTATTTGTACAAGAATTATTATTCCATGTCCAGGAAATGTTCCATATTGCTTGTTTTGTTTTGATTTTAGGAAAATATTTGGTTTGTAATGGAAGCACTTCAAAAATCTACTACAGTTATTACATTTTGACCGATTGAAGTTGTTTCAGAACCACTGTACCTCGACCCGACATCCTAGCTGCTCTTTATGTCACTTGGGTTGCCTGCATTCATCCTTAAAATATTTTGTACATTTCAGTTCAGTTTTTTTTTTCTTACGTCAAGAATTGATGATGACACTGTTTTCTTTTTTTTGCTCCTACAGCACAAATTTCTAACCAAAAACGTAGAAAAAGCTGAAGTTTTTTCGAATTTTAATGCATTTCGATTGTCAGAGAGCATAGTATATCTATCTTTCGTCGGTGCTGCCGTATTCTTCTACCCGTTGCATTTTAGCAAAATCTTGTCTACTTTAATTATTTTCTGTGTGAACTTTTCCCCCTCCCATACTTTTTCTTTTCGTTGTGCCATTCCTTTTTACCAAGAATGTTTGTAGCAAATATCAATTTGTATAATGGCGAAAGTATGTTTCCCCACATGTGTTCATCGCAAAAATGATTAAACATTTAATTAAAATGATTGTGGGTGAGAACACCAACAACGTCAGTGTTATTGGGAGAAAGAGAAAAAAATTCAATGAGAGCGACGATGAAAACTTTCGTTTTTTTCCACAGAACTTTGGTGAAATGCCAACATTAACATACCTCATCACCAAACTCCTATTTTAAGCAGGAGATGACTTGTTGTATCAAACTGTTTGTTGAAAATTTAAATAAATAAAAAATTTCAGTAAAATTATATGACGTGGAGGATGACCTTAATGGATGACTCTGGTAGATATAGAAGACGATCTCAGTGGTCGACAGATCTAGAGGACGACTTCAGTGGTTAACTCGGTCATATATAGAGAACGACCTCAGAAGAAGAACTCAGTGGTCAATTATATATATATATTTGACGACCTCAGTGGTCGACTCCGGCAGATCTAGAGAAAGACCTGAGTGGTAGACTGCGGCAGATATACAGGACGTCCTCAGTGGTGAACCCTAGTAGATGTAGGGTACGACCTCAGTGGTTGACTCTGAAAGTTATAGAGAACGACCGATGTGGTCGACTCTTATAGTTGTAGAGGACGACCTCAGTGGTGGACTCTGACAGGTACAGAGGACGACCCCAGTGATCTACTCTTGTAGATATTTAGAAAAACTTGATTGGTCGACTATGGCAGATATAGAAAACTACCTCGGTGGTAGACTCCGGCGGATGTAGAGAACAAGTTCAGTGGTAGACTCCGGCAGATAGAGAGGACAAATTCAGTGGTAGATCCTGCAGATAAACAGGACGTCATCAGTGGTTGAATCTGGTAGATAGAAAGAACGAATTCAATGGTAGACTCTGACAGATAAGCAAGACGACATCAGTATATACATATGTATATAGAGGACGACCTCACTGGTCGAATCTGGAAGCTATAGAAGTCGGTCTTAGCAGTAGACTCTAGGAGATATAGAGGACCACCCCACCGGTCAACTTTGGCAGATGTAGAGGATGATCTCATTGGTACACTGTGGCAAATATAGAGTACGACCTCAATGGTCTACTCTGACAGATATGACAAATCAGTGGTGAACTCTGGCAGATATAGAGCGCGACCTTAAACTCTAGCTGATAAAAATAACGTCCTCAGTGGTCGACTCTGACATATACTCGTACAGAGGACGACTTCAGTGGTCGGCTCCAGCAGACACAGAGGACGACCTCATTGGTCGACTCCGCAAGATACAGGGGACGACCTCAGAGGTCGACTCTGGCAGATACAGAGGTCGACCTCAGTGGTGAACTCTAGCATATACAGAATATACCCTCAGTGGTGGACGCTAGTACATGTTGAGGGCGACCCCACTGGTCGACTCTGGCAGATACTGAGAACAACCCCCCCGATCAACTTTGGCAGATATAGAGGACGGCCTCAGTGCTGGGCTCTCGTAGATGTACAGGAGGACCTCAGTGGTCGACTTCGGCAGATATAGAGGATGAGCTCAGAGGTCGTCTCTAGCAGATATAGAATACAACCTCAGTGGTCTACTCTGGTACATTTAGAGGACGACCTAAGTAGTCGACTCTGGTAGATATAGAGGTTGACCTTAGTGGTCGATTCTGGAAGATATAGAAGTAGGCTTTAGTAGTCGACTCTAGGAGATATAGAGGACGACCTCAGTGGTCGACTCTGGCATTTATAGAGGACGGCCTCATTCGTCCACTGTGGCAAATATAGAGTATGACCTCAATGGTCTGCTCTGACAGATATGACAAATCAGTGGTAGACTCTGGCAGATATAGATCGCGACCTAAGAGACTAGCTGAAATGATAACGACCTCAGTGGTCGACTCTGATATATACAGAGGACGACCTCAATGGTCGGCTCTGCGACATAGAGACGACATCAGTGGTCGAGTCCAGCAGACACAGAGGACGACCCCTGAGGTTGACTCTGGCAGATACAGAGGTCGACCTCAGTGGTCAACTCTAGCATATATAGAATACACCCTCAATGGTGGACGCTAGTAGATGTTGAGGACGACCCCACTGGTCGACTCTGGCAGATACTGAGGACAACCCCACCGATCAACTTTGGCAGATATAGAGTACGGCCTCAGTGCTGGGCTCTAGTAGATGTACAGGAGGACCTCAGTGGTCGTCTTTGGCCGATATAGAGAATAGAGTCGACTCTGGCAGATATAGAGAACGAGCTCAGTGGACGTCTCTGGCAGATATAGAGTACAACCTCAGTGGTTTACTCTGGTACATTTAGAGGACGACCTAAGTAGTCGACTCTGATAGATATAGAAGCCGACCTTAGTGGTCGATTCTGAAAGATATAGAAATCGAACTTAGTGGTCGACTCTGGCAAATATAGCAGACGACCCACCGGTCAACTTTGACAGATATAAAGAATGACGTAAATGGTCGACTCTAGCATATATAGAGGACGATCTCAGTGGTAGACTCTAGCATATATAGGGGATGACCTCAGTGATCGATTGTGGCAAATATAGAGTACGAACTCAATGGTATACTCTAACGATATACATATTTAGAGGACGATTTCAGTGGTCGAATCTGGTAGACATAAAGGTCGGACTCAGTGGTCGCCTATGGCAGATATACAAGATGTCCTTAGTGTTCGATTCTGGTAGATAGACGGTATAGAGACGACCTCAAGTATAAAGAACGGCCTTGATGGTCGACTGTAGAACATTTAGAGGTCGGCCTTAGCGGTCGAATCTAGTATAAACTACGACCTTATTGGTTGAATCTAGGAGATAAAAAGGACGACTTGAGTAGTTGAATCTTGCAGATTAAAATGGCGCCATATGTGGTTTACTCCAAAATATTTAGATGACGGCGGTTGACTCTAGTATTGAAGACAACCTCAGTGGGTGACTGTAGCATGCATGGAAATTTGTAGAATGCATCTTAACTAAAATTCTTGATTTTTTTTATTTTTGCTATTTTTTTATATTTTCCAAAAACTATCTATCATTTGACAAATACGTGTCACCCTTAATGATAATTGACAATTACAAAAACAGGGTGTGTACTAAAAAGAAATGTGACAAATCTTTGAGAATATAAGAGCATATCAAATTACAACACCGCCCCCATCCTCAATCGTACATACATATGTCCACACTTACTATATATGTACACTTACAATTCACTTGTAAACAAACGGCAAACTAGGAGAACGAATACAGAGCACCATAAGAGCGAGCCACACTTGACAGAGTGTTCATTTAGTTAGTACAAGGGAGGTTGTAAGGGAGTCGTGATAAATTAAAACGTAATGCATTTGACAAAAGAATCAGCAAAAACAACAACACACATACCAAAGAAACCCATCGAGTGAGTGAGTGTGTTTCTCCGTCCGTATGTGAGAGTTTTCGAGCACTTCAAGTGCACTCTATAGAAAGAAAGAATATATGACAGACAAATAGTTATAAAGGAAAGAAGAGAAGTCGTCGACGACGTCGTCGGCGGTGACAGTGACGACAACGCATTAAAAAGAAAATTATAATAATAATAAAGAAAAATAACTCAAACAAATTGACCATGAGAACTCAGTCACATGGTGCTGAGTTTACCACCAACTGAGTTTCGGGGAGGAATGGAATGGAGGTGTTTATAGACATCAGTAAATTTGGGACCATAAGGCGAAGCTGAGAAAAGGAAATTCATAAATTTAATATAATGAGGAGATGCATGGAGCAGAAATGTTATTGAACATAAAGATTAAAATAACGTAGGACGATAACTTGGGAAGAACAGTGTTCCTATTTAGCATAAGTACGTATGCAGCACTTGCAGCTACGTAGAAAATCAAGATAAAGTGTTTTGCTTTTTTACATTTACAATCCCCCAGACATATTGGAGGAATTTCAAAAAGTGGATTTTTTAATCAAATTGCAAATTAAATGAAACTTTCCAGGAAACTTTAAGCAAAATAAAAAAATACCCCCAATTTCACCTCCGCCGTCTAGTGCTAACTCACAGTTACAAAATTAAAATTGCATACAATCTGACAGCTATAACTGTAGTTTAGCTTTAACTGTAGTTTACCTCTAATCGGAGATTGTGGAAATGGGCGCTTATAATAGAATATGGATTTGTAAAGACCGCCCCGGTAGGCGAGTAGGTACCGTGTTCGCCTATGAGTTTGGAGTTCGTGGGTTCGATTCTCACAGGAGGCTTTTAGAAAATACTAACCCTAAATTTCACTACCACTGGTTAGATGTAACCAACCGTTAAAATATTCTAATTCCATACGATTTGACAGCTATAAGAGTAGGATAACTGCAGATGGTTAAAATACCCCTGAATGTACTCGTGCAATTTTTATTTTTAGCTAAAATTGTACATACAAATTTAACTACGTTCGTACTCAATTATTCTTAAGCCAAGTAGAAAATGGGGTACATTCAGTCAAGTGCAGAAGTTATTATAATAATCTTAAAGTAAAAATTTCGGTAAATCTTACCGACACCGCCAAAAGGCGATCGATATATATCGATCTTCCAAGTAAAGGGTGGTTAAATTTTAAGGGCCGATGTTGATTTTGAATAAAACACAAATACTTTAGGAAATTATTGTCATTTCTTTTCTCAATTATGTATGGAACAAAATATCGGCCAAATGGCCGCCGCGACCTCGGCGGCGCACCTTCATCCGATGGTCCACATTTTCGATGACGCTGAGGCATAATTGTTTATTATCTCATCCTTTAGCTCTTGAATTGTTGCTGGCTTATCGAAGTACACCTTTTCTTTCAAATAACCCCAAAGAAAGAAGTCCAACGGTGTCAAATCACATGATCTTGGCGGCCAATTGACATCGCCACGACGTGAGATAACACGGCCATTGAATTTGTTACGCAAAAGACCCATTGTTTCGTTAGCTGTGTGGCAAGTGGCACCGTCCTGTTGAAACCACATATTGTCAACATCCATATCTTCCAATTTGGGCCATAAAAAGTTCGTTACCATCTCACGATAGCGAACACCATTCACAGTAACTGCCTGAACGGCCGCGTTTCGAAGAAGTATGGCCCGATAACGTCTCCAGCCCATAAGCCGCACCAAACAAACTGGGCGAGCATGCACAGGTGTTTTCACATCTCCTACAGACCGGTTTGCTGAAATTTGCGCACAATTCTCCCGTTTGCGGACAAATTTGGTCGATTGTGCTGATCAAAAAAAACATCACGAAGTGCACGAATTGCATTATGATTTAAACGCCAATTTTCATAAAAGGCTTAAAAAACGTTAACGCGTTGCTCGATTGTGTATCTTTCCATGGTTCAAATTGAGTTAGTCTGAAATTGAGAAATGTCAAATGAAATGCAGAAAACAACTTGACGTTTAGGTGTGGTTCACATTCAACATCGGCCCTTATAATGTAACCACCCGTTATATGTATGTACTTCAAGGCTCTGCCTTCTATTCTAGTTTTCTTTCACATAAGCTCTTAACTTTCTTTAATCACACCTACTGATTTCTCCGACAGCGTTCTATGTACATATACCAACAAATTGTACGAAGAAAGCTTAGTCAGGTCTCTCTTTCTTAGATACTTTGAGCCTCTGTCTTTTATTCTCTGGTTTGCTATTATATGTATATCTATCGTGATCATTTCGGCAGCTCATGTCGATAATTCAAAGACAGCTTAGACTGTGTATAGACGATAGTCTTCTCCTATATGGATTCACCTCATATAGTAACCTCTCACCCGGGAGATGCACAGAAGGTCGTTGTAAAGAGGAGGATATGTCATTCTTAAATCTATTGTGAGCCATTGTCATAGACATTATCTTTACGTAGCCCCAAAGAAATGTCCAAAGCTGAAAAAACGCAAGATCCCTGTGGCCAATTGTGATCATCTCTTCGAGAAATCACGTGGCCAGAAAATTTTTCACGCAGAAATACGATGGTACCGTTGCTTGTCTTCCACGTAGCGCCGTCTTGTTGCAAATTAACGTCGTCCACATAATAAATCATTGTTCGATAGCGCAATCCATTTACCGTAACTGTTGCTTCAGCCTCGTTATCGAAAAAGTAAGGTCCAATGACCCCGCCAGACCAAAACCCGTAACAAACAGTCACACGTTGATGATTTTCCCTAAAAAGTACTAGTTTTTTAGATATCGAAATGAAACCTCTTTTTGGAAGAACCTTTGTTACGGTCCTTGCTTTAACAGTAATTTGGCTATCTGCAGATGTCAACATCTTATGGGCCAGTTTACATACTCTGTGTTTGCTCGGACTTGGAAAACCTTTTATGGTCTGGGAGTCGGTCTGAAATATAGAGCCAAAGTCATGTTTTAAGACTATTCCATATGTTTGGCAACAAGTCTCCACGAACATCTGCACAAGTTTTTGTTTTCCAGGAATGTCTATCCGGCATCAAGCATTCACAATTAGCATTCTTTTTTTCATGTACTCGGTCTACTGATCCATACTCCTATCACCTAAAGTCTTGTTACTGTGAGGAATCATACATGTTATATCAATTTATATTGGTTGGACGCATAAAATAGTTTATAACGTCCTGGTAGTTGTGGTCCTGATTGCTTCGCTTATGCCACGACAATAGATTCGTTGAACATTTTAAAGATTTTTATGTCACAATTGTTATTCATTTATGTCCATTAAATATACAAAAACGTACGACAATATTTGCCTAATCGTTCGTTCTTGTTGGATCTTTCTTGATTAATTAATTTTCGATCCAAGATTACGCATAGGTATTTTACCTGGTGGGGTAAAATACATGTATCTAGAAACCTGACCCTCTTTTGTACACAAAAAAATTTTGGGTATGTTTTAGAAATAACTTTCTTTCAATATTTGTAAACAAATCATAAAACAACAACAAAAAGAGCCTCACAAAAGTTTGTGTCAACAAATATTTATAAACTATTTGTGGGGCCCATACTCCGATTTGGAGTACATTTTTGATAAATTGTCGTGTCGTGCAGTCGCTAAAACTACTGCTCGATACATTTCCCGGGGAACTCCTTGACAGAACTCGAGGAACAGCAGGACCAACAAAAAAACGAGTGGACGACAAACGTCGCTAAATTATTGATCTATAAGTTCAGACTAAGCTGGGCGGTTAATAACTTTGATCCCTTTAAATCACCTGGACCAGACGGCATTACTCCAGCAGAAATGCAGAAAATGTTATGTACATTATTTCCTGCCTGGAGAAAATTTATGAAGGTCGTATTCATACCCAAAGCGGGAAAGATATCGCACACTAGGCCAATTAGCCTATCCTCTTTCCTATTGAAAGTTCCGGAAAGACCTTTCATTATAAAAAACTGCATGCAAAACTCCCGCCGTGTAACCAAAATTCTTACAACAAAGGCAAGTCTACAGAATCTGCCCTGCACGAACTTGTGGATAAATGGGAAAGGTCTCAGACACTATCCGCTGCACCCTGAACAGTGGGTTAACCGCAGAATGAGGTCAAAAACTGGGCAACAAAACACACATTTCCCGGGGAACTCCTTGACAGAACTCGAGGAACAGCAGGACAACCAAGAAAGCGAGTGGACGACAAACGTCGCTAAATTATTGACCTATAAATTCAGACTAAGCTGGGCGGTTAATAACTTTGATCCCTTTAAATCACCTGGACCAGACGGCATTACTCCAGCAGAAATGCAGAAAATGTTATGTATGTTATTTCCTGGCTGGAGAAAATTTATGAAGGTCGTATTCATACCCAAAGCGGGAAAGATATCGCACACTAGGCCAATTAGCCTATCCTCTTTCCTATTGAAAGTTCCGGAAAGACCTTTCATTATAAAAAACTGGATGCAAAACTCCCGCCGTGTAACCAAAATTCTTACAACAAAGGCAAGTCTACAGAATCTGCCCTGCACGAACTTGTGGGCAGTATGAAATCGCCTCTATATTTGAAGGAACTCTCTGTGGTGGCCTTTTGTTGACACCGAAGAGGCTTTCAACAATATTAATTCAGATGCGGTAGTTGCGCGGTATTTGCGGCGCTGTCACTTCTAAGGGTGAACTCTAGCTTTTTTACACTAATTGAGAGCCTGCTCCATAAAAGACGCATAACAGCAAGTCTTAGGTCCAAATTCTAACATGGTTTGTGAACAGGGGGACCCCCATACGTAGGAATATTTTCTCCACTAATACGAGTATTGTCTACTACATGGTACGAAACTTGAAAATCCAACGTTTCTATAGCCAGAAACAACTTAAATGCACCCTAAGAAAAAAATCGCTTCTGTAGTATATTTTCTGGAAACATATTATATTTGGGAAAAATTACGTTTTTCCTGTAGGTAGGAAAACAAATTCTGTAGCCGATTTAAATATTTCCCCGTTTTTAAAGATAATTTGCACCAAAACTCCGAAAAAAATAATATTGATAAGAGAGATATTCAGACTTTTTTCCGGTATATAAATATAAAATATTTGCACAAAAGTATATTTTTTTTTAATTTTGATCCCAAACATATTTTGTTTCCTGTTTTTTTCTCCGTGCAGATGTTGTAGGTTTCTGATCAGATTCTCTCAATAAGCTGTGGGAATCGATTCTGTCTGTATCACAACTTCCTCTTAGTGCTAAGCCACAAATGACGACTGTTTCAACTATTCAGGGTTATTGTGGAACCCGATTGTTGTCGGAATCGGAATTGAAACCGAAAAAAAATAACTATGGTGTCACAGAAGTTTATTTTTTCGATTTCAATTCCGATTCAAACAGCCGAATTCCGCAACGAGAAAAAAAATAAATTTGGTGTCACAGAAAGTTATTTGTTTTCTTATTTCAATTCCGATTCCGACAGCAATCGGATTCCACAGCAACTCTGACCCTGTTTATCGATGGACGCTGTGGCTTGCTTATCTACATTAGATCTCATTTCATTTCAATACACTATTTGAGTGATGAGTAATGGCGAAATACTTCAAGCTATTTTGTCCAATTAGTAAACGGTCTTGATACCAAGTTTCCTAATAAAGGATGGTTAAATTGTAAGGGCCGATGTTGAATGTGAACCACACCTAAACGTCAAGTTTTTTCTGCATTTCATTTGACATTTCTCAATTTCAGACTAACTCAATTTGAACCATGGAAAGATACACAGTCGAGCAACGCGTTAAAGTTTTTTAAGCCTTTTACGAAAATGGGTGTTAAAATCAAAATGCACTTCGTGATATTTTTTTGATCAGCATAATCGACCAGATGTGTCCACAACCGGGAGAATTGTGCGCAAATTTCAGCAAACCGGGTCTGTAGGACATGTGAAAACACCTGTGGATGCTCGCCCAGTTCGTTTGGTGCGGCTTATGGGCTGGTGACGTCATCGGGCCATACTTCTTCGAAATGAGGCCGGACAGGCAGTTACTGTGAATGGTGTTCGCTATCGTTATCGATGATAACGAACGAAACAGCTAACGAAACAATGGCCCTTTTGCGCAACAAATTCAATGGCCGTGTTACCTCACGTCGTGGCGATGTCAATTGGCCGCCAAGATAATGTGATTTGACACCGTTGGACTTCTTTCTTTGGGGTTATTTGAAAGAAAAGGTGTACGTCGATAAACCAGCAGCAATGCAAGAGCTAAAGGATGAGATAATTCGGCACATTAACGGCATAGAACCTCAATTATGCCTCAGCGTCATCGAAAATTTGGACAATTGGAGGTGTGCCGCCGAGATCGCGGCGGCCATTTGGCCGATATTTTGTTCCATACATAATTGAACCATACCAATATTATCATAATAAAAAGAAATGACAATAATTTCCTAAATAATTTGTGTTTTATTCAAAATCAACATCGGCCCTTAAAATTTAACCACGCCTTATTTGGTTATATACTTCGTATTCCTAGGAGCAAATAATTCCCATATTTTACAGAAAGCATCGACTTGATTCGCGTAGTACACCAACCATATATTTATGAAACTAAGAAAGTTGGAAAACTATAATTTTCTGGAGAAATCCAGATTTTTTCTTGAACACCTTCTATATAGTCGATGTTCTCCGAAGCTGACTTGTTCACGAATAAACCTATATCATATGGTGATACTACGTTTGGGTCACTGGAAGCTGTAGAGTTTGATGTAGTTGGCTTTTCATTATTTTTATCTGAATTGTTATTTTATTATTTTTGTCTAAAATATATATATATACACACAGAATACAGTTTGGTTGCCTCAACCGAATTATTTGCCAACCGAATTTTGGTAGTTCTGTCTATTGTCATGCGATTCCATCAGGACAACCAATATTTTGGTTGTGGTATACTTCTGCTTCCATGTTGACAACAATCATATTTGGTTGCACCAACTACGAAAATGGTGGCTTAAATTATCTGTTGTAGTTGCCACAACCAACTGTTTTAAAAAATTGGTTGTTCTGACAATTTGCCAGTCATATACTACCGAGAATTAATTAAAATCACTTTTCATTAATTTTATTTATTTATATGAATTACAATACAAAGTAAATTTATATTCTAATTGTACGGTCCAAGGAAAAGCCGGGTTACAAAAACCATATGGCTAGATTTTGCAGCGACAGACCAGAGCCTCTGGTGGGAATCGAACCCACGACCCCGATACTCATAGGCGAGCTCGCTACCAACTCACCTACTGGGGCGCTCTTCATTAATTTTTATTTTATTTATTGAACAAAAAACCAAACAATTCATAACAAAATTAAAAATCCCATATTACAAATTCATCACTATTATGAGATGTGGAAATATTTGACACAAATTTTAGTACACGAAAAAAAAACACAAAATTTTTATGCAAATATCGCTTAACCCTGTGCTTTCAATTTTATGATTGTTGCTTTTATTTTTTAGTTATGTAAAACATTTTGCACAACATATTATGCATTCCGCACATTACTATCCACACGAGATTATTTTTGATTACCTATACCGTTCTTTAACAAAATTTTGACTATTTTTTTTATGTCGAGTAATTTTATTTTTTGTTTGTCATGTATCAGCAAAAGAACAGCAACCAATCTTTCGGTTGTATTTCCCAAAATACATTTAATTATTCTGAACTTGGGAAATGATTGGGATAACCAATAAACGATTATTTATTAATATTTTTTCTGTTGTAGTAACCAATTATTCGTTGCAATAATAATCTTTGGTCTATTGATACAATTTCTGTTGTCAAGAATAAAACATTGGTTGTCGCAACCAAAAATCGATCATATGGTACTATAATGAAAATGTAAAATTGGTTACCACAACTAACCGAGTGTCAATTAAAAAAACAATCTTAATTCGATTGATACAATCATCGATTTAGTTGCAAGCATTTTCATTTGATCGTATAAATGTTATTTTTGTTGTTTCAACTAATTATATATAAATACAACCGACAGACGGTGTAGGAAATATACTTTTTGTTGCTAGTACTATTTTTTTATTGTAACAATCGAATTCCAACCAATTATTTTCCTGGGTGTATATATATTGTCCCCTCAATAAAACAATTTTATTGCATTATAAGAATCTACATAATCGATTCTATAGCTGGTAAAATTTGGTGGAATTCTACTTCCACAAAGTGGGTCAAAAGTTAAATTGAAAAAATACTGTATATATTTAGTATGGCACTTTGATCCCATTTATATACAATTAACGCACTTTTAGACTAATAGAATATCATCTGGATGTAGCGTGATAATTTCAACACATATTAAAATGACAAGAAATAGAAAACATCGATTCTCTTCTAAAATATACATATTAATCTTCCAAGAAGTCTAATTTCACAAAAACTTAAAATTTGATTTTCTCAAAACTACAAAAAATTATACACTATTCTTTTATTGAGGGGAAGATATTATTGAATAACACTATGCAACAAAAACTTTGTCCAAGGGATGTGGACAATAGTTTCTGGTGCAATTTAGTGTCACAAACAAGAAAAAAAATTAAAAAATATTTTTATGGTAAATTTTGTTTTTTAAATTCCAGCTTTCATGGAAAGCACATTTAGTATTTGGACCATAATTTTTCAAGTATAAGCCGTGTTATGCCTTACATTAAAGGGAATTATGAGGGCAACATATGCTGCAAATATCGCTTTCACGTAGAATCTTTGGTTTAGTAACAGTCGTCAAAAATATGAGAAAAAAATGTTTTTTTTTAAAACACTTTTTCCTGATACAAAAAAACATAAAAAATAGAAAAAAAAGACGAATAAATTTTTTTATCACATTTTTAAAAGGCCAGCATGCTAACGAAGAAAACACTGTACACAGATTTTGCTATTTATAATGGTATTTCTCAATCTCTGTTAGGTATATCAGATTCTAATGACCTAGGTTCCGATCACAGCCCCATTATAATAAAATTCAGTGTTAATTGCCGAAGACTCACGCAAAAGAAAAAAATCATAAGTAAAAGAACTAACAAAGAATCTTTTGACTCATATATAAATTCAAATATAACCTTGAGAATTCCACTTAAAAATGGAGCCGATTTAGACAACGCTCTAGAAACTCTATCAAAAGTTATTCACCAAGCTGCGTACATTTCTACACCTCAACATGATGAAAGCAATAACTCTATGGTTCAGATGTCTACAGAAATAAGGGAACTTATTAAAGAAAAGAGAAAATTGCGAAAAATTTGGAAAATAACTAGATCCCCTACTGACAGAACCAATTCTAATCGAGTTTCCAATATTCTTAAAAAATCATGCGAGAGAAGAAAGCAGATTCCACTAGAGTATTCTTGAATAGTTTAAGTCCCACAAAAAATTATGAACACAGTCTCTGGAAAGCTACCAAATATATTTCGCGACCAAAGAAGAGAAACGTACCCATTAAAGACACGAGCGGAGCGTGCTGTAGATCAGCTGAAGCCAAAGTGGCAGCATTTAAAGATCATTTGGAAGAGTCCTTTGCTCCCTTTTCCTTCTCTAATGGAGTTGAAAATGCGGAAATAGCAGACTTTCTTGATGTACCATGTCAAATGTATCGTCCAATAAAAGCTTTAAATTTTCGAGAAGTAAAACAAGAAATTTCGAAACTTAAAAATACTAAAGCTTAATTAAACTTCTTCCAAAAAAAGGGATCGTATTTCTAACAAATCTGTTTTACGAATAAGCCATTATCCGTCTCAATGGAAATTTGCAAAGATTATAATAATACCAAAACCAAACAAAGCAGAAAATATTATCACGTCATACAGACCAATAAGTTTGCTGCCAATTTTCTCAAAATTATTTGAGAAACTTTTAAAAAATAGATTAACACCAATTCTTGATAAGTCTCAGAATTATTCCGGATCACCAGTTTGGCTTCCGAAATCAACATGGTACTCCAGAACAATGTCATCGCATTGTAAATGTTATAAGAGATTCCCTTGAGAAGAAACTTTATTGTTCGGCCTTATTTTTAGATGTGAAACAAGCATTTGATAGAGTCTGGCACTTGGGGCTACTTTTTAAGTTGAAAAAGTTACTACCAACTACTTTTTATCTACTTTTTAAATCATACCTTGATGAAAGATACATTTTTATAAATATAGAAGATGTCGACTCAGAGTTTGGCTCAATGAAATCTGGAGTTCCACAAGGAAGCGTTTTGGGACCGATCTTGTATACCATTTTCACATCTGATATGCCATCTAATAATGACGTAACAAATGCTACTTATGCCGATGATACCGCAATTCTAGCCTGCCATCAATCGCACACAATGGCCTCTGCTCTTCTTCAAAGTGAGCTTAATTTAATACAGAATTGGTGTAACAGGTGGAACATAAAAGTGAATACTGATAAATCGGCTCATGTTACTTTCACGTTAAGAAAGGAAGGCTGCCCGGAAGTGTTTCTACATGGAAATAATATTCCGAAATCAAATACAGTGAAATATTTAGGAATTCACCTTGACAGAAGGTTAGCATGGAAAAATCATGTAATTGCTAAGCGAAAGCATTTGGATCTAAAGTTAAAAAAGATGTACTGGCTATTGGGACCAAAATCTCAACTTTCATTGGAAAATAAGATTATTTTGTATAAAACAGTTTTGAAACCAGTATGGACGTATGGGATCCAAATTTGGGGAACAACTAGTAATTCAAACATCAAGATTCTTCAGAGATATCAATCAAAAACCTTAAGATTACGAGTCAATGCTCCATGGTTCGTAAACAACAACAACATTCACAAGGGCCTTGGTATTGCCTTAGTCAAAGACGAAATTTCTCGATTCAGTTCTAGATATTTAAACCGACTCAGTAACCATTGTAATTTACTGGCCATATCCCTGCTAGATGACAGTGAAGAAGTACGAAGATAGAAAAGGCCACATATATTCGATTTACCATTTAATCACTAAACTTAATATTTTGAAATCAATTTTGTAGTTTATCAGATATTTAAAATATTTTATAGTTGAGTTTGCTGGAACTTGACATTCCGTCATTTATCAATAGTTATATGATTTGCTTATTGTTTTATTAAAAAATAGATTGCAAATAAAGAGTACAATAAAAAATATACGCTTTTTGCAGAAGCCAGTCTTTTTTTCTGTTAACTTCGCTTATTAGCGGTTTCTTTCAACCGATTCATGACGACAATCCCATTCTTTTTAAGGAACTTCGAATGCAATATGGGTGAACATCAACTCCGTCGATATCTCGCATAGTTTTCGCCATTTTAACAACAATAGTTTTTGGATTTTCTACAATGCAACGCAAATTTTCCTCTGCATTCATCCATAAATTTTTCTGAGCCGACCCACCCCTGGTTTACTTTTGTGTAATCCAGTTGTATTAAAATTGTTATTATTGTTCGCACATTAGTCTTATCTAAACCTACCATTTCACCAACTTTTGCAATCGAATTCCCTTCATATTTATGTTTAATTGCCAATTTCCAAATTTTCCAAAATTAATTTTTGTAAATTAGAATATCAATTTTAACAATAATTTGTAAACGCTCTATGCGTATTTTTCACTTGTAATATTTATTCTTAAACATTATATATATTATTTTTATTATTATTTTTTTATTTTCTTATTATTATTATAACTATTTCTAAAGGGTCCGCCATCTAACGTTTTTTTTTTCAACTAGTGCTTATTTCGTGAATGGTAACACTTAGCTCATGTCTGATTTGACAGATAATTAGTTTTATCCTTCCGCTGAACGAATATGGTTGTGTATACGCTTGAACAACGCTGGGAAATATGCCGAAGAAGAAGATGCCGATTTTGCCAAAAAAAAAATCATCTTATCAGATGAAGCTCATTTTGATCTTGGCGGGTCGCATTTGGGGCACAGAAAACCCGCACGCATACATTGAAAAGCCGATACACCCAAAACGAGTCACTGTTTGGTGCGGATTTTGGTCCAGAGGCATAATTGGGCCATTTTTCTTCGAAAATGAGCAAGGAGTGGCCGTTACAGTCAATCCCAGTCAGCATTTTGTGAAAGTATTGATCACATTCGGGTCCTTTTCGACTCCACAGCGAGATTAAAATAATCATAAATGCGCTCATTTTCTGATCATAAGAGAATGTTTTGTCGGGAGGAAATGGTACCGTACCCGCGACTCATCTTTAAGAGTCTTTTATAAGCCGATTTTCTGCTCACTTTCGAGTAATTTCTCAGTTGTACTTATGATAATTTTCGAGTCATTTCTCAGTCGTATTTAGTGTCATTTACGAGTCCTTTTCGATTCATTTTTAATTCGTATTTTCTACCATCTGCGAGTCTTTTCCGAGTCATATTTAAGCCGTATTTATAATTCTTTCGATTATTATTATTAAAATAAATTTATTACATTAAAAAAATAAAATAAAGAAACTAAACAAAAATATATTTATTTATTGTTTGGACTGTCATTGCTTTTTTAATTTAATTAACTCAAGTTGTAAAAATTTAATTCACTAATCGTAGAACATCTCACCACGAATCGGCTGATAAAAATAAACTCAAATTCACAATGTCCAACTATTGGATTATTGCTTCAATAAGAAAGCAAATTGTCCCGTTATAAACAAAAGCACCTTCATAAAGAGAACTTTCTACCATCCATGTGCGCGAATAATCATTGCAAAATAATTATCAAAACAAGCACATTTCAAACATCTGCATGATCTCTTTCTGATTCAAGTATATTTTGTTATTGTATTTTCAATAAAGCCCTTTTGAAGCATGACTCATTTTCTAGTCTTCTTTCAAGCATACAAGTGATTAATCACATTATGGTCACCAAAAGTAATCGAATAGGACCCAGTTAGATGCTTTTTGAAAAAATGATCTTCCAATTGCTGGGTGGGATGGCGATCGTTATCGGGCCATGTTGAACGAATTTTTGTTCACAAAAATTTAAGAGGAGCATATTGGCAACATTTGGTTTCAACAGGACGGCGCTCAGTGCCACACAGCCGAAGCTACACTCGATGTTTTGCGCCCTGTTTTTGAAGATCGCATTATCAGCCGCAGAGCTGATGTCGTTTGGCCACCTCGGAGCTGCGATTTGACACCGTTGGTCTATTATTTGTGGGGTGCCCTCAAAGATAAGTGTTACGCCGACAAGCCAGAGACAATTAACGCTTTAAAGGACAATATTCGTGAAGCCATTGGTGAAATACAGCTGCACACAATCGATAATGTGCTTAAAAATTGGACCGATCGTGTAGGCTACTGCATGGCCAGCCGAGGCAGCCATTTGAATGAAATTATTTTCCATTATTAACCGGAAGGACTGCACTTTCAAATAAAAAAAGAAATTTGAGAAAATATTCAGTAGTTTTTTTTATAGCATTTTCAAAAAAAAAGTTATTTGGCGGACCCTTTATATTACGTTTCATAATCTTACATTTGGCTGATAAGTCTTGTGCTATAATTATAAGACTAAAATGTCTTGTTGCCAAGATAGTAAATATAAATAAATAAATAAAATAAATAAATAAATTGATGAAATATTTTCGCTGTTGAAGACATTTGTAACCACAAAATTTAAATAAACGTTCATAAATAATACGAATTTTTTATGGAACTGTTCTTCTGAATGCAACTTAACTGTTACTTGTAGACACTCACTTCAAGACTGGCATAACTCAAAATTAAAAATTTTTGAGGTTGCCTTACAGAAATGCTAATTTTGCAAATATTCATAAATAAATCTCAACGAAACTTAGTTTATAATTTAACAATCATATTTCGAATTATTCCACCTTTTTTAAACGTCTTATTTTATGTTATTTATTTTTTTATACTGACTTAAAATTACTCATCCTGACAATTTTCAATTTTGAGTTATGACACTCTTGAAGTAAGTGAGCGATATGACAATTAGCATCCCGTTTCATATAGGGACTTAAGCTGAGTATAGACGATTGCCAGATCGGCAAACGTTATCAACCCTGTTAAAGTGCTGCAAATATACGGGCAATGTCAGATTGTTAGGCAAAAGTGAATTGACAGTTCAGACGATTGCAAGAAAACATTACAATTTCATATATTTTGTAAATATTTATATGCAGGATTGCCAATAAAAATACATTATAGACAGTGTTGCATATAAAGTGATTTTCTGGCAATGGCGCCGTTGTCACATGCATAAACTTCGAACATATGACAATCAGCAAATTATCTCGCAATGACTTTTCTGCGTTGCAAAACAAAAATTGTATGTTCACACGGTTGTGTTGCATGTTGTCCGATCTCCAAATCGTCTGTACTTACCTTTACGGTTTCATATTCGTATGTACACTTTCGTTACCTATCCAAAGAGATTACTTCTAGTTTTTTGCATTTAATATGTTAACAATTCAACAAATCGATCATTTAACTTCTCTATTAGGTGTGTGTATTTTATTTGTGAAATAAAAATATAAAAACAGCCTGCGATATTTGTTTATTTGTATAAAATGCAAAAATTTTACATCGTATGTAGACTTTTGTAACACGGTGTATCTTGTTTGTTGAAAAGTTACACTCAAACTTGATAGCAGGTGCTGGTTTAAATAGTCTGTGCACCACTCTACGTATTTAGGTAATCATATATGGCGGCTATATTTAAATCTGAACAGATTGTCTAAAAAAAATCAAATGGCTGAGCAGTTTAATATATACCTCATATGGGTGCCTGGGCATAGGGATATCCCGGGGAACTGCAAAGCCGATGAACTTGCTAGGAAAGGGACATTACAAATTCTCGAGGAATATATTGCTGCGCCTCTCGTGCAAGCTTTGGTTTAGGCAAGAGGCAATCAGGCAGTCCAACGAAAGATGGACAGAAATCGGCACCTGCAGGGTAGCTAGCAAATCTGGCCAAGGTATGACCTGAAAAGATCAAAATATCTCCTCGCACTAGAGAGGCAAAGATTATCTACGTTAGTATCAGTACCGACGGGACACATCTTGATCGACGAACACGCCAAAAGATTGGGTACTGACTCCAATAACTTCTGCAGAAGCTGTGGAGATGAGGAAGAAGCGGAGAGCATTTAGCACTTGCTATGCGACTGCCCCGCTCTGAGTAAACGACGACTGGACATACTGTCTTTCCAGTACCGATATTCATACTATCGATAAATTTTTATATCAAAATTTATCGATGAGGGGCATTTCAACCCTTGGTAACACTAGGGACCTAAACTGTAGTGTATTAGAGTATTTATAAATCTCAATAGATATTTATAAATCTCAATGAAAACAAAATGTGGTTTATAAAATGGAATGAATTCTTCGGAGACGACATTACGAACAATTTAAGCTCATTATACCCTCACTTTAGTGTGACGAGGGTATATATCATTTGCTACGGAAAAAAGTGTAACACGTCGAAGGAGTGACCTAAGACCCCAAGTATGTTCGGAGGAAATCCGTTTTGGGTCATTTTAAGTCGAATGAGCAATGTCCGTCCGTCTGTCTGTCTGTCTGTCTGTCTGTCTGTCTGTCTGTCTGTCTGTCTGTCTGTCTGTCTGCTGGCTGGTGCGCACGATAACTCTCGAAAGGAGTAACCGATTGACCTCAAATTTGGTATGTGGTAATATTTTTTTCTATCTCCGGCTAAGTTCGAAGATGGGCCATATTGGTCCACTCCTTCTAGTACCTCCCCCACAAAGGGTTAAAATGTTGTGAAATATTGATTCTTTAATAACTGCTATACTAATCTTTTGCTAATCTTTTGAAATTCCACACATAGTATTAGCTTATTAGTCGCTATCAACTCGAGAAAAATGGGCGAAGTCGCCACGTCCCTTTTGGTACCTCCCACACAAAGGCACCATTTTGCACCAAAAGTTAACAGCTTATAACATTAATAACAGTGTATAAAAATACTTGAAATTTTGTACAGTGTAATGCTTTTATAGTGCCTACAGTCCAGTGAAAAATGGGTGTTATATTCACGCCCCTTTTGGTACCTCCCACACAATGGTAACATTTTGCACCAAAAGTTAACAGCTTATATTATTAATAACAGTGTATAAAAATACTTGAAATTTTGTACAGTGTAATGTTTTTATAGTGTCTATAGCCCTGTGAAAAATGGGCGTTATTGCCACGCCCCTTTTTGTACCTCCCACACAAAATGCCCAAATCATACCACAATTTAATGTCTCATAACGTTTATACCAGTGCACATAAATGCTTATAAGTCGGCACAGTGCAATGAATTTAAAGTATGTAATGTTCAGCGAAAAAAATGTGTGTAAGTGACAGAATAATTCGAGTAATATTCAATATTACATTACTCACAAAGTGAGGGTATACCTTAGTCGGTTTACCCGACTGAAACTTTCTTACTTGTTTTCTATTAAAGTTTACTTGTATCAGGATTATGATGGTCCAACTCAATTTTTAAGAACTGGCATCGCTAGTATTATCCTTTTTGCCAATTATTTAGTCCATTGGCAGAAATTATAAAACTTTTAATACCAGAACGTCTCATGGTTATGGCTTAAGTGTATGTCCATGGACATGAGACGTTTAAACGTCTCCTCTCTTCAACCTAACCTAACCTAATACCAGAAAGATGTACAAAAAATTAGATGATCTAGATGAGATGGAAGACTTTGAATCAGATATATTTGATATATTTGATATAATGAATATTTAAAACGTTCGTTTTCTACAAACAATATGAATTATAGTACAAAATACCTTGAATTTTAAAATACTTCATTCACATGAGTTAAAATAGTATCTGGGGATTTTTTTGGGGATGAGAAATCTTTTTTTGGGGATTTAGAGGATAAAAAAATAAAAATTTGGGGATTCGGCACTAAAAAAACTGGCAAGCCTGGTGGGAAGTGTGCTCATGCATGCAAATTACCGTTTAGAGACAATAGTCATCTTTATTATTGAGGGAAAAAATAAATGAAAAACACGCCTAATGTATATACATATGTATTTCATTAAATCGCACTTTTCAATTTTGGGTTACATATCCTTGAAGAAGAAGAAAACGTTTTTCGTCCAAGTAAAGAACCACGTTTGTATGTACATATGTATGTACGTACTATGTACAAGCAGCCACCCTAGATACTCGTAGACTAAAGAAAACCACAATTGTCAGTTTGTGGAACCAGTTTCTAAATTATGTATGTTATTACTTTCGGAGAATCAAGTGTTTTTCTCTCAAATTTGGCCATTAAACGGAGGAAACAGAAAAAACTGGTCACAAATCAAACAATAACACTTGTGTAGCCAGCCAGAAGCAGGCACTAGGCCAGTGTGGTGTGCAGACTTTTGGGAGGTGGTGGTGGGGGATGTGAATTGTGGTGGGGCAGGCAGGAGCTGTAAATTGCGGCAGTCGGTCAGCACCAGCAAAAACACATGCAACCATTAAAGTAGAAATATCAGCAGCAACATTTACTACTATGCGCGCTGCATGCTGCGCTGCGCGGTCCGCCAAATAAGCAAAACAAAAAACAATGTAACAAGAACAGGGAGTTGTTCTCTCGCGCTCTCAAACGCTCTCTCTGCAGTAAAACGACAAAGAGTAAGTAAAAGACGACCAAGAAAAACAAGAACACTTACCTAGAAAATCTTGCTTTTATTCAATTATTTAAGGTTTGATTACACTATGCAACAAATAAGTAGAAAAAAAGTTGTCTGGCAGATAACCACGTTTTTTATAGGTGAAACGCTGTGGCCCTTATTCATAAAAATTTAATGAAGGTTTGAAGAACGCTTTAACACTGCTAAAGCGTTCCTCAAACCTTCTTTAACTTTTTATGAATAAGGCCCTATGTGTATACAAAATTATAAAAGTAATAAAAATCCAGTAAGCGTGGAGCCGACGATATCCTACACTACACAATCTTGTTAGAGCAGAATAAGCACACATACGCCCCTTTGCCAGGGATGCGAAATCGAAACTTGTAATTGTATACACACACAGACTTCACAAATAGTACTTCCTGAGCCTCCACGGTACCAACGACTAATTTCCTTCTCTAAGGTGGGTACTGGGAAGTGTTGCCAAAATAAATTTTCGAAATCGTCAAAAAAACGTCAATACAAAAATTTACTAGCAACGTACAGTTTTTGATTTTTTTATGACGAAGGATATATTTCGGAGATTGTAGATATGTATTAATTGATACTCTCGAATGATTTTTGGGGTTCCTCAAAGTGAACTTACAATAAATTTCGTTGGCGAATGTCACATTCTTGAACAACATTAATAAATTAATTTGGCGGAAACATATCTCATATATATTAATTTCTTACGTTTGAAAATAGTCTGGCTCATATATTATTTATTTCTTTACGTCATGAAAGCCACTAGCTTTAACTTATTGGGACGAAGTTTGACGAAATGCATATTTCCATTCACGTCAACAAGGTCCAGTGTAGAACCATTGTTTTATACAGCCCCCATACGAAGGTTCCATTAGATTCAACATCTTGACGCATTAGAAATCACGAGTACCAACCAATTAGACTGAATTTTGACAATTTAATATTATCTAGAAGAACTGAAAAGGAGACTGAAATTTGGTTATTTGAGTTTACTTTTACCCATAATCAATCATACGAGTACTGACCTCATTGGTCAATATTTTGCTATAGCTCGATGTGAATTTTTAAGGCGTTAGAAACCACAAATACCAATCGATTGGGCTAAAATTCGGTAATTTGTATTTATTATACCCAGAACCATTTCTAGAAGCAAGTGACCCCATTGGACCATATTTCGGCATAGTCCCATACAACTGTATAAACCAATTTGACTTCATAGCCCTAAAGAAAAAATTTCCTTCCAATTTGGCTTAAAAATTATGAAGTGATTAATTTTAGCTGGTACGATTCGTTGGAATAATGACCTAGGTTCACGTTTTGATGTAGCCCATACTTTACCTAAAAAATTTCACAGTAATTTCCTCTGCCAATTTTACAACTTAACAAAACTTTTGAGATTTTTCTTATTATTGAGTGTGGTCCATAATATTTGAGACATTTTCTAACAAGTCTGATTTTTATTTTAAAAAAATAAATGGGAGTGTAAATATATCCCGAAGGAATTATAAAAAAATCTTTAATATAAGAACAATTTTCCTTACTTTTTTCATCGTCATTTCGGGGCAAAAATCGTCAAATCGTCATGTCCTATTTTTTGGCTCTGAAAATCGTCATTTCTGGCAACACTGGTACTGGGTAAAAATAAAACAAGTGTGTCAATGATTTTTTGAAAGTTGCAGTTACAGAATCGCAAACAAATAAAACAATTTGAACCGTTAAGAAATAAAAAAAAAATTTTCGCGAGATACATATAGCCGAGCCATTTTTTCCGAGTGTATTTAGAAAATTGCCCATTATTTATAAACAATTAGACCGATTCGACTGATATTTGACAAATAGGTTCAAAAACAAATTAAGTTATTAAGATTTATTCACATTTAAAATTTTTCTGGAGCAAAAATTTTCAAAACTTCATTTCCGATATTTTGCTTATATTGTTATGAATCATAATTAGAAAATATATTTTGGTAGATCGCGGCCACTTAGACGCTACATTGATTTTATTAAGATAATTTTTTGCAATAAACCATTACACTGTGGAACAATATTAAACTTTTTCGAAAATAACAAGGTTCTGACAACGGATTCTGATATAGGGTGTAAAAAAAGAATATACGTGTATCGGCGTTTTGAAAGTTTACGTATGGCGCGCCATGGTTAATTTTGTACTATTTCCAATTGGTGCTAAACCCACAAATAGATTTTATGTTTTGACTTATTTCTGACATTTAAGTTGAGTTTTGGCGTATTCAGAGACTTGTAGAAGATTTTTATGGGAAATATTTTTGTAAAACATTTTGGCTCGTTAGACTTCTGTTTTAGGGGCGATTTTTACCCTTTTTCACAGAAGGGACCAAAAAGACCCTCAAATTGGCGAGTTAAGGTGGGTACTATAAATTAGTATTAGTGGTAAAATAAATTATTTATTTAAATGTTTTTAGAAGTTATTTGTTAATGATCGATTTAATTTTTAATTAGATTTATTTATTGAATGTTTTCACATTCGAATTGTTGAGCTTTTCGATCAACTCTTCCTTTCGAAAGAGAGGTTTTTTGTGGTGTATTGGAAAAGATAAGCCCACTGCGCTCTGAAAGCCATGTAAACACATACCCTTATACGTATTTCAATCCTGTGCGGGGATATCATCAGTGGGTCTTATACATGACACAGTGTGAGCTTGTAGTTGTGGCGATCATCACTTGTATATATACCAATCTACAAAGAAATTTGCATATGGGAATTATATACAGGGTTGCCCATATTCGACGGACCCATCTGGCAACGCCATAACTTTTGACAGAGATGTCAGATCGCTTAATGACATACCGCGTTTGAAGCGTCAGTCCAAGCAGATTTTTACCATGGAACAATACACGCCACGCGAGCGCTCTGAAATAGTTGAAATTTACATTCAACGGAAGAAGTCAATTGTGAAAACTCAACGTGCTTTTAAAATATTAAAAAATGTGAGAAGTGCGCCTTCTAAGAACACCATTAAGCGTTTATACGAAAAATTTTCGCCACTGAAAATCCTCAGGAGATTCAAGAATTGCCTCTTCATGACGAAAAAGTCACAGTTTGGTGCGGCGTTAGTGCGAAAACGGTCATTGGGCCGTTTTTCTTCCAAAACGAAAATGGCCATGCTGTTACCATCAACCAGGAGCGTTATCGCGACATGATGACCAATTTTGTGATGCCAATTATTCGTCGAAAGCGTATGAGGCAGTTCTGGTTTCAACAAGATGGCGCTCCACCGCACACAAGTCGCATAAAAATCGATTTTCTGAAGAATTTGTTTCCGGGCCGTTTGATGTCGAAAAGTGGTGATTTGGACTGGCCACCGCGTTCGCCCGATTTGACGCCGCCTGACTTCTTCTTGTGGGGATATTTGAAGTCAAAGGTTTACGTTACCTACGAAGAAAGCGTACAAGTCACACAGCCAAAGCTTTAAGCGAGACTTAAATTCACCATTTTCACCACCCATGTGACTGGTAAGGGTTGCCAGTTCGACACAGTTGTCTCTACACCAATCGCCAGGTAGATGGCGTGGATTCTGAGATTAGTTGGACGATTAGAAAGACTTTACTACATTTCAGTAAGCATAGTATTTTTTTGTTGAATATCAAATATTTTATGTTATTATTTAGAATTCATTAACACTACGTGCTGAAGATGAGCAGCTTCTTTCTAATTGTATTTAGGCGGGCTGATCCTTATTATTTAAATGTTTTTAGAAGTTTTTTGTTAATGATCGATTTAATTATACCCTACACCACACTGTGGTACAGGGTATTATAAGTTTGTTTCACGGCAGATGTTTGTAACACCTGAAAATAACACAGCTAGACCCACCTTAAAGTATACCGATCGACTCAGAATCACTAGCTGAGTCGATTTAAGCATGTCTGTCCGTCCGTCCGTCTGTCCATGTAAAGTTGTTCGTCGACTACAGGTCGCAATTTCACTCCGATCGTTCTGAAATTTTGCAGTTTGGAGTATTTCGCAGCTGTTAAGATCGCTATTGAATTTGGTTGAAATCGGTTCAGATTTAGATATAGCTCCAATATATATATTTCGTCCGATTTGGCCCTTTAGTCCTATAGAAGCTGTACTTTACATCCAATCCTTTTGAAATTTAGAATGGTAGAGTTTCTTGATCCATGAACCAACATTGCCGAATTTGAAGAAAATCGGTTAAGATTTAGCTATAGCTCCCATATATATGTTTCGTCCGATTTTGCTCTTTAGTCCTGTAGAAGCTGTATTTTACATCCAATCCTTTTGAAATTTAGAATGGTAGAGTTTCTTGATCCATGAACCAACACTACCGAATTTGAAGAAAATCGGTTAAGATTTAGCTATAGCTCCCATATATATGTTTCTTCCGATTTGGCCCTTTAGTTCTATAGAAGCTGTATTTTACATCCGATCGTTTTGAAATTTAGAATGGTAGAGTTTCTTGATCTATGAACCAACATTGTTGAATTTGAAGAAAATCGGTAAAGATTTAGCTATAGCTCCCATATATATGTTTCATCCGATTTGGCTCTTTAGATCCAATCGTTTTTATACCCTACACCACACTGTGGTACAGGGTATTATTTAAGTATAAAATGTCCCAAAAGTAAATTTATGTAAACAATTTATACATGAATTACACAATTTATATATCAGAGTTATTCAATATTTCGAGAGTGGTGTAGGGTATTATATAGTCGGCCCGCCCGACTTTAGCCTTTCCTTACTGGTTTTTAATTAGATTTTATTTATTGAATGTTTTCACATTCGAATTGTTCAGCTTTTCGATCAACTCTTCCTTTCGAAAGAGAGGTTTTTTTGTGGTGTATTGGAAAAGATAAGCCACTGCGCTCTGAAAGCCATGTAAACACATACCCTTATACGTATTTCAATCCTGTGCGGGGATATCATCAGAGGGTCTAATACATGACACAGTGTGAGCTTGTAGTTGTGGCGATCATCACTTGTATATATACCAACCTACAAAGAAATTTGCATATGGGAATTATATACCTACGAAGAAAGCGTACAAGTCACACAGCCAAAGCTTTAAGCGAGACTTAAATTCACCATTTTCAGCACCCATGTGACTGGTAAGGGTTGCCAGTTCGATGGTATACGATGGCGATGTTTGGTTCTGATTCACACTCGACAATTTTTTCCAAGCAAGTGTCAAAGTTTGTAGAAGAGAGAGGCAGGCGGAAAGAGCTATCTGCCTCTCTCTCCTAAAATCGTTGACACTTGCTTGGAAAAAATTTCCGAGTGTGAATCAGAACTTGTGAGACATCAGAAGCCAGGGTAGTACAATGTTATAAATAACAAAATAATTTTCTACTGTTGTACGAATATAAATAAATAAAATGATGCTTTGATGAACCGAAAAATATGTTTTATTATTATTTTTAAGGATTTGCATTAAATATGTTGACATATATAAATTATACTTCCATCCATACAAGGAATATCTTCTTCCAACTCCTATGGCTGGCAAGAACTCACATGTTCTTTACAACCATTACAAAATCGAGATCACTGGCACTGCCCAATTCTGCTTCGGTAGCGTCCACAAAGTTTCTACAATTGTTCTAAAACATTAGTTCCCATTTACATGATACATTTCTTTGGAAGTATTAAGTATACTTATCGGCGTTTTGTGGGCGAGAGAGGCAGTCGGAAAGGGTGGGGGAGTATGCCGTATTTGTAGTACTCAACGTTTTGTGTTTTTCATTCGCACTTGGAAACAGCAACAATTCAACAGGAAAAGCCGAAATAACAAAATGAAAATAAGTATAAGTATTGAAAAAACGTACGCGTGTGAACGTAAACACAAGTCCAAAAGAGAATAAGTCGATAAGTTACTTAAAGAAAAGTGTCGTGTGAATAGGGACTTACAATAAAAGAGCCAAAAAGCTCAAAAAATTCTTATTTGATTCCAAATTAACGCCATATATAAATGACGTAAAATAGAAAAGTTTACCATAAAAATATAGTTTTCGAAAAAATAAGATAGACGATTTTGAATATAAGTCCTTGATATGTATACATAGATATTCGAGAAAATTTATAGATTGTACCAAATGAGTTATTGGTGTACCATTGTACTTTTCAGGTCGTAGTTATACTAATTTTGGTATAATTGTACCAACTTCGCATCCCTGCCCTGTGCTGGCTTTCACATCCTCTAGAATTTTGGGGATTCGGATTTGCCAATTGCCTTTCTACCGTTAATCTTGGAGATTCCGGTTTTCCGAATTTTGTGGATGTGAAAGCCAGCACAGGGGCGATTCACTTGTTCTAAATCTAAAACGCTTACACTTAAACTTACAGCGTCTTAAACTATTATCATTCATCACTCACAACATTGAGAGACATATTTTGTACATGGGGTAAATATTAAAATGTCAACCGATATTCTTCGAATTTGGCAGTGCTTCTCAGATCAAGAAATAAAGCTTCTGTTGCAAAATCGGAAGGAATATACATAAGTACGTTAGGGCGTGTGGAAATGTAGAGGGCAGAAAAATGTACAAAGTGGCATCGCGATTCTTGTTCTATTGATCATTCCAAGAAACATTGCCGAAGAAACCAAAGCTCAAAAATGAATTTCGAGCCCCCGGATCTTTTAAAATAGGTATTTTTCCAAAATATGCTAATACCTATATAAGATGGGTATTAATTATACCCATTTTGAAAGATCTGGGTTCTCGAAAATTATTTTTGAGCCATGGTTTCTACGACAATATTTCTTGGAATGACCCATTATTTCCAAGGTAACCCTGAGTAGCCCAAATAGAGCGATTGTTGAAAAGAAGTTTTTGCCAAATTAAGCCAATTAGAGCGCTAAAGATGCATGATAAACCATTTCTTGGGGCATGATAAACCATTTCTTCTTCTGTTTTAGCACGATGCGGCACCATGCCACAATCAATCGTTTGCGCCCATGTTCGGTAATCGTTTTATCAACCTTCTCGGCGATGGATTGATTGTTCGCACATCTGAACCGATTTTCTCCAAATTCAATACCTTTCGTTCTTGCTGTAAATACATGTCATTACCACGTGCATTACCAGGTAATGATATCTCATTATCGCCAGCATTACTTTCGGTAAATAAATAACGACTTACAAAATAATGACAAAAATAAGTTATTGCTAGTAATCTAAGTTAGAAAATCTTACTTTAATATATAATGATTTACGATTTATGATTTCTTCTTAAATGATTTACGTATATACATACGTTGTAGTTTGTATTCAGTTTAATCATTTAAAGAAAAGTTTATAAATTCAAATTAGATTCTCTAAATTAGATTACTAATAATAACTTATTTTCGCCATTATTTAGTTAGTCGTTATTTATTTGACGAAAGTAATGCTGGCGATAATGAGATATCATTACCTGGTAATGCATGTGGTAACGACATATACTTACCAAGATTTTGATGGGTTATATTTTTGTACTTGTTTATTACGCGATTTGTCTATGAATCGCGAGGTAGGCCAGTGGTTGTGATGCTAAACTACGAAACCATGAGTTCGCGAGTTCGATCCCACCTCCCGGCAAATGAAATTTTTCGTCATATGACGACAATAATCGATAACTACTCTCTCCCAATTATACGCTCTTCTACTTTCTCACCACATTCCACCACTGATGGTGTTGAACAAGCAATAGCAACTCGGAAATATCCACTACCACACAACACACTTGTAAAATTATTTCTTTTGTCCACGCTTACTTTTGAATAATTGTAAGCGTGGGGGTAGGTGGTTACATTCAGCTGCTTGTATGCTTGAGTGGAAGCACATTCCTCCAATGACATGTACATGTAAAAATAATTCGAAGGCAGGCCAAATTATAAGCAATTACTAGTTCTGAATTTAGCTTACCCGTCAGGTTACTTAGTAATGGGAAATTTTGCTGGGCAGCTGTTGGTTCTGAGTCGATCCGTGTACTTGGGTCTAGCTCCTGTATTTTTAGTGTTACAAACATCTGCACCAAAATAAACTTATAATACTCTTTTAACTGTGTGAGAAAATGTTTATGCTATAAAAAATATTTTTTATCGGGAATAGATTTATAACTCTGGGAATATTATAAGTTTTGAACTATTTATTTTAGTGCGGTTTGGTCAATTTGTGTGGTAGGCAATAAATGGGCGTGGTAATTACGCCCATTTTCCATATAACTTAGATCCTGCAAAAACATTGCGCTACAGAAAATTGCTGGTGTTTGTAAACACCAGTGTTAATGTGATGAGCTTTTATCCATTGATACAAATGGTTCCTTTGCGTAAGATATACCAAAAGAGACATGACAATTACGCACTTTCTTCTTGAGATGGTAGTAAGGAAGAAACAATTACAATTTGACAAACTATGTATAGAAGATTCCGACAAATACAGGGTTTTCCAACAAGAGGTGTTATTTTGAATCACCCGGTATTTCGGTAGCTGTCACTTTTGAAGCTTTTATTTTTTGACATTTGACAAGTAGAAACTACGCCATTACTAAAAATGGAACGATACACGATCATCGGACGATACAAAACGATCAAAAAACGATCGAACATAAAACGATACGAACGATACAAAATCATCTTGACTGATGAGGCATTTCCACCTCGGTGGCTACGTCAACAAGCAAAATTGTCGCATCTGGGGCTCGGAAAATCCAAGAGTTATTGTTGAGAAGCCTCTCCATCCTCAACGTGTGACTGTTGGTCCGGCGGGGTCATTGGACCTTACTTTTTCGAAAATGAGGTTGGATTGCGCTATCGAGAGATGATTAATGATTTTTTATGGTCGGAGTTGGATGGTATCGATCTGGACAACGTTTACTTTCAACAAGACGCCGCTACGTGCCTCACAAGCAACGAAACCATTGATCTGTTACGGGAAAAGTTTCCGGACCGAGAGGTGATCACAATTGGCCACCGAGATCTTGTGATTTAACACCTTGCGACTTATTCCTTTGGGGCCACGTGAAAGATAAGGTCTACGCCAACAGCCCAGCGTCGATTCAAGACCTCAAAGATAGAATTCGTGATGCTATCGAGGACATAGGGCAGCCACTTTGAGATTTGGTTATGGAAAATTTCATGAAAAGAATATGGTCCTGTAAGCGTGGTCGTGGTGGCCATTTGGCTGATGTTGTTTTTTCATTATTAACGGCATACCTTCCTCTTTATTATGAAATAAACATCCGATCATTTATCTCAAAAAATTGCATTTTTCTTTGAATACCAAAGTAACACCTCTTGTTGGAAGACCCTTTTAGTATTGATGATATAAGAGATTCAATATTTTACTATATTATAAACCAACCTTTGAGTGAATAAAATTCGGAATACTTAATAGTTTAAAAATTGCAATAAAGGTCAGTATCTGTATTTGGCCTGTATATAAATGGGAAGCGGGAGTAAAATGTAAAAGTGGTTACACGTAAATTGGAGCCAAATGCCATATCAGAACGATCTTTTATATGGGGGCTATATCTATATCTAAATCAATTTTTTTTAATGAGGATGTGTTTATAATTCTTCTAAAAAACTCTATCATGCCAAATTTCAAAATTATCGGATATGACCTACGGCTTCCATAGCACTTACATGTCCGTAAACGCAGATTGCCATTATTTTCCGATTCGAACATATTTCATTTCAATTTAGAAAATCGATTGCAAACGGAAAATTCCGATTCAAGCCACATTCGGAATACGGAACAGGGGCGAAAATCTGAACCGATATTACTCAAATTCAAATATTAACTGGTCAAGTAATGTACTCTGCATAAAATGTCATGAATATGGGAAGAAATTATAGATCCTGCGAGTATAGAGGATATGAGCTAAATCGATTGTACATCTATACTTATACATATGGGGGAATAGATCTGAACGGATTTTTACAAATTTTTAATAAAATATCAAGTACTAAGAAATAAATGAAATCGAGTCCATCGAATGTTACATACATATATATGGGATCTATATCTAAATTGAATCTATAGGGTTGACCATTTATGAAGAAACACACATATGTGTCAGATTTCATAAAGATCGATGTCAAATATAGGAAAAAAGCGAAGTCGGATGGAACATATATGAATATGGGAGCTAAATATATGCATGCAAAACTGAGATCTATTAAGGACTCTGTTGGATGTTACATTTTGACAAAGCTTAGGTCTTTTCTTTTCAGATCTGTTTATATATAACTGGAGAACCACTTATAATAACAGGTTCAGGAAAATAAATAAATAATAAAATAAAACAATTAAATTATCTTAAATTAAGTAGCCTTCATCTCCTTCTAATATAAAAAATTTATTTTTTTGAGAAAATTTTATTAATTTATTAAATAAAACCTGTTGAAAACATTGAAAAATTCCCAATTATTATATTTTCATTATTTTATTGTGAAGTCTGATCGGTCATGAATAAAGAAAATCGATGCATAGTTTAAAAAAATTGTGCTAATTTAGCAAATCCACGAACCCCACAAGTCATCAAGAACAAATCAAATGTAACATAACATTATGTTAATCACATTACATCATCATAACATAACACTAATAAACAGACTATTCTATGTTTGTAGACTTACATAATTACTTAGCTATAGCTTTTTATCCCCTACACCACGAAATTGGTGGTGAAGGTGAAATTGGTCAAAATCGGTTCAGATTTAGATATAGCCCTCATATATATGTTACACCCGATTTGACATGTAAGTGCTGTAGAAACCGTGTTTTATATCCGATCAGTATGAAATTGAACGAACACTACCAAATTCAGAGAAAATCCGTTCAGATTTAGATAAAGCCCACATATATATGTTTCACCCGATTTGACATTTAAGCGCTGTAGAAACCATGTTTTATATCCGATCAGTACGAAATTCGGCAGAGAGAGTTTTCTTATTACATGTATGAACACTGCCAAATTCTTATCGCAATGCCCATTCCGCCCGACTTTTTTCTTATCTTACTGGTTTAAATATGCATCGATTTTCTTCGGAACCATTTTACTCAAGACCGGTCAGACTTTACGATAAATAACTAATAAAAACATAATAGTTGTGAATTTTTCGCTGTTTTTAAGAGTTTTAAATAATTTAAAAAAATATTAAAATTTTTTCAACAAATATGTAGATTATTTTGCAATATGTTTTAAGATATCGTTGAAATCGCTGATGGGAACCAAATATGTAGGTTAAATGGTTCTCCAGTTATGCTAAAATATATGCTAGAATCTCTATTTTTAGAGATTTGTCTTTATTTAAATGGATAAACAAGTCCAATCCCACTAATAGACAACAAAGCTCTTTAAGAAAATGACCTAAGCTTTAATTTGAGCAAAGAAAAAAAAAACAAAAAAAATATGGGTTTTGACAAAAATGTCAAAATAAGTTTTAATTTTGCAAAAAAAATTACAAAAATTTTTTTTTGCGATTTTTTTTCTATTTTCTTAAAAAGATTGAAGAAAGAGCTATCGAAATCTCTCTGGTCAACATTTTCTAAATACAGTGGGGTGGGAAAAAGGGCAATTTGAAAGGGTGGGAAAAAGGGCAATTTGACCAAAATTCAACACCCACCAACTCGGACAGTCCTTAAACGATCTTATTGAAATTTTGTGACAAAACTAAAATCCGATAGGACTAACTCACTTGACATGAAATCTCCCATATATCAAACATCTGTCAAATCTACAAAACATAAATTTACAATTTTACAAACAACTCTCAAATTTAGAGCCGATTCACACGATGCAACTTTAGTTGCAGCAATTCGTTGGAAAAAGCTGCTCGTTCTGGCAATCCGTTTTGTGTTTTTCTTTCTCACTTTGAAGTCGGCTTCAGATTATTTTTATACAGGAATTGCTGAAACAGAATTGTCTCGTGTGAACGCAATAGACATGTTCAAAAGAGAATCAGAGAAATTGCAACAACTAAAGTCCGTTGTGTGAACGAGTCTTACATTCCGAAAGATGTGATAACCTTGATTTAAAAGCAACAGAATTTATACTTAATTGTGTATTTGTTTTTCACTGTGTGGCATAAAGAAAATATCCGATGGACAGCAATAAAAAGAAAGGCCTCGACAAAAAAAAAGAATAACATATTCACTTTAGAACAAAAATATCTGTTGCCCAGTGTTATGAGAGTTTTTTGCACTCACGGCCAGAGAAACAAAAGGAAAAGGTAGGAGATGTGCAGTGCAGTAAATGATTCTTTCTTGTGGTACATACACAGGCGGCATGCATATTTTTTTTCTGCTGCTGCCACCACTCACCACACCAGCCATCTTTTTGAGATTTGCGATTTAAACCAAAGCTGCTGCTGGTGCTGCTACTGCGACGTACGTGTGAACAACGACCATTGTTGTGACACAGTGACCTAATTCAAAGATTCCATTTTCTGGTTTTCATCTAATGCGAAACAAGAGAAACAGCCATTTGCACAAACATACAAACATGGCAAAATAAATGGCTGAAAACAAAGATGTTCCTGGCCTAAGAAAAATGTTCCAAAAGAAGAGGGAGATGGAGGAAGACAAAACAACATTCTCACATAAAAAAATCAATTTGCCGAAAATTGTTACTCCTGTAACATAAGCACAACATTGCCAAAAAAAAAAACGTTGAATTAAGAGATCTTTGTAACTGTTCGCAGCAGGAGAGGGAGGAAGGGACTCAAGCAGAGTGAGAAAAAAATTTGAGTGAGAGCAGAGAACAACATTACAACACTTACCGTTATTTTACGTTACACACCAAGAACTGCACGCAGAATTTGCCATTGCCGTTGTTATTTGTTACTTTTTGCTTTTGCTTTTCCGGATATCAGCAGAAATCAAGTTTGTTTTTTCACAATAAATATTCTTTGAAAGTTATATAAAGAAATTTTCGTTTAGTATTTTGAAACCAACAATTCAATTCTATTTACTCCTTTTTCATTGTGAGCACAAAAACAAATGCTACTTGTGATTTTATACTTGTACAAAATCTTTTTTTTTTTCCAACTGACTGACACACTCAATAAATTTCACACAAAAATATTCCTTAATTTGTTTGAAAAGCGCTCACAGTTCATATAACTCGAACTCGCGAACTCATTTACATACGTTTAACCGGGACACTTTTTCTATTTCCCTTTTTGGCGGCCAATTAAGATGTTATGCTTAATCGTTAGATATTTTTGCTAGTTTGAATTTATTTCGTTTTAAATTATTTTTTTTCAGATTTTCTAAAGTATTCTACGGAATACCTTGTGCTGTGTGAGAAAACTTTTTGTTGTAATTGTAATCGTAATGTAACACGCGTAAGCTTGCTTATCACACACCACTTGCTCTTGCTAGGGGAAAATTCTTATAGTGAAAATTTTGCACTGAATTTTCTTTTCGGTAGGTGATTTTCTCATGAATTCAGCGGTGCTATGGCTGAATTGTAGGGGTGGAGGGAGTTTTGGTGTTTTGTACGATGTCAGTTAAGTTGGCTGCATTGTTTTTGACGTCTTTTTCATAGACTTGACAGCTTTTTAGTTCGAGGTAATTTTCTTGGCGGCGCTGAAGTCGCTGAGAGCGAGAGAAAATTTCCCGTATGTCGAAAACGGGTAATGTCGCTGGAATGAATATTCGAAAAAGCTGTTTTGAAACTTTCGCTGTATATGAGGCGATAATGTACAGTGTTGCAATTTCTTTTCTTTTATGGTTCTACATCAATAACACGTCGGTGTACGTCGTACGCATATTTTCTCCACAACAATAATAATGAATTCTGCAAATTAATAGTTTTCCGTTGAAATAAAAAACTGAGTGGAATTAAATTTTTTTAAAGAATTTAATTTATTTTATTTCATTATCACTATTTATTATGAACGTAGTTAATTTCTCAATTTGTAATACAGGCAAGAGTATGATATCCGAGGCCCCTCGATCGCGCGATTTGTTTTAATTGTAATTTATTTTATTTCATCGGAGTAACCGAGCCTATAAGGCCTTATATAGCTACCAAATACAACAGTAAGTATTCTACTCGAAAATCTTAATTATCTATAATTTATCAAAAGGACTTAATTATAAAAAAAATTCAGAATACCAAATAGTAGTAAAAAACAGCCGGTAACTAGATTCCTCTAATTTTCGCAGTAAAGCTTAAGCTAAGTATACACGATTGCCAAATCGTTATCAAATAATTTGCAGATTGTTAGATGTGCGAACTCTATGCATGTGACAACGGCACCATTGCCAGAAAACCATTTTTTAGGCAGCACAGTCCATAAAATATTTTTATTGGCAATCCTGCATATAAATATTTACAAAATATATTGTAAATATATGAAATTGTAAGGTTTTCTTGCAATCGTCTGAACTGTCAATTCACCTTTGCCTAACAAGGGTTGGTAACGTTGTCTGATCTGGCAATCGTGTATACTTAGCTTAAGAGGCAGAGACCAATTTCCGCCTGCCTTTCCCTCAACAAACTTTGACACTTGCTTAGCAAAAATTGTCTCGTATGAATCTGGACTAATTATAAACAGTTATGCAGAAATCAACAATAGAAAAAACTACTCATTACTTTTTTAAAATAAATTTTCTTTTTTAATTTTCTTTGAAGTGCATGTAATAACTATTTGCTTTCTCTCCAAATATGGGGTCAAATCATACTCTCCCCATCTCCAAAAAATATTTATTTATTATAGAAGGGGGTTGACAAGAGTATTATTCGAGGCGCCTGATATTTTTGGATAATATTTGGATGGATGGAGCACCTCAAAATAAGAAGAAAAAATAATCTGAAATTCAGAATTTTTCATTTGAAATTCATAACTCGTCAATTGAAATTCAGAAATTCCATTTGAAATTCAGAAGTCGTCATTTGAAATTCAGATTTTACATTTGAAATTCAGAACTCATTAATTGAAATTCAGAATATCCATTTGTAATTCAGAATTCGTCAATTGTAATTCAGAACTCGACACTTGAAATTCAGAACTCGACATTTGAAATTCAGAATTTTTCGTTTGAAATTCAGAACTTTTCATTTGAAATTCAGAAACAATTAATTGAAATTCCGAATTTCTATTTGAAAACAAGAAAATCTTTTTTTTAATTTCATGGTTTTCTCAGTGTGCAGTTGAGCTGAAGATCAAATAGTTCCTTTTAAGTCAAGCAAGGTATTTTGAATAGTCAAGTGAAAAAGAAAACGTCTTGAAATCCAACATCTATCTATGCATGACGTTTCGGAGGTGGTTAGTCAACTCCTCGGATGCAGTAGCATTATTTTTTTGGCCTACGGTGCACTGGTTATTACGTGTATTAATATCAATTTAAAATTTACGTATGGAAAATACTTAAAATTAAAAACCAACTCAAATCAATCGTATGCCGCCGTATATCTTTTTAATTTCACGTTATTTTGCAATGTATGTGACTGAAGTGAATAACGATTTTTAAATTGAATCTGACTCGAGAAAGAGCACATCCAATCATCCGTCCGTAATTCTGACAATTCATTCCAATTCCATTCCATTGATGAGAAAAGCTGTCCTGTGTTGGTAAATTTTTATTATTACGCTTGCACCAGCTAAATGTTCTGAAAATCTGATTTCTGAATTTCAAATGAAGAATTCCGAATTTAAAATGAAGAGTTCTGAAATTTCAAATGAAAAATTCTGAATTTCAAATGTCGAGTTCTGAATTTTAATTGACGAATTCTGAATTTCAATTGGCGAGTTCTGAATTTCAAATGGAAAATCTGAATTTCAATTGACGAGTTCTGAATTTCAAATGGAAATTCTGATTTTCAATTGACGAGCTCTGAATTTCAATGGAAATTCTGATTTTCAATTGACAAATTCTGAAAATTAAATGGAAAATCTGAATTTCAAGTGACGAGTTCTGAATTTCAAATGGAATTTCAATTGATATTTTCTCAATTACATTTGGAAATGGTGTAGTTATCGGACGGTAAAGTTAAAAAATCGTTTTTTGATTGAAATTGGAAACTAGAAACAAATAAAAAAATCGACATCTTATTATTTATCGATATCAGCGCTTGTATACGATAACTTCAATTTCAAAGACACTTTGGTCCGTTTTTGAACATACCTCAGAGGATAAAATCTTTAACCCCGACCGAAGGCCGGCCACGTAGGAATACTTTTGTCTGCATAGCCAGTTTTGGACATTTCGTAAACTCTAAAGTAAATCGAAAAATTTAACCGATTAAAGTAAAAAACAAATAAATTTGGATAGCTAAGGAAGTTATCAACTTTCACCTTCTATAACTAAGGTAGTTATCGAAAATGTTTGCTTTATTTTTTCTGTTTTTTCATAATCCTGCATCATACGAGGCAATTTTTTCCAAGCAAGTGTCAAAATTTTTAGAAGAGAAAGGCAGGCGGAAAAGCTCTCTACCTGTCTCTCCTACAAACTTTGAGACTTGCTTGGAAAAAATTCCTAGTGTGAAGAAGGACATATTGAGCTTATTTTACAAAAAATACATAACTCGATAAGCAAGTGAAATATCGATAACATACACATAATTTATTCTTCTTATTTTGAGGTACGTTACCGAGTTATCGTTATCGTGAGTTAAAGTTTTAATAAAATCGTTATGGGATCAAAAATTAAAAGAAAAATCGATCGCCACGCAGGAATACTTTTGTCGGCGTAGAAGGCTTTTGACATTCAGGTACCTCTAAAGTTATCGAAAAGTAACCTCTAAAGTATTCGGATAACTAAGTCCAGATTTACGCTAGGCAAGTTTTTCAGCAGCTTATCATCAAATTCTCTTTTGAACTTGCAGGAAAAACTCAAAACATTCAGGGAGAATTTTCCCCCTCTCTATACAAAACGCCGATAATCTGCTGAACATTCAGCCAGTGTAAATCGGTACTTTCTTATAATAATATTTCCTAAAATCTGACATATTTTTTAACTAAGCGAGATACCGATATTATGCCCCCAATTGTTCTTCTTATTTTAACCTGTAAACACATGGTTGTTAAATAAATAATATAATAAAAACATAATTATTATATACATCAGAATTTTTGACAGACGCACTACGCTATCAGTCTTTTTAAAGTACAAATGTTCACAGTTTCCATATCTGCCATCTTACAGTAATCAGCTGTTATCATTTTTAATTAATCACATTGAACATACCTCTTAAAAACAATTATCCATTATCCAATAAACTTGGTTTTTGGATAACATTTTGAGGGTATCCTTAAATACCAGTGAATGTGTTAGGCGTCTGTCAAACTCAAATTTCATCCTATTGTTTTCTGTGCATACAACAACACTTTGACAGACGCCGGACGAATTCGCCGGTATTTAAGAGATGCCCTGACATTTTAATTTTTTTTTACAACTCTTTTATTTGGAGGGTGTCTCTTAAATACCAGTGAAATGCGTCCGACGTCTGTCAAAGTGTTGTTGCGTGCACAGAAAACGGTAGGATGAAATTTGAGTTTGACAGACGCCGGACGCATTCACCGGTATTTAAGAGATGCCCGGAATGTAAACAAAATGCCATCTCTGTCATCGTATAGTAATCAGCTGTTATCATTTTTAATTAATCACAACACAGAAATTTTGCTGAAATTGTGTTTAAATTATATTTTTAAATTTTAGTTAATACTTTATCAATATATACCAATATTGGCCATGGCTTTGGTGGACGTTGATTCCTGGTAGGTTCCTTGTTTTAAAACATGATATGTGATGACTGACTTATTTGCTCCTCGCCCCGCTCCAGGCTCACGGAATACGAATCATGTACTCGTTTAAATCACACATTACTGTCGCAATTAAACTTGAGAGAAGGTAAAGTGCACTCATCCCCAGAATACAATCGCCTGACGTTGTCCATAGATGTGGGTATTAAACAGTTCAACAGAGAATTGCAACAATTGAAGTTTGAGTTGAATGAAGCTTCCAAAACAAAATCAATGTGAGTATATGACATATGTATGGCCACAGAAAGGGATTTTAAAGAGAGATATATGCACGTAGTACTTCAAGCTTTCCAAAATGTATTTGTTGAAACTAACAACTAATTCAGGACAATAGGAGTCGAGTGTTTAAAGTGCGTACCCGCCGCAATGGACAATAGGAGTCGAGTCTTTTAAGTGCGTGCCCGCCGCTTACCTTAAGGGCGGAGTCTACCTAAAACTCCTTCCATTCTATGGGTCATGGCACCCGGTTGAAATGCAACTCCACATCGAGCTTGCAATGGACAGAAGGAACATTAGCCTATATATATTCTACAATTTCAGTACAATAAAGCAAACACTTGTTTGATAGAGACATTGTCACAATATAACGCCCCTTTTGTTTTTGCAGAACATTCGAAGAGATCGAACGACGTCAGCGTCTTCTGGATACATTGCAATCGGAACGCCAGCTTTTGCAAAATAAATACACTAATTCCACGCGAAGTGATCGCTCAGCCCTATTAGGCACAGCAACTTCCAGTAATTGGCCCCCGTCGTCTTCTTCCAATGGAGTCTCTGGTGACAATGATGCAGCTGCCATTATTGATATAGAACGATTGAAACAGACCCAAATCGATATGCTTGAACAGCAAAATCAGGGTTTGGAAACTTTATCGCAAACCTTATCCCGCCAAAGGGCCTTGGCCACACAGCTCGGTCAAGAGGTGGAAGATCAAAATGGTATGTAGTTATAAAAAGGAGATTTAGTTATACTATTATTGAAATCAACTTGATTGGCTTTACAGATATCCTGGATAATCTAGCCAATACCATCGAAAGGGTCGATTCCGGTGTTAATCGAGAAACGCAAAGCATATCGTTGATTAATCGTAACGATAGCAGTACTTGGAGTAAGTGTAAACGGCTCAAAAAATGTATCACTATTTTTACAACATTTTTTCTTTCCCAAACACAGGTTATTGGATTGTCATTATTATTTTATTTATAGCTATAGTTATTGTGGGATTATGGTAAAGTATCAATTGGATAATAGTATTAAGTTTTAATTGTAGGTACTACTTGTGTATTTGTATGTGTCTTATTAATATGTACATATGTACGAAAAATAATGTTATTTCTTTCCAAAGATTTATTAATATTTTTTATATATATTCCGAACAAAAGCCATTTATAATCTTGTATAGTGTACTATATGAACATGATATATGTAGATAAACAAATATCTCAGTTTAGTGGATTTAAATTGGATTTCTGGGATGATATCGGCTCTTTTCGGCTTGTGTTCCTGGAATGTCTACCAAAAAATTGTTTGTTTACCTTATTCCCACCACCCCCCTTTTATCTATAATGTGAAAAACATCGTACGAAAATATTATTTTTTTTAGTAAGTAAAATCCTGTAGATTTGAGGTAAGTGGTGTCGCGACTAAGAGTTGTTTCAATTGTTCACATGCACATGATACCGATGCAGCTGGACGATGGAGAAATTACCTCAAAATTTGCAAGCGACAATATTTAAAATTCCATTTGAAATTCAGAAATTAGATTTTTAGATTAGATTTTCTTAAAATTTTAATGTGAAATTAAGTATGTAGGCTTGATGTCATATACAAACATCTTCTGTCAGAAAGAGCATGGCTGGTCGTGGATTTGGATTAAAGTGGTTAAAGTAAAACCAGCTGAGTTTCGAATTTGAAATAAAAAATTCTGAATTTAAAATATCGAGTTCTGAACTTCAACAGTAAATTCAGAATATTAATTGACGAATTCTAGATTTTAAATGAAACATCTGAATTTCAAATGGAAAATCGAATTTCAATTGACGAGTTCTGAATTTCAAATGGAAAATCTGAATTTCAAGTGACGACTTCGAATTTCAAATGGAATTTCTGATTTTCAATTGACGAATTCTGATAATTAAATGGAAAATCTGAATTTCAAGTGACGAGTTCTGAATTTCAATTGATATTTTCTGAATTACATTTGGAAATGGTGTAGATTACTTCCAATTCGATCGTAAAGTACTCGAAATCAAATGCTGTGATTCGCCCCTGTTCTGTATTCCGAGTTTGGCTTGAATAAAAGAGTCTTCAAAGTTCTCAAACAGAAATTATGAACAATTTATGAATTAGAAATTCGAATTCTATTCGCTCTCGGAATAAAGAACAGGCGTGTTTGGACCTGATTTGAAGGTGATCTAAAATGTCCACCTCGTCTTATGCCATCCTCACAAATGGGAAATATAAAATCTTGTAGTTTCTGCGTCATTTTATGTAAATTTACTATCATTGCTATCAAAATAAACGAATTTCGAAAATATATTATTCGTTCATATCAGAGGATAGTCCCCTAAAAAACACCAACTTCGTAAATCCAGTATAATTCTATCATATTTCTCCCCTATTTTACCTAAATTGAATCACGAAAATGACATCTGATATTCAAAACACAGCATCCAACTTCAAATGGATTTGTTGATTGCAATTGATTTATTTTGAATTTCAAGTGTGGCGAGCTTTGAATCTCAATTCGTATTTAAACTAAATATTTTTGAATTTCAATTGTCCTAATAAAAAAATTATAACTAACAATGAGTGGAAAAATCGAGCCATTCTGCAATCTCCCACACATTATACAGTCGATTGAAATTTCCTTTCTAGTTTATCCATTTAGATTTATGAAAAGACCTTGGATTTTTGCCTTTTTTTCATCCATTTGAATCCAAACTTTGCATTTAGACGTTTTATCGTTCAAATATAGAAAATGTTAGTGCATATCGAAAATGTGCAAAAATTATATTTGAACGATAAAACGTCTGAATGCAAAGTTTGGGTTCAATCGGATGTAAAATTAAAAATAGACAGAAATCCGTGATCTATTTATGAAGTATAGATTATAAATGAAAAGCCTTGCAAAGATTTCAGCGGAGAGGAAGAAATAATACAAAAACATGTCGTTTGTTTGTTGTAATGTTTGATATATTTTGTGTTGTTCTCTTAGAACCTTCAATCATCATTTTTTTCATCCGTTTATCACTAAATCGATCGTTTCATTTATAACTTCTTGACTAACTTTATTTTGGGCTGTGTGTGTATGTTGTTTTGTTGGCTTTTCAAATTACAACATTCTCAATTTAGTTTTTGGTTATGTTTTCTCTGATTTTCAGTAGTAGCCTTTCATTCATATTGTTTTACATCAATTATTTTAACATTATTAAATATTGTTTTATTAAAAGGTAGTTCTTGTTGTTTCTGGATTTAAGCTAAGTCTGAAGAATATGGGACATGGGACAAGTTACCAACGGCGCCCACAGACAATTTGGAGGAACCAGCCTTCTTGGCAGCAGCTTGCACATCTTGTTGGGAGATGCTGTCAATGGCAGCGACAAGAGCGTCAGCGCTTTGAACATCCTTTGTGAGAACAGCTTGCAAACCCAACTCGTTGATCAAGGAACTGTCAGTGGCATAAGAATCCAAGACAGCTAACTTAAGCAAAGCCTTGCCACGGTTAACATCATCGGAGGATACGGTGCCAGACTTCAAAGAACGGGTGAGAGCATCAACAGCTTTGCCAACATGTTGGGCATCGGTAGAAACCACGAAACCGAAGAGACCAGCATCGGCGTAGCTGGCATTCAAGGCTGCAAATTTGGCGCCGGCATCACCGACGGCCGAGCAAAGAGCCTTTCCGAAGGGGCCGTTTATGGCTCCGTGTGTAGTGGCTGTACCAGCACCGACGGCACACTGGAGAACTGCAAAAGCCAAAGCTTCTTTTGGATTGCTGATAGCACCGCCGGAGCCAGCAACAGCAACATGAGCCACATTGCCGGGGGTATCCTTGCGAGCATCACCACCATAGTAGTTGGCACTAGAGCTAGACTTGCCACCGGAGGCCAATTCCAAGCTTTGGGCAAAACCAACCAAAGCGTTTTGGTCAATACCGACACCAACAACAGCGCAACGGCTAGCAGTGAAGTTGTTGGCTACATAATGCAACATAGTTTCGCTGGACAATTTGCCAATTTGAAATTTTGGGATGTAGACCGAGTTGCCCAAACCAGTGCGGAAAGCAGCTTTGTGCATCAACTCAACTGCTTGAACCTAAAAGAAAACAGTCAATAACCTCTTCCATTCAATCAACGCTAATTGCATGTTCACCTGAGGTGTAACCGATTGAACTTGATTTTTAATAGATGGTACGCTATCGGCCAATTCCCAGGGTTTGAAGGCAGGTTGAATGACATCTTGCAAATACTGCAAACCAACTTCTACATTGTTGGCTGTGGTTTCGACGGTGTAAGCAACAACTTCACGGTCGGATGTTACACTCAAATTACCACCCTTCTGTTGAATATTACGGGTGACGGCAAAAGCGGTGGAGTTCTTGTTGGTCAAGCTACCAGCAACACGCAACATATGGGTAGCACCTTGGTTTTCATATGATTCGTTACGGGAACCAGCTCTGAAATTGTGAACGAAACACTTATAACAACATTCTATCTCCATTTATTGCAGCAAAATACTTACCCGAAAACAACAGAAACACGAGTGATGGGCAACTGAGCTTCAGCCGAGGCTACAACAACTTTGTTGTCAAGTTGTTTCGTTTGGATGGAAGCAGGCTCACCCACTGGTCTGGGACAGGCTGAAGCAGCATAACCGCGTTTCTAGAAAAAGAAATGAACTTGATGTTTACTCAACAATTTAGTTTGTAATGTAGGAAGGGGAACTTTTTGTTTTATGGTTACGTTGGGCGATTTACGTAACCATGCTCTAACACACACGATTTATCGAGCCAAGTTCTCGAGATTATTTCACAAAATGTTCACTCTATCTGTTCTTACTTACAGCAATAACGCGCAACAAGGGAACTTTGCTAGCGTTGCAAGCCATTTCAAATAGATTTTTTATTTAATTGCTAATGTGTTTTCGGTAAAGGACCAGAAAAGTTGAATTCCCCCTCTCTGAAGAAAATTGCTAGTTTTTTCTTCCACTCGTCTCGTTTCTGGCAGGCAGTACTGACAATATGCTAAACCGAACGACATCAGCTGTCAGAAATGACAGGGTTTTAAATAAGAGCTACCTTAAGGAAAAGCGAACCGTTTAGTTCAATGCCCAAACAAATAAAAATAATTTTAATATAATCAGCTTAAAACACAAAAAATTTATATATTGGGTATTGTGCATATATGTCTTTATTCATAATTGTTTATGGAAGTGTTATAGAAGAATATTACCTTTTTTTCTGGACTATGTTTAAAGGAGGATACTAATATCTACAGTTCATGGCTGTCAAATTTGATTGCCCTTCAATCGAATTTCAAGTAAAAACTTGATCTTAGCGCAGATTCACATGGGACAATTATTTCCAAGCAAGTGTCAAAGTTTGTAGCAGAGAGAGGCAGGCGGAAAGAGCTCTATGTCTCTCTCTCCTACAAACTTTGACACTTGCTTGGAAATAATTGTGATACTTAGGTATCCGTCTTATAAACGAACCAACGTTTCCCTGCTTGGACGGCCTTCGGTTTGCGTTAAAGATTTTCTTTGGGAGAAATAAGTTTCGGGACATTTGAGCAATCTGAATAAGCACCGATTCATGACAGTGTTTAAGGACCAACGGACTTTTGATTTTATGTGTGGTAGAAGAAAATGGCTTAGATCTTAGAAAAAATGACAAAGAAGTAGATTAAAGTTATTATATATATATATTTTCCAGAATAAACAAGTAATCAACTAAGTTCGGAACCAAAATTTGTTCAGCTTTAATTTCATTGTACAAAAAAAAAGAAAATGTGATAACCTATTTGGATAAAGCAAATCAAAATAAGAAGATACATGTTATCGATATCGCGCTTATTTATTGAGTTATCGGGCATTAAGTTTGAAAAAATCGAAAAAAAATAATATTTTTTGTAAAATCAATATGAGAAAAAAAGATTTTATTTTTTTCGTTAACTACAAATCGATCAAAATTTACCTTAGTTATCGATTTGTTTACTTTTTATTTCTTTAAAAAATCGGATTCAATTTTTCGATAACTTTTGATTTATGGAAATGTCTAAAGACAACTACGCGGACAAAAGTATTACTGGTTACTCGGTGGCATTCGGTAGCTTAGTGGTTAGTGCATTAGACTTGGATCCCGAAGGTGCTGGGTTCAACTCCCAGCCAGGGCACCGGAAAAATTTAACATCAACATTTCAAGTTTTCATAATAATTAGAGTTTATGCAGCTAAAAATAACTCACCGGGCGCACCACTACAACATCTGATCACCCAAGTCAACAGGGAAACTAAAAATAGACATACCACCATGACGACTATTAACAGAAATGCAGCGCTTCTAGTGGAGAATAGAAACGGCAACACTCAAATAACATCCATTCCATGAAATTAACAGACGAATGTTAATTTACAACCGGACAACATTGAGTGGATGAAAACAACATAAGGTTCCTGCGATAATAGAATATATGCCGGAACGAAGTCTGTAACAGAAATAGACTTAAGGATTATCAACTCAGCGTCTCCAATCTGCTACAACAACAACAACTGGTTACTCGATCTTCGACCGGGCTTAAACATTTTTTCCTCCGGGTCAAAGCGTCTTTGGAACTAAAGATATCGATAACTAAAAATATGTCGAATTATTTGTTTAAATTTTTTTAAATTTCGATTTTGGTCAAATTGGAAGGAAAAAATATTTTTTAGAAAATAAAATAAAATGTTTAAAAAAAAATCGGAAAAAATGAAATACAATTTTTCGAAACTACCTTAGTTATCGAAAATAAAAATCGACAACTACCTTAAGGTGGGTACTATGTTTTTTCAGCTTGAAAAAAATCCACAATAGGCATGTTTTCGTTACAAGCTAGCACTTTTAGTTTAGCACTTTGCAACGAAAACAACTGACTTCCACTAACTGGCACATAAGCAATAAGTCGCGGATTTTCACTATCTGGTAGCAATGGTGTCATGAGTTGCGAAGAAAGAACAGTGCGAAACAGACAAAAAATTTGTGAAAAGTATTTATAAAACATATATTTACTATTCTATGTTCAATTGTTTACACTCTTTTGCAAATATTAAAATAATTTCCCATTTTTGTTCTTCTTCTTCCCGTTAATTCACAATAATTGATAAAATCTCTCCAAAAATGGGATGCCATATTGCTAAATATAGGGTGCCCAATCTGGCAACATTATACTCGATTAAGACATGAACACAAGCACCAAACTTCATTGGGAACTAATAGTGCTTAAAAGTGCTTAGCTCCCCATACAAATTAAGCACTTATGGTGTAACGAAAACACGCCTAATATGTTATTTCAAGTTGAAAAAAGGAACGCTTTTTTATTGATGTGCATTGCATTTTTGAAGTGTGTGTGTCGAAATGTCACTTTTATATGAATGTGTGCGTGTATAAGCATGGGCATTTTTTCCTTTTTGCTTTTCTTGAAAACAAACACACAAATCTAATCAATAAACAATTAAATGAAATAATGCCGACTTATAAAATAGTTAATTTAAATTGCAGAAAGGAAATATTGTTGAAGATCATTGTGCTGTTATAAATAAATTATTTATTTTGTGTTGATACGATGGCGAAGCTTTTGCGGCATCAGAAGCCAGGTTACAAATAACAAAATAATTTTCTACTGTTGTACGAATATAAATAAATAAAATGATGTTTTGATGAACCGAAAAAGATGTTTTATTATTATTTTTAAGGATTTACATTATATTTGTTGACATATATAAATTAAACTTCCATCCATAAATTGAATTTCTTCTGCCAACTCCTATGGCTGGCAAGAACTCACCATTTTCTTTATAACCATTTAAAAACAAGATCACAGGCACTGCCCAATTCCATTGTCCTACTGCTTCGGTAACGTTAGCCGTCCACAAAGTTTTTCAAGGCTTTTCGTCACGATTGTTCTAAACATACAAACGTAAATGTAAATATGTAATTAGAAGACAAATTCCACATTATTACATATACGGGTCTGTTCTGTAATCACGGCGATTTGAAATCACGGTGATTTTAAAATCACCGGCGACTTAAAATCACTTTTGGAGTTTGAAATCACCCAAACATATTTAGAACAATCTTTTTTGGGAGGCAATGAATAATAAACCGGGCGATTTCGAACTCCAACAGTGATTGTAAGTCGCCGGTGATTTTAAAATCACCGTGATTTCAAATCACCTTGCTACAGAACAGACCCGATAGTTACATGTACATTTTTTGCTTTGCTATCCAATCGGAATGTCACTCTTCTCGTTTATTCCATGTACATAATTATTTTCCGTCCTTTGCATTAGTTTTCTTTATTTCAGATAATTTAATTTAGTATTCTTAGTCCCGATTTACACTGGCTGAATTTTCAGCAGATTATCGGCGTTTTGTAGGAGAGACAGGCAGTCGGCAAGAGGGAAAAAAACTCTCCCTGAACGTTTTGAGTTATTCGTGAAAGTTTAAAAGATAATTTGATGATAAGCTGCTGAAAAAACTTGCCTAGTGTAAATTCGGCCTTAATTAGGAAATTTTATTGCTAATATTTACATCAGTTGAATTTCTCGCGGACAATATGAATATAAATAAATAGGAGTACAATGCTGGCGGCTTCAATTTGTTGCGGCGTTCAATTAATTTTTGGCGGCTCAAAATGTCAATTTCTCACGTTGAAAAAACATAGTCCCACAATGAAAAAATTTCACTCATATTTTCACAACTTTGTTTTTTGTATGGGATTTCAGCGTGAAACCGGAACATAGTACCGTGCTTTAGTTATCAAAACATTTTGCGACAACTTTCGAAAATGTTTTGTCCAAACCCCGGCTACGCTGACCAAAGAGCTTGGGTGTGGCCGGACTTCAGCCACGATTAAAATGTTCTAATCCGAACCAAAGTGCCTTTGGAATCAAAGTTATCGATAAGTCCTCCGTCACACGAGGCAATTGTTTCCAAGCAAGTGTCAAAGTGTAGGAGAGAGAGGCAGAGAGCTCCTTCTGCCTACCTCTCCCTCCTAAAAATTTTGACACTTGCTTGGAAAAACTTGCCTCGTGTGATTCAGGATTTTAATTTCATCGGAACAAAAAAATATTTTTTCAACTTTAACGTCCCATAACGAAGTGAGATATCGATAACATGCACATTATTTGTTGTTCTTATTTTGAGGTTCTATATCCAAATATGTGATCGATCGGGGGGCCTATGATATCATATCTTCTCTACAGGAGTTCTGTGCTGTCAGAAACTCTAAATTTTGCAGTTTGGAAACTCATTTTTGTAGAGATTGTTGCCACTTATTTGTGAATTAAAGAGAGGAAATTTTCTTAATTAAAAATCATTTTTATCAGATGGCAACGTACTAATATTACACCTTGAAACGAAATGCCAAAGAGGTCTTTCGTTGCCAGCTTTTTTTCCAAGCAAGTGTCAAAGTTTGTAGGAGTGAGAGGCAGGCGGAAAGAGCTCTCTGCCTCTCTCTCCTACAAACTTTGACACTTGAAAAAAATTGTCTCGTGTGAACCTGGACTTGGAGAGAGTGGCAGGTGGACTCTCTTCTACAAACTTTGCTCTGTCAAAAGAGTATGGCGAATTCCGCAAGATCTCCGGATCTTAGTATCGGGTCCGATATGTTTTTGGTTTTTTTCTACCTTCTAATTGCATCATGGACGTGAGCCGTTGGTGTATGCTGCGGCTTCCGCTAGCTACAAGTCAACGGCGACGTCACGACGGCAATCTACGCCGCTTCGGCTCATAGTCTGGCAGACCAAAAAAAAACACAACCCATACAATCAATATAAGAAGAATAATTAATGTTAAATATTGGAAAAAACAATAAACAAATACGTGCAATATTTACACGAGAGACAAGTGCGAGAAATAATTTGTGAAATTGTTGTGAAATTCAAAGTGAATAATTGGGAAAATGGCTTCATTTCTAAATCTAGGAACCAACCCTTTTTCCACGGGTGTCGGGCAAAGGATCGGTAATAATTTTAATTATTCATATGGCACCATATGCACTTACTATATTAAATTTAGTTTGCACATTCATTTCCAGTGATATGCGTTTTGTTGTTGTGTAAAATTTGAATACCATCCATGATATTCATGAAAAAATGGATTTTCACCCATAAATATGTGTGTTCTACATATATACGTTTGTGCGTGTGTGGTTGTGTATGTTTGTGTCACTGTGTCTCATTCTTGCTGCGGAGAAATTGAATTTTCACAATTTTTCTTTTTTGTGAGTGCACCTCACTCCACCCTCTCGTTGACGAATTGGTATGTTTCATTTCTCGTTTGCAGGTGCATTCATTCATTTGCTGCTGCCGTTGCTATAAATTTTGTGTTTTCGAGTATAGTTTTTATTCAGTTTTTTGTCATTACATCCCCAAAAATATTGTCCATTTGGTAGGTTTCTTCTTCTGGAAAAGGGTGAGGGTGGTGTCAACTAGCGCAACAGTAAGTCAGTCGTGATTGTTGTTTTTGTTGTTCGGTAAAACGCAATATTCTTCTCGTTTTAATAATGAAACCCCGACCGGCTTCAGTGTATTGTGTAGGGGGAATCCTTTGAGTTAGTTGTATGCATTTTCCATGAAACAACGGGGAGTCTTATATTTACATTTATTTAGACGCCATACATGTCTATTGACACTATTTAAGTATATCTGTATCCAACACTGTACAGTTGGATACAGGGTATTATGACTTTATGCATTTATTTGTAACGCCCATGTGTGCGACATTCAAACACAACTTTAATATAAAGGGTCATTAAATAAAACAAGTTCGGTCATGGCGAAACATTTATACCCTCATATTACCAAATTTCAGCCCGATTCAATGAGATTTTTGGTATTTGTTGCGTTAAGAAGTCAAAACTAGAGAATCCTTCGAATGGGAGCTATATGAAAACATGGATCATTGATGACCATTGTGCGAAGGGTCAGAACGCTCAGTTGAATTTTGTGGTCTCAATGGGGTTAAGAAGTCAAAATGGAGAGATGCTATATCAAAAAATGGACCTATATTGCCCATTTTCATACCAACGGACGGACATGTCTAAATCGTCTTAGATCAATCTTTCGAGGTGTCACAATGAAATCCTATGGTGGAGGGTATAACAAAGTATCCCAGCAAAAAATAAAATAATTACTTCCAAAAGAATAACATTATTAGTACTTCCAAATCATAAGTATGAACATTTTTTCAGCATTTAATGAAGTTCTTCTAAATAACCAACCAAAATGTAATATTGGAGTATAAATTACACTGTGCAACAAGAAAATCTTTCCCGAACGAGACCAATTGGACATGATAGTACACCACTAGTATATCAAAACTAGTGATTCTGAACAAAGCCTCATTAGACGTTTTTTTTTCATTTCATTTAATTTACTAGTTTGTAATTTCAAAGCCCATTGACCAATTTTAACAAAATTACATAGTACAACAATTGAGTAAACTACAAAATTAAATTATTCATGTGTTAAAAACTAGTTAAGATTATATACAGAAATCCAAACATTAATCTATCCAAACTTGTGGCACGATGCCTTCAATTTTATAAAATTGCGGGTTACGCCTTTGGGCTTTTAGGAAAATACAATTACGAAAGACGTAGGTTTAGGTTAGGGTGGCAGCCGTATTTTTTTTTATACAAGCTCATATAGACCAGTTTAGGTCCCTAGTGTTACCACGGGCTGAAATGCCCCTCATCGAAACCAACCTGTTTGATATACAAATTTATCGATAGTACGAATATCCGTACTGGAAAGATCTGTTAGGCTGCCTATAGAAATCGTGATAATTATAAGTTTGTATAGTAGGATAAAATAAAAATGTGATTTATTTTAAAGGCTATATGTTATCCGGTTAATCGATACCAACAGTCGATTTCAGCGCAAAGTTGAAAGCAAAAAGTCGCCCACGAAATATTCGTTTTTTAGCCACATAATCGATCGCTGACTAAAGTCGATTTCGAATTACCATTCTCTAATCAGAATCTAAACCGATTTTCTCAAATTTAGTATTGTCAGCTTGTACATCAAGAACATTTTTCTGCCAAATTGTATACAGATTTGATAAAAAATTTTGTACATATATGCCAAATCGGAGGAAGATAAATATGGAAGCTAAGGGCTTGTTTCCGTAACTTATTTTCGTTCGTCTTCGGCGATCGATCAAAAATCAATTATTCCGAGAAATCTATAAGTTACAGGAGTTTATGATTCGTTGTGTCTTTAGAAAAGTACGTAAAAAGCTCGTACCTAAAATATTTCAATCCTGCGAATTAAAGTAATAGTTGAGTGATTTTTGAAAATAAGTTGCAGAAACAGGCTCCATATCTAAATACGGATTGTCTTTGGATTTCAATACGATATGTGGAAGATTTCTTTGAGATTGGACTATATTTAGGACCTGCACTTTTTCTCTAAATCGATTCAGAAAGTGATTCTAAGTCGATCGTTATAATAAACGATGGTTCTATATATCTCCTCTCCTTTTTATGTTAGAAACAAATACATAAAATGATAATAAATTGTTCCACAGTGTTGTGTAGGTTATAATTAAATATTTTAAAAGAATATGGGAATTAAAAACACCCTATACCACACTGTGGTACTGGGTATTATAATTTTGTGCATTTGCTTGAAACACCCAAAAGGAGAAGAGATAGACACGTCGTTTATTATTATTAAAAGAAAATTAGTTCAGATGTAGGTATAGTACATGCTTCATTCGATTACAGCCTTATTTTATTTCCCGTATTATTAAATTTTGTAGAGGGAAGATCCATCTTTATTTATTTTAGATTTAGAGCAACATATGTATATATGTTTTTGTTCTATTCTAATAAGATGGTCGGCTCCGCCCGACTTTTGGGTTTTCTTACAGATTTTTCAAATAAACTTGTGTAGGAGATACCGGAAGATGTTGACAAATACTTGAATTATTCTTTGAACCGGGGCTACGGAGAATACGTAGCGCAGCACCAATGTGTTGTGTATTACACTGTAGAATAAAAAAAACTTTTTTATTACTGAGAATGTTGGATATTTGCGAAAATGTTACTATAAGGTACACTATGGGGTGATTCGGTCACCAGCCATACCAAGCGGATGACAAACATCTTAAAATGTCCTGAATACATATATATGATCGTTGATCACCTTGGCCAATAGCAAATTATTTATACCTTCCCTTCCCTATGTTAGGAAGGCTCAACATTTGTATTCCTTTAAAAGAAGAGAATTATCTCTGGACCCAAAGATGTTAATAAGAACGACATACATTCATCAAATAAATACAACACCAAAAAAGCAAATCTTACAATGCACACTGGTCCCAAATCAATTGTTTTAGGCATAAATATGAAGGAATGTATATACAGCCCTAAAAATTTGCACACCTGTTAGTCATAACTCACATAACAAATGAACAAAAAGTTAGACCAATCTGGCAACTACCACTGCCACCTCCCACACAAGCTTGATGTCTGTACGCCAAGTTCTTGATGCAAATATGGTCCAATTTGCATGAAATTTGGCATGGATATGTTTTTGTTACCAAGGACCAACCATATTTAATTTGAAGAACATCGATTCAGATTTGGATATAGCCCTCATACAAATTTGCCACCGATTTGGACAATATGGACCCTGTACGCCGACTGCGACATTCGGTTTACGTAAATATCGACACACTCAATATTTTTGGAGTAGTTATGGTGTACAAAAAAAGTGAACCCAATAATACAATACCTCCCGATGTCATAAACAAATTCCATTTTTATCGTAACTGCAGGCATTTATGATTGTCTCTTAGAAATGCAAATACTTGATAATAATGGATCCGAAGAATCCATAGATCTGTGAAAAATTAATGCGGCTATTTTTTCAGACGGTCACTTCTGTCTTACTTATAAAATTTGTTCAGTGCCGCCGAAGCATTTCCCCTAAGCTGCCAACAGGAAGTGCAGAAGCGACAACAATCTGAGAACAATGCGCTAATATTTTAAGGAAAGTTGCTGACAAGTATATTTTTCCATGTGTAACAAGGTCCCTGTGTAACAACCCAGCCAGAAATTTATGACGGTACCACGAAAAAAGCGTTGGGAAAGCACTGTTTGGGACGCTTTCACAACGCTTGCTTAAAATGTCTTTAAAGCGCTGTTTCATGATGGATTTACAATTCTTTGAGATCAAATAATTTGAGAAAAAGAATCCTTTTTGTAATTTCATTACATCGATACCTCCATTTCAAAACATGCTAAGTCGAAACAGCTAGGTTTTTAGTGTACTATGTATAAAAGCAAAAAATCTAGCTTAATACAATTTTTAAAATAACGTCACCAGCATACAGCAAAACATTTGAATTGTGTGGATTTCCGATTATTTAAGAAAAAAAAATTAAACGATTTTCTATGAAATTTATGTGGAACATCTTTCCTGCAAAAAATTTGGCTTAATTCCGAAAAAAACGATTTTTTTAAATAAACATGTGAAGTATATGCCATTTCGTCAAAAACTACGATTTTGTTATCAAAATTTAGAAGTTCCTATAAGGAACTATTCTTGTTGTTAAGGTTCAAATTGTCTTTTCTTTAAAAGACAGCAGGACTCGCTTTTACAGTGCATTTTTGACATGCAAAAACCCAGTGCTACCTTTACAACATCTAAAGAATGAACAAGCTGGCATGTTACAGGGACAATTTAACTTATGCAATAATTTAAATGAATACCTTAAAAATAGTATATTTCATTTGATTCATTGATTTCTAAATAAAGGGTTTTCCAACAAGAGGTGTTACTTTGGTATTCAAAGAAAAATGCCATTTTCTGAGATAAATGATCGGATGTTTATTTCATAATAAAGTGGAAGGTATGCCGTTAATAATGAAAAACAACATCAGCCAAATGGTCACCACGACCGCGCTTACAGGACCATATCCTTTTCATGAAATTCTCCATAACCAAATCGCAAAGTGGCTGCCTTATGTCCTCGATAGCCTCACTAATTCTATCTTTAAGGTCTTGAATCGACTCAGGGCTGTTGGCGTAGACCTTATCTTTCACGTGGTCCCAAAGGAAGAAGTCGCAAGGTGTTAAATCACAAGATCTCGGTGGCCAATTGTGATCACCTCTTCGAGAGATAAAACGGTCCGGAAACTTTTCCCGTAACAGAGCAATGGTTTCGATGCTTGTGCACGTAGCGCCGTCTTGTTGAAAGTAAACGTTGTCCAGATCAATACCATCCAACTCCGACCATAAAAAAGCATTAATCATCTCTCGATAGCGCAATCCATTCACCGTAACTGTTGATCCAACCTCATTTTCGAAAAAGTAAGGTCCAATGACCCCCCCGGACCATAAACCGCACCAAACAGTCACACGTTGAGGATGGAGCGGCTTCTCAACAATAACTCTTGGGTTTTACGAGCCCCAGATGCGACAATTTTGCTTGTTGACGTAGCCACCGAGGTGGAAATGGGCCTCATAAGTCAAGATGATTTTGTATCGTTCGTATCGTTTTTTTGTTCGATCGTTTTTTGATCGTTTTATATCGTTCGATGATCGTGTATCGTTCCATTTTTAGTACTGGCGTAGTTTCTACTTGTCAAATGTCAAAGAATAAAAGCTTCAAAGGTGACAGCTACCGAAATACCGGGTGATTCAAAATAACACCTCTTGTTGGAAACCCCTCTACGATTTTTTTGGGAATTATTACCTTCAAACCATTGGAAAACCGTCTCCACTAACTAACCTTTCCAAATGTCTTCTGAAATTTGATAAATATTTCTGAACATAAACTAAAACACATTTTCATCAATTATTTTAGTACCAAATTCGAAACGGTATCATTTTTGCGTTCATTACCATAAAATACTAAATAGCTAACATTTCAGCACAGTTAAACAAGAATTTGACTGAAAAACATAATTTTTATCACTTTACGCACAAAACGCGCAATGCACATCTATACTACATGATAAAGTACACTTTAATAAACAATCGTGCGTTTAAACTTTCATGAACACCCGAGTACATCTATAACTTTTACTCCACGAAACACAAATAACATGAGGTTATGTATCTCTAAAATACCACACCCCATAAATACGAAATAACAACGAAAAAGACGAAACAATTATGAATTATGTTATAATAATTATAATCTACATAATTTGAGCTTGATTTTCCATATTTCACAGATTAAATAAAATTTTAGTTCTGCGGATTTCCAGTATCAAAGATATTACCAATATTTTATCAAGAAGAAGTGCTTAAAATCACCTGATTGAACTACTAAGTTTGATCGCATGTATAAAAACAGAGTTGCCACCTAAGTTTAAAAAATTATATTTTCTAGGTCCGCTATAGGGAATATATATATACTTCTGTTAAATTCTTAAGTTTATTTTTTGAATTTATACCAAACAATTTGGATTTGGGAGTTGCCTAAAAAAAGAGTTGTGCAAAAGTGGTGACAAATAAGTACTTCCCCGCCGCGACAAGCCCTTGTTAAATTCATTGGGGAAAATCCAAATTAGAACAACTTCCGGAACATAAGTTGGGGATTTGTATTGCTTCTTTGGGTGCTCTTTTTTTGCTGGGTATGCTTGACTTATCGTCGATCTTTATTCGTTTCGTTCGAAAGTCCTATCGATGCCTTTACTCGTATGTATGGCATATAACATCGTACAAATGTTCGCTGGGTGGCGAAATGTCATATTTTCCATGACTATGGAAGATAAAGCAAGCTGAATTTGACTGATGGCATGGGTTATGTTGACTTTGAGGGTTACTGTGTGGCTTAATCGGATATAACTGTGACTCAAGAAAATCCCACACGGAAAGGTCTAACGGCGTCAACCCCGAACGTTCGTGCAGAATGTCGCATGAAAAACTTCCTTTTGAAACCACGTGTCATTGGTGTCCATATCATCTCATTCAGGCCAAAAGAATTTGGTAAAATAGCTCTCGACGTTGGCGATTATGGCCTGGCCAATAAAGTTCTTAAATAAATGTGAACCAATGAAGCCGCCATTCCAAAATCCACACCAAACATCGTCCCAGATTCGAAAATTGTGTTTGTTGAAGAACCCATTTATCAAGAAATGGGCTTTATTTTGATAAAACATGTTGATTTGTCAAAACAGCTTGAGTAATGACAGCCAATTCGACAGAGGTAGCTTCAACAATATACTAAAACTTTTGTAATTTTTTTCAAAATGGTCTCATTTTATTCATGACTTATGATAAGACTATGATCTTTATTTTGATAGATAAAAAGGCCCCATCCCACTAATAGATCACAAAGCTCTTAAAGGAAAGTAAAAATAAATATTAAAAAAAATTTTTTTGCAATTTTTTTATTTTCTTACAAAGATTGATGAAAAACTATCGAAAACACATGGCCCCAATTTTCTAGAAACAATAGGTAATTAGTAATATGTATATAACTAAGAAAGCAATGTCTATTTAAAGAAAATGTATGGATAAATGTCGAAATTATAGCACTTTCGGTAGAAATAGGAGTATTTCAAAATAATAGGTTGTATACCCCATTATTGTGAACAAGGGAATATATCACATGTCACTCCATCGATGGAGGGACCAAAGAAACCCCAAGAATATTTGGTGGAAATCCGTTTTGACCCATATTAAATCATTTGAGCAATGTCCGTCAGCCTGTCTGTCTGGTTGGTGCTCATTGTATCTTTCGACAGAATTAATCGATTGACTTCAAATTTGGTATGTTTCAGTATTTTTTCTATCTCAGGTTAAGGTGAAAGATGGACTAAAGATCGATGGACCCACGAAGGGTCAAAATTTCAGTGAAATCCGTTTTGACCCATATTAAATCATTTGAGCAATGTCCGTCAGCCTGTCCGTCTGTCTGTCTGGTTGGTGCGCATTATATCTTTCGACAGAATTAATCGATTGACTTCAAATTTGGTGTATTTCAGTATTTTTTTCTATGAATTAATAACTCCTATACTACTATTCACAATCTTTCACAATTCACACATAGCATTAGTTTCTTTGTCGCTATCACCTTGAGAAAAATGAGCGAAGTTGCCACGCCCCTTTTGTTACCTCCCATACAAATGGACCATTTTGCACAAAACGGCTTATAACTTTGATTCCAGTGCATAGAATTACTTAAATTACTTGGTAAGTGTAATGCCGCCACAGTAACAACAGTCCCGTGCAAAATGGGCGTAGTCAGTTTATCAAATACTTACTGCCACACACTCTATTTTGACAAAACAAATGAATGAGTGAAGAGAACAGTTATCGCCAAACAGGTATCAAAACAAATAAGTAACAACGTCGGCTTAATGCTATTTTGGTCCATACGCCATTTTTGTGTTTTTTGAGTTAGGAGTTGATAATATGGGTCCAAGCATGCTCTTTCAGAATCTGCAATCATTTTTTTCCTATCTCGCCTAGTTTAAAAATATTAAAATAAAAGTGGATATGGACCAAAATGCCAAGTACAAAAATTGTTATAACTTGCTTATTTTTGGATGTAATGGCATAGAAATGCATGAGAATCATACAAACACTGTTGGGAACCCTATGAAATAAAAAGTGTGTAACTCTTCAGTCCCGTTTTTACTCAAACAATAAATTGCGTTTTTCTCCGATCATACAAAATGGCGTATGGAACAAAATAGCATTGAGTCGACGACAAGACAATAGAGAAGTACACTCATGCAAGCACTGTACACCAAAACAAAAATACTCGATTTCAGTGTACACTGCACTACTGCACTCATTGTCATTGCAAAGAGAGACGCAACAACAAAGAGCGACGGACCACTTTAGAAATTTATTGATTTTGAGGGGTAAATACACTAGTGTAGATACTGAAGAAATAGAAAACAGCAGTGTACTCGCTTCATTATACTCATCGTTTGATGAACTGAAGCGAGTATGAAGAATACAACAACCGAACGAGCAGAGTTCACGACTAGATTGTAAACATCGCACTGTGTGAAGTGTTTGTTGTTTTTTTCGATCATTCTATGGTAGTGTCAATCGAGTAAAAAATACAATGTTTCAGTGTGCAGTGAGTAGTGTAGTGTTTGGCCTTGTTTTCTTCGCTAGGATGCTAGCTTTCCAAAAATGGAACAAACTATTTTTTTCTATTAAAAAAATCAAATTTTGTTCTAATCGTTTTAACGTCAGTGATGTTTTCAGCATTTCTAGCCCCCATATTTTCCTTTAATTTAAATGCTATCCCGGCTTAATAAAAAAAACTAGCTGGCCCAGTGAACTTTGTTCCGCCCAAATTTGCTTCCTGTTATTCGGTCAATTCAAATTATTTTCAATGTTTTGTATTGTATTAAATACAATGAGAATAACCGAAGTAAAATAATGTCGATGTACATCTAGCGGCAGTCTCAAGTCGTATGGAAGCACTGACCACTTTTTACGAATGCCACCAAAAACTCCAAACTTCAAGGCAAATGATGCAATGGTTCTCAAGATTTCGGTTTAGTACTGGATCTAACCGGCCCGTAGCAGATGATATGTAGTCACCCTCTGAAAAAAGAAGGCAATTTTTGAAATAGCACCCATATAAATCTCCCCTCCGTTTCTGAAGTCTTTATGTTTTAGGATTTGCATTAATGGATGTGCCTTTATGTTTTAGGATGTGCCTTAAACATTCTTGACAAATTTGCCATATTTGAATTAGACTCCGTCAAGGGTCTTCTACGATTTGCATTTTTTATATATTTAGAAACATACAAAAATGATAACCAATCCACATTTTGATTCGGAACTAAACATATTTCGTGTGGTCCAACATTTTTTATGAGTGTGCCACCCAAATGGCGCAGAATATATTGTTCATTCCCGTTACACCTATAGAAAAATTGTTTCATCCTAAATAAAAGTTGCAAACGTTGAATCAATGAACTCTAATTTTAGAAACGACGAGCTTATTGTCTGCCTTTGTTTAAAATATTTAATATCTAAATGTTAATCAGTCATAAAGGGTATTAAATGTTTTCATTGTTTTTGTTATTCCAAAATCACATTATACATCTAATCTAATCTCTTGAAAATTGTTTGAAAATGCTACGTAACAAACAAAGCTCTGTGGATAAATGTATGTAAATAAGAGTTATTTGATATTTATAGTTTTATTGGAACACTTTCTTATGAAAGTTGCTGACATTTTGAACAATTGTCAAAAGCAAAAACCTTTGGCGCAAGCTTGTCTTAATAAATTTGAGATGTGAAACTCTTGATTTAAATATTTAGTATAAAAACATACTCTGCTTTCCAAATAAGGTTTGTTTTCTGTTCACAGAAAACAAAATCAACGATGCGATCTCAAACACGTCAAAAACAAAACTATAAAACGTCAAACAGATCGAAAAAACAGAAAAAAAAATATTTGTTTTCTATTTTAAAATATCCATTATTGTTTTCTCGATAGTATTATCTCCTAAGATTTTTCCTATTTTAAAAATATCCTGACTTTAGCATATTTTCGTGTAATTTGTTTACTTAATTTTTTTGTAGAACTAAAAATGGAAAACAATTCACTACTAAATGCAAATAAATGCAATTGTTATTACTGGTCATAAAGGACATGGACTGTACCTGAGTACATATTATATGTATGTATGTATATTACAAGTCTGTATAAAAAAACAAACACATAAGATCTGTAGTTAAAAACAAAATATTATCATTGTTTAAGCCAAGCGCAATAAACGCTCCAATTACAATTGCAACGGTGTTTGTTTGTATCACTTAAAGCGCTGCTTTTTATGTAATCATCGCCAGTCATTAAAGCGTCTAAATAAATCAACTTGCCCACAACGGCTGACGAAACCATTCACTGCAAATGTGACGGTGACTAATACGATTTGGAAAATGTTCACTACTTTTCTGCTATCTCCATTTGTCTATTGGGAATAATACACAGTGAAAAACACGTAGATAAGGAAATACATTTAAAAATATATTGAACCTCACCTTGTAGGGAAAAGGTATACCTATTATTTGATACAGCTCAAAAAAAAATAAAAAATATATAATCTTATAAGAGTTTGTAGATAAATTCGTGAGTTAAGTTCGTTCCACAATTAATTTACAAATTCTGTTTCGTGTAAAGGTATACCTATTATTTGATACAGCTCAAAAAAAATAAAAAATATATAATCTTATAAGAGTTTGTAGATAAATTCGTGAGTTAAGTTCGTTCCACAATTAATTTAGAAATTCTGTTTCGTGTAACGTAAAGAAATTGGAATGATTTAGTAATTTTTATAATTGTTTTTTTATGAGTATGTATAGGGTGATCTAAGTAGAGATACTTTTTTCAATAGCCTTTTTTGACAGATCACGTGTGAGTCGTGTCATGCTGTCATGTTATTTTGGTTAAGTATTGTTTGGCATTTCATCATAGAAATGCCTGAACAAAGTTTACAATTTTTTCAGATTTATTATCAAAATAATCGTTCGCCAATTGCGCTAAGTCCATTTTTTTTAAAATCCAAAAAAAAAACACTCCAGTCGACCCACCCATGAGCAATATTTTAGCTCTCGTTAAGAGCTATCTTTTTGCCATTGGCCGATTCCCGATCCGACGTACCGGGATCATCGGTCCATATTTCTTCAAAAATGATGCCTGTGAGAACCTAACCGTCAATGGCGACCGTTATCGTGCCATGATAACCGACTATTTGATGCCTGAAATTGAAGCTTGTGATCTCGGCGACATTTGGTTTCAACAAGACGGCGCCACTTCCCACACATCGCATCAATCAAAGAATATTGAGAGAACACTTCGGTCAGCAGATAATTTCACGTTAGACTTTTTCCTGTGGGGATATGTAAAGTCTAAAGTTTATGCGGACAAACCCGCTTCGATTCAGGCCTTGGAGCAAAACATCACGCGTGTCATTCGCCAGTTACCAGTCGAAATGCTCGAACGAGTCATCGAATATTGGACTCAACGGATGGACCATCTGAGACGTAGCCGCGGCCAACATTTGATAGACATAATCTTCAAAAAATAAATGCCAAACAATGTTCTCTCAAATAATAATAAACATTCCCCATTCAATTTGAATTTTCTGTGTTTTTTGCTTTAAAAAAGTAGGGAACCTCGAAATGGATCACGCTTTATATATTCAACAAACTGAATTTAATATCTAAATATGAGAAGGTACATATGGAGATATTCGCCACACAATTCGGTCTGATCTCAGCTATGTCAAAACTACACTTGTGGGAGCGGCAGACTTTCAGCACGATATTAATGCGGTGTTTATGAAATGCTACAGACAGCCTCACAATGAATATTGGCCAAAGCTGTCTGATATGTTATTTAATCAGCATTTATTGTAACGCTGAACTTCCCTTTCAAAATCGTTAATATCATTCCTGATCTGTTCAGACGGGGTATTCAAGCCTAGACGATCAAATTGGCCCCCTCATTCAAGAGGTGCTCTGTTCTGTAGGCGGAATTATGTCAGCTTTGAATTCTAACTGTGTATTGCTCACATTTGCGACCAGGCTGGTACTGTATAGTTTAAAATGGAACGGCCTAGCGCTTTATTCGTCATCAACGATTATTTCAATTTAATTCGTAATTGTATTCTTTTTATAGATGGCAGTGGTGTATTTGGGGCAATTAAGACAATGGTACACTTACCCGTCCCTTCGGTCCGAGGGGGCCATATCCCCATAACGTAGGGATTGTGTACACACCATGAGCCGGACCATGGCGGGTTAATAGTAGAGGGTAGACAACCAGCTACAGAGAAAATATCTGCGGCATGCGCATGCATAACTACAAATGAATACCCTACAAGTATACAATTTAATTATGCGAAGACGAATGAAAAATTCATTCGCTCATCGCTTAGTGAACCTTTTTCACCATAATAATTGAGCGTGGGGTCAATTAATTTACCAAGACCCAGAAAGGATTCTAAAGTATCTAAAACCTGAAGAATCAAACTTAGGTCCATACATTTAATATCACACCAATACCAAAGTTATCCAAATAATTTTGTTGAACATTAAATCTTCAGTTATATTATAAGAGAAAAATATCTTAACACTGTCTGTAGCGGCATATATCAGTAGTGTAGAACAAGTAATTGAATTTGCAAAATCATTGATAAATAACAGAAACAGCACGGGGCCAATATGGCTACTTGGGGTACCCCAGATGCACCACTAATAACAGGGTTTCTACGATAATCGAATAAAAGCTGGTCTGTAATAGAAAAAGGACTCGAGTATTATCTTTTCGGAAATGTATGGAAATCATCAGCAACCTCCCAACGTGTCAAGATTAAATTATTCAACTCGAATCTTCTTTGCTCTATGGATGCGAATCCTGGAACACAGCACCTCCAGACAAGCAGGCGTTGTGAGTCTTCATCAATAAATACCAGCGTAGAATACTTCGCATATAGTGGCCAAGGAAATATCAAACAAAGACCTGTGGATTCGAACAAATCAGTCAATTTGTCATGAAATTCGAAGAAGAAAATAGAATTGGATCGCATATATCTTTCGCAAGTATTCAACAGACATAGCAAGGAATGCAATTGAGTGGAACCCGCAAGTTAGCCGCAAAAGAGGTCGACCAGCTCATACACTGGATAAGACAGATCGAGGCCTAAGCGAACAAGGTGACCAAAAACAAAAAAAATATCGCAACCAACAGATCAGAATGGAGGAAGTTTGTGGAGGCCCCATGCTCCTTTTAGGAACGAGGAGAATATATATTATCTTTTCAACGTGTCCAAACATTTAAAACAACACCAAATGGCGACTTTGAGGTTGATGTCTTCATATCCCTCGCCATGAAAAATGTATAAGCTTTTTCATTGTGTTTCCTGGTTTTATATCTATAAGGTTCATAACTTCTACTTTCATTTTTAAACTGTTGGAATTTTCGTTTCACTGTAACACAAGTAATTGAAAATACTCTTAATTAGATAAAACTAAAATTTTAATTTTGGTTAACTAAAAGTTGAGCTGGTCAGTTTGATTTGTTACTTAGTTATATTTCTCTAAGTGTCTTATGTAATCAATATTGTTGTACTCTTTATCAAATTCCAACTCTATTCATAAATGCACAAACAAAAATACATACATACATATGTTATCAAAAAGTCACCGACTTATATTATTTTGTTTTCTTTTATTTTGTTTACGGCTATTTTTCTTTAATTTCGCTTTTCATTCACCTATGAAACATATTGTATGTACATACGTGTACGCTAGCAGCTATTGTCTTTTGAGCAATTAATTTGAGCCAACTAACTGGAAATTCTTTACATTATTGAACTAAACACTCTCTCACGAACTTTCTTAGTCATATCCAGCTGTATTTATGTATGTAAATGTCTAGAAACGGGATTGAATTCTTTATTTGTACATATGGGTGGACCAAAGACAAATAGAATATAAGAATACATTCCTTCAGGCCGAAACGTCAAAATCTATTAGTTACGAACGAATAGAAATGAATTGTAACACGCGAAAAAACAGTATTCGCGAACATTGATTGAACTTTTTTTGTACTTATCGATAATATTAATTTTTTAATTATGACAATTACAAAAAATTCGGGAAAAACGGTCTGAAAATCCGCGAAAAACCTCACTCGTTGGAATCAAATTCCTATTCGTTCGTAACTGACAATTACTCGCTACAGGAAGGAATGTCTTCTTTAATTATATTGTTTTTGGGGTGGAAAGTTTATTTGCTTTTTCGCTCGCTTTTTTACATTCCCCTCGAGTCTCTAGTCTCCATTAGATTAGATACTACACATATTGTACGTAATTGAAATGGTCATGAACTTTGAATAAAGACACTATGGGGAAATTTACATATGACACTGAGTAAAATACTTAATCGCTTCACACTCTTATAATAGAAACCCAGTTTTTTCAAGTGTATTTTATTGAAAGATAAAGTTTATAAGATAGGGTTATGCATGGAATACTACGCCTGGCAAATATCCCTCCATGGCATGGATGGCCTATACAGACACATAACAGGCTAGTGTGTGCACAGGTCGGAGACCAAACGGCCGAAATTTTCTCAAATTAAATTGGAAACATACGGCTGCTTTTGATGGGTTTCCGCCCTGGTATTCTACTCTCTACATACTCTTAACCCGCCGTGGTCCGGGTTATTATCTTAATAGTATAATAGTTGAAGTTTTCTAAAGAGGCTTGCCTTATAATGCATTCAGTTCAGTGAAGAATGTTCGTTTGTCACGCCCCCTTTGGTAAACTCAAAATGAAATAGCTCATCATGTTAGAGGTGAAGTGTGATGTTTTTTGAAGTACAAACACCCTGTTCCGCGCGAAATACGTGTATTTGTTATTTCCCCTTCTGGTACCAGCCACACAAATTTAAACGAAATTAATTTCCACAACTTATGTAGCAATCATATAAATATTTTCATATTCTATATTTAATAGGAGTATCAATGGACCAAATATAGTCTAGGTTTTATATACCGAACAAGCTCTCTAGTGTCATCCTCCAACAACCTAACCTTTTCTATATACGAGGGCTGCTATATATATTTCTGGTCTAATAATGAAAATGTGAATATTTATCATCAAAAATGGTTTTATTGTTTTTCAAAGTATTCTCCAGCATGATTTATACACTTTTGCATGCGCTAAACTAATTGTCGAAGCACTTTTTCCACTCCGATTGAGACACCTCCAAAACATGAGTTTTGAACGCTTCAACAGCATCTTCTGGCTACGAAAATCGTTGACCACGCATTTTTTTCTTGATGTGCGGGAATAAAAAGAAGTCATTAGGTGCCAAGACAGGGCTGTACGGCGTATGACCCATCAATTCGACGTTTTGGCCGGTCAAAAAGGCGCTGGTTTGAGCCGATGTGTGAGAGCTCGCATTGTCATGGTGCACAATGATTCGTCTTCTCTTGTTCGTGTTTCGAATTTCTCTGAAGACTTCAGGCAAACAAATTGTGGTGTACCACTCAGAGCGGAGCAGTCGCCACATGATCAGTTTTGCCGAAGAAACAGGCGACCATTTGCTTCGAAGTGCTTCTTCCAAATCCACGAACAACTTTCGTTGGATTTGGTTCGCCTTCGAAGACCAACACGGTCGATTGCCACGATTGAATTCATTAAACCAGTTTTTCACAATGCTTTAGGATGGTGCTTCATCTCCATACAAAGATTTAAGTTCATCGATGCACACTTGTCGTGATAATCAACGTCGTAAATTGTGAAAAATGATCGCACGAAAATGTTCACGAGTTAATTGATTTTTTTTTGCCAAATTAATTTTTTCAAGTCACTATAAACAACACAAATGATGGTCGTACGTCAAAACGTTCTGAGTACGTTTATGCTAAAAAATGTCAAACTTTCCAATGGAAATGTCAGATGGCGCCAGGCAATACTTAGTGTTGCCTAGGCCAGAAATATATACAGCAACCCTCGTACAGGGTTTTCCAAAAAGAGTGATGTGACTTCTTCAAAAAAACACACTTATTGTTAAGGAAATTCAAAAGTTTTTTTTATTTAAAATGGCCTCCACGACTTCTTCTGCAGGAACGCATTCTTCTGCAGGAACGCATTCGATGAACCCAATTTTAGAGCACTTTTTCCACTAAATCAAGTCGTATGCCATGAATGGCACTTTTAATATTGACTTGTAAAGCTTGAAGAGAGTCTGGTTTATTTCGAAAGACCAATAACTTCAAATAACCTCACAAGAAATAGTCTAATGGTGTTAAATCACAACTTCTTGGAGGCCATTCAATATCACAATTTCTTGAAATAATCGTATTGTTTCGTTTGATGTGTGGCACGTAGCCGCAATCGGTCAATAGCAAGAAGATAGCTCTTAGCGAGAGCTAAAATATTGCTCATGGGTGTCAAGGTCGTAGGTCGACTGGAAAGTGTTCGGATTTTAAAAAATTGACTTAGCGCAAAAAGTTGCAATTGGAGAACGATTATTTTTATAATAAAACTGAATAATTTGTAAACATTGTTCTTGCGTATATCTCTCCATGTTGAAATTGTAAACACTACTGAATACAATGAAAAACAAATGACAGATTACAAACGGCCGAAACGTCAGTCAAAATCATATCATCCCTATTTGAAAACCCGCTATTATACTACTTTCCAAATTAATATAGTCTGACAAAAATGGAACAAAATGTTTCCACCATTCTGGCATCTCACACACAAAGTACCGAATTCCATATTAGTTTCTCACAAAGTGAGGGCTTACCCGACTGCAATTTTCTTACTTGTTTTTATATTGTTGTTCTGCAAATCTTTAGTTTCTATAACTATAATATTGTCTAGTAAATATACCATTTTGTTTCTATAGTCCGATACTGACATACATATATTGTTTTTTTTTTTGTTTTCATTGTAGAACAAGCTACCGATGGTTCAATGGCATCAGAGAATTGGGCCTTGAATATGGAAATATGTGACATGATCAATGAATCTTCCGACACGGCCCGTGATGCCATGAAAGCCATACGCAAACGTCTGCAACAAAATGCCGGCAAGAATAATCAAGTCATCATGTATACGTTAACAGTGCTGGAGACATGTGTTAAGAATTGTGGTAAAGCATTTCACGTACTTGTAGCTCAAAAAGATTTCATCCAAGAATTGGTGAAGCTAATTGGCCCTAAAAATGATCCACCCTTAGTGGTGCAGGAGAAGGTACTTAATCTTATACAAATATGGGCTGATGCTTTCAAGAATCAACCAGATTTAAATGGTGTCACACAAATGTACATTGAGTTGAAAAATAAGGGAATAGAATTCCCCCAAACGGATATTGAGAATATGGCACCCATTTATACGCCACAGAGAGTAAGTTGTCTATGAAAATGACTATGTGAATGATGAAGAAATGCGTTGCAATATTTTTGTGCTTTTTTATTTCAGAGTGTTCCGGAACCACCACCACCCCAAGTGGTTAACCAACAGGCTGTATCGCCACAACATCCCATTATGACAGCAGCCGGAATGCCGGCAGTAAGTTCTTCTTTCTTCGTCCATTATACATGACAAATGTATGTTTATATATTCCCCCTTCCCTTGTTTCATTTAGAACGCCGCTCCGAATCAATTAGGTCCTGAACAAATTGCAAAACTACATTCTGAATTGGAAATTGTATCGATGAATATGTCGATTTTAGGTGAAATGTTGACAGAACTAAGACCAGGCCAAGAGGAACCAGATGATTATCAATTGCTTAATGATTTAACAGCCACTTGCAAGTATGTTAAACAACATTCATTTTATTAGTAATCCTGCATTTATATACTCACCTTTCCAGAGAAATGCAATCACGTATTGTGGATCTTATAGGTCGTGTAACCGATGATGAGTTAACAGCCGAACTATTGCGCATCAATGATGAACTAAATAATATGTTTCTACGTCACCAACGTTATGAGAAAAATCGTGCCACCACCACAAGCATGACTTCTCCATCGGCTGTTTTGGGTGCTGCCATGGGTGTGCCCACCTCGAATCCACCAGTATCCGCTGTGGCTGCTGCAGAACCGAAATTATTAGATTTTCCGGATAACAGTAAAGACGATATGTTAAATAGCTTTAATCGTTTAGGTGAGTTTGCCGATAAACACTTGGTTTATTTGTGCTGTATTGCTTTACTACACTTTCAGGCATGAACAATACAACGAAGCCGAGTAATAAAGATGCCGATGAATTCGATATGTTGGCCCAATCGCGTACCAATGGTACCAAGTAAGTAATAATTGGCTTGTAAATACTTAATCCTAATGTCCACATATCGTTGTGACGTTCGAAAAATATCAATTGAAATTCGGATTCTTCCATTTGAAATTCATAATACACCAATTGAAATTCGAAAATGTAAATTGCTACCCAATCCAATATACGGATTTTTTGAATTTGAATGAATTTGATGTGTTTCGAATTTCAATTGATGTGGTTCGAATTTGTATTGATGTGTTTCGAATTTCAAATGATGAGATTCGAAATTCAATTGATGTTATTTGAATTTTAAATCTTCGAATTTCAATTGACCTTTTTCGAATTTCAAATTGAATCTTCGAATTTCAATTTATTATAATTGAAAATGGTGTAGAAATTCAAAAGACATGAATATTCGAAATATATGTACGTAAATAAGATTTTATTTGAAATTGTTAAAATTACATCCGATGTGCGCTGGTATATTAACGTTACGGGCTATTTGATTATCCCCTCACCTTAGAGAGGAGGGTATTTATCATTTGCTACGAGCCAAAAGTGTAACACATCGAAGGAGTGACCTAAGACCCTAAGTATGTTCGGCGGAAATCCGTTTTAGGCCATTTTAAGTCATTTGAGCAATGTCCGTCCGTCCGTCTGTCTGTCTGTCTGTCTGTGTGTCTGTCTGCTGGCTGGTGCGCACGATAACTCTCGAAAGGAGTAACCGATTGACTTCAAATTTGGTATGCGGTAAGTTCGAAGATGGGCCATATTGGTCCACTCCTTCTAGTACCTCCCCCACAAAGGGTTAACTTTTATTGAAATATTGATTCTTTAATGCCTTCTATACTACTTACTCGAATCTTCTGAAATTTCACACATAGTATTAGTTTGTTAGTCGCTAACACGTCAAGAAAAATGGGCGAAGTGGCCACTCCCCTTTTGGTACCTCCCACACAAATGGACCATTTTGTACCAAAAGTTACCAGCTTATAACTTTAATACCAGTACACACAAATACATGAAATTTTGTACAGTGTAATACTTTTATAGTACCTAAAGTCTAGAGAAAAGTGGCCGTCATTGGCACGCCCCTTTTGGTACCTCCCACACAAATGAACCATTTTACACCAAAAATTAACCGATTTTGACATTAATACCAGTGAATACAAGTACTTGAAATTTTTGTACGGTGTAATGCTTTTATAGTATCTAGAGTCGAAAGAAACGTGACCGTTATTGACACGCCCCTTTTGGTACCTTCCACTTAAATGGAGCATTTTGTACCAAACGTAAACAGCTTTTAACTTTAATAACAGTACATACTTTAAAGTAATTAAATGCTATTTAAATTAATAATAATTTAATTAAAACAAAAAAATAATAAATTTACGAATATTTTTGGGACTCAAGGTGAGGGGATTCATAAGTCGGTTCACCCGACTGAAAATTCTTATCTGTTTGATTGGTAATAACGTCAAATAAAAGATCAGTCACAAAAGACGTATTGATTTTAGAAAAAGCCGAGACACGCAAATTATGCAATGTAATATAAGAAATCAGACCTTAGGTTGGGCGAAGTTTCACTTGGGGATACAGACATATTGAAACAATTTGTATAAATCACGACAATTTTATTATATTACGGCATTTTGTTTTTTGTGTGGTGAAAGGCTCTAAGAAGTAGCAGCTATTTCAGGACACCGCATTACAGGTGCAAGAATAAGTACTCCGCAAGTGGCACTAGATACAATTCTGAACATTCAGCCACTAGGTCAGGCACAAGGGCTTGAGCAAACGACGGACTACTGACAAAATCTTACCTGACAAGACAGACTGAAGTGATGGATCACCATCACTAATAGGACCAACTATTTACACTCACGGGTCAACAATGGACGGGGACACTGGAGGGGGGGTGTACTGTGAGTGCCTGCATTTTTCACAGTCTTTGCAACTCATGCAGCGTTTTTTCAAGCAGAAATCTGCGCCCTAACAAAAGCCCATCCTTCGGTCAACCAACTTAACATCTTGTCTAATCAGCCAACTACTGTCTACGTTGATAGTCAGGTATCTCAGAATGCTTTGAAGTCAAATGTTACCAAATAAAGAATTGTCAATAAATACATGGTTCGTCTATGTTGGATTCCTGGTCACAGTGTCGTAGTGAGGAATGAAATTGCTGATGAGTTGACACAAGGAGGATCGGCAATTAACAACTTAGTGCAGAATCTCCCCAGCAAAAACTTGGTAAGTACATGTCATTACCACTTGCATTTCCAGGTAATGACATATCATTACCCTCTGCATTACATGTAGTCAACAAATAATGACTTACTTATATTGACATAAATATGTACTTATTTGTAAGTTATTTTAAGTCGGGTATTGTAAAATATGCGACAACGCCAATTTTTATTGAAGAAACATTGATTTGATTTAGAAACTTAGTAACATTTCGAGTAAAAAACATCTCGTCATATTTAATTATATATCGTCCACTCAATAAAAGAATAGTGTATAATTTTTTTGTAGTTTCGAGAAAATCACATTTTAAGTTTTTGTGAAATTGGACTTCTTCGAAGATAAATATGTACATTTTAGAAGAGAATCGATGTTTTCAATTTCTTTCATGCAAGACATTTCGGGTCCGACATATTGCCAGACTTGACTCATCTCAGAGAATATGACTGGAAGATACTGAGAAAATTCGTGTCTAGTACCGATTTTCTGTAACTCGTGAGGTATAAAAAGATCATAAATAAGGAGCGCACAACAGGCCGAACCACTGGCTTAGGTGTATGTCCATGGACATGAGACGTTTAAACGTCTCCTCTCTTCAACCGAACCTAATTTCTTGTCATTTTAATATGTGGTGAAATAATCAGGCTACTACAGGCGAGTTACTAAATTTGTAAATCAAATTAACGTTTCTTTAATAAAAATTGATTTTATTAGCCATATATATTTATAATATATATTATTATATATAACGAGATATATTTATACCCTCACTTTAGTGTGACGAGGGTCTATATCATTTGCTACAAAAAAGGGTGAACACATCGAAGGAGTGATCTAAGACCCTAAGTATGTTCGGAGGAAATCCGTTTTGGGTCATTTTAAGTCGAATGAGCAATGTCCGTTCGTCTGTCTGTCTGTCTGCTGGCTGGTGCGCACGATAACTCTCGAAAGGAGTAACCGATTGACTTCAAATTTGGTATGTGGTAATATTTTTTTCTATCTCCGGCTAAGTTCGAAGATGGGCCAGTTCAGTTCATTTTTATTATTCCAATTCATTCGTATTACAGGTTTTCTTAAATCTATTATCTTAAAGCTATCGCCTTTCATCTAACCCACCCTCGTGGTACTCTAGATATAATTCATTCTTATAATTATAATTAAATCTAAATATCGTGGCCAGCCCATTTATGCCCTTGAGATGGGCCATATTGGTCCACTCCTTCTAGTACCTCCCCCACAAAGGTTTAAAATGTTGTGAAATATTGATTCTTTAATAACTACTATACTACTTATTCAAATCTTCTGAAATTCCACGCATAGTATTAGTTTATTAGTCGCTATCAACTCGATAAAAATGGACGAAGTTGCCACGTCCCTTTAGGTACCTCCCACACAAATGCACCGTTTTGCACCAAAAATTAACAGCTTATAACATTAATAAAAATACTTGAAATTTTGCACAGGGTTATGCTTTTATATTGCCTACAGTCCAGAGAAAAATGGGCGTTGTTGCCACGCCCCTTTTGGTACCTCCCACACAAAGGTACCATTTTGCACCAAAATTTAACAGCTTATAACATTAATATATCCAAGTGTATAATAATACTTGAAATTTTGTACAGTGTAATGTTTTTATAGTGCCTATAGCCCTGTGAAAAATGGGCGTTATCGCGACTCACAAAGTGAGGGTATACCTTAGTCGGTTTACCCGACTGAAACTTTCTTACTTGTTTTTATTCGGAATGTTACTAAATTTCTTATCAAATCAACTTTTCTTTTATAAAAACTGTTGTTGTCGCATATTTTACAATACCCAGCTTAAATTAACTTACAAATGCAATATAAGTAAGTCATTATTTTTTGACTGCATGTAATACAGAGGGTAATGACATGTTTTACATGCTAATGCAATGTACAATGACATGTACATAAAATTTTTTTGATGGGAATATTCCGAGTAAAAAATATGTCTCGTCGTATTTAATTATATATGATATGTAAATGGTTATGAAAATCCTTACTGGTAAGGTGTTATTCAACCCCTTATTAAAATGACAATAATAACTACTTATATGTTGGATCTTCGTAAGCGTGGGAGTAAATAGTTATTTGTTAGCTTTTCGTATGCTTGCATTGAAGTACTTTCCTCCAATATCATGCCCATGTAAAAATAATCTGAAGGGTGGCTAAATGGTAAGTCATTATTTCTTTTGAATTTCACTAACCCGCCAGGTTACCTGGTAATGAGAGTTTTTGCTGGGTCTCGAACACTGTGCCCAGCCATGACAGAAACACTTCTATAGATGGGGAAGAAAGACATCCGACTGGTGATAGCAGAAGGGAGGTACGTAACCAATTTTTATGGATGATGCCTCTAGTATTTGAATTATATTTTTCATAAGTAAAATAAGCCCTATAAGAAGTATAAGTCCTATAGATCCGCGATACGGATTAAATTAAATGTATCACCTTTACGTATAACATTTGGTTCAGAAATAGAAAAATGGTCCATTTGTGTGGGATGAACTGAAAGAGGCGTGGCAAGTACGCCCATTTTCACGGGACTATAGTTACTAAAACTGCAAAGGGTCTGTGTGGGCTGGATTCAATGTTGTAAGCCGTTAACTTTTTGTACAAAATGGGTCATTTGTGTGGGAGGTGCCAAAATGGGCTTGACAACTCCGTCCATTTTTTTCAAGGTGATAGCTACTAATAATCCCTTGAGGGGGGAGCTACTAGAAAGAGAGCTTTGTATTGGGGCTGTATCAAAAAATGGACCGATATGCATCATTTTCACTGGGCATGATTGAATTTCGGCATGATCGGTTAAAAAATGCGCTCTCTAGAGCGTGAATATGTCTTATCGAAAGGGACCTTCGTATGGGGGCTATATTAAAGTATGGACCGATATGTCTAATTTTCACTAGGCACTATTGAATGTAATACACAGTACAAATATTTAAATTTCAGCAGGGTCGGTTAAAAAATGAGCTCTCTAGTGCGTAAATATGTCTTATCGAAAGGGACCTTCGTATGGGGGCTATATCAAAGTATGGACCGTTATGCCCCATTTTATATAGGGATCGTCCCTGGGTTAAGGGATAACTCTGTACCAATTTTCATTAAGATTGCATCATATTTGCGACCTGTGGTGTCGAATATAAAAAGGAACGGAACGCTAAACGTAGTGATACTGTTAGTGTTCTGTTCAAAAGAACAGTATCGCTACGACGTAGTGATACTGTTCTATGAACCTTACGTTATCGTAGTGATACCGTTCGTCGTGTTCTAAGAACGGTACGTTATCATAGTGGTACCGTTCGTGAACAGTAACACTAAAAAAATACATAACGTTAGTGTTCTCTGAAGGAACCGTTCCTATAACGTACTGTTTTTTTTCTGAACAGAATAAGTCATTGGGTGTCAAATCAGGGCTGTACGGCTGACGACCCATCAATTCGACGTTTTGGCCGGTCAAAAAGGCGCTGGTTTGAGCCGATGTGTGAGAGCTCGCATTGTCATGGTGCACAATGATTCGTCTTCTCTTGTTCGTTTTTCGAATTTCTCCGAAGACTTCAGGCAAACAAATTGTGGTGTACCACTCAGAATTGACCGTCCTACGTTGCTTAAGCGGAGCAGTCGCCACATGATCAGTTTTGCCGATGAAACAGGCGACCATTTGCTTCGAAGTGCTTCTTCCACGAACAACTTTCGTTGGATTTGGCTCGTCTTCGAAGACCCACACGGTCGATAGCTGTTTTGTTTCGGGCTCATACGCATAGTTCAAAGAACCGTCACCTGTGACTATCTTATAAACGTCTTTTGAAGCACCGCGATCATATTTTTTCAAAATTTCTTTGCACCAATCGACACGAGCCTTTTTTGAGCGATTGTCAAATTGTGCGGGATACATCGAGAAAAATCCTTTTTTACAGCCAGGTGTTCATGCAATATCGAATGTATGCTGGTGGAAGAAATGCCCAAGGATGCCTCTATCTCACGGTATGTCACATGACGATCTTGCATTATCAGTTCACGCACGGCATCAATGATCTGTGGCACAACGGCCGTTTTTGGACGACCTTCGTCTTTGAGCGAGCGTCGGCCACGATTGAATTCATTAAACCAGTTTTTCACAGTGCTATAGGATGGTGCTTCATCGCCATACAAAGATTTAAGTTCATCGATGCACACTTGTGATAATCCATGTCGAAAGTTGTGAAAAATGATCGCACGAAAATGTTCACGAGTTAATTCCATTTTTTTGTCAAATTGACTTTTTCAAGTCACCGTAAACAACACAAATAATGGTCGTACGTCAAAACGTTCTGAGTGCGTTTATACTAAAAAATGTCAAACTTTCCAATGGAAATGTCAGATGGCACCAGGCAACTCTTAGTTTTGCCTAGGCCATAAATATATGTAGCAACCCTCGTACTCTTACTTGATTTTTCCAAGTTGGCATTGTTTTCTTCTTTAGGATCGTGGCTATTAAAAAATGGAATAAAATATTTGTTTGCGATTTTTTTTTCTATTTTCTTCTTTGTGTCAGAAAAAAATCAAAAGATTTTCCAATTTGTTAACGACTGTTACTAAACCCCTGTTTCTTCGAGAAAGATATATTTCAAACATTTGTAGCCCTCATTCACCCTTATCGGGAATAAAATTCCACACGGAATTTGTTCCCTGTTCCCTAAATTGCACATTGAAAAGGGAACAAATTCCGTGTGGAATTTTATTCCCGATAAGGGTGATTATTACCTTATCAGGTTTATATTTCAAAAAATTTTGTCAAAATACTAAAGGTATCTTCAAAATACTAAAAGTATCTTCCATGAATATTGGAATTAAAGAAAATTAAGAAAAAACTAAACCATTAAAAGTGTTTGGTTTTGATTTTATAGAATTTATCCCTCAATCTACACAAAAATGTTTGTGGGCCATGGACAAAAAATAATGTAGGCGTTCTGATGGGTTCTGCGACATCAGATCAATAACTGTCGCATGTACGAAGACGAGGAGGAGACTGACACAATTAACCACATATTATGACAATGTCCTACACTCGCTGAAAAAAGACTTGGCTATTTTTGGAGTTTTCACAATCTATTACTTTGATTCTATTTGCAAATGTTGTCGTGAAAGCAATTCATAACTTTGCCAAGGGTCTCAAATGACTGTGGGGGACAGCATAAGTTCTTATAATTATAAATACTTATACTAATAATAATGCTTATAAATACTTTATGTAATTAATATTAAAATACTTCTCTACTGCAAAGTATTAAAGCTGTAATACATATGTACATATATAGGGGATTTCATGTGAAGTGAACCAATTTTTAAAACCGATGTCTTCTGATCGGGATGAAACAGCTACAACTTTTGAAATAATGCATCGATATTCTTCAGAATGGTCTCATTTCATTCATGACCATTCAGACTTTACGATAAAACAACTGTCTTTTTTTCGATGTTTTTAAGAGTTTTTAAATTCTTTTTTTCATTTTCTCAAAAAATAGGATTTTTCAGAAAATTTTGTAAGCTATATTTGAAACGCTTATAGGATGGATAATTGTATTAGAAGAAGTTTTAAAGCTTTTTTGAACTAATTATGATAAAAGGTTCTACAATTATGCTAAAAGGATTTCAAAAGAGAATAAAAGAAGTCGCAGGGACAAGTCGCAACTTGTAAATCGGGTCAAACTCGATTCCGAACGGAAAATTCCGTTTCAAGCGTTTCGGAATATACTTATAGAATAGTTTTAAGATTTGGCAAAAGTTATAAATCGAAACGGACCTGATAATTAAAACATTTATTTGTAATACAATATTTTTTTCTTGACTTTTGTTTTAATGATTTCTTTTTTACTTATCCCTCTTCTACTATTATTGCAGCAAAAGTGATTTATTAAAAGACATTCCAACCTTAGACGCAACCGCTGGCAGTGTAGGCTCCCCTTTTAAACGTACCGGCGGTAACAATATGCCGGTGGTAAGTAAAGTGAGTACCGACAGATTTTCCTCTAAAACTAATAAGATTTACAACTTTTCCTAAAATATTTTTGAATTATTGTTCAATATATTATTGGCAAATTTATTTACTTTTTTCCATTAATTTATGATTTTTTTAACTAATTATTATTTTTCTTTATCTACAAAACGAAAATGCTTTTTGTCCCTTCCGTTGTATATGAAAACAAAAAAATATTTCTTTGATTGTTTTATACACACTTATGATTTCCATACAAAACTCCTAAAAAATTTTGTTTTGCTGAAACTGCGAAAAAAAAAGCCTGTGAAAGAAAATGAAATCGATGAAATGGAAGCATGGTTAGGCAGCTCAGTAAGTAACGTGTATCTTTGTTTTTCTATTGATTTTCTTGGTTGTTGTTTTTTTTTTCTTTGCCATTTTGTTATGCCATCATTTACCATCATCAGTTCTTTGCTTTGTATGATTTCCGTACTTAGTTTCTTCCATCATGACACCATGCATACATTTTCAAAATAATTTGCCATTCACTACTGTTCACTACTAAATAGTTGTATTGCAACTTGTATTTAATTTTGCATTGTTGCTGTTTTTCTCTTTACTCCTATTTATTAAATTTGTAGAAAACAATTGAGGGTCTCGAGGAAACTGTGACAAGCTCAGAGTTTGATAAATTCCTGGAGGAACGAGCTGCCGCCGCCGAAAATCTTCCCACAATTAATGCGACGAATAACCTAGATAACGCTGCCCAGCAGCAGCAAGCACAGCCAAAAGCTAAGAAACCCGAAGAAGATCTTCTATTACTTTGAGCTTATCTTTGCTATGTCCTTGTCCTACACGCAAAAGCCTCCTCTACGACGATGACGACATTATCATCATCATCATACGAGTACATACAATATAACAATATTGGCTTTAGTTGTTTTCTTTTTTACTAAATGTCTAATTCAAATCCAACCAAGTAGTAGTACGATAGATACGAGTATAACATAACGCCGCAGAGAAGAAACGAAAGTGGAACTTAAACTAAGTACATATATATCAAAGGAAATCTAACATAACTATGATATAAAAGTATTGCTCTTATACTAAACATTATACACTTAAAACATACCTTATATAACAAAAAACAAAAAAAGAAAGTCAGAAAAAAACATCTCAATTTATATGATGCGATGTATTCAACTGTCATGTTTCAGTTTTGTATACGTTTTTTTTACAAAATGCTGTTGCTTTTATAATTTGCTCGAACTGTTTTACTTCCCTTCGCCTCATTTCTCTTAATTTGTTGCTCATTTTTCTTTTTTTGGTCTTTTTTTAGAATGATTTTTGATGATATAGTTTTAAGTTTCTTGTTGTTTTATTTTTTAAATATTGCTCGGAAAGAAATTGTGTAACACACTTTTTTTCACCCCTTTAAATTGTATATATCTATAAAAAAAACTTCATAGTTTTGCAAACTTCTGTTCATGATTGTTATATAGTATACATATACATATGTACATACATACATGTAAGAGTTAGCCAAGTTGGTGTTAATTAACACATTTATATATTAATATAAAAAAATATATATATATCAATATTTTTTATATTAATATATAAGCGCAGAGAAATGTCTTCATCAAATAATAATCATTCCGATTTGTCTGACTTTTATGTGTGTGCAATTTTTTTGTTTGTTTTGTAATCTTTTTAAAAAGCATTTTCCAAAATCCGTTTTATTTATTTTTAATAAAAATAAAGATTTAAGTTATAAAATAAATTGTATATGTATTATTTTGAAAACTAAAATAAAAATTACAAAAAAAAATGTCGTGAGTGATAACAATTCCCAAATACAATAAAAACACATTAATTAAATTGAAATACACAAAAAGGCTTTGCGAAGACTTCTTGATATATTTCTTTTGTTCCGTAAATTCTTTTACTTGTTCTAGTTACATGTTGGTAATAAACGCATAATTTAAGTGCAAATGTTTTGACTTCCTAAAATTATTATTTTGATAAATGCTTAGAAATTCTACATAATGTAACGCCTAGATCTACCTTAAGGTGGCGAGTAACGTCAATTCATGCAAAAAAAGGCATATTTTTGTGATTTTTTGTGACGACACAGTTAAAATCTTTTGATAAAAACCAATTGGTTCGTTTTCTATTTTCAAAATCGTATCGTTTTACTTTTTCTTCTACAGCTCTTGTACGTTTTCATGAAACCGAAAGTAAATGAAAAACGAAAAAAACTATCAGAAATATGGCAGCATAGTAATCAGAAACAGCTGTTTCAGCCACCGCCGTCAACAATATCGGTTCGACTCCAGATTCTGATTGGCGGTAGTGAAAATTAGGGCGTCGGAGTCTTGGAGTCGGGGAAATTTGCCCGGAGTCGAAAAATTATGGTCGACTCCGACTCCAATTTTGCAACATGTACCATTTATACGATAACATTTTTGCACTCACAAATTTTTGGGAAAACTATTTTAACCAAATATTTTTGTATGTCCAAAATATCTATAAAGTCAACAATATTATCGACTTTTTATTTAAAGACAGTTTTAGGAAAGTTATGTTTATATGTGATCAATTTAGCAATATTAATATGCTGCTAGCAAAATAAGAATTTTGCAAGACTATACGCTGTAAAAAACCAGGGGGAAAGGCCAATTACTGGCGAAGCCCACTATTTGATATCCTACACCACCTTGTTAGAGCAGAATAAGCTCAGATATAGTAAATATAAATAAGAAATATAAAAAATAATTAAAAAACTAAATCTAAACTGAATTTGTTCAAATTCGACAATATGCGTTAAATAAACTCTACTAAATTTCAAAATTATTGAATGTGGAATACAGCTCCCATAGCGCTACAAGGCTAAATATAAATAAACATTTATATCAGGCGGCAATATCGATCTGAACCGAGTTAGACCACTTGCAGTAGGTTTCCTCCCTGCTTTGAAAGAGTTATTATTGCCAAATTTCAGCAGGATCGGAGTGACATTTTGACATGTACTCAACAAACAACTTAAGATGAACAGACAGACGGACTGCTAGTGATTCTCAGTATATGAACATATATATTTTAAGGTGTGCTTACCTGTAGTATTTATTTAAAAATATGCCATAAAACAAACTTAAAAGCCCCTGTACCATATTGTGGTGTAGAGTATAATAACTAACGAACAAACTGGATTCATGAAGCGAACAAAATTTCCAAATTTCAATAAATTGAATTCATGTCTTAGTAGAAATATAATTTCAGAAATTTATGTTATTTAACTGCCGGTGTCGGAGCTGGAGTCGGCCCTAGTGAAAATAAATAAAACTTGTTAAAGCCAAATTGATGGAAGAATAGAGAAATGTGCATTCCGAAACAAGATTACACCGCAGAAATAAATAGAGTATAAGTAAATAAGTATATCCAATAATATACACCTCATATGGGTGCCTGGGCATAGGGATATCCCGGGGAACTGCAAAGCCGATGAACTTGCTAGGAAAGGGACGACATTACAAATTCTCGAAGAATTTGCATATATTGGTGCGCCACTATCCACGTGCAAGCTTTGGCTTAGGCAAGAGGCAATCAGGCAGTCCAACGAAAGATGGACAGAAATCGGCACCTGCAGGGTAGCTAGACAAATCTGGCCAAGGTATGACCTGAGAAGGTCAAAATATCTCCTCGCACTAGAGAGGAAACGATTGTCTACGTTAGTACAGGTTCTGACGGGACACTGCTTGATCGGCGAACACGCCAAAAGATTGGGTATTGACTCCAATGACTTCTGCCGAAGCTGTGGAGATGAGGAAGAAGTGGAGAGCATTGAGCACTTGCTTTGCGACTGTCCCGCTTTGAGTAAACGACGACTGGACATACTGGGGACGGCCTTTTTAGGCAGCCTAACAGATCTTTCCAGTACTGATATTCGTACTATCGATAAATTTATATTTCAAACAGGTTGGTTTCGATGAGGGGCATTTCAGCCCGTGGTAACACTAGGGACCTAAACTGGTCTATGTGAGCTTGTATATTCGCTTAATATTTTTTCTTCAGTTTTATAAGCTTTTATCGTTTGAATAAAGAGGAATTTTTAATGGTACTGGAAAAAATTGAACGTTCCTGAAGAGCTCCACAATACCTGGAATTATTCAATTGGCAACAACACTTCGTTTTCTTGCTACAGGAGCCTACCAAGGTGTTATAGGACGTAGATTTAAGTATGGGAAGAAGCACCGTTTCAAATATTCTATGGAGAGTTATGAATGCTCTCCAGAGTAAGATATATCCACATTTCATAAAACTATGACGTGGGAGATACTTTTGATTCGATTTGATATCCTTGTAGAAAATATAGTCAATCGCCCATGTGATGGCAATCGCATTTCGCCTAAAATTGGCGATTGTGATTTCAAGTCGCAAAATGCATGTTCTGAATTCTTTTTTAGCACAACATTTTGGATTTATTAAAATCAATTTATTAATTACAGTGGTAAATAACTACATCCATATGTGCATTTTATTAAAATTTAATTTCGAAGACCATTAAAATTGAAGGGGAAATTTTTGCATTTTGCGATTTGAACTCACGCGATTGTCATCACATGGGCGAATATATACAATTGCCAGATAGTTATAAGTTTTAATACTTGGAGCAGAAAAAGGTTTTAATATTTAATTGAGCTGAAGAAAGAGAAATGTCGCATATTGGATATGGTTTGATTTTCTAAATGACTAAACTCCAAAATATGCAAGATTCCTAGACAATATTAACCAAATAGCAAATTAAATGTTTTTATTAAGTTATTAAGTTTTTTGTTAATGATCGATTTAGTTAGATTTATTGAATGTTTTCACATTCGAATTGTTCAGCTTTTTCTATCAACTCTTCCTTTCGAAAGAGAGGCTTTTGTGGTGTATTGGAAAAGATAAGATTGTTTTGTCTTTTATGATCAAATTATTAAAAGACGGTTTGAGTCCTAGCCTTGACATCACAGTGTCCTATGAGAATACTCACCTAAACAATACTCTGTGAATGAAAAGGCATTCCTCTTTTCTGAACATGTTGATTTCCATTTCCGGAATAATGTGTTATTTTAACAAAAGCTCATACGGTAGGTCCAAGTGAACTATGTAAGATGGTGATGACATTAGCACCTACGTATTTATACATTTTTCCTATCATTTCCTGTCGATTCCCCAATTCTGTGCCTAAAAACTGATGTCCCTTTGAATGCTTTTATAAGGAACATTTTTTTATAAAAAAATAGAGTTGACCTGTTCCTTTACCTACTACATTTTACTACTTCAATAAGTTTTACCATTCTTCCTTGTTTCTGTAAGAATGGAAACTTGTAGTACGTAAGGGAACACATATATTGTATTTTAAACAACAAATTGACACAAAACGTATACAAATTTTCAAAGTTATACCGCCTCGGTCAATGGTAGTGGTAATGGCTCTGTACTAGCGAGAAAATCATCATCATCTTCCGTCTCACTGTCGATCACAGGTGGAGGTCTACGTTTTCGAGTACTGCTATGTGGTATGTTATCTTCATGCTCCTCCATTTTTTCCTCGTCGTCGTTATCGGCACTTTCATTGACCTCCTCGTATTTGCTAAGTCTCTCCTGCAGTTCGGCTATTTTTTGTTTTTTCGTATTTAGCAGTACGGCCACTTTTCTCAACAGTCTTCTCTCCAATTGATTCTTTTCCTCGACACACAGGCGATAGTCTTCCAGCAACTCGCGTGAATTTTGATCAAACTTGTGAGCTTTTTCGACACGATCTGTTAATGTTTTTGACTGACTATGCAGTTCTTCTATTGCCGAATCTAAAATTTCATAGTGATTTCGTATGCTTTTCAATGTAATTTCCAGGAATAACATTGGAATGGAGTCCTTTTGAGTTTTCCATATTTTTAGAATATGCTCAGCGTTTTCTTCCTCCTCCAATTTGTAGCTGCATCCCGGCATTGCAATGTATGTTGTTAAGGCCAAACGACATTCTTCGTAGTAATCTTTGTAAGGCATATCTAACTCATCGGCGGATTTCTTCATTTCCTCTGTGGTTATTACTCCATGATAACATTTGTTTGTTTGGGAATCTTTTGTAATGTAAAATAATTTGTAATTCTAAAACAATAAGCATAATACACTATGTAAGTATATCAAACCTTGCAACTTTAGCCTTATCTGATCGTCGTCCAGCCATCGAATTTGTATGTAGAAATAAGGTTTGACGTCTCCACCGACGTCTTCTGTGGTCTTCAGGAGCTTATTTATGGATACAGTAGCCATAAGACGAAAATAAGTAAAAAAGAGACCGGGACCTGATCTATGATAAAATTGTATTGTGAAATTATTATTTCGGTCACGCCAAAAAACGCCGAATGTTATTGTTTACTTTAGTAACGGTTGTATTTTTTGGTACTGCTTGAAGTTGCCATAATACGGTTTCAAGGAAATGCTCTAGACCATTTAGAAATAGACACTCCAAAGGCTGTCGATAGATGGCTACTAAAAATCTTCTCATTCGCATACAAACGTACGCGAAATTGACTTTTCCCCCATCTTGTGCAAATACAGCTTTCGACCAGTTTGTTAGGGTATCTCTTAAATACCAGTGAAAGCGTCCGGTGTCTGTCAAACTCAAATTTCATCCTAATATTTTCTGTATAGTGTGTGCAGAAAATATAATAATAAATAACAACTCTTTGACAGACGCCGAAGTCAGCTATTTAATAGCAGCCTTAATGGCAACATAGAAAATATATGTAAATAATTTTTAAATAGTTTTATTATATTCGAAGAACACCTGTAGTGGTTGTAATAAAAATATAAAGAAATAATTAGAGAAAATTGAAAAGCGTTTGTTGCATCAATCCGTATGTCGGTTGAGGGCTACTCTTAAATGCGAGCGAAAGCGTGTTACGTCTGTCAAACTCGAATTTCAACATGCAGTACTCTTTGACAGGCATCGTTTTCTCCCCAATGTTGCGGGGATAGGCCATTGCAAAATTGGAAATGTAATTTTCGAATTCAAAACATTATTTGAGGATAGGGAATTATTATAAATTCTTAGGTTTATTTGTCGATTAGAGAATTGTTTTTTTATCGGCGGCTGAGTTCAAGTCAGTTTGTTCTGGCGGCGGCGGCGCCAATTTGCGCCGCCTCGGCTCCTAACTCTGCTTTTGCGATACATTACGTCGACGTACGAATTAGGTGCCGGTATCTATATTCTTAGCGTGTAGTACTCTTTTATGCAACTGACAATAATCAAGTGGCGCTTTTAACGGTTTAAGGCACAGTTTATGAAATGAAAAAAACCGCTCAATTATTAGGAAATCTAAAAAAATTTTATAAAATAATATGTAAGTAGTGAGTAATAAGTAAACTAATTGTTCTCAAATAAATTTTGGGAAAAGGGGAACAAATTTCAGGCGAAATTTAATTCGCGATATGGGTGATTGTGTATCGTGAAAAATAATCGATTTTGTTTCTAGCTGCCAGCCTAAAATGGATATTAAGAAGCGACATTTCATTTCAAACTAATGTGCAACAAACCGACAATTTAATGGCGCCTGATGCGCAGTGGCTGCTCCATTCTATAGTACGAATGCATTTTTGACAAACGTCCTACGCTTTCACTCATGTTTAAGTAGTCGTCTAAGATCACAGACGGCGTCTGAACGACATCGACTTTGTCAACAACGATTTTTCATCATTTTAAATGATGTTAAAGGAAGCCACAACATTCATTTCATTCTTTATTAATACTTCAATATTGTTAATAGTAATAGTGAAACCATGCGATAACAAACTTTAAATAATTCCCTGCATACGTGTAAGTAATGATAAAATAATTTTTAGAATAACTTCGTAAAAGAACAGAATAAAGGTTGAAATAATACATTAATTTATGCATACATACATATAATTAAAATAATCCAAACATAATTGTAGGTTTTTTTTGTCAAGATTCCTGATTGGGAAAAGTTGTGTTTACATCCATTAGTGCTTTACGAGATTTTAAAAAAAGGATTTTCAATCACATTAAATATTTGTGAATGGGACATTTGATGATACTGTTTTATCGGGGGGATTTTATTGGCTGTCGCCAATGGTAGGGATGTGTCGGTGGAAAGGTCTGTGTGTAAAGGTACATCGCACAAACATGATTGTTTGGGATGCAAACAATTCTGGCTAGAGATGTAGTTTTGCAGTGCTTCATTCCTTTGACTATGTTGGTATCTATAATGTAATGCATCCTGATTGGTACTGTCCCACACCACTACAGCATTGCGTCCGAATTTCGTTATGGTTCTTAGCAACTCCCGTCTTGCATGTACAGCCTCTTCGTTGCATTTGAAAATGATTTGGTACTCAAAATAGCCGGGATATACCTCACGGCCCACAAGCTGATGGAATGTTACCAAAGCCGATATGGTTTCAAATACCGCTTTCGGAGTCATGCGATAGATCTTTCTGAGCAATAACACCGAACTATTGCGGGATTGCCGCACACGGATCATGGGGAATGAATTCTGGCGGAAAAGTGATGGTAGCCTGCAAAAGTAAGCAATAGACAAGAAATTATATGTACGTATACAAATCGTAAAATTGCATTGTTCTAATAGAGAATTGTAGTATCCTATCCTTACTTAAAGCCAGATCGGTTAAAATATGTGTTCTCTAGAGCGTCAAGAAGACAAATCGAAAAGGACCTCCCAAAGTGTACCAATCGCAATAACCAAATTGTCAAACAAATTCAAACTCAAGACATAGTTTAAGACAAAGTTCTCAGTCGAGAGTTATCCGTATGAAGGTTGCCCTCACGTTGTGTCAGGTATTAAGGAATAGTGGACAATTTTTTCTCATTCTGTATTATAGAGAAGAAATCTAATAAACTGTATGAATGATTCTGAATTTTTTGTGGGAGTACCAGATGGGGCTTGACAAATGAGACTATTTTGCTTGATTTCACCATCTTGTGTGGGAGGTACCAAATAACGCACATTTTTCACTGAACGGTAAAGGCATCACGTTGCACATCATTTCAATAAGTTTATGGTATTAAGTTATAAGGGTCTCTTTGTGAGGCAGGTACCAATAGGAGCGGAGAAATTTGGCAAGGAGATAGCAGCAGATTAACTATAACTATATGTATGTGGAATTGCAGAAGATGCGGATAGAGAATCACTATTTCACTAAATTGTAACCTGTAGAGGTACTAGAAGGAGTGAACCAATATGGCCCTGCTTAATACTTAGCCTGAAATAGAAAACAGTTTTATCATGTACTAATGAAGTCATTCGGTTACTCCTTTCAAGATTTGTCGTGTGCATCAGCCAGACAGACATACGGAAGGACGGACATTGATCAAATGACTTAGAATGTTATAAAACGTATATCCGCCGAAAATACTTATGGTCTTAGTTAATTCTTTCATTCTGTTACACTTAAGGCCCATAACAAATTATATATTATACCGACCCTCCATTCAAGCGGGTTTTTTAAAATGCATCTCCAGAATGTGAGTAGTCTTCAATTCAGTCAGTATAGTTTAAATGTTTATTTATAGGTTTATTCAGTGCTAAAAAGATTTGTTGTTAATTTATTTTTTTGTCAATATTTTGTTTATTTAAATTATAAATTTTTATCCGGTCTTTTTAAATATTTGAGTAGTTTCAATTCCTCCTTATTTATAGATTGTTTTTATCTTTTATATTTTTTATGTCTAAATGTTGTAGCCTATTTAACCATATATGGCCATAAGGCTTGGTTATATTTTTGAATTAAATAAATAAACAAAAAATAATAACAAAAAAAAAAAATGTTCGAAATTGCCCTGGCCCTCCTGGTACCACTCACACAATAATTGAATAACTCGAGATTAATGAAATGTCCGTTCTACCAGTTAATATGTTTTTCTTCAATTTCTTAATTGTTTCTAATAAAAATAACGTGCATGATTTTCTGAAATTTAAAAAGAAAACATATAACAAGTAAGAGAGTTTCAGTCGGGTAAACCGACTAAGGTATACCCTCACTTTGTGAGTAATGTAATATTGAATATTACATGAATTATTCTGTCAATATGTGTGGGAGGTACCAGAAGGGGTTTAGAAATACACCTATATTTCGCTGAATAGTAGATACTTTAAATACATTGCACTTTGCCGAATTATAAGCGTTTATGTGGACTGGTATATTAACGTTATGAGATATTAAATTGTGGTATGATTTGGCCATTGGGGCGTGGTAGTAACGCCCATTTTTCACTGGGCTATAGGCATTATAAAAGCATTACACTGTACAACATTTCAAGTATTTTTATACTCTGGTATTAATGTTATAAACATTTAACTTTTGGTGCAAAATGGTACTTTTTTGTGTGGGAGGTACCAAAAGGGGCGTGACAATAAGGCTCGTTTTTCACTGGACTGTAGGCACTTAAAAGCATTACACTGTACAAAATTTTAAGTATTTTTAAACGCTGGTATTAATGTTATAAGCTGTTAACTTTTAGTGCAAAATGGTGCATTTGTGTGGGAGGTACCAAAAGGGCCAATTTCGCCCATTTTTCTCGAGTTGATAGCGACTAATAAGCTAATACTATGTGTGGAATTTCAGAAGATTGGAATAAGTATAATAGCAGTTATTAAAGAATCAATATTTCACATCATTTTAACCCTTTGTGGGGGAGGTACCAGAAGGAGTGGACCAATATGGCCCATCTTCGAACATAGCCGGAGATAGAAAAAATATTACCACATACCAAATTTGAAGTCAATCGGTTACTCCTTTCGAGAGTTATCATGCGCACCAGCCAGCAGACAGACAGACAGACGGACGGACATTGCTCATTCGACTTAAAATGACCCAAACGGATTTCCACCGAACATACTTGGGGTCTTAGGTCACTCCTTCGATGTGTTACACTTTTTTCCGTAGCAAATGATATATACCCTCGTCACACTAAAGTGAGGGTATAAAAATGACAACTTCTATTAGAAGTCATTCACAATAGCAATAAACTTCAAGTTAACTAACGGAACCTTTCTGAAAACGAATTTTTGAACAGGGCGTTTTAAATGTTCATTTCATTTCATTTATTAATTTGTAATTTCAAAGCCCATTGGCCAATTTTAACAAAATTACATAATACAACAATTGAGTAAACTACAACATTAAAATATTCATGTGCTAAAACCTAGCTAAGATTAAATGCAAAAATTATTTGTTCCCTAGTTACTAAAATTTGTGTTAGCAGTTCCCAGCTAAATAAAAGTACTAATTATATATTTGATCTGAGATTTAGGATTCAGATCCTAATAGGTTAGATTTAAGACAATGTTATAAAGCTTGCCACAAATTGTTATACACGCTCTTGGCGATTGGAGCCCCCAAAGTGCAGGATAAGATTATCACGAAATGTTGTATCGGACATATTGAATGTTCTTAACGAATTAGGAAGTCTGTTGAACGCACGAGAGACCCTAACCTGAAACGATCTTTCCGACAATCTATTTTCAACTCTCGGAATAAGCAATAAATTGCAACGAGTGGAATGAGTGAACGCAAATGATTGCACCAAAAATGATGGGCACTGGTTTTTCCACACCTTATAAAATAACAACAGATTTCTGACGTCAACAAATTTCTGAAATGTGCATCCTAAGAAAGCTTCCACAAAAGGAGTTATATGCGAAAAATTATTCACTCCATATAGGTAACTGTTTGTTAGCTAACTTTTTCGATAAAAAATAACTAACGGAGGTACCTGAAAACGGCCGTAAATGATAATTTCCTATTTAGAATTATTCCTAGATATTTTGCTAGTTCGATAGGTTAGTCATAATAATCTCAAATTTACATTTCGATTTATTAGAATGCCAAATGCTTTTTTATCGTTTAGTAAGACCCAATTTACACGGTGCAACTTGTTCCTGTGACACAAGGCTTGCGAGCGAGTTGCACCATCTAAATTGGGTCTTTAAGATCTAAATAAAGCAATAACATTCAAAGACGAATGATATTTATTATTCATGTTTTTTTAATTTATCGTTTTCACTTTCGGAACAAGTGCAAATAATAAAATGTCCAGATTAGAGGCGATTCTAGTAAAAATCCCTAAATAATAAGCATCCGCAAGTTACACACATACATTACATAACATCTAACTTGTGGTTTATATTTTAGCACATATTTTAATTTCAAGCTCATTTTAATATTGTTTTTGTTTTTAATTTTCAAGCTCATTATACCCTCACTTTAGTGTGGCGAGGGTATATATCATTTGCTACGAAAAAAAGTGTAACACATCGAAGGAGTGATCTAAGACCCTAAGTATGTTCGGCGGATATTCGTTTTGGGTCATTCTAAGACGAATGAGCAATGTCCGTCCGTCTGTCTGTCTGTCTATCTGTCTGTCTGTCTGTGTGTCTGCTGGCTGGTGCGCACGATAACTCTCGAAAGGAGTAACCGATTGACTTCAAATTTGGTACGTGGTAATATTTTTTTCTATCTCCGGCTAAGTTCGAAGATGGGCCATATTGGTCCACTCCTTCTAGTACCTCCCCCACAAAGTGTTAAAATGTTGTAAAATATTGAATCTTTAATAACTGCTATACTACTTATTCGAATCTTCTGAAATTCCACACATAGCATTAGTTTATTAGTCGCTATCAACTCGAGAAAAATCGGCCAAATTGCTACGCCCCTTTTGGTACCTCCCACACAAATGCATCATTTTGCAGCAAAAGTTAGCTCCCACACAAAGGTAACATTTTGCACCAAAAGTTAACAGCTTATAACATTAATACCAGTGTATAAAAATACTTGAAATTTTTTACAGTGTAATGCTTTTATAGTGTCTTTTGCACTGTGAAAAATGGACGCTAGTTCCACGCCCCTTTTTGTACCTCCCACACAAAGGTACCATTTTGCACAAAAAGTTAAGAGCTCACAGCATGAGTACCAATGCCCGAAAATGCAACAACATTTTGCACAGTATAACGCTTTTGAAGTCCCTATAGCCCTGTAAAAAATGGCCGTTATCACCACGCCCCTTTTTGTACCTCCCACACAAATTGGCCAAATCATACCAAAATTTAATATTTCATAACGTTAATATACCAGTGCAAAAAACGTTTATAATTCGGCGCAGTGTAATGTATTTAAAGAATCTACTATTCAGTGAAAAATAGGTGTATTTGTTAAAAACATTCTTGTACCTCCCATACAAATTGACAGAATAATTCGTTTAATATTCCATATTACATTACTCACAAAGTGAGGGTATACCTTAGTCGGTTTACCCGACTGAAACTTTCTTACTTGTTTTGATATTGTTTTTGTTTTTCAATTTTCAGGTGAGTGCATAAAATATCTATGTATATTATGAACGATATTTAACCCTTAAATGCATCTGGTTGCCATTTGGCAACAAGCACTTCAGAGCGCTGTAATTATTGTTTTGACTGGAGATAACAGTTTATTTCATCGTGTTGTCATTTAGCTACGTACAGTTTATAATATTTCTGCAGAATACTCGTGTTTGTTGCCCAAAACAGTCGTTTTTGGTTCTGTTTGATAGAAAGCATTCACTTTTTTGTAAAACGCGTAAGGTTTGTACATTGAATTGTGTATTTTATAAGTAACGAAAAAGATTTGTGTGCATTTATTTTTTATTTATTATTTATTTTATTTATTTATTTATTTATTTATTTATTTATTTTATATGCCTTAATTATTTTTAAAAATGTTCTTTGAAAAATGTAGCATAATGTAGCCATTTGGTAACAAACCCTTATCCTTAGAAATAAAGGACATTTTGAGTTATAAAAATTTTTTAAAATTATTTTCAGACTCTGTGACCTATAATCTTTCGTTATAAATAAAAATTATTCTAAATTAGAATGTCATGCATTTAAGGGTTAAGGTAAGATTGACGATAGATAGAAAGTCATAATTCCACCCATCGATTTCTTGCATATATAGCGAATAAATAGTAATGTACATATCGTCACCTTAATTCAGAAAGGGCGTTGCTGACAATTTTATTGGAATATGTAACAACGCTATTTTGAAAAATTTGTAAGTTATACCCCTTTCTTTGACACCCATAAATAATACATACACACAAAATTTTGACAAAATTCGACTACGAAAAGTCAGCGAGGATATCGACTAAATTTGGAAGGCTGATTTATAAAGAGAAACAATTTCATATACGTACTTTATATTGCATTTAATTTTATATTTTAGTATAATTTTGCTTTTCAAACCTATTTGAACTAAATTTTTTGTTTTTAATTTTCAGGTGGGCTTTCTAAAAAATCTATATCATCATCTGATATTGTGAACGATATTAAAGGGAAGATTGATAATATATAATTTCATAATTTCTCACCATCGAGTTCCTCCGATTCTTTATTGAAACGACAATTTTTTTCGAAATCGCTTTTTTTAAATATTCTTTAAAAATTTTACGTCATACATCTTTTCTACGGAAGATGCATAACGTGATTTTGAAAAAAAGTGACGCCCTTTGCTTGACACGCATAAATAATTTACACAATATTTTGACATAATTGACTGTGCAAATCAATTAATGTTGTAATGATTATTTATAAAGGGAAAAAGTCTTTTCGAATGGTAATGATCTATCATTGGAAATTATTAAAAATCTGCAGTAAGTAACCCAACCATATACGGATACCTGCATTCCAAGGTATTCTTAGTCGACTTAGCATATTTTATGGTATTAGGATACTTTATAATGGCGGTATCCGATATACGAATACACCAATAATAAAATCGGTCAACATTTAACTCGATTAGGCCAATGTTAAAATGAATATTTATCAAAATTGGTACTGTATTCAAAAATTAAATGGTTCATGCTTAATAGATAAAGCCGAATTCGTCGTTATCATTTTGTAAAAAAATAAAACAAAATGTATTTTGCTAAATTATAATATTAAACATCAAAATTTAACTCCGCCGTTGTATTCTAAGCCATTCAAGGAATCAATTGTAAAAAACCCGAAAAAATATAGGCAAATGGAGCATTTTCCAGGGGAAATTTTTTCTGTGTTCTCCTTTATATACATTAGGTCGGGTTGATTTGTTTTCTTTTTAATCGCAAAAACGTAAACTACATCAAATTCTAAGAAAATTCTCCGAAGAAACCATGTATCTAAAACAAAATCCTAATCCGCGCCTCTCGACTTGAAAATTGATATGCCCGCCTTTGGCAAAAAAAAAAATAAATATTAGAAAAAATAGATTTTTCCAAAAAGAAATAGAATTTTCTGAATAAAATTGTTTAGTAAGGTAGTTTATTTGCACTTTATATCTTTTCTACACTCAAAATATTTTTCATTAAAAAAAATATTCACCCAAGTAAAAAAGTTTGTATACAATTTCAAGTCGAGAGGCGCGGATTAGGTTTTGATTTTAAACCCATGGTTTCTTCGGAGAATTTTCTTAGAATTTAACGTAGATTACGTTTATGCTATACGATTTTTAATTATTTTTTCATCCATACAAATCAACCCGCCCTAATATACATACTACATATACTTTTATCGCGAATACGAAATGGAATTTCTGTAATTTTATTTCATAACTTACAAAATATTAATTTCAGCCATATTTTCTTGGATTTTAGAGACACTGTAATGTATACTATACATATGTAAAGGGTCTTTCAATAAGGTTTCATTTTGATATATAAGAAGAGTATTTTAAAAGGGAAATTATCGTATATTTATATAAAGAAAATGGTATGCACTTTATAATGAAAACCAATATCAGTCAAATGACAGCCATGTATGGCTACGCTTGCAGGACCATATTCTTTTCATGAAATTTTGAAATTTATGTCCTCGATAACTTCATGAATTTTATATTTGAGGTCTTGAAGTCACAGTTCGCAAAACTAAAGCATTTTTGGGTCGTCGTGAAGCACCTTGTCGGACAGCAATACAGAAATTGGTGGAAAAATTCGAGCTGTTGGTACAAGTTAGTGATGTGAAGAATAAAACCCGTGCACGTCGCTCAAGAACAACTGAGAATATTGCTGCTGTAGCCCAAAGTGTTGAAGAAAACCCAGGTCTGTCATTACACCGTATCTTGCATAAAGACTTGGGTCTTAAGGCTTATAAAGTTCAGCTAACACAAGAACTCAAGCCGACCGATCATCAACAACGTCGTGTCTTTGCTGATTGGGTCCTTGAAATACATGAAAATGATCCGGAATTCCATCGAAAAATCATCTTGAGTAATGAGGCCCAGCTACGTCAACAAGCAAAATTGTCGCATCTGGGGCTCGGAAAACCCAAGAGTTATTGTTGAGAAGCCTCTTCATCCTCAACGTGTAACTGTTTAGTGCGGTTTATGGTCCGGCGGGGTCATTGGACCTTACTTTTTCGAAAATGTGGTTGGATCAACAGTTACGGTGAATGGATTGCGCTATCGAGAGATGATTAATGATTTTTTATGGTCGGAGTTGGATGGTATTGATCTGGACAACGTTTACTTTCAACAAGACGGCGCAACGAAACCATTGCTTTGTTACGGGAAAAGTTTCCGGACCGTGTTATCTCTCGAAGAGGTGATCACAAGACCACCGAGATCTTGTGATTTAACACCTTGCGACTTCTTCCTTTGGGGCCACGTGAAAGATAAGGTCTACGCCAACAGCCCAGCGTCGAGTCAAGACCTCAAAGATAGAATAGGGCAGCCACATTGCGAATTGTTTATGGAAAATTTCATGAAAAGGATATGGTGCTATAAGGGTGGTCGTGGTGGCAATTTGGCTGATGTTGTTTTTATACCCTCCACCATAGGATGGGGGTATATTCATTTTGTCACTCCGTTTGTAACACCTCTAAATATTGATCTGAGACCCCATAAAGTATATATATTCTTAATCGTCGTAAAATTCTAAATTCAAGATTTAGCCCTGTCCGTCCGTTGCAATCTATAATACTTGAGCTAGGTGGCTGAAATTTGGTATAGATACTTCTTATAGCTGCAGTTAACTTGGGATTGAAAATGGGCGATATCGGTCCATATTTAGATATAGCTCCCATATATAGCATCTAACTTGTTGTGATTCCTACTGTTCTCATCTTTTTTATCCCCTCACCTTAGAGAGGAGGGTATATATAATTTGCTACGAACCAAAAGTGTAACACATCGAAGGAGTGACCTAAGACCCAAAGTATGTTCGGCGGATATCCGTTTTGGGTCATTTCAAGTCGAATGAGCAATGTCCGTCCGTCTGTCTGTCTGCTGGCTTGTGTGCACGGTAACTCTCGAATGGAGTAACCGATTGACTTCAAATTTGGTATGTGGTAATATTCTCTTCTATTTCCGGCTATGTTCGAAGATGGGCCATATTGGTCCACTCCTTCTAGTACCTCCCCCACAAAGGGTTAACATTTAGTAAAATATTGATTATCTAATAAAAAAAATGGGCGTTATTGGCACGCCCCTTTTGGTACCTCCCACACAAATGGACCTTTTTGTACCAAAAGTTAACAGATTTTAACTTTAATACCAGTGCATACAAATACTTGAAATGTTGTATAGTGTAATGTTTTTATAGTACCTAGAGTCCAGAGAAAAATGGGCGTTGTCGGCCGCCCCTTTTGGTACCTCCCACACAAATGGACTTTTTTGTGCCAAAAAATTAACAGCTTTTAACTTTAATACCAGCGCATACAAATACTTGATATTTCGTACAGTGCAATGCTTTTATAGTACCTAGAGTATAGAGAAAAGTGGATGTAATTGACACGCCCCTTTTGGTACCTCCCACACAAATGGAGCATTTTACACCAAAAGTTAACAGCTTATACATTTAATACCAGTGCATATAAATTCTTGAAATTCTGTACAGTGAAACGTTACCGTTATTGGGACGCCCCTTTTGGTACCTCTCACACAAATGGACCATTTTGTACCAAAAGTAAACAGCTCTTAACTTTAATACCAGTACATACTTTAAAGTTGTTAAATGCAATTTAAATTGATAATAATGTAAATAAAAAAATAAATAAATTTAATAATATTTTTTGAGAATCAAGGTGAGGGGATTCATTAGTCGGTTTACCCGACTGAACTTTCCTACTTGTTTTGGTACGATTTGGTCATTTTGTGTGGGAGGTACAAAGAGGGGCGTGGTGATAACGCCCACATTTCACAGCATTGTAGGCACTATAACAGCATTACACTGTACAAAGTTCCAAGTATTTATATGCACTGGTATTAAAGTTATAACCTGTTAACCTTTGGTGTAAAAAGGTCCATTTGTGTTGGTGGTACCAAAAGGGGAGTGGCAATACTCGATAGCCTCGCGAATTCTATCTTTGAGGTCTTGAATCGATGCTGGGCGGGCTGTTGGCGTAGACCTTATCTTTCACGTTGCCCCAAGTCGCAAGGTGTTAAATCACAAGATTTCGCTGGCCAATTGTGATTACCTCTTCGGGAGATAACACGGTCCGGAAACTTTTCCCGTAACAGAGCAATGGTTTCGTTGCTTGTGTGGCACGTAGCGCCGTCTTGTTGAAAGTAAACGTTGTCCAGATAAATACCATCCAACTCTGACCATAAAAAATCATTAATCATCTCTCGATAGCGCAATCCATTCACCGTAACTGTTGATCCAACCTCATTTTCGAAAAAGTTAGGTCCAATGACCCTGCCGGACCATAAACCGTCACACATTGAGGATGGAGAGGCTTCTCAACAATAACTCCTGGATTTTCCGAGCCCCAGATGCGACAATTTTGCTTGGTGACGTAGCCACCGAGGTGGAAATGGGCCTCATCAGTCAAGATGATTTTCGATTTTTCAAATTTTGATAATTTCAATGCGTTGTTGAATCGTGTATCGTTCCATTTTTAGTAATTGCGTAGTTTCTACTTGTCAAATGTTAAAGAATAAAAGCTTCAAAGGTGACAGCTACCGAAATACCGGGTGATTCAAAATAACACCTCTTGTTGGAAAACCCTGCACATACTAGTTAATAAAATATGGGACCCTTTATACTATAAACGGTCTGTAAATTATGGAGGCGGCGATGTCGTGGTCTGCGCATGCTTTTCCGGTAACGTGGTTGGACCCCTCTATACAATAAACGGAATAATGAACAGGTTTATGTACTGCGAAATCTTGGAGAATTCCATGCTTCCATATGCTGAGTGAATTGTTGCTCTATTACGGCAATTTCAACACGACAACCACACGAATAATGCCGCGAAATGATTCAATGATTGAGTTATAAAGGAAGGGGTTGACGTTATGGAGTGGCCAGCTCAACCGTAGACTTGAATCCCATTGAAAATTATTGGGAAATTTTCAACAAAGAGATAAATCGAGAAAGCGTAGGTGGAGATAAAAATAAGCTATTTCAGGCTATTACAGATCCTTGGAACTCCTTAGATACAAAGATAACAAGAAATCTTATTGATTCCATGCAAAAAGAAGCATCGCCGTCCTTGAAAATAAATGGTTTTCCACAAAAAGTAGAAATGCATAGTCCAATATGTTTTGTCGTGCGAATTTTAGACCTTTTTGTTTTTTTTTTGTGAAATCATTTTTTAATTTTAAATAATTTAAGCAGCCAAATTGCCGTTTTTTTGTTAAATACATGCAATTTCTTTGATAATAGGTACAATTTTTGGAATATATTGTTTTTGTACTCAGGCTCAAGATCGTTATTTTTGTTTTCAGTATATGAAAACAACTTTGTTAAAAATTAAAGAAGAAGTAAGTGACATGTATTGGGGGGTGGTTGTAATGGTTGGAAAGACAGATCTGTTTCGGAGCCAAAAATCAATATCCTTATTACGATTACTTCAGTCGAAATTATTAGAATATATACGCACAGCCAAGTATGATTACGCGAAATACTGAAAACAACAATAACGATCTTGAGCCTGAGTACAAAAACAAAATATGTACTATGAAAGCAGATCGAATAAAACAAAAACAAGAATTTTTGGAATATATCATTGATAGTTTTCAGATTTTGGAGATTGAACAGAAGTATGAAGTTAGTCCAAGATGTATTGCCTGATACTACAAGTGCCATTTGAAAGATTTTAACATCCTCTCTAAGAATTATAACTTCGAAACGGCGGAACATTTTCTGTGTCACTGCCCGGCTTTCACACATGCAAGATCCCAACATTTCGGGTCCGACATATTACCAGACTTGACTCATTCAGAGGATATGACTGGAAGACACTGAGAAAATTCGTGTCTAGTACCGATTTTCTGTAACTCGTGAGGTATAAAAAGATCATAAATAAGGAGCGCACAACAGGCCGAACCACTGGCTTAAGTGTATGTCCATGGACATGAGACGTTTAAACGTCTCCTCTCTTCAACCTAACCTAACCTGAGGACATCAAAAGGACGAAAATGTCCTTAATCCTGGATTATCCTGAACATTTCACAGAATTGTTATCATTTGTGTGAGAGGTACTAGAAGGGGCGTAGCAATAACGCCCACTATGTACTGTAAGTATTTACTATAAAACATTACACTGCACAAAATGTCAAGTATTTGTATGCACTGGTATTAATGGGTCGGGCACGCGCTGCGAAGACCTCATGCTGACCCTATGTTCCTTATAGGAACCAAAAAAGAATCTAAATATGGATAGTGCTTCCTCAAGAGTCACAGGTCAAAAATTCGATCTTTCTTTTTTTTCGCCTCCTTTTCAAAAAATACTAATTTTATCTAAAACAGTTTATTTCGGTCACTTTTCACGGAAATTTAAAATATAAATTGATATATCTCTGAATCGATTTAATTTTTTTCCTTAAATTTTTTTATAAAAAATGGTCCATATGTACTCTACCGATGGTGTATATTCTGGATTGGGGAGGACTTTGGTTCAGAAGTTACAAAGAAAAAAAATTTGTATGTGTTTTCAACTATATTTTGTTTGTTGATTTTTTTTCAAATATTTTTTCTTTGTAATTTGGTGAAGATTTTTAGTTATTAATATAACTTCTTAACCAAAGTTGTGCCCACTCCAAAATTTACACCATCGGTAGAGTACATATTGACCATTTTTTATAAAAAATGTAAGGAAAAAAATTAGATCGATTCTGAGATATCACAATTTATATTTTTATTTCCGCGAAAAGTGACCGAAATAAACAGTTTTAGATAAAGAAAGTATTTTTTATGTAAAGTACTTGGAAAAAGCTTTAAGAAATGATATTTTCTATTTTCAATTCCTTATGCTTTGTAGCATTAAAATTAACTTAAAAAAACAATTACAGAGGAAAAAATCAATTTTTTTTAACTTTGACCTCGCCCTCTTCCTCCAATTTTCATTTAATTTTTTTAATATTGTGGGTCGTTGCTGCCATATACTAGGGAAACATTTTCTGAAAATTTAAGAAAGATCTAGTTTTTGACCTTTGGCACTTGAGAAAGAACTACCCATATAGGTACCTACGAAATTTTACGTCATTCGGTCACTCCTTTCCAGAGTTATCGTTAGCACCAGTCAGTCGAACTGACGACAGACGGACGGGAATTAATTCATATTTTTTTTTAACCAATGGAGACCAAAGATACGTCTGTGAAATTGCATCCAAATCTACATATCGTCACCTGAAATCCAAAATAACGTAACCCACATGTCCATGATTTTTCAGGAGAAGCAAAAAACAAAGTAAAGCAATTTTAAGCTTTTGACCAAATTTAGAGATTTCAGACATTAAGGCGAAATCAAATAACAAATATAGCGCAATTAGCTGTGACGTACATTCTGAATTAAATAAAATAAAATTTTATGAATCTTTCCGCTTTTTTAGTGAGCTTGTTTGCTGTAACGTCATTTTGAATATCACTCATAAAATGGTCAATTTTTGATATTGAACTCCAAAATTTTGTAGGAATGTGTAGTTTAGTCTAATATACTACAAGGTGGCGCAAAAGTAATCCTCCTATCAGAAAATGCTATAAATTTTGCGATTGGCCCCTAATGTCAGTTCTGTTTTGACATTTGTGTAGTAAACACATGCGAAATACACGATAATAAACAATGTTACGCTACACTGCTCCAGAACGCGGAATATTGCTGACTTTTTATTTGACCAATAATCGGTCGGTGACTTTGGCACAGATTTCCTGGCCGTCCAACGCCTACTGGTGAAACACTGCGACGTTTAGCCGCTCGCCTCGAAGAGACTGGCACAACACGAGATGCTGCCACGCGTGGCAGACCCCGGAGTAGCCGTTCTGCAGAGAATATTGCTGCTGTGGCCGAGGATGTCATGGAAGCGCCGTCGACATCGACCAGACGACGTGCCACGCAAATGGGTATCAGTCCACGGTCTCTACAGCGAATTTTGGTACAAGATTTGAAGATGTTTCCGTACAAAGTCCAGATGGTGCATCAGCTGTTAGCTGCTGACCGCCAATCGCGTCTATCATAACATCGAAAGGTTAGTTTTGCGCCACCTGTTATAATCAATCATAAAATAGATTTTTTTGATGTTACGTGATTTTGGATTTCAGATGACGATATGTAAATATTCAGAGTGGGTCGGTTTCATTTGGAATTATCCCATACTTTTCATATACATACATATGTATGTATTTAGGCAATTTTTTTGGACGATTTTTGATTTTTAAATTGTATTGACATATGCTTCTGATATTTTGCATTTTTATACCCTCACTTTAGTGTGACGAGGGTATATATCATTTGCTACGGAAAAAAGTGTAACACGTCGAAGGAGTGACCTAAGACCCCAAGTATGTTCGGAGGAAATCCGTTTTGGGTAATTTGAAGTCGAATGAGCAATGTCCGTCCGTCTGTCTGTTTGCTGGCTGGTGCCCACGATAACTCTCGAAAGGAGTAACCGATTGACCTCAAATTTGGTATGTGGTAATATTTTTTTCTATCTCCGGCTAAGTTCGAAGATGGGCCATATTGGTCCACTCCTTCTAGTACCTCCCCCACAAAGGGTTAAAATGTTGTGAAATATTGATTCTTTAATAACTGCTATACTACTTATTCGAATCTTTTGAAATTCCACACATAGTATTAGCTTATTAGTCGCTATCAGCTCGAGAAAAATGGGCGAAGTCGCCACGTCCCTTTTGGTACCTCCCACACAAAATGCCCAAATCATACATCAATTTAATGTCTCATAACGTTTATACCAGTGCACATAAATGCTTATAAGTCGGCACAGTGCAATGAATTTAAAGTAGCTAATGTTCAGCGAAAAAAAGGTGTATTTGATAAACCCCTTCTGGTACCTCCCACACAAATTGACAGAATAATTCGAGTAATATTCAATATTACATTACTCACAAAGTGAGGGTATGCCTTAGTCGGTTTACCCGTCTGAAACTTTCTTACTTGTTTATTCATATATCGCCAAAAAGTTTTGCATATTATTGCATATATTTTGCATATTTCTTTTTGCGTATTTTTGCATATTTTTGATATGCACTCAAATTATTCAAATTTGAGTTCTGAAACGTCTAAATACAAATATTGGTTCAAATCGGATGAAAATTTAAAGATATGCAAAATTCCGAGGTCTGGTGATGACTTATCTACTTACTTTATAATTTTTGCTAAAACCTTCTAAACGAGCATGATTTTACGTAGGGATTTCAAAAGAGAATTGAAGAGAATTGCAGGGCCAAGTCGCACTGTGTAAATTGGGTCAATATCTTTTGATTAGATTGACGGATAAGCACCAAATTTTTACTGAATATACAGGGTTTTCCAACAAGAGGTGTTATTTTGAATCACCCGGTATTTCAGTAGCTGTCACATTTGAAGCTTTTATTCTTTGACATTTGACAAGTAAAAACTATGCCATTACTAAAAATGAACGATACACGATTCAACAACGCATTGAAATTATTAAAATTCACTACAACAAGTAAGAAAGTTTCAGTCGGGTAAACCGACTAAGGTATACCCTCACTTTGTGAGTAATGTAATATTGAATATTACTCGAATTATTCTGTCAATTTGTGTGGGAGGTACCAGAAGGGGTTTATCAAATACACTTTTTTTTTGCTGAACATTAGATACTTTAAATTCATTGCACTGTGCCGACTTATAAGCATTTATGCGCACTGGTATAAACGTTATGAGACATTAAATTGTGGTATGATTTGGGCATTTTTTGTGGGAGGTACAAAGAGGGGCGTGGCCATAACGCCCATTTTTCACAGGGCTATAGACACTATAAAAACATTACACTGTACAAAATTTCAAGTATTTTTATACACTCGTTTTAATGTTATAAGCTGTTAACTTTTGGTGCAAAAAGGTACCTTTGTGTGGGAGGTACCAAAGGGGGCGTGACAACAACACTCATTTTTCCCTGGACTGTAGGCAATATAAAAGCATAATACTGTACAAAATTTCAAGTATTTTTATACACTGTTATTAATGTTATAAGCTGTTGACTTTTGGTGCAAAATGGTGCATTTGTGTGGGAGGTACCAAAAGGGACGTGGCGACTTCGCCCATTTTTCTCGAGTTGATAACGACTAATAAGCTAATACTATGTGTGGAATTTCAAAAGATTCGAATAATTAGTATAGCAGTTATTAAATAATCAATATTTCACAACATTTTAACCCTTTGTGGGGGAGGTACTAGAAGGAGTGGACCAATATGGTCCATCTTCGAACTTAGCCGGAGATAGAAAAAATATTACCACATACCAAATTTGAGGTCAATCGGTTACTCCTTTCGAGAGTTATCGTGCGCACCAGCCAGCAGACAGACAGACGGACGGACATTGCTCATTCGACTTAAAATGACCCCAAACGGATTTCCTCCGAATATACTTGGGGTCTTAGGTCACTCCTTCGACGTGTTACACTTTTTTCCGTAGCAAATGATATATACCCTCGTCACACTAAAGTGAGGGTAAAAAATGGTGAAAATCTGCAATGGTGAAATCCGAAATTCCATCGAAAAATCATCTAGACTGACGAGGCCCATTTCCACCTCGGTGGCTACGTCAACAAGCAAAATTGTCGCATCTGGGGCTCGGAAAACCCAAGAGTTATTGTTGAGAAGCTCACCATCCTCAACGTGTGGCTGTTTGGTGCGGTTTATGATCCGGCGGGGTCATTGGACCTTACTTTTTCGAAAATGAGGATGGATAAACAGTTACGGTGAATGGATTGCGCTATCGAGTGATGATTAAAATATTTAATCTCTTAACTTTTATACTATTCCGAATCATAATCAGCACATATTTCATTTCGCAAATATTAACCTTTGTTCTTTTTATCCCCAATTTTTCATAAAATATATGAAAAAATTGAGTAGGTGTATCGTTTTCGAATTATTTGAAAAATTGACAAATTCTGTAGTCTAGTTGCGATTTTTAAGGATTTTAATACATTTTATTCCTAGGTTTTTTAACTCTGATGTACTTATCATAAAAAGTGTACTCGTATAGCGCAAAAAATTTTGCGTATTTATTATTATTACTTCAGACTAATTAGTTTGTATGTGAAATAATTTTCACATAGTAAAATCATTTCGTTTTCTAAATTTCAAAATTGTGGGATTCCCCCTTTTTACACAAGACACATGTATCATGAAAACCAATAACGCATTCTTCACACTTCCACTCACCTTGAAATGGCCAACTGCATTAAAGATGGATTCATATATTGCAAATAGGCGAAGCCTCTGGAATCACCTGAAAAATTTACTTTGAAACGCAAGACATAGACTTCGCCCAATTTTGAGGCTATTTCAGCCAAGTTCTCTGCTTTAGCTTCACTCGGAATACCACTAAGAAATATCTTAAAACAAAAAAAATAAAATTACTATATGAATAAAAACACCTTTCCACAGCCTCAAAAAGAAATCGGAAAAAACGCTTACCTCTCCCGCACAGGCATTTAATTGGGTTTGCAGTGGCTCATCCAAAACTTTGCGACTTTTCAAATATTTCGTCCCATTCTCCTGATACGAATCATACCATTTTGAGGGATGTTCAAAAACTGAACGTGCCAAAGAATAGTTATTTTGCGTCTGTGTATAATTTGCCATCATAATTCCTGAAATTGCTGCTGCTACTCGACCATTCAACACAAACAAAAAATGAAACTTTGTTAAATTTCCTGGAATTCAATTCCTCGTTTCTTGCTTGTTTGTCGTCGGGGAGGAATTCCTAGAATTTTCCTCACATGCAGACAGAACTTTTTGTACACTTTTGCAAAATGGTTGGATTATATAATGCAGACAAAAATCGCGCCATATTTGAAAGTATTCAGCGTAGCGTATTCAGCTATTTAAATTTGAAAAGAAAAAAGTCTGCAAATGAAGTGAGCGATGTTGCTGCAGTCGATGCTCTGCTTATTTCTGCTGCGGCTGAGAAGGGGAAATATTTTAATTTTTTGCCTCTGCGAACAGAAGAAATTCTCGGAATTCAAAAGGATTGCCATATGACAATAAAATTCTCAATTATTTCAAAGAAGGCAAATCAAATATTAAGGAAAAGAAAGCAAGGTATTGATTTTTTGGAAAATATTGTTGCGTTTCACAATAATACCGTTTACTTGCAATTTAATTAATGACATTTATAAAATCAGTTAACAATTGGTAATGTGTTAACCTCTTAACGAGCAGCCACAATTTTTCCGATGGAACTCAAATGGGAAATTAAAATTTTTTTAATTCAAAGACGTCTGGACAATTAAACATTAATTACAATATGCATACAACTAAGCTTTTTAACCAAGGTTAAAAAACTATTCAGTGGTATGAATGAATGTACAATGAATTTAGGTTGTATTTGTACCTATTTTTTCCTTAATTTATTAGAATTTTATAAGGTATTTGATCCCGTACTTGGTATCTTGTCGAAGTACATTTAAAATCTATTTTTATTTAATTGCAGGACAAAAAGAATAAATTATGTTTTTTTGTGAAAATAGCTTTCAAAATTAAAAATAATTTTAATTAAAGGAAAGTTGACTCAGTCCATGGTCAACTGCGTATTTTCTGGGTACCGGGACACAACGGTGTGATTGGAAATGAACGAGCAAACAGCTTGGCTTCAAAGGGCAGATAACTTCGAGTAATAAACTTGGAAAATTGGAAACCTTTCGAAGCCACGAAGGATGAGTTGAAGAACTGGCTCAGAAAACTGTGTGGAATAGAGCAACTGCAAAGATACTGTGGGGTGACCCAAATGAGAAGAAAACAAGTAGTTTTCTGAAACTAAACAATATCGAGATTAGTAAGATGATGAGTGTTCTAACGGGACACTCAAGCTTACAGGCACATCTTCATCGCATAGGACTAGCAGAAAACGACGAGTGCTGGGCATGCAGGGAAAACATCGAAACGTTGGAACATTTTCTGTGTCACTGCCCAGCTTTCACACATGCAAGATCTCGATATTTCGGTTCCGACATATTCCAGACTTGACTCATCTGAGAGGATATGACTGGAAGATACTGAGAAAATACGTGTCTAGTACCTATTTTCTGTAACCCGTGGGATATAAAAATCATAAATAAGGAGCGCACAACAGGCCGAACCACTGACTTAAGTGTATGTCCATGGACATGAGACGTTTGAACGTCTCCTCTATTCAACCTAATTAAAGGAAGGAAAGAAAGTTTATTAATTAGAGAAATTGAACACTAGGCAACAACTTTCTGCGTATTTTTTGCAGTCTGGACAGAAAAAATATTTGAACAAACTTGAATGGGCTTTAAATTTCGTTGGAGGTACCTTTATTTTTTGACTAAACTTTCGAAAGGAGACATCCAATCAGCTCACGTAATACAACAAATTGGAGATAAAAATTCTTTGGCAACCAATGTTGCAAATAACTTTACTTAAACAGTGATTTAAGAACAGTGGGATTGAATTGATTTTTTCTAAATCTTTTTACGGCTTGAAAAAAATTCATAAAAATAAATAGAAATCGATAAAATTATTTGTATTTCATTTTCGAATGGCTAGCACTCTAACTTAATAATGTAATGCTTTTTTGGAAACAACTATGCCATTAGCCGTTTTTTCCTTTAACATCGCGTTTTCGAGATATTTAGCCACAAAGTTTGCTGGGTAAACAAAGAGGATAGTAAATTCGCGTCCTTTAACCTAAAATTCAGTTATATTTGTAGTATAGAAAGCTTCAGAATAGGTGTTTCATGTCAAAGAACAAAACAAAAGGGACACTTGTAAGTGATAAGTGATAATAGACATCGGATTTTTGCATATCTTATTTTTATCCGATTTGAACCAATATTTTTATTTAGACGTTTCATCACTCAAATTTTAATAATTTGAGTGCATATCAAAAATATGCAAAATATATGCACAAAATGTGCAAAAATATGCAACATTTTTTTGGCAATATAACAGCAGGTGCTTTATCTGTTTCAATCTGTAGCACAGCTATAGAAGTTGAAAGCAATTTTAAGTGTCTTGGTGTAATGCTTGATAATGATTTGTCTTTTGATGTGCATGTTAATTCAATAATTTCCAGAGTTAACTTTATTTTACGAAAGTTATACAACCTGGATTTGGTACTTCCTCGTAGTGTTAAGATTCGTGTTGTTCATGCTCTGATAATGCCTGTTTTTATACCCTACACCACACTGTGGTACAGGGTATTATAACTTTGTGCATTTGTTTGTAACACCCAAAAGGAGAAAAAATAGACCCATCGTTTATTATACCGATCGACTTAGAATCACTTTCTGAGTTGATTTAGCTATGTCCGTCTGTCCGTCTGTCTGTCTGTCTGTCCGTCTGTCTGTCCGTCTGTCTGTCCGTCTGTCTGTCTGTCCGTCTGTCTGTCTGTGCATGTATTCTTGTAATCAAAGTACAGGTCGCAATTATGGTCCGATCTCGACGAAACTTTACACACATCTTTTTTTTGGCCCAAGGACGATCCCTATTGAATTTGGTTAAAATCGGTTCAGATTTAGATATAGCCCCCATATATATGTTACCCCCGATTTGACATGTAAGCGCTGTAAAAACTTTATTTTATATCCGATCAGTATGAAATTCGGCAGAAAGAGGTTTCTTATTATATGGATGAACACTATTAAATTTGGAAGAAATCGGTTCAGATTTAGATATAGCCACCATATATACGTTACCCCCGATTTGACATGTAAGCGCTGTAAAAACTTTATTTTATATCCGATCAGTATGAAATTCGGCAGAAAGAGGTTTCTTATTATATGGATGAACACTATTAAATTTGGAAGAAATCGGTTCAGATTTAGATATAGCCCCCATATATATGTTACCCCCGATTTGACCTGTAAGCGCTGTAAAAACTGTATTTTATATCCGATCAGTGCGAAATTCGGCAGAAAGAGGTTTCTTATTACATGAAGGAATACTGCCAAATTTGGAGAAAATCGGTTCAGATTTAGATATAGCTCCCATATATATGTTACCCCCGATTTGACATGTAAGCGCTGTAGAGACTGTATTTTATATCCGATCAGTACGAAATTCGACAGAAGGAGGTCTTTTTACATGAATAAGTATTCAGGGAAGATCGGTTCAGATTTACATTAAAGCTCCATATATATGTTCCTCCTGATTTTACTCCGATCATTAAAATTTTCCAGAAAGATGTTTCTCACTTTAGGAACGAATATTGCTTAATTTAGCGATTATCGTTTCAGAATTAGAATACGTTTCTACCCATTTACCAATTATTCCAAATTATTATGGCAATGACCCTTATCGCATTGTTAGGGAGTTGTAGGGTATTATTAGTCGGCCCCGCCCGACTTTCTGCCTTTCCTTACTGGTTTTGTATGGTCTTGAGGTATTTTCTGGTTGTGTAGGTTATGTTATGCGGAAGGTAAGATTATTATTTCAACGAGTTTTGCGATATGTTTATACTGTGAAGTGGTATGATCACATTTCCCAATATGTAAGCGATTTTCTTGGGTGCTCATTTTCTAACTACATCAAAATAAGAATTTTGTTGCACTTCTATAAAGTGCATAAGTTGCAAACGCCGCGATTTATGTTGGATCTTTTTAGCTTTGGTAGATCAACGAGAAATACCCAAATTGTTATGCCGAGGTTAACTGCTACCTTAGATAGGTCATTTCTTGTGAGAGTGGCACGCATTTACAATCATCTACCGGTATCGCTTAGAACTTTCAGTTCTTCGTTGCATACATATAAATATAAGCTCTTCGAATATGCTCAGCTTAATGATTTTTGATTTTTGTTTCTTGTTTATTATTTTTCCTATTGCCTAATTGGATGATATAGCCTGTCAGAGTAGTTTGTTTGCGTGAGTAGTAGGGATGTTTATCATAACAACATTTTTTTTTTCAGTCCCCTCGTAATTTGATTTAGTATTTTCTTTAATTTTATAGTTTTTTTTAAATTATTTTTATTATTTATTGCATTAAATTGTTAAGCTTGTACGTATGTTTTTTTATGAAATTAAGTTTATTTTTGTAAATTTTTTTTCTCACAGTGTGTGAGTAGTTTTTTCTTATTGTTAGATGCTCTATAACTGTTTATATATACTGTGAAAGTTAGGAGAAAATTGATTACCCGGTTGTTTACTACTATTTCTATTGTTTTCTGTTTATACCCTACACCACACTGTGGTACAGGGTATTATGACTTTGTGCATTTGTTTGTAACACCTAAAAGGAGAAGAGATAGACCCATTGTTTATTACACCGATCGACTCAGAATCACTTTCTGAGTCGATTTAGCCATGTCCGTCTGTCCATGTATTCTTGTAATCAAAGTGCAGGTCGTATTTATGGTCCGATTGTGATGAAATTTAGCATAGTGCTCTTTTTTGGCCCAAGGACGATCCCTATTGAAATTGGTTAAAATCGGTTCAGATTTGGATATAGTCCCCATATATATGTTTCACCCGATTTGACATGCAAGCGCCGTATAAACCACATTTTACATCCGATCTTTATGAAATTCGGCAGAGAGAGTTTTATTATTACGTGAATAAACACTACCAAATTCGGAGAAAATCCGATCAGATTTAGATATAGCCCCCATATACATATATGTTTCACCCGATTTGGCATGTAAGCGCTGTGGAAACTGTATTTTAAATCAGATCAGTACGAAATTTGGCATAGAGAGTTATCTTATTACATGAATAAACACTGCCAAATTCGGGGAAAATCGGTTCAGATTTATATATAGCCACCATATATATGTTTCACCCGATTTAACATTTAAGCGCTGTAGAAATCGTGTTTTATATCCGATCAGTACGAAATTTAACAGAGAGAGTTCTCTTATTACATGAATAAACACTGCCAAATTCGGGGAAAATCGGTTTAGATTTAGATATAGCCACCATATATATGTTTCACCCGATTTAACATTTAAGCGCTGTAGAAATCGTGTTTTATATCCGATCAGTACGAAATTTAACAAAGAGAGTTATCTTATTACATGAATAAACACTGCCAAATTCGGGGAAAATCGGTTCAGATTTAGATATAGCCACCATATATATGTTTCACCCGATTTAACATTTAAGCGCTGTAGAAATCGTGTTTTATATCCGATCCGTACGAAATTTAACAGAGAGAGTTTTCTTATTACATGTATGAACACTGCCAAATTCGGGGAAAATCGGTTCAGATTTAGATATAGCCCCCATATATATGTTTCACCCGATTTAACATTTAAGCGATGTAGAAATCATGTTTTATATCCGATCCGTACGAAATTTAACAGAGAGAGTTTTCTTATTACATGTATGAACACTGCCAAATTCGGGAAAAATCGGTTCAGATTTTAACATAGTCCCAATATATATGTTACACCCGATTTGACATGTAAGCGCTGTAGAAACCGTGTTTTATATCCGATCAGTAGGAAAATCGGCAGAGAGAGTTTGCTTATTACATGTATGAACACTGCCAAATTCTTATCGCAATGCCCATTTTCCCATTGGTAGGTAGGTGGTTTATTTTATTTATTTCAATTTCAATTTTTTTTTCAATTTCAATTACTTTATTTTTCAAAATCGTTATAATATAAATGTTAATGCTACATTGTAGATATTACATAATTGTTTTTGAAGCTATAAAGTATTTTTACGGCATGGTTTACATAAAAAACCGTCAGCCGGTAAATTAGATAAATATTTAGATATTTAAGATGTTTGAGTCACAGACCTTAGATTGTATAGATGTGCCGTCCCCGAGCGAGTAAGTTATCAGTTACGAACGAATAAAAATTTCAACGAGTAGGATTCAAAGAGTGATGTTTTACGAGGATTTCGGACCGATTTTCCCGAATTTTTTGTAATTGTCACAATTAAAAAATTAATATCAATCGATTAGTGCAAAAAAAGTTCAAACTATGTTCGCGTAAACCTGTTTTTTCGCGTGTGACAATTCATTCCTATTCGTTCGTAACTGATAGATTTTGACGTTTCTGGCTGACGGCACATCTATACAATCTAAGGTCTGTGGTTTGAGTAGTCTACATATTTATGTTGTAGTCTACATATTGTTTTTTTTTTTGTAACTGTAAAAGGCCATATAGGCTCGGTTACTATGATGGAAAATAAATTAAATTAAATTAAAAATGCAAAATATGTCAACACTATTTAAAAAATCGTGTCACAAAAATGAAAAATGGGTGATTTCAAAAATCATCCAAAAAAATTGCCTAAATATATGAAAAGTATGGGGTAATTCCAAATGAAACCGACCCACTCTGAATATTTACATATCGCACCTGTTCCACAAAAGGGTAACAACTCAAAATTTTAAAAATTTCAGTAGAGGCCAAAAACTGTTTCCGTTAATTTTAATGATATATTACAAAATAAAGAATATGTCGTTGCAAGAAAATATCATAGAAAAATAATAACGCGATTTTCTTCATTGTATTTTTATTGATTATAGAAAAATAACAACTTTTTTGAGTTATTACTCTTTTCGTGAAAAAAGTTTGTATATAAATAGTGGTATTATTTTGAGTTGTACCTTTTTAACTGAAAAATCTTACTCGGATTATAGGTTGAAAAGGGGACAACTAAAAATATTACTCTGTAGATGATAAATAAACGGTCCCATTTGCTTAAACACTTGGAGACAAATCAAAATATAACTCTAGTTGAATCTAAAGAAGTTATTCTGGAATCACAGAGAGAGTCATAACGGTTTTTTATTATGAAAAAGGAGAAAAATCAATGGACATTTATTTATTTGTAAATTTTGAGTTGTTACCCTTTTGTGGAACAGGTGCGATATGTAGATTTGGATGCAATTTTGCACGCGTATTTTGAAGTCGACATAACATTTGAACGGAATATCAGTTTTGAATGATATAAGTACCATTTGAAAGATTTTAAGATCCTCTCTAAGAATTAAGGACTCAAAAGAACGAAAATATCCTTAAACCTTGATTATCCTGAAAATCGTATCTTAATTTTTTTTTGTTATTTTTTTCAAAGTTACCCGCATACTATTACAAAAAATATGAATTAATTAATGTCCGTCCGTCTGTCAGTTCGACTGAATGGTGCTAACGATAAATCTGGAAATGAGTGACCGAATGACGTAAAATTTCGAACGTATATGGGTAGTTATTCTCAAGTGTCACAGTCAAAAACTAGATCTTTCTTAAATTCTCAGAAAATGTTTCCCTAGTATGTGGGAGCAATGAGCCATAATTTTAAAAAAATTAAATGAAAATTGATTTTTCCTCTGTAATGGTTTTTTGCAAAAACAATATAATTTAAGAAGATATTCCTTTCTGTAGCGAGTAATTGTCAGTTACGAACGAATATGAATGTGATTCCAACGAGTGAGGTTTTTCGCGGATTTTCAGACCATTTTTCCGGAATTTTTTGTAATTGTCACAATTAAAAAATTAATATTAATCGATAAGTGCAAAAAAAGTTCAACCAATGTTTGGGGAATACTGTTTTTTCGCGTGTTACAATTCATTCCTATTCGTTCGTAACTGATAGATTTTGACGTTTCGGCCTGAAGGAATGTCTTCTTATATTCTATTTGTCTTCGGTTTTTTGAAGTTAATTTTACGTAACGCTACAAAGCATAAGAAATTGAAAATAGAAAATATCATTTCTTAAAGCTTTTTCCACGTACTTTACTTTCTTTATCTAGAAAAGTTTATTTCGTCACTTTTCGCGGAAATAAAAATATAAATTGCGATATCTCAGAATCGATCTAATTTTTTCCTTAAATTTTTTATAAAAAATGGTCAATATGTACTCTACCGATGGTGTAAATTTTGGAGTGGGTACAACTTTGGTTCAGAAGTTACATTAATAACTGAAAATCTTCACCAAATTACAAAAAAAAATATTTTAAAAAAATCAACAAACAAAATATAGTTGAAAACCCATACAAATATACTTTCTTTGTAACTTCTGAACCAAAGTCCTCCCCACTCCAGAATTTATACCATCGGTAGAGTACATATGGAACATTTTTTATAAAAAATTTTAGAGATATCTCAATTTATATTTTTAATTTCCGTGAAAAGTGACCGAAACAAAACTGTTTTAGATAAAATTAGTATTTTTTTTAAAGTACGCGAAAAAAGCTTCAAGAAGTTATTTTTTTCTATTTTTAATTTCTTATTCTTTGTAGCATTAAAATTACTTCAAAAAACCATTACAGATGAAAAAAATGAATTTTTTTGAACTTTGACCTCGCCCCTGCGAAAGATCGAATTTTTGACCTGTGACACTTCAGAAAGAACTACCCATATTTACTTTCTTTTGTGGATCCATTTTATGGTTTTCTCACTTTGAAGTTTAGCTGAAGATCGAAGAGTTCCTTCTGAGTGAAGGAAATTATTTTGAATAGTCAAGTGACTAACAAAAACGACGAAAATCTGTATAAGCAAGTTTTATGAAATTTTTAAATTTGTATAGAATTCCTTTATAATGAAAATCGAATGACCTATATTCTTTTGCGCATAAATTTTGATTGTGTTAACGGATAAACACTAAAATTTTACTGAATATAATTTGGATTACTTAGAAATTAAAAATGTAATGTCCCTAAGGACATGTTAAGTTGAATTAGCATACTTAGGAATGAAGGTATCGATATAAGCGTTATAGAGACTGTATTTACATCCGATCATTATGAAATTTAGCAGAGAGAAGATGTATGTGTTTTTTCCAATTTGGCATTAAAGTATTATAGAAGAACTATTTCAAATCAGATCGTAGTGAAATTTGGCAGAACTGTCTGATACAAGCGACAAGTTTGAGGAAAATCGATTAAAATTTAGATATACATAGTCCGCATACGAGTATATACAGACATACAGTGTTTTCCAACAAGAGGTGTTATTTTGAATCACCCGGTATTTCGGTAGCTGCCACTTTTGAAGCTTTTATTCTTTGACATTTGGCAAGTAGAAACTAGGCCATTACTAAACATATTATCTAATTGTGATCGGGCATAAAATAAAATTTTTACAGCGTTTACATGTCAAATCGGGAATAACGTATATATGGGGGCTATATCTAAATCTTGACTGATTCTTTCAAATTTAAAAGTGTTCATTCATATAATAGGAAACTTCTTTCTGCCGAATTTCATACTGATCGGATATAAAATACAGTTTTTACAGCGCTACATGTCAAATCGGGGGTAACATATATATGGGGGCTATATCGAAATCTGAACCGATTTTCTCCGAATTTGGCAGTATTCCTTCATGTAATAAGAAACCTCTTACTGCCGAATTTCGCACTGATCGGATATAAAATACAGTTTCTACAGCGGTTACACGTCAAATCGGGGGTTACATATATATGGGGGCTATATCGAAATCTGAACCGATTTTCTCCGAATTTATCAGTATTCCTTCATGTAATAAGAGACCTCTTTTTCCCGAATTTCATACTGATCGGTTATAAAATAAAGTTTTTACAGCGCTTACATGTCAAATCGGGGCTAACATATATATGGGGGCTATATCTAAATCTGAACCGATTCTAACCAAATTCAATAGGGATCCTCCTTGGGCCAAACAAAAGATATGTGTAAAGTTTCGTCGAGATCGGACCATAAGTGCGACCTGTACTTTGATTACAAGAATACATGGACAGACAGACGGACAGACAGACAGACGGACATGGCTAAATCGACTCAAAAATTGATTCTATGACGATCGGTAGAATAAACTATGGTTCTATTTCTTCTCTTTTTGGGCATTACAAACAAATGCACAAAGTCGTAATACCCTGTACCACAGTGTGGTGTAGGGTATAAAAATGGAACGATATACGATCAAAAAACGATCGAACAAAAAAACGATACGAACGATACAAAATCATCTTGACTGATGAGGCCCATTTCCACCTCGGTGGCTACGTCAACAAGCAAAATTGTAGCATCTGGGGCTCGGAAAACCCAAGAGTTATTGTTGGGAAGCCTCTGCATCCTCAACGTGTGACTGTTTGGTGCGGTTTATGGTCCGGCGGGGTCATTGGACCTAACTTTTTCGAAAAAGGGTTGGATCAACAGTTACGGTGAATGGATTGCGCTATTGAGAGATGATTAATGATTTTTTATGGTCGGAGTTGGATGGTATTGATCTGGACAACGTTTACTTTCAACAAGACGGCGCCACAAAAGCAACGAAGCCATTGCTCTGTTACGGGAAATGTTTCCGGACCGTGTTATCTCTCGAATAGGTGATCACAATTGGCCACCGAGATCTTTTGATTTAACACCTTGCGACTTCTTCCTTTGGGGCCACGTGAAAGATAAGGTCTACGCCAACAGCCCAGCGTCGATTCAAGACCTAAAAGATAGAATTCGTGAGGCTATCGAGGACATAGGGCAGCCACTTTGCGAATTGGTTATGGAAAATTTCATGAAAAGGATATGGTCCTGTAAGCGTGTTTGTGGTGGCCATTTGGCTAATTTTGTTTTTCATTATTAACGGCATACCTTCCTTTTTATTATGAAATAAACATCCGATCATTTATCTTAAAAAAATTGCATTTTTCTTTGAATACCAAAATAACACGTCTTCTTGGAAAACCCTTTTTTTTTTTTTTTTTTTTTTTTTTTTTTTACAAAATACAAATAATTTTTTTAAAATTGTGACACCTCTACAAAATTAGTCGTTAATTTTACATTTACCCATGGATTTTCTCTAACTATCCTAATTTTCTTCGTTGGGATGCAAGCTATTCGAAAATAAAATAAAAATAATTTTTTCATCTCTACCATTGTTTTTTATCCACTAATTTAAAGTAAATTCGTACACTTATTGCCTATATGATTACGTTTAATTTAATATATGATGATAAAAAGTTAGGACACACGCTTCCGAAATTATAGCCAAAATAATAAAGGTAACTTCCACGACAACTGAAATTATAAAAATAGCCATAAAAAATTCTGGCTGATTTTAGGAAACAAGATGTCTAAATGCCTGAAAATATGTTTTAAAAACAAAACAAGTAAAGATGGATTAGGTTCGGCTATGCCGAATCTTATATACCCTCCACCATGGATCGCATGGGAATGGTTTCGGATTCAAATAAACTCATTATACCAAATTTCAGCCTAATTCGAAATTGAGGTTTTAATGGCGTTACGAAGCCAAATCTAGAGGGATCTTTTTATGGGGGCTATATCAAAACATGGACCTACGACTACCGTTGTTCGTGTGAAGGATTCCGGGTATAAATTTAATTTTAACGACAGTTACTAATCGGATATTTATTTCATAATAAAGAGGAAGGTATGCCGTTAATAATGAAAAACACGCTTTTCATTAAATTTTCCATAACCAAATCGCAAAGTGGCTGCCCTATGTCCTCGATAGCCTCAAGTATATATCTTTGAGGTCTTGAATCGACGCTGGGCTGCTGGCGTAGACCGTATCTTTCACGTGGCCCCAAAGGAAGAAGTCGCAAGGGGTTAAATCACAAGATCTCGGTGGCCAATTGTGATCACCTCTTCGAGAGATAACACGGTCCGGAAACTTTTCCCGTAACAGAGCAATGGTTTCGTTGCTTGTGTGGCACGTAGCGCCGTCTTGTTGAATGTAAACGTTGTCCACATCAATACCATCCAACTCCGACCATAAAAAATCATTAATCATCTCTCGATAGCGCAATCAATTCACCGTAACTGTTGATCCAACCTCATTTTCGAAAAAGTAAGGTCCAATGACCCCGCCGGACCATAAACCGCACCAAACAGTCACACGTTGAGGATGGAGAGGCTTCTCAACAATAACTCTTGGGTTTTCCGCGACAATTTTGCTTGTTGACGTAGCCACCGAGGTGGAAATGGGCCTCATCAGTCAATATGATTTTTCGATGGAATTCAGGATCATTTTCATGCATTTCAAGGACCCAATCAGCAAAGACACGACGTTGTTGATGATCGGCCGGCTTGAGTTCTTGCGTTAACTGAACTTTATAAGCCTTAAGACCCAAGTCTTTATGCAGGATACGGTGTAATGACGTTTGTGGAATGCCCAATTCCAAAGAACGGCGAGGAATGGACAATCCTGTGTTTTCTTCAACACTTTGGGCTACAGCATCAATATTCTCAGTTGTTCTTGAGCGACATGCACGGGTTTTATTCTTCACATCACTAACTTGTCCCAACAGCTCTAATTTTTCCACCAATTTCTGTATTGCGGTCCGACAAGGTGCTTCACGACGACCCAAAAATGCTTTAGTTTTGCGAACTGTGACTGCAAGATTTTCACCATTTTTGTAGTGAATTTTAATAATTTCAATGCGTTGTTGAATCGTGTATGGTTCAATTTTTAGTAATGGCGTAGTTTCTACTTGTCAAATGTCAAAGAATAAAAGCTTCAAAAGTGACAGCTACCGAAATACCGGGTGATTCAAAATAACACCTCTTGTTGGAAAACCATGTACAAAAGCATTACACTTCACACAATTTCAAGTGTTTCTTGAAATTGTGGACTGCAATCAAAGTTAGAAGCCGTTAATTTTTTGTGCAAAATGGTCCATTTGTATGGGAGGTACTAAAAGTGGCGTGGCAACTTCGCCCACTTTTCTCAAGATGATAGCGACCAAAAAACTAATACTATGTGTGGAATGGTCACAGATTCTGAATAGTAGTATAGAAATTATGAGATAATCAATATTTCACTAAAATTTTTCCATCTTTGACCTTAGTCTGAGTCGGTTAATCCTGTCGAAAGTTATCGTGACAGACGGATCGGATGACGGACATTGCTAAAATGACTTAAAATGACCTAAAACGGATTTCCGGCTAATTTTATTGGGATATCTTAGGTCACTCCATCGACGTGTTACACTTATGGTTGGCAGCTGATATATAAGTATACCCTTGTTCACAATAGGTGTGGTATAAAACTCGAATTTTGTTGAAATTCTCTTATTTCTACCAAAAGTTGATTTTCTTCAGGTAGCTTGGGTTTTTCTTGTCAGAAAAAAGTTTTGAAAAAAATTCAATTTTTTCTAATTGTTTTAACGACAGTGACTAAACTTCTGTTTCCACATGAAGGTATCTTTACTAACATTCGTAGTCCTCATAATTTCCTTTAATCTAACGTGTATCTTCGCATATACTTCAAAATTATATGGTGCAAATATTAAAGGCAGCTTCCCGGAAAATTGAAGTTTTAAAGAAAATTTTTTTAAAAAAGAAGTTACCATACAAATTTTTTTTAATATTTTTTTCGTGTTTAGGACTCCATATTACACCAGAAAATGTTACGCGCAGCCCTTCGACAAAAATTTTATTGCAGTTATATGGATGGGAAAAAATGTCCGTTTGACCAAAATGTCAAAACTCAACACCCTCCAACTCGGAAAGTCCTTAACAGATCTCGTTGAAATTTCGTGTCATAACTACTATCCAATTGGACTAAACTTGGTGCAAGTTTCATCCCGATCCGAAGACATTGCTTTTAAAAGTTGACTCACTTGAAATGTAATCCCACATTTTCTTAATCTTCATAAAATTCTAAGACGAACTTACCACCGTCTTTACTTGTTATATGTATGCAATGGGTGATTCATTGTGAGGTTTGAATTATAATATAAACTAAAACATAAATTTGAAAATGTACTTAACATTTTTATTTTCGGTTAAAAGAACAATTTATGGCATTTACTGGTTAAAAAAGGATATCATGCAAATGTTGGCCGTGACTACGTCTGAGGTGGTCCAATTTTGGGCGACTCGTTCAAGCATAGCGACTGGTATCTCGCGAATAACACGAGCAATATTGGCTTTCAAAGCGTCAATCGTAACTGGCTTATTCCTGAAGATCTCAGACTTCATATCCCCAGAGAAAATAGTCGATCTAGGTGGCCAATTTACCGTAGCAAAACGTGAAATTAAGTGCTCACCAAAATGATTTCTCAACAAGGTCATTGTTTCACGCGCTGTAATGCTCGGAGCAGCGTCTTGTTGAAACCACATCTCACTGAGACCATGTGCTTGAATTTCAGGAAGCACATAGTCCGTTAACATGGTGCAATAACGGTTACCATTGACGGTAACATTCTGATTTTCCTCATTTTTGAAGAAATATGGACCACCAGCCCATAAACCACACCATATCGTTGTTTTTAGTGGATGTAATGGTAGCTCTGGGTACTCTTCGGGTTGCTCATCAGCCCAAATACGGCAATTTTGTTTATTAAGGTATCCATTGAACCAAAAATGTGATTCATCACTGAACAAAATTTCACGATAAAACACCGGAACAATTTTGAACAATTCGGAGACGCTGTTGTAATGTGAGTCTTTTCATAATGACTTGTCAAACGATACTGAACAAAAATGACAAAGCAGTTTGATGGATAAACCCCTTATAAAAGAGACATAGGTTATGTTAGGTTAAAGGACGCGCATCACACTACCAATTGCTGGCGTGCACTGCTCCACTCGAAGGTGCATTGGATTCTGTCGATGTTGTGCGATGGCAGATCTTCGAGATCTCCGATCATAAAGTCACCTAGGTAGTGGTGTCTTCTTTTAGATAGTGAAGGACATTGGCAGAGAAGATGCTCAATCGTTTCCAGTTCCTCCTCATCTGTACAGAGCCGACAGTAGTCCTCGGAATCACGTTGTCATTTTGATGTTAATTCTCTAACATTACAGTGACCTGTGAGTACGCCCACCAACAGGCGAATATCCCTCTTTGTGAGGTTCCAAAAATCGCTGGTTCTGGTTTGTGATGTGACTGGCCAGAGAGACTTACTTAATTTACAGTCCGATCATGTTGACCATTTCTGGTTACCTAGATCTCTGTAGAAGCGCTCTATCTTGCCGAAGAATTCACGCAGTGAAGGATATAGTGATGATTCTGCTCTTGTTGCATCCATCGCCGACCCTTCCCGTGCGAGTTCATCAGCCTTCTTATTCCCGTCAATGCCACAGTGTCCGGGAACCCAGCACAGTTTGACATTAACTGACAAATTTTGCATTCCTGGTATAGTTATACAATCATTTACTACGTGGAATTAATAACGTTTGACTTCAGTGCCTTCAGAGCGGCTTGACTCAACATAGACCGTTGTGTACTCGTCCAACCTAAAATTCCTCAGCCAAAAAAACACTGCAGGTATCAGACAACATATCGCGACCAAAGAGTGTAAAGGCGCTAAGTCCAACATTTAAAATTTTACAGGAGAGACAAAATACTTACGGTATATGCATGTTTTTATAAAGGGTATATGGACATAGCGCCTTTAAGCTTCAGCTTTTAAAAATAACAAAACATGATTTTTTTGGCTTTTTGTTTGCAAATCGATGTATATCCAACTTATCCTACGTTTCGCTTCAAAAAATACATTTTGGCAAAAAGTGGACTTAGCGCCTTTTCACTCTTAGGTCGCGACATAAGATCTACTTATGGCAAGAGATTCACTAAAGATGCCTGCCCCCGTGCCTACATCCATTTTTGACCCATCTGTATATATCGCGTGGCCATTTAGAGGGAGATCACCGCCCAATCATTATGTCCTAGTGGGGATCGTCATGTCCAACCTGGTGGAAAAGTTTAGAATTGGCGACAAATAGTCCGTTTTTCCTGCTGTTTCCCCCTTTGAGTGACCCCAGTCTGAGTTGGGCCACATATGTGACTCACGGAGTTTACTTGCACAGTTTGTGGCACCAAACTTAATGAATTGACCTATCGGTTGAAGGTTCAGTAAAGTATTTACTGCCGCTTGAGGTGTACTCCTCACGCCGGTTTGTAAACATACATTGCTCAAATGGTCTTAGGTCACTCCTTCGATGTGTTACCTTTTTGCCCCGTAGCAACAAATTATGTACTCGTATACCGCCTCCACTAAAGTGAGGGTATACAAATGTGGAGACTTATTGCAATTTAAAGACTTATTCAGCAGTATTTGTCTTTAAGATTTCCTCCCCTGGAATCTTTTCTGGATACCAGGCCTTTTCCCTATAGAGAGGTCTAATGTCAGGAATACACACATATATTTTTTTATCGATTTTTCATTATATTAAATCAAATCGGAAAAATCGCTCAAAATTTCAGCACAACGACCTATTTTTAGTTAACGACCGAATTTTTCCTAGCCCTTTCTTAAACGAGTTTCAATCTACTCTTTTTTATTATCAATTGCGTATTTATTAAAACATTGTTTCTTTAATTTTTTAGGATTGTATTTTATTAATTCATTTTTATAAATGTATGACAAAAGAAAATTGCATATTTTTTGTTTTTTTTTTTCATTAAAGTCTAAAGACTCCTGCAAAGCAGAGTTTCACCACATGTGAAACATTTCGAATCTGTTGTTTTTTTTTTCATTAAAATATACGAAGCACACGACTACGACTAGACGGGTGCATAAAAATTAAATAAAACATACAAATTTAGAAAACTTAGGCTTATAAGTAAATTTTTCAACTTAAAAACTAATAAGGGTGAACTTAATAGATGCATAAAATAGAAGGTTCGAAGTTTGATAAGTATTTTTGCATATGTTTTGTTTGTGTAAACTTATAAAATATAAAGAATTAAAAGATAGATTGGATAGAGAGAGTGGAGAGGAAAATATGAGGAAGAAAAGTTAAAAAAAATATGTATTTTTATATGTAAAAGTAAAGTAGTCGTTTTAAGTGAAAAATCTTTTAGATTTCTTTTTTTTCCCATTCGATTTACCAAAACGGACACCAACCGATATAACACTGGCAGAGATTTTCATTGTTTGTTGCCTGTTGTATCAGCAAATCAACTTGCTGTTGCACTGTGTAACTTGTTTGCGCCTGGAAGTCTGTGCCAGTTAGTTTGCGTTTGACCCGTTTTATTACTTTACTGGCTTTACTGTTGGTTATATCCGTATTATTGGCATTGGCCATTAGAGCATTAGTAAATTGTGTGTCATAGGCCTTTGATTTGGCTATTGTGTTGGTGTGCAACATATTGTCATCTATGGAATTACTTAGGCTGCCGCCAGCATTGCCCGCCATGCCACCGCTGGAATTGGTGGGATCGTTGGTATTTTTGGTGCGATGATTTTTCGTTTCGGTGTCGAGCAATCGCCAATTTAGCAAAGGATCATAGACGAACGCCTCGAGTACAGCCATGAGAGAATCCTTGTTGCGCCGCAACACTAACATGACACTTTCACAGGTACGTCGGTAGGTGCCCTCGATGCCTGTCACCTCCATGGCTTTGATTAGCATTCGTGTCAAACGGAAGGGTATCTTTTCGGGGAATTTCTCACGGGTCATAGCCACCTCAAAGCAATCACCGAAATCGATGTGTAATATTTTGCCACTCATGCGATCCAACATCAGATTTGAGGGATGTCGATCGCCCAGGCCCAAAATATAGCCGACCATGGACATAACCGCCAGGGAGCGGGTGTAGTTGGTGCGTCGTTCGAACCACACCTCGGAAGAGGGCGATTTCAACCACAGCAATTTGGAGAGATCATCACCGGGCGTTTGATCCAAGGCATACTCAAATACCTCCACCTTTTGCATCAATGTCAGGTGATCGTAGTCGGGTGATATGCTTAGCATCGTGCGATGTTCTTGGTTTAGGGGTACCTTCTTCTTGTCTCTGTAGTCCCGTATGAGGGTATGTAAAGTATCACAATGCGGCACCCAGCCAATGAGTCCAGAATTCGTGCTTAAGGGTATGACAGCATAACGCTGAATGGCCAGATTTCGGCGGAACGTATCGGGATCATCGAGCAACAAAGTATTGACCAGTGAGAACAGTTGCATGACACGTTCATCCTGTCGGAGATCTTCATGACCCTTCAGCAAGTACATGTAATCTTTGCCATTCGAACCACGTATGCACAGTTTACGTGGTCGTTGTTTGGAAGTGATCACTTGCAGATTCGTCTTAATATAACTAATGCTTATCAGCTCATGACCAGGGTTGTAGGAACCCGGCACCGCCAATTCCAAATCTTTGCAGGCCAATAGTTTTGGCGAAACGTAGGGCAATTCCAATGAGGTTAGCTGAGGCAATTGACGTGATATTTTCTGGAAAACATGATAGTATATGTCCCAGGCATGATCCAAGTCAGTCAGTGCATTTGATGATTTATAACGTTGCGTCCACTCATAGGCTTCCGTAAGCTCTCTTCCATAGGCCTGAGAAAATGAGGTCTCCTTAAGGGTTTGTGGTCCGCGCTCTAGCATGCAATGCAAAGGCTCCAAGATATCGAACATGCCCTTGATGTTGCGATCACCGAAATACAAGCGGGAAGCCTCTTCCAAACCCTCATGCCACTGTTCATGCCACAGAATGGCGACTCTAATCAATTCCTCACTGATCATCATTGTTTGCTCCACCAAAGTGGGAGAATGCTTGCGCATAGAGTCCAAGATCTTAAAGGCGGCATTCTTGCGTGCCATTGAAGCCGATTTGGAGGCTACAGTTAGAGGATATACCAAAGCTTGTGGATGATATTTGCCAATATCGATGAGCAGTTGATGAATCAATTGACCCACTAAATTGCGATGCGTGTCAATGCGAGCTATCAACTGCGGTATGACCTGCAGCCATGTATTGATCTCTATCAACTTCATGCCCGATAGCAAAGCATCGTATACCTCTGAGTGATGACCATAATCGAACCACAACGTCAGTAAACGCAAAGTATCCTGCAAGGAGTTTCCCTTAATGAGACTAATGGATCTGAAAAAGCCATGCACTGCGGGTACAGCATATTGTTCAATGACCATTTTCTCCTTTTCCATTAACACCGTCGAATTGTGCAGATCCATGGGTGATTTATGATTTTCCAAAGCCTGTTTTTGAGCCTGAACCACTTTGAAATTCATGTAGGCATACAAATGCCAAGCCTTATACCAATTTGGATCATATTCCGCTGCCTTTTCAAAGCATTCCAAGGCACCCTGCACAGCATCGGGATCTAAGCCTTGTAATTTATTTTGCCATGTGGCCAAACGTAAGTAGCATCTGGCCAAAAGGCGATGATCTTCTTGTTTGTAAACGGTGTCGGGCATACAATTCAATTGACTGCTATAGGTATTGACAAAGCGGCTCAGCTGATCATAAGCCACTTGCATATTATCCGAAGCTGCCATATGTTTGGTATAGGCATATGTAACCTGAGGCAGAGTGTAGGGTAGGGGTTCTTTGGGATTTTCCATGGGATCTACACCCAGCAGCATAACCAAAGTTTTGTGAGACTGTTGCAATGAGCCCGATTTGCGACATAGCGAGGCATATTTCAGCCATGTATGGATATCATCATGCGGACGTACCACCAGGGAATGCACTTGAATTACACGGCGCCAATCTTCCACTAGCCGCTGACCACCTTGCAGACGCTTCCACCACATGGTCTTGAGGGGTTCGCGGCGTTCGGGTATCAGTTTGTATTGAATCACCTCTTCGAGTTCCGCCAACATTTGTACACAGACCATGGCGCCATAGGCTCTTTCGTAGGACTCGCCAGCCATTGAAGTCAGTTCAGTATCGAGCAAGTCACGCGTTTCATCTATCAAACGTTGAGCCAACTCGAATTCATCGTGATGTACAGCCAGTACTGCTCTGTAGAAGGAGCCATCTTGACTATCTTCAGGTATACACTTGACATACTCCTGCATTGACTCCCAATCCTGTAAGCCCCAAGCGGCTACTGCAGCCAAAGGAGCTGCCTTCGATTTGGTATCTTTGCCAAACGCATCCCATTCCTGCTTTGACACTTTGCTCAGCTGGGACCATTCTCCCAGAGCCTCAAGACAGCGCATGCTACCCAAGCGCGACTCCAGATCGGCATTATCTTGTCGCAAATTTCGCTGATAATGTATAAGCGCTTGATCCCAATTGTGCAGTTTCTCATACCATCTTCCCTGGACCTTTAGTTCGTCTTTGAAGCGAGGATTTTCACTGCCCACGGAATTACGATAAGTGGTGAGTAGACCTTCCGCGGCCTCCTTTTGCTGCAATTTATTGTTGATCAATATCAAAGACTCAAATACATGCGGATCTTTGTGGGACATAAATTCTTCCTCTTTGTAACGCAACGCCTTTGCATAAGCTCGACACGCCATAGCTCGTGTACCCAATAGCTTGGGGTCAATGAGTATTGGATCTTTGTCACAATGTTCCATAAATTCGGCCAAATTTAAAATGGTCTGTGTTATTTCAGGCATATCGGTGACCTGCAGGGCCTGTATCAACGACTGAGTCAATTCATTTTTATGTTCCGGAGACAATTCCGTCCAGCAGGAGATGAAAGCCGCATTAAAGAGATCTCTTAAGAGTTTATCATAATCTTCGGCCAAGACACGACAAGCGCGCAAAGCATGCGAGCGTGATTCTCGAAGTAAACCAATCGATAAACGTTTCAACCATTCCACCCAATCGTCTTTGGACACACGACGATTAACCTGCCAAGCCATGCATAATTGTTTTGTGGACACATTTAGCTTTTTAATTGTAGTATTGGCATCACTCATAACATTGCCCGCCGAGTTGAGTTTAAATTTCGCCTGCCGCATAAGGAATTCTTCATCTAAACACATGGTGGTATTCGATTGTAGTTTCGACATTAGTTTCTCATACTGTGAATTGACAATTCTATGCTTGGCTATAGTGCGATTGACCAGAGGAGCAAATACCAAATACTTTTTGCCCAATTGTATGACCAACGAACAGAGCGTAGACATAGCTTGCTCTCTTAGCTCGGTTTCCGTGTCTAGTACACGCACCAAGGGATGGATTATGCGTGAAGAGAAATCTGTGAAATCTAAATTCCACGCCAAATTATCAATAGTTTCCAAGGCGAATTGGGACACCTGTTGGGGGACATAGGGCGAATCGAATAGCTTAACTATGGGCGGAACAATTAAATGCAAATAATCATCAAGGTTGTTGCCAAACTTTTGCAGGGCTTGCAGCAAACGTTTGGTGACATTGCGATCTTTGGAGTTGTCATGCTGCAAAACCCGCAGCATTTGTGGAATCAATTGGGCCAAGTAATTACGAAATTCGCCACCCAAAGCAACAGCAATCTGTTCTATCAAATTGATGAGAGTCACCTGCAGCGGAGTATTGTTTGTCCAGAACTCTTTGATCAGCTTGAAAATGTCATTCATATAGGTGATGATGTGTTGTCGCACTATCTCCACCAAAATGGCCAATTGCTGGAAGAGAAATTCTCTCAGGTTATTGTTGGCAGTGCGTACATTCTCCAAGAGGCTGGGCAGCACCTGCGACAAATAGGGTACACATTTAATGCCCAAACTTTGGAAGATATAGGTGACGGCTTGCACGACGCTGGTGTGCCGGCTAGACAATGTGGGATCTCTTAGAATACGCATTAGGGCAGCAATGGCCACCGCGGGATAATATTCATCCAATATGTTGCCCATATTAACTAAAAGTTCTGCTGTGGAAATGTCTTGATTCTCTTCTACTTTATAGTCAGAAAGGGAAATGAGAACACTGTCTTTTTGGCTGTCTATTAGACCCTTATTCATTTTATGTTTGTACGGATCCATAGCTCCCAATAAACCCAATACACGTATAGTTTCTCTTCGTATGGAACGTCTTTGTTCGGTCTTTAAGAAATTTATCAAAATATCTATCAGCACTGGATATTTATGATACGGTGTAACCACACGACCCGTGGCACTAATCAATTGACCCAAAGTCCAGAGAGCCACTCCTCTTTTGTCCGGCGAACCTGCATCTCCCAACATTTCCAATAGAATGGAAAGTAATTCATCGGCCCACAATTCCATTTCATTGGAACCACCATTCACTTCGGCCAAGTCGCCCACCGCACGTAAGACATTTAAAATAACACCAGGATTTGACTCAGACTCTCGTAGTTTAGGCACCAGAATGGTTAATATTGGGTTCATATACGATGATATTAAGCGCGGAGTACTTATAACCAAATGATCCAACATCCGGGCACTTTGCTCTTTATTCCTACTCATACCCGAGTGTTCAAGTTCGGTTAGCAATTGGACAAGAACACGTCTCAGTTTGGGCATTACATAGGCCGGATTCATGGCCGAAAGGCGACCTATTGTAACCATTGCCAGTTCCCGAATCTCAAAGATTTCATCATTCAAAGTGATAAACAAAGCACTTAAGGATTCTGGTTGAGCCAACTCAGCGTCAAATGTTTCGTCCAAAGAACGGAGTATGCGCACACGCACATTACAGTCCATATCGGTAATGGCAACAATTAGCAATCGTTCAATGACATGGGAAACGGTGTCACTGAGGGTTTTTGAATTTTCACTGCTGTCCGCCTGTTGTACAGCTAATTTAAGGAGACGAGTGCAGGTCTGTACAGCTTCTAGGCGTATCTCCTGTTGTTCATGATTGATGAAGTAGTCCGCACAACTGTAAATAAAATCATAAAACATCGAAAAATTAGATTAGATGATAACAAAACAAAATAAATAATAATTATACGAAAAGATCATCGTTGATGACTGTCCTATACGAAAAGATGATCGTTGATGACTTTCCTATACGAAAAGTTCATCGTTGATGACTTTCCTATACGAAAAGTTCATCGTTGATGACTTTCCTATACGAAAAGATCATCGTTGATGACTTTCCTATACGAAAAGATCATCGTTGATGACTTTCCTATACGAAAAGATCATCGTTGATGACTTTTCTATACGAAAAGATCATCGTTGATGACTTTTCTATACGAAAAGATCATCGTTGATGACTTTTCTATACGAAAAGATCATCGTTGATGACTTTTCTATACGAAAAGATCATCGTTGATGACTTTTCTATACGAAAATATCATCGTTGATGACTTTTCTATACGAAAAGATCATCGTTGATGACTTTTCTATACGAAAAGATCATCGTTGATGACTTTTCTATACGAAAAGATCATCGTTGATGACTTTTCTATACGAAAAGATCATCGTTGATGACTTTTCTATACGAAAAGATCATCGTTGATGACTTTTCTATACGAAAAGATCATCGTTGATGACTTTTCTATACGAAAAGATCATCGTTGATGACTTTTCTATACGAAAAGATCATCGTTGATGACTTTTCTATACGAAAAGATCATCGTTGATGACTTTTCTATACGAAAAGATCATCGTTGATGACTTTTCTATACGAAAAGATCATCGTTGATGACTTTTCTATACGAAAAGATCATCGTTGATGACTTTTCTATACGAAAAGATCATCGTTGATGACTTTTCTATACGAAAAGATCATCGTTGATGACTTTTCTATGCGAAAAGATCATCGTTGATGACTTTTCTATGCGAAAAGGTCATCGTTGATGACTTTTCTATACGAAAAGATCATCGTTGATGACTTTTCTATACGAAAAGATCATCGTTGATGACTTTTCTATACGAAAAGATCGTCGTTGATGACTTTTCTATACGAAAAGATCATCGTTGATGACTTTTCTATACGAAAAGATCATCGTTGATGACTTTTCTATACGAAAAGATCATCGTTGATGACTTTTCTATACGAAAAGATCATCGTTGATGACTTTTCTATACGAAAAGATCATCGTTGATGACTTTTCTATACGAAAAGATCATCGTTGATGACTTTTCTATACGAAAAGATCATCGTTGATGACTTTTCTATACGAAAAGATCATCGTTGATGACTTTTCTATACGAAAAGATCATCGTTGATGACTTTTCTATACGAAAAGATCATCGTTGATGACTTTTCTATACGAAAAGATCATCGTTGATGACTTTTCTATACGAAAAGATCATCGTTGATGACTTTTCTATACGAAAAGATCATCGTTGATGACTTTTCTATACGAAAAGATCATCGTTGATGACTTTTCTATACGAAAAGACCATCGTTGATGACTTTTCTATACGAAAAGACCATCGTTGATGACTTTTCTATACGAAAAGACCATCGTTGATGACTTTTCTATACGAAAAGATCATCGTTGATGACTTTTCTATACGAAAAGATCATCGTTGATGACTTTTCTATACGAAAAGATCATCGTTGATGACTTTTCTATACGAAAAGATCATCGTTGATGACTTTTCTATACGAAAAGATCATCGTTGATGACTTTTCTATACGAAAAGATCATCGTTGATGACTTTTCTATACGAAAAGATCATCGTTGATGACTTTTCTATACGAAAAGATCATCGTTGATGACTTTTCTATACGAAAAGATCATCGTTGATGACTTTTCTATACGAAAAGATCATCGTTGATGACTTTTCTATACGAAAAGATCATCGTTGATGACTTTTCTATAAGAAAAGATCATCGTTGATGACTTTTCTATACGAAAAGATCATCGTTGATGACTTTTCTATAAGAAAAGATCATCGTTGATGACTTTTCTATAAGAAAAGATCATCGTTGATGACTTTTCTATACGAAAAGATCATCGTTGATGACTTTTCTATACGAAAAGATCATCGTTGATGACTTTTCTATACGAAAAGATCATCGTTGATGACTTTTCTATACGAAAAGATCATCGTTGATGACTTTTCTATACGAAAAGATCATCGTTGATGACTTTTCTATACGAAAAGATCATCGTTGATGACTTTTCTATACGAAAAGATCATCGTTGATGACTTTTCTATACGAAAAGATCATCGTTGATGACTTTTCTATACGAAAAGATCATCGTTGATGACTTTTCTATACGAAAAGATCATCGTTGATGACTTTTCTATACGAAAAGATCATCGTTGATGACTTTTCTATACGAAAAGATCATCGTTGATGACTTTTCTATACGAAAAGATCATCGTTGATGACTTTTCTATACGAAAAGATCATCGTTGATGACTTTTCTATACGAAAAGATCATCGTTGATGACTTTTCTATACGAAAAGATCATCGTTGATGTCTTTTATGTACGAAAAGATCATCGTTGATGTCTTTTATGTACGAAAAGATCATCTTTGATGACTTCTATACGAAAAGATCATCGTTGATGACTTTTCTATACGAAAAGATCATCGTTGATGACTTTTCTATACGAAAAGATCATCGTTGATGACTTTTCTATACGAAAAGATCATCGTTGATGACTTTTCTATACGAAAAGATCATCGTTGATGACTTTTCTATACGAAAAGATCATCGTTGATGACTTTTCTATACGAAAAGATCATCGTTGATGACTTTTCTATACGAAAAGATCATCGTTGATGACTTTTCTATACGAAAAGATCATCGTTGATGACTTTTCTATACGAAAAGATCATCGTTGATGACTTTTCTATACGAAAAGATCATCGTTGATGACTTTTCTATACGAAAAGATCATCGTTGATGACTTTTCTATACGAAAAGATCATCGTTGATGACTTTTCTATACGAAAAGATCATCGTTGATGACTTTTCTATACGAAAAGATCATCGTTGATGACTTTTCTATACGAAAAGATCATCGTTGATGACTTTTCTATACGAAAAGATCATCGTTGATGACTTTTCTATACGAAAAGATCATCGTTGATGACTTTTCTATACGAAAAGACCATCGTTGATGACTTTTCTATACGAAAAGACCATCGTTGATGACTTTTCTATACGAAAAGACCATCGTTGATGACTTTTCTATACGAAAAGATCATCGTTGATGACTTTTCTATACGAAAAGATCATCGTTGATGACTTTTCTATACGAAAAGATCATCGTTGATGACTTTTCTATACGAAAAGATCATCGTTGATGACTTTTCTATACGAAAAGATCATCGTTGATGACTTTTCTATACGAAAAGATCATCGTTGATGACTTTTCTATACGAAAAGATCATCGTTGATGACTTTTCTATACGAAAAGATCATCGTTGATGACTTTTCTATACGAAAAGATCATCGTTGATGACTTTTCTATACGAAAAGATCATCGTTGATGACTTTTCTATACGAAAAGATCATCGTTGATGACTTTTCTATACGAAAAGATCATCGTTGATGACTTTTCTATACGAAAAGATCATCGTTGATGACTTTTCTATACGAAAAGATCATCGTTGATGACTTTTCTATACGAAAAGATCATCGTTGATGTCTTTTATGTACGAAAAGATCATCGTTGATGTCTTTTATGTACGAAAAGATCATCTTTGATGACTTCTATACGAAAAGATCATCGTTGATGACTTTTCTATACGAAAAGATCATCGTTGATGACTTTTCTATACGAAAAGATCATCGTTGATGACTTTTCTATACGAAAAGATCATCGTTGATGACTTTTCTATACGAAAAGATCATCGTTGATGACTTTTCTATACGAAAAGATCATCGTTGATGACTTTTCTATACGAAAAGATCATCGTTGATGACTTTTCTATACGAAAAGATCATCGTTGATGACTTTTCTATACGAAAAGATCATCGTTGATGACTTTTCTATACGAAAAGATCATCGTTGATGACTTTTCTATACGAAAAGATCATCGTTGATGACTTTTCTATACGAAAAGATCATCGTTGATGACTTTTCTATACGAAAAGATCATCGTTGATGACTTTTCTATACGAAAAGATCATCGTTGATGACTTTTCTATACGAAAAGATCATCGTTGATGACTTTTCTATACGAAAAGATCATCGTTGATGACTTTTCTATACGAAAAGATCATCGTTGATGACTTTTCTATACGAAAAGATCATCGTTGATGACTTTTCTATACGAAAAGATCATCGTTGATGACTTTTCTATACGAAAAGATCATCGTTGATGACTTTTCTATACGAAAAGATCATCGTTGATGACTTTTCTATACGAAAAGATCATCGTTGATGACTTTTCTATACGAAAAGACCATCGTTGATGACTTTTCTATACGAAAAGACCATCGTTGATGACTTTTCTATACGAAAAGACCATCGTTGATGACTTTTCTATACGAAAAGATCATCGTTGATGACTTTTCTATACGAAAAGATCATCGTTGATGACTTTTCTATACGAAAAGATCATCGTTGATGACTTTTCTATACGAAAAGATCATCGTTGATGACTTTTCTATACGAAAAGATCATCGTTGATGACTTTTCTATACGAAAAGATCATCGTTGATGACTTTTCTATACGAAAAGATCATCGTTGATGACTTTTCTATACGAAAAGATCATCGTTGATGACTTTTCTATAAGAAAAGATCATCGTTGATGACTTTTCTATACGAAAAGATCATCGTTGATGACTTTTCTATAAGAAAAGATCATCGTTGATGACTTTTCTATAAGAAAAGATCATCGTTGATGACTTTTCTATACGAAAAGATCATCGTTGATGACTTTTCTATACGAAAAGATCATCGTTGATGACTTTTCTATACGAAAAGATCATCGTTGATGACTTTTCTATACGAAAAGATCATCGTTGATGACTTTTCTATACGAAAAGATCATCGTTGATGACTTTTCTATACGAAAAGATCATCGTTGATGACTTTTCTATACGAAAAGATCATCGTTGATGACTTTTCTATACGAAAAGATCATCGTTGATGACTTTTCTATACGAAAAGATCATCGTTGATGACTTTTCTATACGAAAAGATCATCGTTGATGACTTTTCTATACGAAAAGATCATCGTTGATGACTTTTCTATACGAAAAGATCATCGTTGATGACTTTTCTATACGAAAAGATCATCGTTGATGACTTTTCTATACGAAAAGATCATCGTTGATGACTTTTCTATACGAAAAGATCATCGTTGATGTCTTTTATGTACGAAAAGATCATCGTTGATGTCTTTTATGTACGAAAAGATCATCTTTGATGACTTCTATACGAAAAGATCATCGTTGATGACTTTTCTATACGAAAAGATCATCGTTGATGACTTTTCTATACGAAAAGATCATCGTTGATGACTTTTCTATACGAAAAGATCATCGTTGATGACTTTTCTATACGAAAAGATCATCGTTGATGACTTTTCTATACGAAAAGATCATCGTTGATGACTTCTATACGAAAAGATCATCTTTGATGACTTTTCTATACGAAAAGATCATCTTTGATGACTTTTCTATACGAAAAGATCATCGTTGATGACTTTTCTATACGAAAAGACCATCGTTGATGACTCTTCTATACGAAAAGATCATCGTTGATGACTCTTCTATACGAAAAGATCATCGTTGATGACTTTTCTATACGAAAAGATCATCGTTGATGACTTTTCTATACGAAAAGATCATCGTTGATGACTTTTCTATACGATAAGATCATCGCTGATGACTTTTCTATACGAAAAGAACATCGCTGATGACTTTTCTATACGAAAAGAACATCGCTGATGACTTTTCTATACGAAAAGAACATCGGTGATAAATTTTCTATAAGTAAAACCGTGTTTTTATACTTCTCTGAGGTTAAAGGATATGCTTCAGTCGGTTTACTCGACGGATATTTATTTTCTTTGTTCTCTTACCGTTGCACGAAATCCAACATATTCTGTTCCTCGAAATTAAATGTCCCCAAGGTTCGCAAAGCCAAAACAATAGTCGCCGCATCCTGAGATAAATTCAACGATGATGAATCCATTGAAGAGGACATGGGCATCATAGCACCATATGCCGATCCTATCGGTTTATTCATCAATATCTGCGATAAGATACCAATCAATCCCTCAGCTATGGCAGATTTTAAATAGGGCACATTCTCGGCCAATTCCCGTAGACAAACTGTCAATGCTGGCGACAATCCTGGTGAAAACATTTGTTCTAAAATCTCACGCACATCTTCAGTAATCCCCGCTTTTACGGCATTAGCCAGTAAAGTAATGCAGGCAAATATTGCCGGATCAATAGAGACTTTACGTTTGTTAGTAGCATCTTTAGGCGGTAAAGCCATTTTGATGGCCGACATTATAGTCTTCAAGTGTTTGTCGATATCTCGCTCCACTGCTACGGCGATATAGCCTATTGTTATATAGGCTACATTACGATCCTTTTCTTTGCCCTTTAATACGGTCAGCAAATGATTGATGCATATCTTAAGATATTTTTGAACGAATACATCACGATTTATGGCCGCCAAACGAGGTAGAATTTGTAGTAAAGCCTGTTGGACATAAGTCGATTTGGATAGTCTTTGTTCTATGATATTGTCACAGATGACGGTGTAGTGTTCCATGATGACTTCACGCGCATAGGATGACTCCAAGACGTTAGACTGCAAAAAGAATACAAAACGTAATTAATGTGGTATTTAAACACTAAAATTACACATTATAATTTTCCGAAAGTGTGTTATGAGGACAAAAATAAAAAAATATTAATGTCATGTTCTGCAAATAACTACCGACGAAATTGAATTGACTTAACATTCGGTGAATTACTCCTTAAGTGCGGATATAAAAAGTAGAATCCTATTATTTGCATGCGCTGCTATCAATTCAAGATAACTATGTTGAACTACTAAAGCCCAAAAGAATGTTCGATTCATTTTCGTAATTATTTTGGATTTGTCGGATATATCAGTTCCTTGTTAGAATAAAATTGTTATAAAGTTGTTCTAAATCTAAAACGAGCACCGTTATCTTCACATAGTTCCTTCTTGGATTAAGAAATTATTTCCTTCAAAGAAGATCGGTTGGAAAAAGCGACTCTTGTGTTTAGACGTCAAAAAAGATTTGTTCAGTGCTTTTTAGCAGTGTTTTCCTACTTCTTAAAAATTTTTTTTCATTTCGTAACAATTTAATGGTCTGCACCAATAAGTACGACATTATGTCTTACCCCATTGAATTTGTGACTTCCTTGCTGGCCCTCTCCCAATTCCACCAAGCGTGTTGAGCCCAATTTCTTTACAAACGGCGCCTTCAATCGTGGAACGATTGTGGTCAACTGATTACTTCCACTTGCGGAACTGCTGCCGCCATTACTGCTTAAATACGAAGCAGCCGAATAATCACCTAGTTTACCGGACAAATTATCCGGCAGCAAGGCTTTTAAGCTATTATAACGACGCTCCCAAGAGGCATTGGAACAACGGAAAAGTTCGTTGAAGATAATCATACTGCCATGAATGCGATCATCACGTGTCATACCTTTGGGCTCTTTTTGCTGAACGGTTACATCTTCATTGAAACTTTTACACGCTTCGGCATAGGATATCTTGTACCATTGAGGTTCACTTGATTGTTTGGTGTTTTCACGCTGGGATGTTACGATGAGAGCGGCGCGTAAAGCTTCGCCAGCCGATTCTCGGATGGCAGGCTTAGGATCAAAGATGGCATTGAATATGTGATCAAAGAAGGTGGAAATTTGCTGATAAAAATATGTGGGCATAGCCACGGCCAACTCGCGCAGTATAAAAACGGCAGCATGACGGCGATACTAAAAGGGAATGAAAGTAACTATGTTTTTTATTCTGATCAGACAATTTTATATATTCCAACCTTAGAACAAGGTTCTAATTGCTGATAAAATCGTATGCAGTTAGAACCTTGTTGTTCTAAGGTCGCGATATGTACATACCTCATGTCTGTCGCCACTTAACCACTCAAATGCTCTCTTTATATCGAATTCAAATGATTCAGCGCCCTTAGAACCCGGCAAGTTGGCCAATTTCACTAAAGTACGTGCCGCAATCTCCATAACCGAGACATCGTTACAGGGCAATAAGTCACGCAAATGATTGTAATACGGCGTTATACGTTTCATGGTATTCACAACGTCGCCGCTAATCAGACATTCTGCAATTAATCACAAACAAATTATTTCACCATCCACCATCGAAACACCGTATAATTGTTTGTCGTTCTATCGTCATACTCACTTATGGCCAATACGCCACCCTTTTTCTCATTGATGTCTGTCGACATGACCATGCTAAATATCTGGTGATTGAAATCATCGAAAAACTGCACCAACTCTTCCTGGGACATTTCCCGCAGCTCTGTCTTGACATAGAGGAAGAGATCTTGCGCCGCCTTGCTTTGCATTCCGCGATTACGGGACTTGAGTCCCGTCACAAATTGTTGCACAATCGATGTCGTCGACATTGTGTCTCGCGTTTTTATTAAAGAAATACAAACTATTCACTTAATTTTACCAATGCATTCACTTTGTTATTATTATTTGATGGGTTTCCTTCCAAAATCTATAAAATTTTCTACATTTCTCACGAGCAATGAAAAATTCTCCTTTTCGTTTTCGTCTTCTTCTTTCGTATGAACTGTCAAACAAGAAATTGTTTTGCCGTCAACAGTGCCCCCAGTGTTATACCTAATAGCGGCTTCGGCGATTACGATAACGTCGAATAGCTCGCGCTTGCTAATAGCGACGACGCACAGTGTCGTGATTACTCTGAACGGTTGGCCAAAAATGGAAGGAGTAGATGTAGGTCATCGAATTTTGGACCAAATCCGTCAAAGGATACTCTCACCTCGTACATATCCTGAAATGCAAGAATACAATATTTTCTAAAACTGCCCATTGAATTCAACCAAATTTTGCTCAACATATTTCTAAGGTGTTTTAAATTAATGCATGTAATCGCTGAAATTGCAGCAAGGATTAAATTATCTTTAAAATATCCTTTTTAAGTAGTTGCTAGTAAAATATGAATAATGCAAGAATTACATCAAATGTAATATGCGGCATATTTTATTGTCAGAAATATAATTTCTTTCGATTTTCCTTCAATTCGAAATAAATTTGTTTCAAAATTTTGATTTTTATAATATTTTGTTCAGATATAACCAGTTTCTCGAAAAAAATAACAAACTAAAATATTTATTGTAGCCAAATTCGCAGCTAAAATTTATTTACTTTAAAACTACTACATTATAGCTAAAAATCAAAAAATATCGTTGGTGAACTGTCGTTTTAAATTGCTTTTTCGGTCCACTCAAAAAGGGTACACATAAAAAACTCGTGTTTTTTGTACACACAAATTATCCTAACGGTACTTTCTATATGAGTTATATTTCGACCAAAAAATAATTTTATCGTATTGCATAAACAGTGTTGTAATAGTTACAGGTCTTGCAATTATTTATGAATAAATATTAATTTTAACCATCATAAAAATTTTAAACTATTTGATGTGAAAAATATACGTAGATACATAACTTCAACTTTGAAGCCCCATATCTCTGAAAAACTGAGACGCTCTGCTAGAAAAAACAGTCCTGATTCACACTCAGCAATTTTTTCCAAGCAAGTGTCAAAGTTTGTCGGAGAGAGAGGCAGGCGGAAAGAGTTATCTGGATCAGGACTTGGAGACTCTTGTATCGTGAAAGCATTCAAATGAAAGCAATATTCTTTTATGTTGAAAATATGTGTAGGTCAAAATCCGGCAAATTGTTTCTGCGTTGCCGGCCTTTAGCCGAGTTTACAATTTTTCACCTCTGGGTATGTCCAAAGAACGCTACGCCGACCAACGTGCATTTGCTTGAACTGCCTTCCGTCGGGATCAAAAATTGTTACCTCTGGGGTATGTTACATACTGACTTCTGGATCCACTTTTTATATCTTTATATTTGTGGCCTTTTCGACATTTCTTTTCAATTAAGTATAAAGTTATTTTTTCTATAGGGCCCTACTGGCTACTGGGTCCACTTTTAATATATTTGTTTTCATATTTGGGGTTTTTTTATTTTATTTCGTTTGAGTATAATTCATATTTTGGGTTCTGAGGATCCCCATGGATCCGAGCCAACAGTAACTAATCTGATGCAAAAACCCAATGGCCTAGGCGTCAACTCCAGAAAAACAACTGGTTCTTTTCACTGGAAAGCGCAAGATAGGAGCCTATAAAGGACAAACTCTGAATAGGACAGAGTTGCAGCTATCCACAGAAGCCAATGATCCACAGAATCCAAGATAAGAAATTAAACTGGAAAACGAACACGGATGAGAGCTAAAAAGGATCTTAATCAGAAACTTCATAGGTATAAGTTGGGGTCTCAGGCCACAAACAGTTCATTCGGGGGTCACGGCTGTAGTGGACCGATTATTAAATATGAGTGTTTGGTCTGGTGGAAGGCTCTAAGAACTAGCAGCTACCTCGGGGCACGGGAAGACAACGTATTGCCGCAGTACGAATTACAGGTGCAAGAAGATAAAATTCTGAACATTCAACCACTACATTCACTGTGTTGCCACAAAGAGTGCTCTATACTTCGATAGTCAGGTTTCTGATATAGGCAATAGATTTAGGTCAGGTACAAGGGCTTGAGCAAACAACTGACTACATAGTATCAGCACTTTTCTCAATGGGCTTCTCTGACAATGATTTCTGACAGGTCAGACTTGAGAAATTGGTCACCACTATTTGAACGACCAGCTATATACAGTGACGGGTCAAAAATTGACAGCTTGCATGTACTGTGAGTGTCTGGATTTTATACTATCTTCTACATTGATAGTCAGGCAACTCTGAAAACATTGAAGTCAAATGTTACCAAATCAAAAGCGGTTAATATATAAAAAAATAGCACTTCAGGATCTTAAAGGGACGGTTCGTCTATGCTGGTTTCCTGGTCACAGGAAATTGCTGATGAGTTGGTACGAGGAGGATATGGAATGAGCATCTCTTTGGCGGATGCATTAATAAGACCTCCCATGTGCGAACTATTCGCCAAAATCGACACCTGGTTCAGAAATCAGGACTCTTGGTCAGTCAGGTCACGTACCAGGACAGAAACCCTTCTAAAGATGGGGGAAAAAGACATGCGACTGATGGCAGGCGTTCTGACGGGTCAGTGTGACATCAGATCAATGGCAACAAAGTGGCAACACGATATCACGGATTATTGTCGCATGTTCGAAGACAAAGAGGAGATTGAAACGATTGACAACCTTGTATGCCAAAGTCATACACTTGCTGCATGAAGAGGGCGCTATTTTGGAGTTTTCACAATCGATTCTATCCTATATACATACATATATGGGGGATTTCATGTCAAGTGAGTCAAATTTTTAAACGGATGTCTTCCGATCGGAATGAAACTTGCAACAATTCTAAATACAATAGGGAAATAGTTATAGGGCTGTTTGACCAAAATGTCAATTTCGGCACCCTCCAACTCGGACAGTCCTTAACAAATCTCGTTGAAATTTTGTGGCATAACTACTACTCAATATGACAAAACATGGCACAAGTTTCATCCCGATCGGTTTCAAAAGCTGAATCACGACATGAAATCCGCCATATACATATATCTTAATTACTTGACAGGACAGACACAATGGACCGGAGTTGGTCTCCGGGTGAATTCTACGTGTCCTCTTATACAACCTATGGCTGATTTTTGCAATTCTGCCACTGTGCGACGTAGGCAAAACGAGAAACCGCTATTTTAAAAATTCCGATGTTTCTTTAAATTAACAAAAAACGAAGAAAACTGTCATGTCACAGATTCCGTTCGGAATTCCGATAATCAGAAACTGTGCGAATAAATTATTTTTCAATTTATAAAATTATATATAACAGGTCCGCATGGAAATTTAAAGTTGTTTCATTCTGAAATAAAAATTAACTTAACGTTTTCTTTAGAATCCAAATTTGGATGTCATTTCAATTCCGAACGAAATTGATTTGAAAATGTTTACAATTCTTATTAAAAAATTAATTTTTGTACTCTTTGTATGGACAACGATTTAGCATAGCGCCAGCGTTAAGCGTCACCGTCGGTGTGCAAGATTAGGTCTATGATTTTACATTGACGTTTTTCGACGCCGGACGTCAAACGTATGTAAACAAAATCCCCGATGATGGGTGTTTGTTTTGCTAATACAATTCGCATTCGGGGGAAGGTCCTATATAAATATACCAACGAAAGAGACATGAAGGACTGACCGAAGAAAATACAACCCTGTGCATATATGGTAATTTTCATTTTCTTAGCATTGGTGGTTTTTTTGGGTGGATTATAAGTTTTTTTCTGCACCGAGAATAGCCCGACATGGCTTTCGATCACAAACACTTTATATTTTTATTATTAATAATAATCGTAAGTTCTGCTATCGCTCAAATCGCCGAAGACCCGTACAAGGTACTGGGCCTGAATAGACACGCCAGTAATCAGGATATACGTAAAGCCTACAAGCAACTGGCCAAAGAATGGCACCCAGATAAAAATAGTCAGCAGGATGCTGAACTAAAATTTGTACAAATTAAGAAGGCCTACGAACTGCTGAGTGACTCAGACCGACGACGGTTATATGACCAGCATGGCGTGACAAATGAGGATTCGCATATGTACAAGCAGAAGCACGACTACAGCAATTACGGCCGTTTTGCAACCGACCCACTGGAGGAGTTCTTTGGCAAGCAATTTCATTTCGATCATGACATTAGTATCTATCACAAATTGTCAGTGACCACAAATTACTACGAGCAAACCATACTGGAGAAGAGTCGCAGTGTGCCATACATTTTAATGTTCTACAATGATTGGTGTTTCCGTTGTACACGTTTGGTGGGTGCGTTCAAGAAATTGATTGAAATCCTCGAGCCATTGGGTGTGCAGTTTGCCACCGTCAATGCGGCGCACGAGCAGAGACTTTTTCGCACGGCTGGCCTTAATGATCTGCCCAGTTTGGTTTTTGTGCTGAATGGCCACAACTATGTGTATCGCGAGACGACAATCAGTGCCCAGAAAGTGGTGGACTTTATTCGCAAAAAGCTGCCGTATAGAATTTCTGTTAAAGTGGATGACAGTAACATTGATGATTTTCTAAACGGTTGGATGGACAATAAGGTGAGGGCGCTGATATTTGAGCCGAGAAATCAAACACGCCTGCGGTATCTATTGGCAGCGTTTCAGTTCAGAAATAGGGTACAATTTGGCTTTGTCCATTTGGATAGTGGCAAGTGTAAAGAGATCAAAGAACGTTTTCAGATACATCCGAATCTCGATACTTTATTGATATTCAATGAATATGTAGAACGACCAGTGGCCAGTGTATCAATGGCTGATATTCCTACACAAACACTGAATAGCATCATATCATCGAATCAATATTTAATGCTGCCAAGACTGTCGTCACAAGAGATACTAGAAGGCATTTGCCCGGCCGAATGGAATCGCCCACGCAAAAGACTGTGTGTGGTTTTAATTACCGAAAATTCAGAGGAACACAATTTTGCTCGTGGGGCACTGCGTAATATAGCCCTGCAGAGTGCCTATAGTTTGGAGAAGGTACGCTTTGCCTACATCTACAAGGAAAAACAATTGGAATTTATTAATGCCATCTCCCAGGGATCGGAAAATGAAAAACTTTTACGCATTGTGGTCCTATGGCGCCGCGACACATCGCATATCAAATACGAATGGGTGCATGATGCCAGTTTGGATCTGAAAGATCATCCCTCGTCGGACCATCTCATTAATCACACGAAACAACAAATCGATCACACCATTCAGAAGCTACTTAAAACATCGGAGGCCTTGAGCTATGAGGCATTTGTCAAGAATCTCTTGGATGAACATGCGCAGGGTTTTATACACAATTGGATAAATAAAATATTCAATGTCTATGATTATTTGGCAGACACCATAGAGGAGGAACACGTTCTGGCGGCCCTTTCTCTGTTGGGTACCATTGCATTTATGTTTGCCGTAGGCTATGTCATGGTCTACTTTGTGCGTGCCGAAGAGGAGAACCTAAAGGCCAAAGGAGAGCTCTCTCCCAAGGGAGGTGCCAAGGCAAATCGCCAACAACCAGAATTAAGACTGCATGAACTGAGGGCGGAAAAGTACAATGGTCTAATAAGGCTACTGAAGCCGGGTTGTAGAACCATTATTCTAATCACAGACCTGCAAACACGTCCCAAGCTTATACCGCCTTTCCATAAAGCTGTATGGCCCTACCGCAAAAACAAAACGCTGATGTTCGGACACATGCTCATCGACAAAGGTCTCTCCTGGTATTCGGAGCTGTTGCGACAAGGGCTGGGCGATACAAAAACCTTACACATAAATCCTCGCAACTGTGTGGGCACGGTCTTAGCCTTGAATGGTCATCGTAAATATTTCTGCATGTATCATGCCAAACATCCGGAAACCACGCGAGGTGTCAAGAGAATGGAAAAGATAACGCGGCAGCTTATTCAACGGCCCGATGATCCGGAAATTGGGGCCTTCTTTAATCCAGCCAATTCCGATGATTCCGAAGATAATGAGCCAAAGGTTCTGTTGGAGGGTAATTTATTGGATGGCCTTAGCAATTGGCTGGATCGTCTGTTTGAGGGCTCAACTCACAGATATTACATTAACTACTGGCCTGAGTTTCCCACAAAGTAAACGCCCGGAGGATTCATTCAAACAATCAATCAGTCGGTAGGTAGCCAGCCAGCCAACCAAATGTGCGTCGTATTGAGTTGTGACAAATACTCATTATTACTACGTATTTACAACTTTTAGCTAATTTACCAAATAGAACAATTAAATAAACCAAAAAAACATACATACATACTTGCCAGAAATAAGCATTCAGTTCAAATACGAGATAATATGATACGATACAATTACAAACATACAAATATAGTTTACGAAACGACCACGATCGTCGATCAAAAAAAAAAAAAGAAAACTCAAGAAGAACAAACCAGAACAAACAGGTTAGCCTAAGCCTAACCCTTTTCTAATGCATCATCTAATACAACTACATACATAGGCCATAAATAAATTTTTCCTAGTCAAAAAGTCTAGTTTCAGTGGCGACTTTTTTCGTTGTTAAGTTTTATTTTTATTTACATATATACCTATAGTTATTATACATGTACGACGAGTATACATAGTATATCCCAATTAAACAGTGCAAACATACAGACATTTGTAAGTATTTTTGCACTTCATTTTCATTTTTAAGCTACACTACACACATACATATATTTATTTGGACTTCCCTAGGGGTTAATGTCATCTTAAAATAATAAAATCAAATTAACATAACAAACATACATAGAAATAAACATACATACATAATTACTTCAAACACACACAGAAAATACGTTCACACCAAAAAAAAATAGTTTTATAAGCTTACGATATAATATTTATTATTACAATAATTATTCACCTTAAATTTTAAATCGATTTAAAGTAAATAAAGAAACGCAGATAAATACATGAAATACGAATCTCTGTGCATTTTTAATTGTAATATGAAACACTTCTTTTTAACAAATCTTACATTGATGAGTACAACAAAACAGTCTTAGGCCTTAGGTCAAAGTTGACCACAATGGCCGTAACAATTTTTAAGTTTTTCCTTCAAATTAGTTGTCGACAATGTAAAAAATGACCGGTGTACAGACGTCTTTATTAAAATCTCTAACACCTGGGGTAATCACGGCATCCGTTAGAAGAATTATATAAACAAGCTGTGAACGGCGGAACGAACAACTTAAAGAAATAAGAATAAATATAATTGCAGATAAGTTTATTTTAAACATTAAATATATCCAATGTTATTTTGTATTCCTCATTCATAGGAGGAATACAAAGGACTGCCTATTCGAATAGAAGTAAGGGACAAAAGTAATCCTTCGTCATTGTCTGAAGTCGTAAATACCTTCAAGAAATGTAAATTATGATTAAAAAATAAGCTTTGCAGATTTAAAATGCGTTTAAACATTCAAAAGAAGCGTTTAACTATGTTTTATCTGAAATTAATTTCCCGGCCATTCTACCATTATTAAAACTAGACGCCACACAAAATCTTCAGGTCGGTGGTGGTTACGATATTGGAAATGATTATCTTTTTTAAAATAACACGGATTACACATGTCAATGCACGGAGGAATGATTGTTCAAAACGACCGAGGAGAGCATACTTTCTATTAGAAGTTGTATTTGTATATAATTTTTAAGGATGCCAATGCTCGGTCCTAAAATCAGCTACCATTAGTGTTTATTTCTCATTAATTCTGCTAACATTAGTTAACACTTTAGTTGGCACAGAATACTTACAATTCACTTTTTCTAAAAAAAAACTCAAAATTCCACTCAAAAGCAATTAAAAATCTGTTTTCGATGACAATTTTGTTGTTGAGAATTTTCTCGCAAATTTTTTCTCGATAATGGTTGCGGTGATCCAAAACATAAAGATTACGATCGAAACTTGTAGATAACGGATGCCGTGATTAGGCCCCTGATCTCTCTTTTTATAAGGAAAACTAAAAATGTATTTGGAAAACGGACATTCTGAACATTTAAAATGTCATGTTTCATATCAATTTGGTGCCTTTTAAGAAATGCCAACAAAGTCAAACATTTACATATGTGATCAAATCCGATCATTTAGGTCGAGCCTCACCTTCGAAGGATTTGTTCTACTCATTGAGGGCAACTGTCTGGCGGATGAATCATTAACTACCTAGGCTGTTCCTGTTGTTTTGTATTAAAGTAAAATTGTTTTTTAGCATTTTATAAAAAAGTGACAAATTGGCCTATAAAAAGTAGATGTATAAATACTGAGTCCTCGTCGAAACAGTATTATTGGATATTTAAGAGCTTAGTTTTCACAATTTCTATTTCTATGTTAGGGTTTCTTAAAAAAGTACGAAATGGCCTCTAGAAATGGAGGATAAGTGGTCGATTAAAACAGAAATACCTAGTATTGTTAGATACTTTTTACATCCACTTCGAGGAAAAATTGGAAGCTGATACGGCTATTACGGTCAAGTTTGACCTCTAGGTCATGCCTACACATGAGAAGTTCAGTTCTTTTCACTTTGTGCTATCGTTTGGTGGTTAAATTATCCATAAGTCAGAGTTTTTCTGTAAACAAATGGCAAAGACAAGTTTATAAAAAGCATCCTTGATAATTTTCCCCGACATCTTGATTATTAATTTTTGAAAATAAGTATTTTCAGAAATATTGTATTAATATATATAATTAAGAAAATGTCTTTGGGTAAACCGCCAAATATATACCCTCAATTTGTGAGTAATGTAATGTGGTAATTCGGGCGGGAGATGCCAGAACGTTGAAAAATTGTTTGTTCCTTGTCAGTCTGTAGCAGGTCTTCCCAACCGCGGAGAGAGACGTAGCTTCTTCCAGGGGAGCCGCGAATACATTTTTAGGTTTAGGTTAGGGTGGCAGCCGTATTTTTTTTTATACAAGCTCACATGGACCAGTTTAGGTCCCTAGTGTTACAACGGGCAGAAATGCCCCTCATCGAAACCAACCAGTTTGATATACAAATTTATCGATAGTACGAATATCGTTACTGGAAAGATCTGTTAGGCTGCCTAGAAAGGCCGACCCCAGTATGTCCAGTCGTTGTTTACTCAGAGCGGGGCAGTCGCATAGCAAGTGCTCAATGCTCTCCACTTATTCCTCATCTCCACAGCTTCTGCAGAAGTCATTGGAGTCAATACCCAATCTTTTGGCGTGTTCGCCGATCAAGCAGTGTCCCGTCAGAACTGATACTAACGTAGACAATCTTTGCCTCTCTAGTGCGAGGAGATATTTTGATCTTCTCAGGTCATACCTTGGCCAGATTTGTCTAGCTACCCTGCAGTTGCCTATTTCTGTCCATCTTTCGTTGGACTGCCTCTTGCCTAAGCCAAAGCTTGCACGTGGATAGTGGCGCACCAATATATGCAAATTCTTCGAGAATTTGTAAAGTCGTCCCTTTCCTAGCAAGTTCATCGGCTTTTCAGTTCCCCGGGATATCCCTATCACCAGGCACCCATATGAGGTGTATATTAAACTGCTCAGCCATCTCGTTAAGAGATCTGCGGCAGTCGAGGGCTATTTGTGAATTTAGGGATGTGGTCTCCAGAGAATTGATGGCAGCCTGGCTGTCCGAGTAAATGACAACGCCAGTGTTGGTTACTATGTTCCAACTCAGCCACTTGGCGACTTCCCATATTGCCATTATTTCGGCTTGATAGACACTGCAGGTATCTGGTAGTCTGTGAGCTATATCCAAATTAAGTTCTTCACAGTGTACTCCGAAGCCAACCTTTTCATCAAGCTTCGAACCATCCGTATAGAAGTTGTTGTTGTAACAGATCGACTGTTTCCAAATGATTTTCCCTGGAAGTATTCATATCTGATTAGTTATATTTTAATTTATTTGAAATGTGGTGGATGTGAGGATGATGATGATGATAGACGTTTGGATGGTGTGTTGAGATGTTATAATTTGCTATTGGATGTGAATTGTTGGGGGGGAATTTGGGTGAGGTGAGGTTTTGATTATGTAGGATGTTGGATGGGAAGCTGCAGGAACTGTGCAACTTCTGTAGGTTTACGCCAGAGGTCTACCGGGCGCAATGCGGTAGGTTTTGTTGGACAGTTAAAAAGGTGCGCGGTATCGTGTGGTCTTCCCGAACACGACGGACAACTATCTTCTACTCCTGAAATTATTCTCGCTCTATATGTGTTCAGGATAGGGCACCAGCCAGATCTTAGTTGTGCCAAGATGGTTCTGGTATGCCTAGGTAGAAGCCGCTCGTTTATAGATATCGCGGGTGGGTGTTCATTAAGGACCCTGTTGCACTTTAAGCCATTTTTGGCTTGGGTTACCGCCTCTGTGTGCAATCTTTTCAGGGCTACTGTAAGTGACAATCTGTTGAGGTCAGATGTTATGACGTCTTGGATGTCTGTACAGTAGCGTCTGAAGTCCTTCCGGATGTGACGGGGAGGGGGATCCTGCATCACTATGTGATGGTTTGGATGGTTTGGCTGATGGCACGCCAACAGGTGTTGTCGGGTTAACAACACATTATGTTGTTTAACTGACAATATCCTGCTCTCCTCGTGTAAGTGATCCACGTCCGTCATAAGGACGCATCCGGTCGCGATTCTAAGCGCGCTATTTTGTGTCCTCTGGAGTCCTCGCCATTGTGTGTCACTTATAAAGGGTGTCCAGATTGGAGCTGCATAATTGAGAACGGATCGGCTTATCGCTTTATAAGTTGTCACGATCGTCTCTTTTTCCTTGCCCCAGGAGGAACCTGAAAGAGCTTTCAGGACCTTGTTTTTTCGTCGGACTTTGTCTCCTATGTAAGTGGCATGTTTCGAGAAGGTTAGGAGATTGTCGAAGATGACACCGAGAATCTTCGGGTTCTGGACAGTTGGTATTGTTCTTCCATCAACGTGTATGTCCAGGACCGTCCTAACCTCCTTAGTCCAAGATGTAAAAAGGGTTGTCGTAGACTTGGTTGGTGACAGCACTAAACGTCTTTCTTGCAGGAAGTTTGATATGGTGGCTAGGTAGCTGTTAATTCTAGCACTTATATCGTTGATATTAACGCCTGATGACAAGATGGTGCAGTCATCTGCGTATGACACCATTTTTACTTCTGCTGGTGGGGCAGGAATACGAGCAAGATAGAGGTTGAAGAGGATTGGTGACAGGACTCCTCCTTGTGGTACACCCATTTTAATCTTGCGATATTGCGATTTGTGACCTCTAAACTCGACGAACGCTTGCCTGCCGTTGATATAGTTTGCAAGCCAGCGTTTGGTGGTGTTGGGCAGGGTCGAGTTTAGGATATCCTTGAGCAAGACCGCGTGATCTACCGTATCGAACGCTTTGGATAAATCCAAGGCCACGACAATGGTACGATCAGGTGGTCTGCTCTGGTTGAGTCCATTCGCAATATGTGTTGTGATGTCATTTAGAGCTGTGGTTGTGCTATGAGCTTTCCTGAAACCATGCTGGTGGTCTGCAAGTTGCAGGTGCTCGCTTAATGATGGGAGGATGAGCGCTTCTAAAATCTTTGCCACTGGTGATAGTAAAGAGATTGGGCGGTAGGATTCTCCTTGGTTGGCTGGTTTTTCTGGTTTCAGAAGTGGAATAACTCTTGCCACCTTCCAAATCTCGGGAATCACTAAAGTGTGAATTGAGAGATTGAAGATTTGCGTGAGGTATTCCATGGCTGCTGGTCCTAGTTTTTTCATCATTAGCATCGCGATGCCATCTGGACCTAGGGCTTTCGAGGCTTTGGCTTTGGAGATTGCGGCTTCAACTTCCGATCTTGTGAAGGAGCGCGTCGTGTCCTCTCTACAAAGCTTCTTAATAGTCCTCTTGATGCTCCTGTTTGTCCTGTTCTGCTGGGCTGGATGTGCTACGAATTGCTGGCAGAACTTTTTTGCGCACTTTTTGGCATCAGATTGTTGCACATCATTGAATGCCACAGCTATGTGACCCTTATTGCTGTTTGTTCCAGAGAGATGACGGATGGTTGACCATAGACGATGTGACCCCATGTCGCAATTATCCAGGTGACTGATCCATTTGTCACGGCGGTATTGATTAACTAGAGTGTTAATCTCTGCCGTCAATGTGGATATGCGTTGGTCACTTGGGTTGCTGGCTCGAAGTTGATCGCGTTGGTCTGCGAGTCTTGCCGCTGCTGTTGGGTACCCGGGTCTACAGTTAGGGATTCTTCCGGCCGGTATATTGCGCTTTGCCGCCTTGAGTATAATATCCCTGAGAATTTTCTCACCCTTTCTGGCACATTGGGGTGGCGGCAATTGACGTACGACATTGTCAATCATGTTTGTAAAGCCATGCCAGTTGGCTTTGTTATAATTTACAAACGTGCGCTGATCTTGTTCCACGAAGTCGCTGGCTTTCTCCAGCTGTACATTCCGTATAGAAGTGGAGATGGTTTGTATTTCCGGGTATTCTTCCAACCCATTTATTTCTGGCGGGAATCATAGTGATGTAATTTCTCTCGAAGGTGTACACAGTTGGTATATAGTAGCACTACACTTTTATATCCTTATGTGACCGTAGTTCTTGTACCTCCACACTGATACGCATTTTAATCTTATTGCTGCTTTGGTTGCAACTTCTCTCGCCACAATATTAATCGGCAGTATATGGAGTAGGGCTTGTAGAGACTCGGCCGCTGTAGTCCTTAAGGTTCCGCTTATGCTCAGGCAGGCTGTTCTCTGAACCTTTGTTAGTAGGTTGGTGATGGTTAGTTTTCATTTGCCGTCCACCATACCACAATGCCGTATAACAGTATAGGACCAACTACTGTTATATGTATCCAGTGGACGATTTTAGGAGAGAGGCCCCACCGCGTCACTACCGCCTTTTTGCAGGAATATAAGGCGACGTTGGCCTTCCTTACACGTTCCAATACGTTAAGTCTAAATAACAGTTTTCTATCTAGAATTATTCCTATAAATTTTGCACTTTCAGAAAAGACTAGATCTGTTCCATTTATCCGAGGTGGAGAGTCCACATGTGGGACATTATTCATCCTAGTAAAGAGAACCAATTCTGTCTTGTTTGGGTTTACGCCCAAACCCAATTTGTTCAGAGCCACCTGTAGATTGTCTCGGAGGACGTTTTCGAATTTGCCACTCACTGCGATTGCAACGTCGTCCGCATATGCCACGACCTTGCAGCCACAACGTTCTAGATCTAGCATGATTTCATTCACCGCTAGGTTCCAAATTAGTGGAGACAGTACTCCTCCTTGTGGGGTCCCTCTGTTTACAAACCTTGTTAGAGTTGTGGACCCAAGACATGCTGTTATGCGTCTTCTGTTGAGCAGACTTTGAACTAGAGTTCACCTTTAGATGTGACAATGCCGCGATTACCGCATCTGTGTGTATGTTGTTAAAAGTCCCTTCTATGTCAAGAAACGCCACCATTGTGAATTCTTTGAAATGTAGGGACGATTCGATAGTGCTCACAAGTTCGTGCAGGGCTGATTCTGCAGACTTTCCCTTATTGTAAGCATGTTGGTTCACCGACATGAGTTTTGTATCCAGGTGTTCCCTAATGAAATAATCTTTCATAAAAGTCTTTCCAGACCTTTCAATAGGAAGAAGGATAGGCTAATTGGTCTGAAGTCTTTTTTTAAATGAATACATTTAATAAACTTATTACAATTTTTTGTCATGTTATATCAAAAATATTTTAATTGGTAATTTTTATGGGGAAAAATGTTTAAAAAAAACTTGAGAAGGTGTTAAGAAAATAATTTTATTTAAAGAAATAGTTTAAAAAAAAAATCAATTTAACTTCTTTATTTTTCCATGATTTTTCCCTTTCAGCTTTGCCCTATATAATTTGTCTCTCATTTTGCTGGGCAAAAAGTCCGCTATAGATAAGTAGGACAAAATCGACTTTAATTGAAAATTTCATAAAAATTGTAATTACATTGAAAAGTTTATAGAAAGTTGCATCCAATTGCACATTTATAATTATATGCTTCAAAATTGACGAAATTGTATTATTTAAGAAAATTTTTCTTGCAAATTTCATCAAAATTTTCCGCGTAGTATTAAGATTTGTGTTGTTTATGCGTTGATAATGCCTATTTTTTGGTATGTTCTTGAGGTCTTTCTGGTTCCGTTGGTTACATTATGCGAAAAGTGAGGTTGTTATTCCACATAGTTATGCGATATGCATATAATGAGAGGTGGCATAATCACATTTCACAGTGTGTAACAGATTTTCTTGGGTGTACGTTTGCTGATTTCGTCAATATAAGAATTTTGTTGCACTTCTATAAAGTGCATAGATTGCAAAACTTGCACTTTATGTTGGACATTTTTAGTTTTGGAAGGTCCACAAGAAATACACAAATTGTTATTCCAAGGTTAACTTTTAGTTTAGAAATGTATTTTCTTGTGAGAGTGGCACGCATTTACAACAATCTGCCTGTGTCGCGTAGAACGTTCCGTTATTCAGTGAGGTCATACAAAGATAAGCTCTATCAATATCTTCAGATTGAATTTTGATTTTTGTATATTGTTCCAATGTTATTATTGCCTAATTGGATGATATGGACTTTTAGAGTAGTTTTTGTGTGAGTAGAAGGGATGATATTTAGGTTAGGTTAAAGGACGCGTAGTGCACTACCAATTTGGTGTGCACTACTCCACTCGGAGACCTAAAGGTCCATTGTGTTAGTCCTATAAAGAATTAAAGATTTGGAGAAACAGTAGAAAAAAGTGATAGATTGAAAAATGAGAGGGGGTGGAGGGGGCCCCAATAAGAAGTGAAAAGGGCGGAAAAAAGAAATGTTGATTTAAAAGAGGAGAGGGCAGAGAAGTTCCTGCAATAGACAATGCCGTTTAGGCAGATGGATGAGCGGTTGTCATCCCCAGTCACTTCAGGCAACTAATATAATTGAGGATGCTGACGATTCTTTGCGATGACAGAGCTTCGAGATCTTCGATCGTAAAGTCACCTAAGTAGCAGTGTCTTCTTCTAGAAAGAAAAGGACATTGGCAAAGAAGGTGCTCGACCGTTTCAAGTTCTTCTTCGTCTGTACAGAGACGACAGTAGTCTTCGGTGTCCCGTTGTCACTTTGATGTAAATGCTCTAACGTTACAGTGGCCTGTGAAAACGCCCACTAACAGGCGTAAATCCCTCTTTGTGAGGTTCAGCAAGTCCCTTGTTCTGGTTTGTGACATAAGAGGCCAGGGAGACCTAGCGATTTTACATTCCGGTCTTGCTAACCAATTCTGATTAACTTGATCCCTGTAGAAGCGCTCTATCATGCCGAAGAACTCACACATAGGTGGATACAGTGATGTCACTACACTAGTGGTTTCCATCGCCGATCCGTTCCATGCGAGCTCATCAGCCTTTTCGTTTCCGTTGATGTCACAGTGTCCTGGGACCCAACAGAGCTTGACGTTTACTGTTAATTTTTGCATTTCTAATATGCAATCATTTACTAACTTGGATTTAATGACGGAGTTCAGTGCCTTCAGAGCAGCTTGACTATCAACATAGATAGTTATGTTTTCACCTTGCCTTAAAAAAACCATCGTTGATTAAACGCAAGGTAACCAGGATGGCAAAAACCTCCGCCTGTATGACACTGCAGGTGTCTGGCAATTTGTAAGATCTGCTAATGCTAAGAGATTCTCTAAAGATGCCAGCCCCCGTTCCCACATCCATCTGTGTAAATAGCGTGACCACGAAAGGGGAGATCACCATCCAACCAATCAGAAATTCAGAACAGGTGGCAAATAATCAGTTTGTCCTGTTAGAACCCTCAACCTGGGCCTGTTAGATGCCTCATTATGGATCTTTGATTGTCCACAGTTTGAGTTACGCCACATAAGTGATTCGCGGAGTCTAATAGTACACTTGGTGACGCTACACTTAATATATTGACCTATCGGTTGAAGGTTTAGTAAAGTGTTCATCGCTCTCGCGCCGGTTATGAATAGAGAAGCAATTCTTTGAATCTTCTCTAAAGATTTAAGCTGGTGTCTATATCCAGTTGCTTTCCACCATACTACTGAACCATATGTGAGGATGGGGCGCACAATCGCGGTGTAAATCTAGTGGATAGTACTTGGGCGAAGCCCCCAACTTTTATCTATGGAACCTCTGCAGGATTAGATTGCAATCAGTCCCTTTTTGACTCTTTCCTTGGTGTTGCTTTTCCAGTTTAATTTCTAGTCAAGTACTTAGCCTCTGTGGACAGTTTCAACTCCACCCCGTCGAAAATGGGTTTATGGAAATCTTTAAGATTTCGGCAATGATTTCGAGCCGAAGACAATCGCTATAAAAATAAGAATGTTTTATAGTTAATTCAAAGACATGAATAGTACTTGTTTTGATGATGCATTTCATAGAATCAAGAACATTTGGTAATAAAACTAATTAAGTTTGGTCTTAAAATAAGCACGTTTTGGCGTAAATTTACGTATGATTCGTGTAAAATTTAGTAAAATATCATAAAATTTAAAACATTATCGTACTAAATTTTAAAATGTATGTCCTTGATATAAACATATACTGGTAATTAATTTAAAGCATAAATAAAGTTTTTTAAAATATGTAGGGAAAATTCCTTACATTGTTTTTATTCTAATGCCACTCATACTAAAGAATCATTTGTTTTAAAGCCCCAGAAATTATTTCAATATTCAAAGAAAATATGATTCTTGTATACAAGATTCCACGATAAATTCAAAACACAACACTTCCTTTTTCTAAAAATTGGTTTTGTTATTTTAATATTAGAAAATACAATAAATGTATAATACATATTACGGATAACTTTCAACATTTTATAATCTAAAACCGTATTTTAGTTGTATGTATAAAGATAAACCGGCCAACAAACCATCGAAATATTTGAATTTTCGTATATTTTTTTTATCGATTTGTAAACTTATAGTGGATTCACCTTTCTTTATGTTCCCCAAACATCCATGAACAATTCTCGTTGGAACCTTTAATGATTGTGAACATTGAATTTGGCTGAAATTAAAATAAAAATATTATAAAATTGTATACACGCTGAAAAATTGCTTCTGTAGTATGTATATTGCCCCTAACACATTCAGCTTGAAACGTACATATGTTTAGGGTACACTCCAAATACCTATATAATATTTGACACACACAAATATTATACGTTTGGGAGGATATTGTTCTAAACTATGATTCCATCCTAATATTTTTTATTTGGAATAATTTTTCCGAAACAACAATTTAATTGCATTTAAGTATTTTTTGGTAATTTATATAGGCGGGGTCAGATCCATTGGTCTGATCCCGCCCATTTTTGGGCGATTCGCGTAGACTGTCATCAGATACATATACCCAAAACTGCAGCACTCTCGATAATAAATTTGGCTTATATGAACGGGGCCACGCAAATTAGTCTGATCCCTCCCATTTCCTGACCAATCACGTAGACTGCCGCCAGATACATATACACAAAAGTACAGCGCTCACTTAAACAAATTGTGCAAGATATGTTAATTTCAAAATTAGGTTTCTATGGGCGGTGCCGCCCTTTTTTGTGTAATCACGTAGACTGCGTGAGATGCACAAAATCACAGCCTAACAAATTGTGCATGATATCTCAATTTCAAAATGTGGTTTATATGGGCGAGGCCACGTCCATTGATCCGATCCCGCCACTTTTTAGACTATTCACGTAGGCTATCATCAGATACATATGCACAAAATTACAGAACTCTCGCTAAAAAATTGTGTAAGACATCTCAATTTCAAAATTTAGTTTATATGGGCGGGGCCATGGCCATTGATCCGATCCCGACCCTTTTTTGGACCAATAACGTAGACTACCACCAGACATCACTCTCGCTAAAAATTGTGCAATATATGTGTCTCAATTTCAAAATTTGGCTTATATGGGCGGGGCCACGCCCATTGGTCCGATCCCGCCCATTTTTTTACCAATTACGTAGAATGCCAACAGATACATATACACAACTTTGCAGCACACCCGATAGCAAATTGTGCAAGATATCGATATTTCAAAATTTGGTCTATGTGGGCGGGGCCACGCCCATTGGTCCGATCCCGCCCATTTTTGGACCAATCACGTAGACTGTCACCTGATACATATACACAAAACTACAGAACTCTCGCTAATAAATTGTGGAAAAAATTTCAATTTCAAAATTTGGCTTGTATGGGCGGGGCCACGCCCATTGGTCCGATTCCGCCCATTTTTTGAAAATTCACATAATCTGACACTAAATGCATACACACAAAATTTCAGCACTCTAGCTAAAAATTTTTCTCGATACCAAAATGTGACCCATATGGGCGGGTCCACGCCCACTTGATATATCGAAAATTCAAGTACCCTATTTTCAGCACCCCCTTCACATGTACATTCTGTGAAAATTTCAAGATGATCGGTCTAGCCGTTTAGACGTCTATACGGAACAAACAAACATACAAACAATCAAACCCACAAACATACACTCTCTTTTATATATATAATTTTATTATTTTTGTAATTAAAAGACAAGCTCGAGGTCAGGTGTTGTTATTATTTATTTATTGGTATCCAATATTTCGTTCTTCTTTGAAGAACATCTTCAGGGATATGAGTACAAAAACGAAATAACATAAAACATGAAGCGACATATGTACGTCTTGCTTTGCCGTTGTCTGTTTTCTTACTGACTAGAAAACATATTCAAAAATTATATAATTTTATATTTATTTTTATTCAATACTTCATAAAAAGAAAGCAGCTTATTTACATATTATTTTTGAACAAAATAGGCTTATTTTGATGTCAAAAAACAAAAATATCCCTTGGACCAAATTATAAGGCAATATATATATTACCGTTTTGTAAAGGAGACGATGCAAAAATTGGAACAAATGGGACAAGTATAACACGAAATCTAATAAAAATTTAAACTAAAATTCGAAAAAGTCCAAAAGTTTTAAAAATCTTTTTAAATAAAATATATTTGGAAAACTCCTTTAACAATAACTTTGTTTGTGTGAAAACACATATATTATATGTGAAAGTCAGTTCGCAAACATATTTTGTTCTAATATATTAATATATACGTTCCAAATACGTTCACAAATACATAATACTTACACATTTTGTTTCCAAATAGAGTTTCTTTCAATTCAAACATTCCCGTGTAGGTGTATGCTCACTTATTTGTTGTAATTTATAAATGACATTCAGCACTGCATTTTTCATATATACATAACATTTATCTTCAAATATTGCGCGATCTTAAATTAAAATAATTAAATTTTTTCTGAAAGAAATCAAATATAAAAAATACACATAAATTTTATCGTACCACAATTGGTAAACACTGAAAACTAAGAGAAATATTTCAACCGTTCATATATAATACTTACGTTGAAATATTTGCTAGAATTTGTCACTCTTCCCAAAATATCCATTCTAAAAGTGTTTTACTAAAAAAATTAAAAAAGATAGTTTTATGTATAACATATTAATAACACAATAATTTTACATTTCTGCATTATGCGCTGTTAGCAGTTATTTTTAATAAATATATACTTTCAATTAAATTGTGTTATGTTGTGTTGTGTTTTGTTAATTTTGTAATTGTTGTTTATTTAAGGGTTATAATATTATATTTCACGTATCTAAACATTTTCATATTGTCTCTTTCAGTATTACAAAACCTATTACTCACATCTTTATCGTCCATTTTTTAGTGTTCGCACAAATCTCTTCACAGGACTTACTAAAAAGATCTTCTATAAAAACGTATTTACATCACCATAAATAACATGCAGCAAAAATAACTATGACGCACGCACTCTCTTATCACCAAGATCGATGGTGACGCCGACGGCATAACCACATACATACACACATGTACCCGACGGTTGCATTTGTTGTTGTTACTATGCTTTAGCAAAAATAACTGTTAACAGCCCATAATAAAATAATTTTCGGTGCAATATGCACGTAGGCAGCGCTGCCAGTTTAGGGGATTTATCCCCAATTTGGGGATTTTTCTTTGCGAATGGGGATATATTTTTTGGTTTGGGGATCCGGGGATTTGGCGGGGATTGCAATTTTTTATAATTACATGTCTTTACTTATGTTAAAATTTGTATTTTCTGTTAAATCTATATTTTTTTAGAAAATGCGTCCTTAAAATTGTGTCAAAAGTTCCTACAAAAAGTAGCTTGACTCGCAGTGTATTAGAGTACGACTTAAATAGACAACCTGTAGTAATTGCCAATACGTATTTCTATAGATATTTACAAATCAATTGAAGCCAAATATAAAATTCTTCCCAGACGACATTACGAACAATTTAAGCTAATTTTGGAGTAAAGTTTACTAGTAACAGGATTCTGCTTGTCCAACTCGATTTTAAAGAACAGGAATCGCTAATATTAACCCTATGATGTACTTTATCAATTATTTAGTCCATTGGCAGAAATGATCAAACTTTTAATACCAAAAACGTGTACAAAAAAATTAGATGATGTAGATGAGATGGAAGATTTTGAATCAGATATATTTGGTAATTTGACAAAGTACATTTTGTACAAACAAAACGAATTTTAGTTAGTAAGTTAAAATATTTTCTGGGGATTTTTTTGGGGATGAGAAATCTTTTTTTGGGGATTTAGGGGATAAAAAATAAAAATTTGGGGATTCGGCACTAAAAAAACTGGCAAGCCTGCACGTAGGTATACTCGTACATATACTTATTCGCCGCAATCTCATTTTTTCACAATCCGCGTTCACAGACAACCGTCTTCCTCTATCGCTTGTAAATAACTAACGATTTAAAAGAAAACGAAAAACAGAATTACTTTCAGAGAGTAGAAGAGCTCTCGCATAACAATTATTGATTTACACATTAACAAACAAAACTGATTCTCCGAGCGAGAGAGATTGTATAATTCTCTCGTATGTATTCTTTAAAATAATGGCAATTGTCATAAAATTTATTACCAAGACAGTCTTTCCTTTAAGGGGAGCATAGCCTTAAATTTATTACTGAAATATCTCATACTGTCAATTAGTCCGATTCGGCATTAAAACTATGACATGTCTACGTCATAGTTTTTATGCAGAAAATCCTTAAAAGTATTGAAATATTACTTAAAATAAAGCGGATTGTCCCAAAAATTATGATTAGTTTCTTCAATTTAAAGGCGTACATTTCAAGAAGCGCCTACACAAAACTAATGATTAAATAGTAATTAATTCAAATTGAAAAAACTTTAAATTAAGGAAAATTTCGTAAAAACATGTAAATTTTCATTATTTTTATGAAAATTGGGATTGCATTGATGCCGAGGTCGCATACTTAATTTAAGAATGTGTCGTCATTAATTTTATTACTATTTTTTTCAGTGTAAGAAGGCTGCCAAGGTGAATTCGCTTTTCTCCAGGTTATTTTAAATGTAACCAACCACGTCATGAAGAGCACTATCAACTGAGCGGCCTTTGATGTAGGCATGTTGACAGTTACTGATTAATGACGGTTGTAAACTACCCCTAATATAGGTGTCAATAAGTCTTTCCCACGTTTTTAAAACAAACGAGAGACTAATTGGTCTATAGTCCTTGGGCGTGGAGTAGCTGGGTTTTCCCGCTTTGGGAATGAAAACCACCTTGACTTCACGCCTTTTTCAGGCTATATAATTCCTAAGTAGGCATTGCCTAAAAATCAGCGACAGCATATTAACTGGCCCTGCATTATGTAGCATGGCTGGTGATATGCCATCTGGTCCGGCAGACTTAAAGGGTTCGAAGGAGTTAATAGCCCACAGAATTTTCTTATCGGTTACTAAGTCATTTACCACAGTGGACGCGCTTTCATCACAATGTGGTGCACTTGATCTAGTACTGACATTGGGAAATTCCTCCTGGACTACGTTCCAACACCCGGGAAAGTGTGTCGTCGCTATAAGGTCCAGAGTTTCTGAGCTGGACTCAGTCCAAGTCCCATATTCCTTCTTAAAGCCCAGCGCCTTTGGATCTTTTGATAGCAGTCGTCGGAATCTGGAAGACTCGTTCACACATTCTATGCTTTCATAGAAGTTGATCCAAGAGACTCGCTTAACCTTTTTACCTCATTCTTGTACTGTTTGGAAGATTCCTTATAGCAGTCCCAATCTGCACTCAATTTGGTTTTGTTGGCTTTATTATCATGGTCTGATCACCATTGCCGTAATTTTGTAGAAGGATTAGGTTTAAATTTTTCCTACCTACAATGCAAGTCCTCACCTTATCTGTAGTGGTAGGTGAGCATGTGATAAAATTTACATTGCTCAGTCCAGTGAAGTGTTAGAGAGGGCAATTAGAAGCATAAACACTCAAACTAATAGATGGTCCGTCGTACTCTTTAAAAAGTGACAGTTACGAACGATTAAATTTTTGACAGTTGTTTTGCTCTCTTCGAGAAATTTTGGCACTCTCTTGTTAGCTCTCAAGATTTAATTTGCCTATTTAAAGATGTGTTTTTTGCTATATTATTTTAAAAATCAATTGTGTTTGCTCCAATTGTGATTGTAAAGTGAAATGTTTGAGGAAAAATGCCAAAAATATGAATAAAAAATAAAAACAAATTTGTGCTCTTTCTTCTCTTAACTACTAATGTCAAAAATTTAATCGTTCGTAACTCGAGAAATTTGCTTAAGAGAGCGAAGCACCATCTAGTAGTTGAGTGTTTATGATTAGAAGTTCGTTCGAGGCTGCTATAGAATGATGCAGATTAATCTGCACTACTCTTAGCTTACTCTAACTAGTTTTCTTTTGAGGTTTGAATGCGGAAGTGGTAGAAACCAAATCCCCATCTTACCTTACCCCCTCTTTCTCTTAAGTACTCTTCTGATTTTTTGTCAATAGCAACTTTGAAGAGCAGACCACCACTTTCAGCACACTCCTTAGTCGATTGTACACAGAAAAAAAGTTTACTAACTTTAAAGACAATGGCAATGATTTCGAGCCAATGTCAAGTAATCTTTAAAGTAAGAACATTTCACACTTAATATTAAGATAATTTAATTAAAATTAAGCCAAATTTCATAATATTAAGTAAATTATTTTTAATTTAAGTAGGAAATGTACTTACTTTAAAGCCAACTTATCATTGGCTCGAAATCATTGCCGCCGTCTTTAACAGTTTTTTCAGTGTATCGTCCAAAGAGCTGTACTGAGACCGGCGTTCTGCTTCGCGAGCAATTTCAGTGGATCAGTCTGAATTAATTCAGTTGGGACCCAAGCTGTCGCTGTCGTTCGAAGAGGTAAAGCAGTAGGAGGAATAACTTTGATTTGTGCGCCAGGTCAGGGGGCTTCCACGTTATCTATGGCCCATTGAAGAAAGTACAAGGGCCCACTGTTGGCACATTTGATAAGCTTAATACCATCTTTCCATTGCGCTCCATCGAAGATTACATCGCTACTGCTCCACCTTTCTGAAAATGTTAGTTTGAGCAGCTTCGGTTCTAGTAGCTTCCAATTGGAAGGGCTTATCCTCCCGTCGGGGTCGGCATTGTCTACACTGAAAAAAAATATAGTAATAAAATTAATGACGACACATTCTTAAATTAAGTATGCGCCCTCGGCATAAATTCAATCACAATTTTCATTAAAATAATGAAAATTTACATGTTTCTTACGAAATTTTCCTTAATCTAAAGTTTTTTGAATTTGAATTAATGACTATCAAATCATTAGTTTTGTGTACGCCCTTCTTTAAATGTACACCTTTAAATTAAAGAAAAAAAATCATTATTTTTGTGACAATCCGCATTATTTTATGTAATACATCAATACTTTTAAGGTTTTTCTACATTAAATCTATGACGTAGACATGTCATAGTTTTAATGTCGAATCGGACTTAATTGACAGTATGAGATATTTGAGTAATAAATTTAAGGCTATGCTCCCCTTTAAAGAAAAGTTGTCTTGGTAATAAATTTTATGATTATTGCCATTATTTTTAAGAATACATACGAGAGAATTATGTTATACCTCTCTCTCTTTCGAAGAATTAAAGTTGTTTGTTAATGTGTGGATAAATAATTGTTATGGAATGTTAGAAGAGCTCTCTGAGTAGAGAGAATATTCTGTTGTTCGTTTTCTTTCAAATCAGTTACTTGGAAGCGATGGAGGGAAGTGGTTGTGTGTTTTGAGACGCGGATTGTAAAAAAATGAAGTTGCGGTGAATATGTAACTATACGTGCATGTTGCTTGGCACCATACCATAGCAAGAACAAGAACTGAAACTCAAAATAACGACAGTTGTGAATCACGAGGATTCGTGTACATGTGCGTATGTATGTGGTTATGCTGTCGGCGTCTCCATCGATCTCAGTTATAAGGGAGTGCGTCCATCATAGTTATTTTTGCTGTATGTTATTTATGGTGATGTATGTACATACATTTCTGAAGTGATCTTGTTAGAAAGTCCTGTGAAGAGATTTATGCGAACATTAAAAAATGGACAATAAAAATGCGGGTAATAGGTTTTGTAATACTGGAAGAGGCAATAGGAAAATCTTTAGATGAGTGAAATAAACAACCTATTGGTAATTACAAAATTAAGAAAACACATTTTAATTGGAAATTATATATTTATTAAATATAACTGCTAACAGCGCATAAACCTGAAATGTAAAATTATTTCTGGCAATATAGAAATTTGTCATTAATAGTATGTTATACAACTATCTTTTTATTTTTTAGTAAAACAATTTTAGAAGTATTTCTGTCGTAGAAAAGTCACAAATTCTACCAAATATTTCAACGTAAGTATTATATATGAACGATTGAAATATTTCTCTTAGTTTTCAGCGTTTTTCTATCGTGATATGATGAAATTTATTTGTATTCTCTTTAATCATTCTATTTGATTTCTTTTCAGAACAATTTTAATTTTATATCGCGAAATATTTGAAGATAAAAGATAAATGTAATTATTTGTTGTAAACAAATAATTCAAAAATTCAGACATCCCCCTACACAGGGGAACGAAAATATGCTTGGAAACCAAATTTTTAAGTATTATGTATTTGTGAACAAATTTTATTTGAAAGTCAGGAAACTTAGTTTGGAACGCATATATTAATAGATTACAACGAAATACATTTGCGAACTGACTTTCACAGATAAAATATGTAAAATCACACAAACAATGTTATTGTTTTCCGAATATATTTTATTTAAAAAAGAGTTAAAACTTTTGACTTTTTCGAATTTTAATTTAAATACACACACAAACGAAATACAAAAGCAAACGAAAATACAATTTAATTTTTTTCTATTTCGTGTTATACTCATTCTTTATAGTTAAACCTGCTGTTACATTAGGCCAAATTGTTAATTTTTTGCATTGTTTCCTTTATGAACGGTAATATATATTACCCTATAATTTGGTCCAAGGGATATTTTTGTTTTACTGAAATCAAAATAATAAGCCTTTTTTGCTTAAAAATGATTTGTAAATAAGCTGCTTTCTTATCGCGATGTTTTGAATAAAAATAAATATAAATTATTGGGTTAAAGATATATTTTGTATGAAAAATGTAATATGGACCAAATAGTATCTTAATCTAGGATTCGTACATATTTGCTAATCTAACAACTGTTCTTACATAAGTTAAATATACGTTACCTACCTAAGAATGATCTTTAAGCAACCTCATGGAATAGTATAATATTATGATGTTTTCTTTTCTAAAAGATGATGGTGCCCTGTCAGAGATCAGCATTTTAAACCCCTTTCGCATTGCAGTATTTTCTCAAAAACGAAATCAAAAAATCGTTTTAGGGCGAAAGGCAGAAACAATTTACCATTTTTTGGCACAAAAGAAAAGACCATTAATTATATTTAAATTAATGTTTATGAAAAAAAGTGTAAATACAATTCAATTTTAAATGAAAAACCTTTTTTAATTTTTGTTGCTGTTATATGTATTTTTAAGACGAAGTTGCATTTTAATTAAGCTGAATAATAATCAACAGTGCATAAAATTGTAGTATATTAACAATATTTTAATAATAAATCATATGTTCTGCAAAACAATCCACGGTTTTTTTAATATTTCAAATATTCACCGTACTTAAAAAAACGTTTTTGTAGTTTTGTTTGCTAACAAAACTTAAGGTTTTAAAATCTAAGTCACGTTTGACTTTTTGAGAAAATTATTTTTGATAAAATTATATGCGGCTAATCTGCTGCCGAGTCCATCCCTAACTCAATTTATATGTAAAAATGTCGCTGACGTCACTTTCAAAACACACATTCCAAATAATTAATAATATATTATATAAAAATATTTTTAAAATTTTTAGTAAAGCAATTTTTGAATGGATCTGTTATGAGTTATTAAGAGTGACCAATTGTACCAAATATTTCAATGTAAGTATTACATGTCAAAGATTTAATATATCTCTTATTTTTCAACATTTTGTTACTGTGATATGATAATATTTATTTTTATACTTTTTTCGTATATAAATCATTCCGTTTGATTTCTTTCTTTTTAGATTATTTTAATTTTAGATCGTGTAATGAACTTTATTTGGATATATGACAAATTCAGTGGGGAATGAAATTTACAAATTGCAGCAAATAAGTGAGCATACAAACTATATGATATGTAAAACTAATTATATAACAATTATTTTATACAATTTCTATTTAAATTCCAGCCAAATTCCATGTTAAAAATTAGTGCCTGTTCCAATGAAAATTGTTCTTGGTCAACAAATGGAGAACGAATCCCACTATAGATTTACAAATCGATGCATACCAATAATAACAATATTACGATAGTGTGTTTATACCACTATAGATTTACAAATCGATACATACCAATAATAACAATATTACGATAGTGTGTTGGCCGGTTTGTCTTTATACAACTAAAATATTGTTTTTAATTGTAAAATGTTCAATATTATCCGTAATACGTATTATAAATTTTTGGTATATTCCAATACAAAATATAATAAATCCAATCTTTAGAAAGAGAAAGCTTTGTGTTTTGAATTTATAAGTTAACACTATAACTAGCATGAAGCATATTATTTATGAATATTAAATGATTTCAAAGAAAATAATACATTAATGAGAGTAACATTAGAATAAATACAATGTAACGAATTTTCCATACATATTTCCATACATATTTAAAAAAACTATATTTAAATCCATGTATGCCTTAAATTAATTACCAGTATATTCTTATATCAAGGACAGGCAATTTAAATTTTATTACGATAATGTTTTAAATTATATGATATTTTACTACAAATAAGCACGCGGCAAACATACATTTACGCCAAAATGTGCTTAGTTTAAGACCAAACATAATTATTTTTATTACCCAAAATTCTTAATTCTTTGAAATGCATCCTCAAACCAAGTACTATTCACGTCTTTAAATTAACTATAAAACCTTCTTATTTTTATAGCGATTGTCTTTGGCTCGAAATCATTGCCGAAATCTTAAACTTTACGACAAATTCTTTGATTTTCAGTACGCTTTGTTTTTAGTGTACTACCGCCACCTGCTGGTCTAAGGTTTTCTGGGATATCTGGTTTCCTACCTTGAGGTCTTGAATAGGGCTTATCCAGAAGGTATTACGCTCTGTTGGACTTGACGGTTAGGTGTTAAAATTCCTGCTTCGTTTTCGGCGGTCACATGCTGACGCTTCTTCGTAGCTGGGTGCGACCCCTCGTTCGACCTCGTCCGTTTCATAGTATTCTGTACAGCAGAAGATCGTATTGAGGCTGCAGCTTGCCATAAGGTTGAGGGACCTTCGAAAAGAGGCAGAAAGTTACTGCCAGTATCTTGTCTGTTAGTATGTGTGGTCTTTTGTGAGCCAACACTGATCTGTACCTCTGGAGGTGCATTGGTGGGAGCTGCTGTCACCGCTACCACAGAGGGCGTAGGAGTTGCAGTCTCAACCAAAGAAGAGAGAGAAAAAGGCTTCAGCGGGGATTTCAACAGAACAGATCTCTTCACAATGGCGGGATGTTGTCGCTCATGTCGAAGAATCATGTTCCAGTTTGTTCGGATGAAACCCTTTTCTCTTGTCGTTAAATCGGTATCGTTCTTACCTTAAAACTTGCGAAGATAAGAACAAGCTCTGTGATAGGCATCGCGAGCTTTTTTTGCAGATGACTTACTTCTTCCGCTTTTAGGGAGTTTACGCATAGGAGATCCTGAGTCTAAAGCTCCTTGTCGCCTCAGACACAAGCCAGCGACACTTGAAGACTCGTTAACCACGGTAGGTGGATTCGGTGAAATAGCAATTGCATTGATCGCGACTACAGCCATGTTTGCCACCGGCGTAGATTTGTCTTGCCTACCACTATCGAATTTCGGGGCAGAGATAACCGTAGTTTCTAAATCCTCATCCGATAGGGAGAGGTGATCCATCAATCCCGCAGACACGCTTTCCTGACTGAGTCCGATGAGAGATCCATCAATCCCTAATCCTGAAAATTGCTGACAGAGCTCATAATATTGGGCGGAAATTTCTCTGTTCAGCGAGTCAATGCCCTGAGCTCGGATTGTTGTAACGACTTGTAACGTTATGACGGACTATATTCGGACGGGCAATAAAACTGCTAGGTAGAGGACTGGAGCAGATTGAGATGGAGATCGGACTAACAGAATTACAGACAGTAGGCATTGTTTGGGATGAAACCCCAATGCTACTGGTAATTGTTGTAATTGTAATGGTTGTGTTTGATTTTGTTGTTTTATTTGAATTCATAGATTGGTCCCACGAGTGTAGGGGAAGAGAGGTCGGCCATAGCATAGCCCCCATTACTATGGTAAGGACTTGATGAGGCGCCCAGGTCCAGGTATCGTCGAGGCTCCGTTCAAACATAGTCATTTACCCCCGACTACGAAATTTTAAAAAAAATCGACAGGCACAGGGTCGCATAACACCTCGACATTGCGGGGATACTTTTATAGTAGAGTATCACTACTAAATCTAGCAAGTGGAACTATAGAGGAGACCCATGGTGAAAGGGAATTACCTCGTATAAACCTTTTGCCTAATGTCGAGTATGCCGTACTCGTACTTATTGTACTCATCGTTTTGTGTTTTTCGTTCGCACTTGGAAACAACAACAATTCACACAGGAAAAGCCGAAACAAAACAAATGAAAATAAGTATAAGTATTGAAAAAAAAGTACATATCGTCGGTGCGCCGACAAAAACTCCTATGTGTAATTTTTCGAATTTTTTTTATTGTCGAATTAGAACGTCCTAGCGGTCAAACGACTACCCACCAAAGCATTTTGCGCTATCTTGACCGGTTACGAAGTTACCAAAAACTCCTATGTGTATCCCTCTATAGCAATGCTCCGACAAAAACTCCTATGTGTTGTAGGCACAGCCTGTCCCAAGGGATAGAAGGTTGGCTTAGATTCACGCCAAAAAACGGCTAATGAGGTTTTGTGCAGAATCATCCCCTCTATTCGACAATGAATAGGTCAAAATTGGATCTGCTTCCATTCGCTAGTTATCGCGAAAACAGTACTTTTACTCAAAACAAACTTAATAGCTTTGATTTGTAAAGAAAAACGCAGAAATTTAGAACTGTAACACAATTTCCTTTAAATATGATTATTTGTAAGACGCTTTGTAACGTCCGCGACATTTGCCATGTTTTTATATTGCGAATTTTGTGCAATCCATAAAATCAACTTACACCGCCAAATTTTTCCAAAAATATTATACCGAATTTAATAAGATTAATATATTTGCATTCTATAATTTCTGAGGAATAGATTAATATCAGCATTTTCGCGAAAAATATCCCTCGACGAATAAATTTTGTACAAAAAAAATAGTTCGGAATTATTTTACTATATAATGCTATTATCTCGCGAATGAACAGTTCTAGGGAAAAGTAGTCAAGGGATGTTTGGGAGATAAGCGAAAGGCCTACAACTCTTTCTTTAACAAACAAAATGTATAGTAATTTGGTTAGGATTTACAGTGTGTTAAAACTTTTGTATGATTTCCTTTTATATGAGGCATATTTTGATTTGACACATTGTAAATCCCTACCACGTTATTATAATTTTTTGTTGTTCAAGACAGACTTGTAGTCGTTCTTAATATCTCCCAAACTTTCTTTGACCACTTTTACCTAGGACTGAAGGTTCGCGTAATAATAGCATTATATAGTTAATTAATTCTGAACTTAAATGTTTTTTGTTCGAAATGTATTCGTCGCGGGATGTTTATGGGGGAGATGCTAGTACCAATCTATCCCTCAGAAATCATAGAATGTAAATATATTAATTTTAATAAATTCGCAATGTAAAAATTTAGCGGTGTAAGTCGAATTTTTCGATTACAAAAATTTCGCTATAGAATAATATAGCAAATATCGCGGACATTACAAAGCGTCTTACAAATGTTCATATTTTTGGGAAATTATGTTATAGTTTTAAATTTCCGCGATTCAATGTAATTAAGTTCGGTTTTTTGGTTAAAAATTGTTTTTATCGCGATAACTCGCGAAAGGAAGCATATCAGATTTTGATTTCTTCTTATCTGAGTAGAGGGGATGATTCTGTACAAAACCTCATTAGCCGTTTTTAGCAACAATCCAGGCCAACTTTCGTTTGCTTGAGGTACGCTGTGAACATTCAAATATCAAAACTCCTATGTGTAATTTTTTTGTTTTACAAATATTTAAAATGCTCCAAACAAAACATCCTATGTGTCGATTTTCATGAAAACCATTTACCACGTCATGGGCTTTTCACATATACGATTTTTGTTATGATATATTGGTGGTAAATAATTAAAAGAAAAATTCAAAAATCTGAGATATTAAAAATATCGCGATTTTACGAAATAGCAACGTTTTTTGTCTCTCCTGAAAACTAGTAAAAAAACACATAGGAGTTTTCGTCGGCGCACCGACGATATGTGAACGTAAATACTTTTTCAAAAGAGAATAAGTCGATAAGTTACTTAAATAAAAGTACCATGTAAATGGGGACTTAGTGTATTCTGTTCTCTTGTAAGGGTTGCGATACTGTTCCGTTCGCGACGAAGGAACGGTACAGAACGCTAAGGAACCGTTCCTTAGTGTTTTTTTCCGAACTCTGAATATAATACAATTTAAACGAAATTTTATATTGAATTCGGTTTTTTTTATTTTATTGGTACTTAAAATTACATGTTTCTGAAAATTTTTTATAATTGGGCTTTTTTACAATATTTCTTGAAATTTGCATTTATATAAAAAAATTTGTTCAATTTTAATTTTTCTATACATTTTGTTAAAACCGACTTTTTCTTAAAAATTTCGCTAAAAATACATTTTTCTACAAAATTTCATCGATATTGCATTTTTTACGAAAAATGTAATTTTGGCATTTTTGAATTTCCAAAGAAGTGTACGTTTTTAAGAAACTTTGTAGAAAAACCAACAGGCCGAATGCTGGCTTATGTGTATGTCCGAGGACATAAGGCGGGGAATTCTGCCTCCTCTTCTCAACCTAATCTAACCTTGTAGAAAACCCAATTTTGAAGAAATTTGAATTGAAAAATGAAATAATCAACAACAATTTTTTAAAATAATAGAAATCTACATTCGACAAAATTTTTTAAAAAAATGTATTTTGTTTAAATTTTTTTTTTTTTGTAAAAATTTAATTATAGATAATTTCATCATAATAAAATTTTTCTAGGAATTTTCGTTAAAATTGCAATTTTTCAAGTTTCGTCAAAGTCGTAAATTTTTATTTCTTGAAAAATGTGATAAAATTTCACTTTTTTAAAAAATTTCTTGAAATTTCATTCTTCCTTCAAGTTTGTTTGCATTTTTATAGAAAAATCTGTTGAAAATTAAATTTCTGCAGAATTTCGTTAAAACTGCATTTTTTCCTGAAAATTTACTTTTCTAGAAAATTTTATTTTTATTAATTTTTTTTTACAAAATTTACTGTTAACGCCCTTTAGTCCGTAGTAATCGACGTTTACTCCGGTCATCGACCTTTAATCCAGTGATATTTATTAAACCCCTATGAAGGAAATTTTGTTCGAAAAAATTTTAAAGAAAAATGCAATTTCAAAGAAATTTAGAAGAATTTTTCTAGAAAAATGGAATTTTTACATAATTTTCTAGAAAAATAGAATTTTCAATAAAAATTTACATATTTATTTAAGATTTTCCAAAAATGAGTGAAGTTCCTATGAAACTTTTAGAAAATATCCATATTGATGAAATTTTGATTGAAAAATGAAATGTTCAACATATTTTTAAAAAAAGTTTCAATTTCGACGATTGTTTTAAATACTAATTTTGACAAAGTTTATTGACAAGTTTTCTAAAAAAAACAAAAATTAAAAAAAAAAATATTTTCGATTTTAAAAAAAAATTTGAAGATAGGAAGTTTCAAAGAAACATCACTAGAAAAAATCAATTTTGAAGAAATTTTAATTGAAAAATGAAATTTTCAACAAATTTTCTTTAAAAAGTTTCACTTTGACGATTTTTTAAAACACCAATTTGACAAAATTTTCTGTAAAACTATTACATTTTTAAAGAAAATCCATTTTTGACGAAATTTTCTAAAATATGACAATTTGATGAAAATCGTAGTTGTGTATCATAATAGCATTTTTCCAGAAAAGAAAAAAATAAAATTCCTTCCAATTGCATTTTAATTTTTTTTTCATATATAATTTTTCTATAAAATTTCGTTATAACTGAATTTTTCCATAAAATTTCGTTATAGCTAGCTGCATTATTATATAAAATTTCGTTGAAAACGATTTTTTCTAGAAAATTTCATCGATGTTGCATTTTTTACAAAATTCCCGGTAACAACCCTTAATGCGACGATTTATTAAAGACCTATGAAAGAAATTTTGTGGAAAATACAATTTTGAAGAAATTTTAAAGAAAAATGCAATTTCAAAGATGTTTACTAGAAAAATCCATTTTCGAAGAATTTTTGCTAGAAAAATAGAATTTTGACATAATTTAAAACGAAATTTTAAATAAAAATGTATTTTCGATTTTCCAAAATAGTCTAAAGTTTCTACAAAACTTTCTAGAAAAAATCAATTTGAAGAAATATTGAAAACAATTTCGTGAAAATAAATTATTATGAAATTATGGAAAATTTGGTGGAAATTTATTTTTTTTTTTGAGAAATTCTTTCAAATTTGCATTTTGATAGGAAATGTTGTTGAAATTTATTTATTTATTTACATTAAGCTTCTAGTAAATATAAGGTTAATAAGAAAGAAAAGCAATTGACAACTGTGGCCATCAGCTCATACAAGTTTAGATAGAGTATATATTTTCAATTTGATTGTATTAAATTACGGTTTTAGTAACTTTTATAAAATTGGAAATTGTATTTATATTTTCAGTGGTAGGTGTCTTGAGTATATCCATCCCTTTATTAGTGAGTATAACTTCCTGATGTTGGGTCAGGTCTCTACAGGATTGTAGTATGTGTTTGACATTGTGGATAATTCCACATCTTGGACACTTATTGTCGATGTTTTTGTTTATAAGGTGTTGTAAAAGTATGGCCCATCCGAAGTCGGGAAAATGTTCGTATTTTACTTTTATCAATATTAGTGGGATATATCGGAGGAATGTTCCTGGGGTTTATATAATTGTAGTGTTGGTGTTGAAAGCATTTATTGTTATCCGAATAATGTTGAGTAAGCACATTTGAAATTTCTTTTTTTAAATCATGTTTTTCAATAGTTGGATCAGTAATTAAGGGCGAGGAACAAGCTTGTTTGGCTGCGGAGTCTGCATAATTGTTACCAGTTAGACCGACGTGTCCAGGTACCCAGCAAAGAATAATTTTGTTTTTGTTGGCTATTAGTAAATCTCTAATTTTATTAATAGTAGTCCAACTGTTGTTAGCTAGATTTAAGATAGCTATTAGTGCAGATAGACTGTCGGTAAAAATTATAGTCTTGCGTTTAGTATCCTTGGCTAGTTGTATAGCATGTAAAATACCGACAGATTCAGCGGTGAAAATTGAAGTGAAGTTATGTAGAACTTGTGATAAATAAACCAGTGTGACTAACTATAGCGTAGGTAGTGATTTCGTCTTTCTTAGAAGATTCTGTAAAAAGTAGCTCCCAATCGGGGTGTTGTTCCACGAAAAGGTGGTATTTTTCGATGTACAGTTCTTTGGGTGTATTATTTTTCTCTAATTGAGCTAGTGTCAAGTCACAACTTTGGTTTGAGAATATCCAGAGTGGATGTTTATTTTTATATTTAGTTAATTTATCTTTAAACTTCAAAATGTTATTATGGACACACTCGTAAATGAGAGATGGAATTTTAGGTTTTCTCTTCGCTGTTATAGCTTTACATACATCATCATCAATGATTGATGTGTTTATTGACATAATTTTCGGTACTAAGACGTTCTTAGAATGTAGATACCTTTCCTCTAGTGAAGGTAGTCCCGATTCAATTAGCAGTATTTTAATTGGTGTTGTACGAAAAACGTATAAGCTGGATCTAATGCTGTCGTGATAGACTCCTTTGATGTATTTTGGTGTTGATTTTGGGCTATTGCCAAAAAGGAATAATCCATAGTCGATTTTGCTCAGCAGCAGAGTTCGGACAAGATAAGTAAGAGTGTTTGGATGGGTATAGCTTTTCCCCGAGAGGAATTTTATTATGTTAGCTCTGGGAATAAGATCTTTCTTCAGCTTCAAAAGTTGTTCTTTCCATCGGTAATTTTTTCCAAAACAATCCCTAGGATTTTTAGTTTATTTACATGAGGAAATATAATGTTATTGACAGAAAGGCTAGGAGGCACACATTTGTGTTTCCTGCATATATGTAGTATTGAGGATTTCGAATGAGATATTTTGGCACCTGATAACTTAGTCCAGTCGATAATGTCGCTTATGATATTAGCGAACGAACTGTTCGTGTTACTAGCGTCTTTGTCATTTGCGTACAGACAATGATATATTTTTTATGTTTGTTAATTATGTGGCTGATTTGGTTGAACGCTATTTTAAACAGGGTTACTGAAAGGGGGGAGCCTTGGGGAATTCCATTGTCTAAAGTAAAATGTTTGGAGTAAAATCCATTATTTATTCTAACTTTAAAAGTAAGTCCTGTTAGAAAACCTTTGATGTAGTTTAATATTTTTCGACCAACTCCCATAGAGTTCAAGGCATCTAGAATAACGTGTATACCAATGCGATCAACTGCTTTTTCGAAATCGATAGCTAAAATAGAGGCGTGGTTTTTTGAGGAAAGGGCCTTGGTTACATAGTAATCAATGTGTAGTAAGGCGTCGGTGCAACCTTGATGTGCTTTGAATGCAACCTGATTTGAAGTTATTAAATTCCGAATGTTCAAAAACCAAGATATTCGATCTGAGATAATTCGTTCCATCAGTTTTGAGAGACATGGCCTATATCCAGAAAAATGTGTTTTATTTTTATTCGGCTTAGGCAGGGCAACTATAATAGCCGTCTTCCAGGCGTGTGGTATGATACCGGTGTCAAAGATTAGGTTATATAGGTCAAGTAGCTTTTGTTTGCTTACTTTAGCTAAGTTTTGCAACATAGCATAGGAGATGCGGTCGTGGCCAGGTGTATTGCCTTTGACTTTTTTTAATGTCAGCAATAATTCTACCATTGTAATTTTGCTTTCTATCATTGAAGCCTGTTTGTTTGCAGGTTGGTTACAGTAGTTCGCACTTATTCGATACTTTGCCGAACAGAATTCTAGCGAGAAATTATTGTACGTTGACTCATCATGTCATCGATTACCAAAGTAATTAGCTATATCAGTGGGGTCGTTTACGATTGTACGAGTATTATTGTTTTCTATTGCGGTGATTTCATGTTTTATGTTTTTGCCCGATAACTTATTAATTTTATTCCAAATTGTGGATAATGGGGAGTCTCTGCATATGGTTTTAGTGAATGTAATGAAACTTGCAATCTTTGCTCTTTTACACTCGTACCTGAATTTGGTATTCGATTTTTTGTATTGAATTAAATTATCTAGGGTGGGTTTTTTCCTGAATAATCTGTATTTACCGATTTTGTCTTTACGGAAAATGGCGAGATCTTTATTCCACCAAGGAACGAATTGCTTGGAAACTATTCTTTTCATAGGAATATTATTATTGACAGCTGATCTTATGGCCTTGGCCACGGTTGCATTAATTTTATTGGGATTTTGCATTGAAGACATGTTTTTCAATTTTTCATCCACTTGCCGTTGGTAAGAATCCCATTTGGTTTTTTTAAACATGTAATTAGGCATTATTTTACCGGTAGAGTGGTTTGAAGCCGTAATGATGGATGTGATAATGGGGAAATGATCACTATGGTAGAGGTCATCCAAGGTTTGGCTGGAAATGATTGGCAGTGGCGAAGGTGAACAGCAGCTGATGTCGATATTGGTGTAAGTGTTGAAGGTGGATAGATGAGTAGGTTTTCCGTCATTGATTATGCAGAGATTATTGGTGATAAGTGAATTTTCTAATATTGTACCTCTTGGGTTGTTTTTATTAGAACCCCATAAAACGTTCCATGAATTAACATCGCCTACTAGTATTATTGGAGTTCGAATAAATCGGATAAGTCACTAATTGTAAATGGTTCACTTGGATGTACATATATTAGGCCGGGTCGATTTGTGGGGAGGCAAAAAAAGTCGCCATTGCTCAGTGAAAATCGTATTCTAGGGATGAAAATAAGAAACTTTGCCGAAGGAACCATACCTCTAAAACGAATTCTGATGTCCCGGAAATTGGGTCGATCTCTTGGGTAGGGGCAAATTTTAAAAAATCCCACTTTGACCCATTTAGAGTGCTCCAATCGAGTCCAAATGTATGACCGACCCCCACTAACTTTGGAGGCCCGACCCACCCATGCCAGTGGCACACCCCCTGGGGGTTCCATACATTTGGACTCGATTGGAGCACTCTAAATGGGTCTAAGTGGGATTTTTTCCGGGACATCAGAATTCGTTTTAGACGTATGGTTCCTTCGGCAAAGTTTCTTATTTTGATCCCTAGAATACGATTTTCACTGAGCAATGGGCGATTTTTAAATCGACCCGCCCTAATGTATATATATGGATACAATGGTAATTTTCACCATTAAAGATTCGTACATGTGGAACATGACTTTTAATGAGAACAGCTATACCGCCTTTGGATTGGTTGTTTGTATAGCTGTTTGCTGAATATGCTGTGTAGGAATTTGGAGCTATGAGTTGGGAATTAAGCGGTATATGTGTCTCTTGCAGTGAAATAAAATGAGGGTGGTGATCGTTTAATAATATTTGAAGATTTATATAGTTATTGGTATATCCTTTTATATTCCATTGAACAATATTGAACATTGACATGGATATATCATATAAAAATAATTAGTTTGTAACATGGGATTTATTCGGACATGTTAATATCTTCCAGACTATCTATTGCAGATCTCCTGGCAGATATTTTTGCCGGTGTATTTATTGCCTTAGATACTCTTTCCTCCAGAGAGGATTGAGTATTAGATACATTTGTGGTTGTAGGTAATTTTTCTATTCTTGTGTAGAATATATTCATTAGTTGCTCTTTGTTTATTGTTGTGTTTGTTGTTTTCTCTTTAGGGGGTTTGTTGATTGTTTGTTCGCTATTTGTTGAGATGTTGTTGTTTTTGTTGTATTACTTTTGAGTTTTTTATTTGTTTCAGTTATGATTGTTTCTTTTGTTGTGTTGCTGGAGCTTTGCACCTTTTTTTCGTTAACGGGGTTTTGCATATTGTGTTTTTTTATTATGTTTAATCTTTTCTTATGTTCTGTAATTGCGTCTTCGAGTGCTTCTGTAGGAATTTCATATTCAGTTTGTGGTGTGTTATTTATGGCCTCTCTGAATGAACATTTTTTTTTTATTTTATGTTTTAAAATCTCTTTTCTTCTTTGGATTTGGGGACACATTTTGTTGTTCGCTCTATGAGCATGGTTACAATTAGCACATTGGACCTTAGTACATGGTGTGAGATCGTGGATGGTAGCTGAACAAACTTCACATACATAACTGTTTTTACAATATTTTTTGGTGTGCCCTAATTTATAGCAGTTTTTGCATTGAATTGGATTTGGAACATACTCTTTTATTTTGCATTCGATGCCAATTGTGCTAATTTCCACACTTGCAGGCAATTCGTATAGCTGAAAACTTAGAATGTGTGAAGGGGTATTCAAAACAATTCCATCTTTGTATGATGTTATTTTCTTGCAGTCTATGACTCCTTGTGTCTTGTCTTCAAACCTTCTATTATTTCCTGTTCGGATAAGTTGGTGAGCAAATCGCAATTTAGGAATTCTTCGACTACGTTTAAAGTTGAATGCAGTAAACATTCTATTGGACATATTCCAGATAGATTTTTGGCTTTTAAAAAGCGGTTTGCTTGGGATTCGTTTTTACATAGAAAAAGTAGATTTCCGTCCCTGGTGAATATTGTCTTCAGAGTTGGTTCACTAGATATTCTTTGAATTGCTTTCGACACAAGAAAAATGTTGAAACACTTCAGAGGTTTGTCTGGAACTGTGCTTTTCATGACTACGTTTTAGGGCATGGTTTGTTTTTTAGTTTGGGTTGAAGAAGTTGAGGATATTCCAGAGAATTTGCCAAACTTATTCGCCCATGTACTGGAATTCACTTGTGGTGGCGAAGTGAGAAGTACCCACCGAGAGGTGTTCTGCAACTCACTTTCACCCCATTTCATGCAATTTTTTCTCACCATGTTTTCCATTGTGAGAGCGCTGTGAGTTCTCATTTTTTGAAAAGAATAATTATTGTAATCACAAATTAACTGTGCCGTGACAAAATTTGTAATGTTTACTTCTTAATTACAAGTTTCTGTACGATAAAATAATCAAATTAATTAATAAATTAGGTTTTATAAAATAAGTCCAAAATTGCAACCAACTTTTTTTCTTTTGTGATGTGAGTAAGTGAATTCTTGGCAAATCAGCTGATTTGGTTTGACTTCGAAAAATCAGAGATGCAAGATGTTTGTTAGTTTGAAATACAACCATTTTAATGCAGTAACCTCAAGGTTATTTGCATCGGATAATTTAATTCTGGACAGAAATGTTATTCCATTTTAAAAATTTACTAAATTTAACAAAAATATAAGTAAAATAATTAAAATGATCGTCAATTTGCCTATTATGAACCGTGTGGCAACTCTACTTCTGCAAAGTGTCAAATGTTTGACGTCTATTAAAACGTAACAAAAACAACAAACATAAAACAATCAACACCAACTTGACAAAACAAAAAAACATAAAACAAAAATTGGACGGAAAATAACCAAAGGATTTAGATTTTACAAGATGTAAGTATGCTGAGCTTTTTGCTGAACCTAATTGTTCAAATTCATTGCATTACTATCCTACAGGTCCCCACGAAAAAATAGTTCTCACAATGAGATTTTCGTCCAGTTCGTGGAGTTACACCCAGACTTGGCCATGCATGGGCTACTCAAAGATGGATAAAGCAGAGCAGGATAAACTGTGGTCAGACCTGGCAACAAACCTTAATTCATGCGGACCTCAAACAAGAACGGAACATTAAATCCAAGCTTACACATAACAAAAGGGAATGTCGGGCAACAGGTGGTGGCCAATATAATAAATATGTAATGACACCTTTGGAAGAACGTGTTGCTGTTTTGTGGACCTTTATATGTGCGCGGATGGGATAAAGAACACCCAGAAATTAGGTGGCCCCAATAAAGAAAATATTGACGCCGATGCACCATCTACATCGCTTGCAAGTCGTATTAGGCCCAAAGAAACGTCAAGTGCAAAACCAGCAGAAAACTTGCCACATCATCAGCTGCAAATACAGTGACTGCATCAAAGCGTGTACGCAGCCACTCTCCTGATTTCGGCGATATACCCGATTCGCCAATTGCCTCTCCCAACGTTGAGCCACCCGCACCAAAGAGAAAGAAACCATCGGACGTGGAGTACTTAATGGAGGAGGAAACGAAAAATTTTAAGTGTGTTTCGGGTGGTATTAGTGCAATAAAGGAAGTGATGGTTGCCAATAGTCAAACATTAATAAGCATTGAAAATAAGCTAGATGAACTAGTCTCATTAAAAAAGGAGGAAATAAAAGAAAACAAAAGGCACCACATACAAATGGAGAAGCATTTGCTCACCCGAAATGAGCTGAAATTGAAGTCCATCGAGCTGGAACAATTGAAGATGGGACTTTAAATTGACAATATAGTTAATAAATACATATATATCTAATTGATCTCATAAAAGACTGCAGCAAATAAAATTTGTTTTGTATTTTTAGTTTATTCATTCTAAAGACTGTGTTTTATTGAACTATTGAACGTGCAATTTCGTCTCTTACTCGTGTGCCATCGGTACCACTACTTAATTGTTCCACATCTTCAATGTTGTCATCGTCAGGTATCGGAACTTCAGCATCCATAGGTAAATTAAAATGCTTGCAAATATTGTGCAGTGCGTAGCACGCATTAATAATTCTGCTTACTTTTGCTGGTTCGTAGTGGAGGGTCGCTTGTAGGCATCGGAAACGAGATTTTATGTTGCCTATAGTCCTCTCAACAATGTTCCGTGCTGAGCAGTGTACTTTGTTGAATTTGTGTTCACTGGAGTTATATGTAGGATTTCTATATGGCGTGATAAGGTATGGTTCCAAAGCGTAACCTCCGTCAGCTAAAAGCCAGCAATTTCGGGAACGTGCATACATTTCGGCGTAATGATTCTCTGCTATACCTGATTTCCATATATATGAATCATGACACGATCCAGGTCTAGTGCTGTCAACGGCCCGTATTTTCATTTCGTAGTCACAAACCTTAATAAAAAAAGCGTTTACAAAAACAAATATAAATGAATGTGTATTTTTACTTACAATCATGGTATTTATGCTAAAATATCCCTTTCGGTTATAAAAAAGCGCTTCTCCATCTGGATGTTTTATGAGTCGAACGTGAGTACCGTCGACACAACCAACAACCCCGGGAATTCCATGCTTTTGGTAAAAATGCATTTTTGAAGCACTGACTTCCGCCTGACTCATTTCCATTTACCACTTTCCACAATATTTTGCACAATGTAGTCCTTCCCATGCTTATATTTATGTCGTTTGCTACAATACCTTGAAAAGCGCTCACCGCAAGAAATCTCAAAGCTGCCGCCAATTGTATTTTTTGTGGTATTGATCCTGTGCTAATGAAGGGTGCAATTTGATCAAGGATCATTGAAAATCCGTCTTTATTAAGCCGGTAAAAAGCTATAAAACATTTAAAGGCATAAATTATTATGTTAAACAGATTAACGACACTTAACTTACCACGAATTTGGAATATCCATTGGATTTGAGTAGTCACGCAAGTGCCGCCTTGATACGTTCCTCAAGAACTTCATTTCTTAAAACTTAAATCCCTAATGGCTAAGGGAAAAGCTAGTGGCATATTTTTTGTTGTGTTTTTTATAAAATATGATTAATAAATCTTCAGATTTTCTTTTTTAATTTCTTGTCTGATTCTTCGCGAGAATAAATTGTTTTGTTTACGTTTTTGTCTGCAAATTATGGCTTTGCAGACAAAAACATATGTTTCGATTTTTTTGAGCAGAAGTTCGAAAAAGAGAATTCACGTGAGAACCAGAACACCTCTCCATTCGTTGGGTGAAGTGAATTTGTGAAGTGAATTGAATATTTGGTGAGAGCCAGAACAGGGCTGATTGTTGTAGTATTTGGTTTTTTCGTTTCGGTGATTGCTTTTTTGTTCCCCCAGGATCGAGGCAGTCGTAATAATTTCCTCCGGAGGAGGAAGCCATTGTACGGTGTCTGAATAAAAACAGTTTTTGTTGAACGTTTGGTGAAAAGAACACAAAAAACAAGGAAAACGCGAAATGAGTTTTTTTTCTTGTGAGTAAAAGAACACAATCTTTTTTTGAACGATGCAGAGAGAAAACGACGACTGTTCACGATGGTAGTTCAACTTAAACTGGTTGAAATTTAATTTTTCTATAAAATTTCGTTATAGCTATATTTTTTTAGAATATTTCGTTGAAAATGAATTTTTCTACAAAATTTCATCGATATTGTTTTTTTAACCAAATTTCTGGTTAACATCCTTTAGGTTTAGGTTAGGGTGGCAGCCGTTTTCTTTTTTTTCTTCAGCTCACATAGACCAGCTTAGGTCCCTAATGGCACCACGGGCTAAAATGCCCTTCATCGAAACCAACCTGTTTGATATACAAATGTATCCATAGCACGAATATTGGTACTGGAAAGATCTGTTAGGCTGCCTAGAAAGGCCGACCCCAGTAGGTCCAGTCGTCGTTTACTCAAAGCGGGACAGTCGCATAGCAAGTGCTCAATGTTCTCCACTTCTTCCTCATCTCCACAGCTTCTGCAGAAGTCATTGGAGTTTATACCCGGCGTGTTCGCCGATCACGCAGTGTCCCGTCAGAACTGATACTAACGTAGACAATCTTTTCCTTTCTAGTGCGAGGAGATATTGTGACCTTCTCAGGTCATACCTTGGCCAGATTTGTCTAGCTACCCTACAGGTGCCGATTTGTGTCCATCTTTCGTTGGACTGCCTGATTGCCTCTTGCCTAAGCCAAAGCTTGCACGTGAATAGTGGCGCACCAATATATGCAAATTCTTCGAGAATTTGTAAAGTCTTCCCTTTCCTAGCAAGTTCATCGGCTTTGCTGTTCCCTGGTATATCCCCGTGGCCCGGCACCCATATGAGGTGTATATTAAACTGCTCCGCCATCTCGTTAAGAGATCTGCGGCAGTCGAGGGCTATTTGTGAATTTAGGGATGTGGTCTCCAGAGAATTGATGGCAGCCTGGCTGTCCGAGTAAATGAAAACGCCAGTGTTGGTTACTATGTTCCAACTCAGCCACTTGGCGACTTCCCATATTGCCATTATTTCGGCTTGATAGACACTGCAGGTATCTGGTAGTCTGTGAGCTATATCCAAATTAAGTTCTTCACAGTGTACTCCGAAGCCAACCTTTTCATCAAGCTTCGAAACATCCGTATGGAAGTAGAGATTGTTTCTATTTCCGGGTATTCTGTCATCCCTGGCTGGTATCATAGTGATGTAGTTCCTCTCAAAGGTGCGCACCGTTGACATATAGTCCACTCGGTCGGTTACCATAGCACTACACTTTGATATCCTCATGTGACCGTAGTTCTTGTACCTCCACATTGATAGGCAGTTTAATCTTAGTGCCGCTTTGGTTGCAACTTCTCTCGCCACAACATTAATCGGCAGTATATGGAGAAGGGCTTGTAGAGACTCAGTCGCTGTAGTCCTTAACGCTCCGCTTATGCACAGGCAGGCAGTTCTCTGAACCCTTGATATTAGGTTTGTGATGGTTAGTTTGTCAGATGCCGTCCACCATACCACAATGCCGTATAACAGTATTGGACGAACCACTGCTATATATATTCAATGGACAATTTTAGGAGAGAGACCCCACCGCGACCCTACAGCCTTCCTGCAGGAATATAGAGCGATGTTGGACTTCTTTACACGTTCCAGTACGTTTAGTCTGAATGACAGTTTCCTATCCAAAATTATTCCTAAAAATTTGCACTTTCAGAAAAGACTAGATCTGTTCCATTTATCCGAGGAGGAGGGTCTACATGAGGGACATTATTCATCCTAGTAAAGAGAAACAATTCTGTCTTGTTTGGGTTAACACCCAAACCGCTGCTTCTGGCCCATCTAGCCAACTTGTTCAGAGCCACCTGTAGAATATCTCGGAGGATGTTTTCGAATTTGCCACTCACTGCGATTGCCAGGTCGTCCGCATATGCCACGACCTTGCAGCCACAACGTGCTAGATCTAGCATGATTTCATTCACCGCTAGGTTCCAAATTAGTGGAGACAGTACCCCTCCTTGTGGGGTCCCTCTGTTTACAAACCTTGTTAGAGTTGTGGACCCAAGACATGCTGTTATGCGTCGTCTGTTGAGCAGACTTTGAATTAGTCTAATCAAACTAGAGTTAACTTTTAGATGTGACAGTGCCGCAATTACTGCATCTGAGTGAATGTTGTTAAAAGCCCCTTCTGCGTCAAGAAATGCCACCATGGTGCATTCCTTGAAATGCAGGGACGATTCGATAGTGCTCACAAGTTCGTGCAGGGCTGATTCTGTAGACTTCCCCTTATTGTAAGCATGTTGGTTCACCGACATGAGTTTTGTATCCAGGTGTTCACTAATGAAATAATCTAAAAGTCTTTCCAGACCTCAATAGGAAGGAGGATAGGCTAATTGGTCTGAAGTCTTTTGGCCCAGTATTCATACCGCTTTAGGTATGAATACCGCTTTGGTATCCCTCCCTTGATTCGGGATGTATGAAAGCCTACAGCCTACATAAATTTTCTCCAGCCAGGGCATAATGTACTCTAACATTTTCTGCATTTCTGTCGGAGTGATGCCGTCTGGTCCAGGTGACTTGAAGGACTCAAAGCTGTTAATAGCCCAACTTATTCTGGATCTCTCAGTCAACAAGCTAGCAACGCTCGCAGTCCACTCGCATTCTTGTTGGTCTTGCTGATCTTCGGGTTCTGTTGGTGAGTTCCCCGGGAAATGTGTGTCGAGCAGTACATTCAGCGACTGTTCGCTGTTTATTGTCCAGTTATTTGCCTCATCCTGCAAGTAACCCACTGTACAGGGTGAAGCTGATAGTATTTTCATTTCATTCTTATATTAACTTTATACAAATTTCGATTAATTAATGATGAAGAGTTCTTTGATACGAGAATATTTCAAATTTTTCGTAAAGATCGAGATTTTGTTAACTCAAATTGCGCTAGAGGTGGAGGTGTTCTTGTTGCTGTTCGTCGTAATTTCCGAGCTATAAAAATTAATTTGCCTAATTCTGACACAATTCTTGATCAACTATCTGTTCATATTGTTGATCAGTCATCATTATTAGTCATGGTATCATATATCCCTCCAAATAGCTGTTTTTCAATGTATGATGAGCATATTAACAATGTTTTAAATGTTGCTGCTGACTATGACACAAGTGAGCTGGCAGTCTTTGGTGATTTTAATATGGGCAAGGTTATATGGACACATTTTCCTGATAGTTCATATATGTGTGCAACAAATGTAAATTCTGATATCGAAATTAATTTAATTGATAGCTTTTTAGCCATAGATTTAGGCCAGATTAATTGCTTTTTTAATGCATTAAATCGTGTTCAAGATCTAATATTTATTAGTGAGAACTTAAAATTTAAAATTTTTTCATGTGACCATCCTTTATCCTTAACTGATGAGCATCATGTAGCTTTAGAAGTTGAGTTTGAATTTTTGCAATTTCCCCAGCTTAAATCTATTGGCCAAAGTTATTTTGACTTTAAAAATTTGCTAAACACTTCAATTTTAAGTATTGATTGGTCGAATTATTTTTCAGATTTAACTGTAACGGATTGTTATTGTAAATTTGTTAAGACTATAAGTGATCTTACAAGCAATTATATTCATTATAAATGTGGTAAAATTCATAAGTTACCGTGGTATACTTCAGGTTTAAAGAAGTTAAAGAATTTAAGAAACAAATTTTATAAATCATATAAGTCCACAAATGACAGTGAATCCAAACGGTTATACAATTATTTTTCTCGTGAATTTTCCTTTCTTAATAAATTCCTCTACAAACAGTACATATTAGGTTTCCAAGAAAGAATTAACAGTAACCCGAAATCTTTCTGGGACTTTGTTCAATCAAAGAAATCATCCAGCAATTTCCCTTCTGCTATGCATTTAGGTAATGTATCTGCTAACACCACTTCTGAGATTGTAAATTTATTTGCAGATTTTTTTAAATCGAATTTTGACAATGACGGGCCCTTCGAGGATTCAATGTTTTTGGATCTGGTAGTGTCTTGTATTGATTTTGGTCTTATTCAGCTTGATATCAAAGACATTTCTTTTGGTATTGCTGATCTGAAAAGTTCTCAGAAATTAGACATAGACGGTTTTTCTGCATCTCTCTTAAAAAAAATATCTCCTTCCATTTGCGAGCCATTACTGACAATTTTCAATAAATCATTGCTAACTGGATCATTTATTGATCAATGGAAAATTGCATTTATCACCCCAGTTTTCAAGTCTGGCGATAAATCCAATGTCTGCCATTACAGGCCTATTGCCAAAATATCCAACATTTCAAAAGTTTTCGAGCATATAATGTATCGTAAGATGTTCTCAGCCGTTAAACCGTATCTGTCAGAATGTCAGCATGGCTTTATTGAAGGACGTTCAACTACGACTAATTTGTTGATGTTTACAAACTTCTGTCTCTGTAGCTTTGAAAGAGGAAGCCAAGTAGGATCAATTTACTTGGATTTTTCTAAAGCATTTGATAAAGTATCACATTATATTCTGATTTCCAAATTGACCAAATTTGGTTTTTATTCAAAATCCCTTGATTGGTTACGATCGTACTTAACCAACAGAGTCTATATGGTCCATATCGATGGTTCCAGTTCTTTGCCCTACGTTGCTACTTCTGGTGTACCTCAGGGTAGTGTTTTGGGACCACTTCTATTTAACTTGTTTATAAATGATATTTCAAAATGTATATCATACTCTCAATGCTTGCTTTATGCAGATGATGTGAAACTGTTTAAACGTATAAATAATTTATTAGATGCTACTTTTTTACAATGTGATCTTTTATCTGTTACAGATTGGTGTGTTTTTAATAAACTGTCCCTAAATGTTAGAAAAAGCTTTTACGTTTGTTATTCACGCTTACACTGTCCAATATTTATGGAATTCTATGCAAATGGTGAGAGAGTCAAGCAAGTTCATGAAATTCTTGATCTGGGCATTTTGTTTGATTCGAAACTTAGCTTTAATTCTCATATTGACTACATCATTCCAAAAGCAAATAAACTTCTTGCATTTATTAAACGCCACAGTTCTGATTTTAGTGACCCATATACTCGGAAAATTTTGTACATGACTTTTGTCCGCTCAACAATAGAATACGCGCAAATTGTTTGGAACCCGTCATCTACTACACAGGTCAACAGAGTTGAGAGAATACAAAGGAAATTTGTTAAATTTGCCCTGTCTTCACTCAACTTTGTTCATCCATTTCCTTCATATGAATCCAGGTGTAAACTTATTCATCTTCCAATATTATCTAACCGTAGATGTTTACAATCTTTAATGTTTTTATATAAAGTTATTTGTGGACTTATTGATTGCCCTCATATATTAAATCTAATTCCTTTTAACGTTCCTTCTAGGAGATTAAGAAACTATGAATTTTTAAAGTACCACTACATAGAACTAATTATGGTCTTAATGAGCCTATTGTTAGATCCCTTAGGGAATTTAACAAAATTTTTAAATTGTATAATCTGGATTTTTCTATGAAAATGTCTAAATTTAAAAGTATACTAGAATTAATTTATTATTAAGCAATTGTCTGTAAGGAATTGTATTTCCATAGACGAAATAAATAAATAAATAAATATCTACACTCTAGTAAACCACCTTTAAAGCATTCAAATTCAGATATAAAAAAATCTATATATTTACATACTTATGTATAGTAAAATAAAAACTGATAAATAACGATAAAAAGAATTAACCTAAAGAAAATATGTATATTTCTGAATGTAAATAAAATGACACTCTCTCGACGTAAATCAAATCGATCTTTTAAGATCTTAAAGCTCTTACGATCTTTTAAGATCCATACAAGTGAAACTAGGGAGTAAACTAAGAAGAGAGAGAGTAATATTAAAATTATTTCTTTGGTAGATTTTATTCGGAGATTTTTACCGAGTAAAAGTAGCAACAATCATGAATATTACAAAACATTCAGTGACAAAAAATTGACTAAAATTAAAACTATGGCTCCCCAGCCATTGTAGCAGACAATACATTAAATTTTAAGTTAGAAGTAATCGACCCCGTAAATAGAACACACATTTTCATGCAAGTATTATAAGCCACCTAGCAGATTTTCAAGACATTTAAAACTGAAGACATGCGGAGTAAATGAGAAACATAGTGGGGGTGAACCATTTGAAGTAAGCGTTTTATAAAAACATTGTAGGATGCGAAGATCGACATATTTATTGAAAGGCAAGCCTACATAAGAAGAAGTGTGATCATGTCGCCGAAGATTATAAACATACCGCACAATCGAATTAACAATTCTCTCAATTCTCGACAATTGGACAGCAGATGTACCAGATATAACTTCAAGGCAATAGTTAACATGTGACATTAGCAAAGACGATGCAACTCTCGGTCTGACATAACACGGTAAACACGAATCAAGGCAATATAATCTACGTAGTTGATATCTGACACGCGCGAGCAACATGCCAATATGCCCGCTAAAGTCAAGTTTACTATCAACTACGACACCAAGACACTTCATCTCATTAACAATTTCCACGGGCATAGAATTAACACAAATATTAATCACATCAACACTCCTAGAGTTGTTAAATAATAAAGCTTTTGTTTTACTCATATTAATACTAAGACCATTACTACTCAGCCAGATAGCAAGCGAATGTAAGGATGAATTTATAACAATTTCAAGCGAAGAACGAGACTCACTACGAAAGAAGACGTGAATGTCATCAGCGTAGAGGAAAAGATTACAATTACCAACTGAACAGCACGCGAAATATCATTAACATACATAATAAACAGCAACGGGTCCAAAACAGACCTTTGAGGAACTCCACATTCAATACTACGCAAGTCAGACTGAACACCACGATGAACCACAAATTGAGAACGATTAGTTAAAAAGGAAGAAATCAATTTACAGGCAGATGGAGAAAATCTAAAGTTGCGCTGCAACTTTTGCAATAGTAGTGCATGACCGATAGAATCAAATGCCTTAGACAAGCCCAGTCCAAGAAGCACACCAATATCAGTGCTATTATAAACATCTCTGATCAAATCAGTAAGGTGTAACAAATGTGTTGTTGTACCGAACCCATGTCTAAAGCCATATTGATGGTTACCAATAAGATTCAATAAATTCAAGAATGGCATACTTAATGATATGTTCTACAACCTTAGATATGGCAGGTAAAACACTAATAGGACGCAAGTTTGAGAAATTATATGACTCTCCTTTTTTGGTACAGGCACAACACGAGCAACTTTCCATGCTTGCGGAAACGTGGAGGTAATGAAAATACAATTAATAAACTGCAACAAATGCCTAGAAATATAAGAAAAATACACTTCACAAACTTAACAGGGATACAACATCAACACCAATAGCGACATATTTCACTCTACCCCAGCAAAATCTTGGCAAGTACCTGCCATTATTCCCTGCATTACCAAATAATGACATCTCAATATTCGCTGCATTACTTTCGGCTTATTAATAATGACATACCAATAATAACAGAAATAAGTGATTTTTTGTTATCAGAATCATTTTGGCAAATTTTATTATAATGCCATTTTGGCTATATGTGGGTTATTGTACAAGATTTATTTATATTTCAACATGTTTTCAAATAATACGTGCAGATTTGAATGAAAATACCAGATATTCGAATATGGCATGAGGAAATTGTTTGTTTCGAGAAATATGCGCGACAATATGCAAAAAACCAGTAAGGAAAGGCTAAAGTCGGGCGGTGCCGACTATATAATACCCTACACCACTCTCGTAATATTGAATAACTCTGATATATAAATTTTGCAATTCATGTATAAATTGTTTACATAAATTTACTTTTGGGACATTTTATACTTAAATAATACCCTGTACCACAGTGTGGTGTAGGGTATAAAAACGATTGGATGTAAAGAGCCAAATCGGATGAAACATATATATGGGAGCTATAGCTAAATCTTTACCGATTTTCTTCAAATTCGGCAATGTTGGTTCATGAATCAAGAAACTCTACCATTCTAAATTTCAAAACGATTGGATGTAAAATATAGCTTCTATAGAACTAAAGGGCCAAATCGGACGAAACATATATATGGGAGCTATAGCTAAATCTTAACCGATTTTCTTCAAATTCGGTAGTGATGGTTCATGGATCAAGAAACTCTACCATTCTAAATTTCAAAATGATTGGATGTAAAATACAGCTTCTTCAGGACTAAAGAGCAAAATCGGACGAAACATATATATGGGAGCTATAGCTAAATCTTAACCGATTTTCTTCAAATTCGGAAGTGATGGTTCATGGATCAAGAAACTCTACCATTCTAAATTTCAAAATGATTGGATGTAAAATACAGCTTCTTCAGGACTAAAGAGCCAAATCGGATGAAACATATATATGGGAGCTATAGCTAAATCTTTACCGATTTTCTTCAAATTCGGCAATGTTGGTTCATGAATCAAGAAACTCTACCATTCTAAATTTCAAAACGATTGGATGTAAAATATAGCTTCTATAGAACTAAAGGGCCAAATCGGACGAAACATATATATGGGAGCTATAGCTAAATCTTAACCGATTTTCTTCAAATTCGGTAGTGATGGTTCATGGATCAAGAAACTCTACCATTCTAAATTTCAAAATGATTGGATGTAAAATACAGCTTCTTCAGGACTAAAGAGCAAAATCGGACGAAACATATATATGGGAGCTATAGCTAAATCTTAACCGATTTTCTTCAAATTCGGCTATGTTGGTTCATGGATCAAGAAACTCTACCATTCTAAATTTCAAAACGATTGGATGTAAAATACAGCTTTTATAGGACTAAATGGGCAAATCGGACGAAATATATATATGGGAGCTATAGCTAAATCTTAACCGATTTTCTTCAAATTCGGTAGTGTTGGTTCATGGATCAAGAAACTCTACCATTCTAAATTTCAAAATGATTGGATGTAAAATACAGCTTCTACAGGACTAAAAGCAAAATCGGACGAAACATATATATGGGAGCTATAGCTAAATTTTAACCGATTTTCTTCAAATTCGGCTATGTTGGTTCATGGATCAAGAAACTCTACCATTCTAAATTTCAAAACGATTGGATGTAAAATACAGCTTCTACAGGACTAAAGGGCCAAATCGGACGAAACATGTATATGGGAGCTATAGCTAAATCTTAACCGATTTTCTTCAAATTCGGTAGTGTTGGTTCATGGATCAATAAACTCTACCATTCTAAATTTCAAAACGATTGGATGTAAAATACAGCTTCGATAGAACTAAAGGGCCAAATCGGACGAAACATATATATGGGAGCTATAGCTAAATCTTAACCGATTTTCTTCAAATTCGGCAATGTTGGTTCATGGATCGAGAAACTCTACCATTCTAAATTTCAAAACGATCGGTTGTAAAATACAGCTTCTATAGGACTAAAGTGCCAAATCGGACGAAACATATATATGGGAGCTATAGCTAAATCTTAACCGATTTTCTTCAAATTCGGCAATGTTGGTTCATGGATCGAGAAACTCTACCATTCTAAATTTCAAAACGATCGGTTGTAAAATACAGCTTCTATAGGACTAAAGGGCCAAATCGGACGAAACATATATATGGGAGATATAGCTAAATCTTAACCGATTTTCTTCAAATTCGGCAATGTTGGTTCATGGATCGAGAAACTCTACCATTCTAAATTTCAAAACGATTGGATGTAAAATACAGCTTCTATAGGACTAAAGGGCAAAATCGGACGAAAGATATATATGGGAGCTATATCTAAATCTGAACCGATTTCAACCAAATTCAATAGCGATCTTAACAGCCGCGAAATACTCTAAACTGCAAAATTTCAGAACGATCGGAGTGAAATTGCGACATGTAGTCGACGAACAACTTTACATGGACAGACGGACGGACGGACGGACATCGTTAAATCGACTCAGCTAGTGATTCTGAGTCGATCGGTATACTTTAAGGTGGGTCTAGCTGTGTTATTTTCAGGTGTTACAAACATCTGCCGGGAAACAAACTTATAACACCCTGTACCACAGTGTGGTGTAGGGTATAATCATTTTAAATGGTCATTTCTACATAACTACTACTTATTTTATAACTTATTGGTAATGCATTATTCAAGTACATAAAATCGACCTACAAATAAGTACTTATTATGCTACTTTATTGTATGCTTTTGGGAAGTACTTTCCTCCAATGACATCCCCATGTTAAAATAATGAGAAAAGTGGCTAAATAATAAGTACTTACCATTATCGAACTTTGCTTACTCGTCGGATTATTTGGTAATGAGAAATTTTGCTGGGACTTAACGCCTTAACGGCATCTACCTCAAAAACACAATAAAATTGAAAAACATCATCCGAGTTATTCAAATATCACGTCGGTCAAGTAAATTAACATTAGAAGACCGAGAACAACAAAAATAGTCATTAACACCGTTAACATCAATATCTGGAATATCATCACCATCATCCAAACAACCAAACGAACGAAGAGATTTCCACAGCTGAGCGTTATCCATACAACCAAAAACTTTATTGTTAAAATTTTCTCCTCTCATTACGCATTACAGCCTTACAACGATTACTGTAATGTCGAGAAATCCGTTTATTTCCATCCGAGGGATGTCTACGGCATTCCAAATAGGCAAGATCCCTAAGGGACTTGGAAGAAACTACAGCACCTGAATTTAACCATACATCATTCCTGGGAATAACTCTGCGCGTGACGAATGGAACAAATGAAAACAAATTATTCATCAAATGGTCAATGATAGAGAGTTGTCACAAGTGGAATATAGTGGGTCAAAGTCGAAATTACATAAATAATTGCATATACCTTCCCAATCTATATTCCTGAAGTCACGATACTCAATATATCTGTCATCATAAGTCACTGCTATATTTAAAGAGCCAAAAATTAATGCATGGTGGGATATACCAGGACATTGTCCCTGCGAAGAAAAAATTAAAGTTAAAGGAACACTTAACAGACAATAATCAATTAAGGATGAAGAGTTGTGAGCCAAATCATAATGGGTGGGCAGTGAATTATGAACAATAGTCAATCCTAATGTACTACATATATTCCTCATAGCAAAAAAATCAGAAGCTCTAAATAAGTTACAATTAATAAAATCCCCAACAATAATAATATTACCATATGAGTCAAGTAATTCCTCATGAACACAATGAAAAGAGTTGATATCTCCATGAGGAAGGTATGCTACACCAAAAAGTAAAACAGTTGCTCCAATCCGCAACTCTATGCACAGAGACTCACATACACCAAAGTGGACAGAACGGAAAATAACTCTGTAATTCAGCCTATCACATATCACCGCCACCCATCCAGCTGGGACAATCATTACCCAACAATTTATAGCCTGGAATTGCTAGAGACCTAGACGAAACTGATGGCTTAAGCCAGGTTTCAGAGACAGTGAAGACATCAATACCACTACCAACCAAGATACACCTAAGTTCATCAAGTTTATTATTATATCTTGACGGACGAATACTCTGAAAATTCATATGACCATACGCAAATTTACCATTAAATCTGCGAAACTCACATTGAAAAAACTGAGCATCACTGATTACAGGGCCAAGGTTATTGTCAAGAGACATTAAAATGTGACATAAATCGATAAATAAGAAAGTAGTAATTAGATGGCATAGTAGAACAATTTAAGCAAAAAAAAATACCGAAAAAATTTAAAGTAGGAACCAATAGCTAGTATACAAAAAAAATTAATTAATTTAAAAAATGAGATCATAATAAAAAATAGAACAAGATGTAAAAGTTGCAATGGCAGTATGTTAGTCCATAGAAGGTGTTACTACACCACCTCCACTTGAAGAAAGCGATCCTTCAGATAGAGCAACGCATTGGTCGTATTCCAGAAAAGATTCACCACCATCAGGAAAAACTACATTAACTCCTGGTTCATCCCCATTAATTAATTTAAATTTCCTTATCAACATCTTCCTGAGCAAGCTTCTACATGAATACACCAACCGAGATGCAGGTTGAGTAAGGTGATCGTTAATGTAGACATGGGAATTAATCTGACAATCACTTATTATATCCTTCAGAAGAATACGGCCCTTCTTGGCGTAATTAAACATAAGATTATCTCTGGTTTGGATAGAATTGAACTTCACCAGTACAGACTTCCCACCAGAGAGATATAACAACAATGTTGCATGTCACCAGGAAAGAGCTGCATATTGCAAGTTCTAGCAATTTGTATAATTTTCTCCCTGAGGTTTTTTTTTATCTTTTGTGGAAGTCCTTTAACAATTACATCAGCCCGATTTAATCTGTGCTGATGAATAACATTATACGTTTCTAATTGTTGAATTCTGCTAGCAAGTTTTTCGTCCAATGCAGTTACTGTGTTTTTACACGAACTGACAGCCAGTTTAATTTCAGAAACTGATTTTTTGATGTCACTGACATCGCTTTTCACTTCACGGATTTGAACATTGACTTCTGTCTTGAACTTCTCAATTTCCACCTTGTAAAGCTCAAATAGGGCATCAGCTTTACATTTCAGCTCTGTCAAACACTTCTTCACACACTCATCCATTTGTTGTTTCATGGAGATCATCAAATCGTTTTGACGTCGTTGCAGAATATCCGCATTGCCACTAACATAATCAACAGCGGCACCACCAACAGCAACATCACTGGCATTATTACCAGCGCAGCCAGAAACAACAACATCAACAGCATCAGCACTCCTCAAACAAACAGAATTATCGCCAACTCCCCGATCAATAACACCGGCATCAGCGCCGCCACCAACACAGCTCATGCATGTGTATCTCAGAAATTTATTGGTTCGAGCTTCAACCTCGGAGATACCAACACAATCCAGATGGAAAAAGTGTGGGCATCCAGTACATCCCATCTTGTACTTGGATTTAGTTATAGTCTCATTACAAACGGGGCAGACACAAAGCGGCCTATTAATGTGTGTGTGAATTTATGAGTACGAAAAAAAAACAAAACAAAAACAGAAGAGCGATGACACAGCAGATCGATCAACACCAAATCGTTGAATTAAGCGGCAAACAACAGTTTAAACAATTTACGGTTTTACGGCAAATCAGCAATAATTATTTTATCAAAATCACGGCAAGTTACTACTTAGGAATCTTTCAATTTTAATTAATTTATTTGACGGAGCGAAGATTTTATAGGCCCTTATTCATAAAAATTTAATGAAGGTTTGAAGAACGTTTTAACACTGCAAAACGTTCCTCAAACCTTCTTTACCCTTTTATGAATAAGGCCCATAGACTGCACATTGCAGTGTTGCCAACTCCCAATTCCCCAGCCTTGCGGCGTCGGAGACCTTTTTCACTTCGCCACAGAAGGTATACCAAGAGCGTCTTTGCGCCCTCCTAAGCTCCTTCTTATAGATATTGAGTTGATCTTGAGATTTAGCCTTGTTGAATATCTTGTTGCAGGTCTTTTTAATAGCCGTTTAACCTTGTACCTTGTTTTTGGACATGATTCTTCAAGGGAACTATTGAATGATCTGGTGATATGCTCGACCAGATTATCCAGACCGGCTTTGTCATTCGGTTCGTACAGAAGTTTGGAGTTGATGACTTTCTTGAAATTCTTCTCATACAGGTGCCACTTTGTCTTCCTCACATTTCTGTGGACGGCAGGTTTAAGCGCTTTTTCAGCGAGTTTGAACTCAATATAATGGTGATCTGAGAATGAGTGGTCGTCTAGTACATTCCACCCAATAATTTTGTCTGACAGCCGGTCAGTAGCAAACGTTACGTCGAGTACTTCTTGTCTGTCTTTAAATGTGAAGGTCGGTTTATTACCTATGTTACAAATACTTAGGTTGGTAGTTAGAATAAAGTCAATATACGAAACACCTATATTGTTTATATCCGTACTACCCCAGATAGTATGATGAGCGTCGTGTCTGCGCCAATAATCAGCTCGACCTCGTCAGACGTTGCTTCTTCTACTACTTTCCTGAATAGAGAAGTCAGTACTACAGCTTCATAAAGCAAGTAACTGGAGACCACCCAATCTCCAGACTAGCAGATGTTTGGTCTTTACCACCTAAATTAGCCAGGAAAAAGATAATTAGATCTTTCCTGGCCAAAATGCAGGTTCTTGGAGTCCTCAGAGAAGGACGTTACAGATCTTCTGTAGAGTTGGAGTCACCAGAAATAATGGGCGTGGGTACCTCCGCACTTCCCGAAAGCCGTGTATCAACCACGGGGTATAAACTTCAAGACTATAGTCTCGAATCCATATTGGAGGGTTGCACTTGCACGTTGTATATGGGAGGTGGAAGGATAAAATTGACCTGCCGCGTTTTACCATCCGCCTCCCCACCTTGCTGACTCTCCAATTATGGGCCGGCAGACCAGGATTGGAATCTTTTATTATTTCTAATATATCAGCCGGGTTGGAGGGCTCTTCTGTAACCCAGGTGATGGCTCTAGGGTGACTAGGGATGTTGTTTTTTTCGACAACATCCAACTGGGCACACGGCCACACTTCACCCGCTCGACTCAGAGCAGCCTTATAAAGGTCAACTGATCTGGCATCACCGAAATATAAGAGCTTTACTCTCCATCCTGCATCGTTGCAGATTGGTGGTATGCCTGGCATTTCTCTACGGACATCGAAGTAATGAGCCATAATGGCTGATTGCACATGGCTCCATTTGTCCTTGAGGATGGATCCATCCTCACTACTTCTGTCTATAACGGCCATCACAAGACTCTCCTCCGCCACTTCATTGAAGTGCTTAGTGAGTGTCCTATTGATGGTGACATTAGGGCCTCTTCCCTTTTTCGAAGGCAGGGGTTCATCAGGTGATCTGATTCTTTCGACTTTATTAGCCGTTAACACAGCTGAATTTGTGGCTCTTTCAGCCGGCTCATTGGCCTTAGAAGCATCTATGACGCCTGTTCAATACTCAATCATATTGAACCAGTATAAATACAGTTTTAATTGTCGAATTAACCTAGTATTAACTACAATGAATTTGAATTGTATCATAAAACACTAGGTCAATTGTGTTTTATGAAATTAAATGCCATGGAACGATCCATAGGCAAATGAAGTAAACATTTGGTTTGACCTATTTATCGTTGTACATTGCATCTTTATTTGCATTTATCTCCATTTTAATTTTTCCCGTTTTCAAACGAGAGAACATGACAACAACACAGTAACAAACCAAATATTGTACAAATACAATCGTAACCCAAAGTTAATGTTTATTGAAATTAAACAAAATATTGTGAAAGAAATGCATTAGACATTTTAGTTATTAAAATCACACAAACCGAATAAAAACATTGTATTTAAACATACATAAGTGAATGAAAAGAAAAAACAATAAAACCATTAAATTCGTTAATACAAAACAAATTCAAACAGTTATTTTCAATTGGACAAATCAAGGAAAAACAAAGGACCTTCATAATCTCCCCAACAACGCCTTTAGCCCAGGTAAGTGACTCTTTTTGTTTTTCTGTAAGAGCCGAAACCTCAACAGCCTCCAACTTCGTCAAAACTCTGAGCGCTATCTGGTGCTCATTGTGCTTCCGTTTTGACGGTCGGACATGACGTTTTCCCCTCACCGTACCACCTGTTGTGAGTACTGGGGGGAAATTTTCACCATTTTTGGTGTGGTCGGCTTTGGCCAAGACCAACGGACGGACAGTAGGACGATAGGGAAACCCCGCTCCATCGGAACACGAAGGCATGTCAAAATGATTTTCCTAAAAAAATATTGATATATTATATTGTGTACCACGAAAGACCCACTATCCTTTTTATACCCTCACTTTAGTGTGACGAGGGTATATATAATTTGCTACGAAAAAAATTGTAACACATCGAAGGAGTGACCTAAGACCCCAAGTATGTTCGGCGGAAATCCGTTTTGGGCCATTTTAAGTCGAATGAGCAATGTCCGTCCGTCTGTCTGCTGGCTGGTGCGCACGATATCTCTCGAAAGGAGTAACCGATTGACTTCAAATTTGGTACATGGTAATATTTTTTTCTATCTCCGGCTAAGTTCGAAGATGGGCCATATTGGTCCACTCCTTCTAGTACCTCCCCCACAAAGGGTTAAAATGTTGTGAAATATTGAATCTTTAGTAACTGCTATACTACTTATTCGAATCTTATCCACACATAGTATTAGTTTATTAGTCGCTATCAACTCGAGAAAAATGGGCGAAGTTGACACTCCCCTTTTGGTACCTCCCACACAAATGCACCATTTTGCACCAAAAGTTAACAGCATATAACATTAAAACCAGTGTATAAAAATACTTGGAATTTTGTACAGTGTAATGCTTTTATAGTGCCTACAGTCCAGTGAAAAATGGGCGTCATTTCCACGTCCCCTTTGGTACCTCCCACACAAAGGTACCATTTAGCACCAAAAGTTAACCGCTTATAACATTAATACCAGTGTATAAAAATACTTGAAATTTTGTACAGTGTAATGCTTTAATAGTGTATATAGCCCTGTGAAAAATTGACACGCCCCTTTTTGTACCTCCCACACAAAAAGTACCATTTTACACAAAAAGTTAAGAGCTTACAGCGGGAGTAACAATGCACGAAAATGCAACAACATTTTGCACAGTGTAATGCTTTTGAAGTGCGTATAGCCCTGTAAAAAATGGGGGTTATCACCACGCCCCTTTTTGTACCTCCCACACAAAATGTCCAAATTATACCAAAATTTAATATCTTATAACGTTAATATACCGGTGCACATAAACGCTTATAATTCGGCACAGTGCAATATATTTAAAGTATCTACTTTTCAGCGAAAAATAGGTGTATTTTTTAGATACCTTCTGGTACCTCCCACACAAATGGACAGAATAATTCGTTTATTATTCTATATTAAATTACTCACAAAGTGAGTCACAAAGTGAGGGTATACCTAAGTCGGTTTACCCGACTGAAACTTTCTTACTTGTTTAACCATTAAAAATCGGCCACCTCGGGCATGGTGGCCGATTTTTGTGGAAAAAATATATTATGTGTAAATTAGTGAAAAAACAAGAACTACATTTTTAACATGTTATTTGAAAAAAAAAAGTGGTTGTATCTTAAAAGATACACCAGGCATTGACCCACAGCTAAAATTCCTATAAAAATACTCCAAAATAAACGATTTTGTTTACGAAAATTTTGTAAATTCATTTATTTAAAAATGTTTAAATATATTTTTGTTAACATATTATTCTTTAAAATAATTTATTAAATATTATTTAAAATACATTGAAAACTAAAACTAGAGAATATAAATAAAATGGAAATAAAACATATCGTCATCAGAAACGAGAAAGGGCGTATCATCATATTTGAAATTTTTACAAGAGAAGCAAAAAATTAAATAAAATAAAAAATGTTGTCGCAAGAAAAACGGGGTTTTCAGGATAATACCTAAATATAATAATGCATATATAAATTCATACAAACATGATTTATTATTTGTTTGTTGAAATTGCGCGAAATATGAATTTTTAACTACGGAAAAAGAACTGATTTGTTGTTAGGCCCTTTTGAATTTACCTAATATATCCGCCGTTTTTGATAGTCGGTCGCTAAAAAATTGTCAGGATGTGTATTTTGGTGCAGTGTATTGAAATCCATCAAAAACTTAATTTCCATTTGTCTTGTTGTTACGTTCTTTTTCGTTTCTGATGACGATATACATTTTGTAAATTCATTTGTATACCATAAAAATAATACAATAAATTACCTTTTTACGAATTATGGTAGTTATAAAAACAATTTTTTCTGCAGTTAAACACAAATTCACTTTGCATTTGGTACAATACATCCTTGTTTGTCCAGAGCAGTTCGGAAATTTCCATCTACCCTTCTTATCAATCTCTGCCCAATGATCAATTTTATCCAATCTTGTGTCCTTCGGTGGTGGAATATGAGCGTTTGGTTTTTTACGTTTTTCTTGAATATCTGCTTCAATACGTGGACGGACGTCCGCGAGCAGGAGGTTGTGACGATTTTAGGGAGAATAATGTATCAGCTATCCAACAAAAACGGATTTTTTGGAAGTTAAGAATACTGTAGAAGGAGTGAAAGACGAAGTTCAACGACTAGCGGCCGAAAATGAAGAAATGAGAGCGGAAATGAAATTGCTGAGAGAAAGTAAAGAAGCTGATAACCGAAGAATAGAAAGATTGGAGGAAGAATTGGGACGGAAAAAGCTAATTGTCAGAGGATTACCTACTCAAAATTCATTATATGATGCTATTAAAAAACTCTTCAACTCCAAAATGAAAATTGATACGGAACTAGAAATTGAGAATATAAAGAAACTGCAACAGAATGGAGATAAAATGACATTATTGGTGGAGATGAAATCCGCAAAAATGATAACAGAAGTTTTGAAACACACAAAAAACCTGGCAGGATCTTCAATATTCTTAGAACGAGATTTATCCAGAAGTCGTCTAGAAAAGAAAAAAGTCATGCTGCAACTGAAGAAAGAACCTTTGCGGGTAAATAAAGATAAAAGGATCGGTATACGTGCTGACAAGATGATAGTTGAAGGAAAGACGTTGTTTTGGAACGCAAAGAAGGAGCTAATGTGTGGGCGAAAAAAGGCAGAAGAAGTTCTACTACCAATATACGGTGATGTTATACAAAATCGAAACTTAGAATATGATTTTATCTTATCCCATTTAAATTCAAAAAACTTATAAAAAACTCAGAAAGAAATATTTCAGAAGAAAAGAAAAAGTCTTCTGAACATAACTCGCAAAAAAAAAAATTGTTCTAAACATACTAGCGTATAATATTCATGGCTTAGGAAACAAATATCTTCACCCAGGGTTTTTTACATTTTTAGAAATGTTTGATATTTTCATTCTCTTAGAAACACATGTAGAAGAAAAAAACCAACCTAACTATGAAAATAAATTCAAACATTTTAAAACCTATTGGAAGGCAGCTACAAGAATTAATAATCGTGGTAGAGCTATCGGGGGTCAAGTCTGTGGTATAAGGAAGGATCTAGTAAGATATGGACTGAAGCATAACCTAACCCAACGTGAAAATATTGATGTAATAAATTGTGAAATGAATGCATTGAAATTCGAAATAATTCCTGTATACATAAGAGGAGTAAACTGGGCAGAAGACTTCGAAAAGTTAAAGAAAACCGTAGAAGCCAATGATGTTAAAAAAATCGTTATAGGAGATCACAATGCTCGTATAGGTGAAGAACAGCAGCTTCAGGAGGAACTTTTAGAAGAACTGACAACCCTCAGTAGATCAAGAAAGTCAAATGACGAAGTAGTAAATTCAAATGGAAGAAACTATATCGAGTTTTGCAACAATAATGGTCTAGCTATACTTAATGGCAGGACTTTAGGTGATGAAGAAGGGCGATTCACGTTCACAAATAAAAATGGTAGCTCGGTGATCGACCTTTGTGCAATGTCCTATGATATGTTAAACACGGTACAACGATTCGAGATAGAAGATCAGATATGGTCAGATCACTTTCCTGTATCAGTAACACTTAACACAAATGGCCTTTATTATAATGAATCGAAAAAGTTAAACCTACCACCCAAATTAATGTGGACGAATCATCAAAGGAAAATTACCAAATAAAGCTGAACGAAAATTTACCTCTCTTAGAACACCCAACGTCTCTATATGATTACATAGCTCTAATTCTAAAGTCATATCAAAACCACACAACCTCTAAAAAAAGACAATTCAAGGAAAAATGGTTTGATAAAGATTGTATGAAAGCTCGAAACAAAACAATGAAAAGTCTCAGAACTCTTAGAAGCTCAGATGAGAGTGGTGCTAGAGATGATTATGTTGAGAAAAGAAAACTGTATCAGAAGTTATGCAAGAAAAAACAAATGGAGTATTATTATATAATCGAGCACAAATTAAACTTTATATCTGATAGCAAATCATGGTGGGCTTTAGCGCAAGAAATCAGGCAGCAGGAAAATTATATCGGGTGCAACATAAAAGCTGAGGATTTGATGAAATATTTCGACTCTCTCCTAAATCCGGCAATTAAAGCGCCAGCCATTTGCTATGCACCAAATGAAGTAACGCATGAAATACTGGACAGGGATTTCAATTTAATGGAAATTAGGGAACAGTTCAAGAAAATCAAAGAAAACAAAGCTCCTGGTGAAGATCGAGTCCCGTATGAGTTTTTTGTTCACGCAACTGACGAGTTTCTGATGGCATTGCTCAACGAATTTACTAGAATTTTAAATGGCCGCGATGATTATGATATGTTTTGTTCTAGTGTTATATTCCCAATTCATAAGAAGGGTGATGCTAACCTACCAAGTAATTATAGAGGAATTACATTTATGAATTGCATAGGAAAACTTATGATTGGTATGGTGAACTCCAGGTTAACAGAGTGGATTAAAAGAGAACAAGTTTTGAATGAATACCAAGCCGGCTTCAGGAAAGGTTACTCCACAGTTGACAATGTTTTTAATCTGGTGTCCATTGTAAATATAAAACTTGCGGAAAAGAAAAAAGTCTATGCGTTCTTTGTAGACTTTAAGGCTGCGTTCGATAGAGTTCCAAGAAATCATTTAATATATAAATTAAACACAATAGGTCTTTCGTCAAAAATAATACGATTTATAGAAAAGGTGTATACAAATACTAAATCCGCTGTATGGACAGGAGAAGAGCTATCAGGCCAATTTGAAACAAGGACAGGCGTTAAGCAAGGATGTTTATTATCACCCATTTTATTCGCCTTGTATCTAAATGATTTGCACAATTGCCTAGGAGGTGGCCTGAATATAGATGAAATAAAAATACGACTGCTAATGTATGCAGATGATATTGTGATTTTAGCTGAGGAACCCAAAGTACTACAGTTAATGATAAATAACCTAGCCTCATATTGCAATATGTGGGGATATGAACCCGGATACATACATATATACATTTGCACAGTATCTAAAGTATGCAGCCAAAGTACTCTTTGATCTAGACCACGAAAGACTACCCCATAAGCTCGCTGGCAAGATTGTGGCGAAAAACATAGATTGGTATAAACGGTTTAAAGAGCAGTTAACGTCACACAGCATAGAAGAGCGTTACGTGCTTTTGAACAAACACTCTTGGTACACAGCAAGTCAACAACATATCAATGAGATGAAGATTACAAGCTATAATGAGCATGTACACAAATCACAGGAAAGTCAGAGTCGAATTTACAAATTCCTCGATAATTCTTTAGGTGCAACATATTGTAATGAACATTTTACTCAAACGCAAATCGGGTATATTATGAGAGCTAGAGCTGACATGTTAGGTTTAAACGGTAGCCGATACGGAACCGAGAATGAACAAATTTGCTCAATATGTAACTTACGCGAAGTAGAAACAGTACGACATTTTATAGGACGCAGTCCAATTTTCAGCAAAATTAGGATGAAACATTTCAACAAAGGTGCCTTATCGGAAAGAGAAGTAATCTATACCCTAAACGGTGGTGAAGATATCTGTTGGTCACCATTATATAATTATTTGCGAGAATCACTAACTTACAGAAAAATGTTAATATGCGAATATAACTATTAAATATTGAAAAAACTCAACAATCCGGCTGACGGTTTTTTATGTAAACCATGCCGTAAAAATACTTTATAGCTTCAAAAACAATTATGTAATATCTACAATGTAGCATTAAAATTTATATTATAACGATTTTGAAAAAAGTAAAGTAATTGAATTGAATTGAAAAATGTATCAGCTATCTCTAATTTAAAATCAATCAATCGCACGGCACTGAACCCATGCCGATTTTTATTTATTCTTTTGTACAACAACCAGGAATTAACAACTGTCATGTCCAAAAGGTGATAGAACACTCTATTTGTCCACTTACGGCTTTTCATAGTTATCTTATGCGGGCCCATGGAGCTATCCTTCAAATCGACACCGCCCATGTGGCGATTATAGTCTTTTATAATTTGAGGACAATGAATCATTTTGACAGTTTTGTCCTTTTTGCCAAATCTCTTTATGGTTAATAGTTCTATTGTTTCTTTTCCAGAACTTTCACATATCGGATTTACTCCGACATAGGTAGATGGTAAATCACAATGTTATTGTCCTTCCAAGACAGTGACGCTACATCTATTCCATGAATATTACATATAAACTCATGACTCGTACCACGCTCGAACTTTTGCATTACCTGTTCTTCTGGAAGTTTACAGTTTTTGATTCTGTTACGTCGAATGGTACCAACTGAAAGTATGCCTAGTGTTCGCAAATTACTACTAATCGTACCGTTGTATAATAGTTGTCAAAATATACTATATAATTTTGGAATCTTGGTACTTCTCTAAGCAGCCGGACCACTATATTAGCCGAAGGTTGAAGGTCAGGTTCACCTTGAGCTGGTTTTTCCGTCGCTTCATTATATATTTCAAATTTGAACGCATATCCCGTTGTGTCGCACATAACAAAAAGCTTGAAGCCCCATTTTTTAGGTTTGTTGGGCAAATACTGTTTCATATAACTCCCAATTTTGGTAGAACACATCTGCTCGTCAACACAAAGTCTACCTAATTTTGGCACACTTCCAAAGGTGGTATTGAGAGTGTCATATCTGAGTGTCATTGACTGAGTGTGGTATTGAGAGGCAACCCCCTTCCCTTTTCCCTCCTCATCATTTAAATCATTGATGTTGTACTCAATGCCATCGATGCTATCGTCACCTACATCTTCACTATTACAAAGTAATTTGCAGACGTCATCATCATTCATCATAAGTCTTCCAACACGGATATAACCTGCCATCGTTAAACAAAGCCTTTCTATGAATTAATTTTATTTAAAAATTATATTTAAAATAACAAACAGTCATCTACATTATTCCAAAGTTCCAAACAAGTGAACTTGCTCTCACAAAGTATAAAACATAAATGAAAATATAGGAAAAAGGGTGTGCGTAACAGAAATCAAAAATATGCAGTGAGTGCTCACTGTATCTTTAAAGATACAACCAGTAAAAGTTACCCTGTGGGGGAACCAATGCATGGAATTGTTTGAATCACTTAATATCACTAAAGAATATATTTTAGATGCAACAGGTATTTTTTTAAATTCAAAAATAATTACCTGTTCTTAGAAATTACACTGCGAAAAATCACGTTTATTTAATTTTAACCAAAATAAGTTTTTTGACTTTTTATATAATTTGTTTCTTACCTATTACAGATAAATGTAAAAAATAATTTTTTATGTACAATTACAATATTCTAGATAACATAGACTCACTTTATAAAAAAATATCTAAATCCGTGGCCGCAGGATTTTTTTAATGATTGTATCTTTAAAGATACACGGGGCATTTAAGGGTTAAATATACATTTGCGTCCCATTCTTGAAATAAAATAACCAAACCTAGTATATTATGTTCATAATTCTTTTTTTTTTATTTTGCGAAATAGCTACTGAGTTATAAATATGTTTTGTTTTAATTTAACGTTACATTAATGAGTTAATTTTTTTTATTATTATGCTTTTTCCACGTTTTTTTTGTTACATTAGTAAATTTTTCCAATTTGCAATTTTGCTTTACTCAATACAAAAATGAAATTTGTTCATAGAAAACTGTTTCAATCATAGCGTTTACAACTTTATCCGATTATTTTAATATTCAGTTAAGAAGGACTTTTGTGAAAAAATATTGATGTAAAATCTAATAAACTGCTAGAACAAAATATTTTGAAAAAAATCAAGCATTTTAAATGGTGTTGTTTTTATTTTCAGATTAAGAAAAGGGCATGGTATTGGGAGGAAGAAGACAGAGGGATAGAGAGAGAAAGAAGGGAGGTTCTGGTTATTTAGAGAGTTGCATTAATTGTTTTGAAAAATTAAATTAATGTAAAAGCGACCACCTATACCCAATAAAATGGCCAAAAGGTAGACGCCATTTCTTAAAGTAAAAACTTTTGTTTTTCTATATCACTTGAGGCAGCACTCAAAATACGTTTCTCCAACATAATTGCCACGCATTGCTTTTGATACGTTATGCTCGAACAGGCGGCGATTTGTTTGCAAAACATCGGCGGCTTCCTTATTCAATGGATCCTCGGGATTGGGTTCCTATTGTGTGTATGTGTGTGTGTGGAAATTCAGTTACAGCATATATTCAATGGGAATTATTTGGACATAAAAACTTACCAAGAAAAGATATTGTAGACCGTAGACAATCGAACTGATAGTCAATACTGGATTCCAGTCTTCACGTAAAATATTTAAACAAACATTGCCCTCCAGATCAATGTTGGGATGATACACTTGTGTTTCACATTTCACTTTGGGTGCCTCATGTGGATAGTTAGGACCGACACGGAAATTGAAGACGAAACGCCCGCCTTTGTAGAAACCCTCGTCGGGGCATATAATCAATTTGAAATTAAGCAAATCATCTGGATCGGGAAATTCCATAGCACATGTTTTGGGCAGGGTAAGTTCGTTAATGTCTAAAAGAAAGGAGCGGTGAAGGATACATTTTATGCTATACATTTTTTACAGATTGTAATAAATCTTAATAGGTATAAGCCAAACATTTAATTTTTGGCAATCTTTATACACAAATTAAAAGAAAGTTCTGTCATATATATCTTAACAATTTAAAATGTTCTTGGGTGAAAGGAGCTTTTTGATATAAATGTTTTTGCATTGCATCCTACAATACGAACCAGTAAAAAAGACAAATGTCGGGCGGGGTCAACGGTTAATAACCTCCACCATTGTTTGCCAACGAATGCACGAAGAACAATGATTACTATGAACAGGTTAAAAAGATTACATTTCTAAATTCCAGGCACATATGTTGAAAATCTTAACCTTCATAAGGGGCTTATACTTATCAAAACATGGCCCGATATACTCCATTTTCACTAGAGACGATTTAATTCAATATGAAGTATAAAAGCTAAAATATCCGCATGGTTTGTTAAAAAGTGCGTCACAGAAAGTCTAATCGGAAGGGAATTTTATATGGGGGCAATATCGAAACATTGACCCATGTTCCCCATTTTCAGTAGAAACGATTAAGTGCAATATAAGTCTAAAATTTCAGCCAGATTAATTAAAACAATTCGTTCTCCAGAGCGTCAAAAAGTAACATTGGTGGATACTTTTTTATGTGGGCAATATGAAAACATGTTCCCAATATTTATTAGGTCCAATATAAAGTATAAATTCTTAAATTTCAGCCAGATCAATAGGAAATCCCTTCTCTAGAGCGTCAAGAAGTGGCATCAGTGGGTACTTTGAAATGGCGGATATACCAAAACCTAGACCGATGTGCCCCATTTATACTAGGGATGATGAGGTCCAATATAAAATGTAAATTCTTAAATTTTAGCCAGTTCAATTCAATAATTTTTTCTCCAGAGTGTAAAGATGTGGCATCGGTGGGGACCTTTATATGGTGGCTATACCAAAACATGGACCGATGTACCCTATTTTTAATAATGACGATTAGGTACAATATATCTTTATATATAAAAACCTTTGTACGTTTGTTCTCCGAACATCTCCGAACCCATTAGAGCGAATGGGCTAAACATTGTGGGTTGTCTTGATAATAGTTTGTATGTATACATAATTCTAAACGGTAGATAGCGCTGTAGTAGTCTTATGGTCAATATAAATTTGTTGGTGATTTTTTCCTGAAACTCAGAATGTATGCATTTTTGTATGAAATATCAATGAAACCAATACATGCCAAACAGACCGGGCAGGACAACGTCTGCTGGGGTCAGCTAGTAAAGTATAAATTCTTAAATTAAATCAATTGCTGTAAAAAGTTCGCTTTCTTCTGAGCGTGTCATTCTTGGCGAGATTGATGATATTGAACTTATTGTTGTCTATTAAGTTAGGTAAAGCTAAATTATTGGTTTCATGTTCCTACATCCCCCCAAAACTCGGAATTATCTGTTTAAAGCAATAGGCAGATTGGTTTTGATGTTGAGGGATGTGGACCATATCTTAATCTTGGGGGATTTTAATTTACCCTCTGTTTCTTGGCTTTCATTGCCAGATACTGGGGCATTTACTCCCTTGAATTCTTCTTCGATCACGTTTGAGTGGACTTATGATGTAGTAAGGCGTTTTTCCGATCTCGAACTATTGCAGATTAACGGGATTTCTAATTCGTCTGGAAAATTACTTGATTTAGAATTTGTGAATAACGCTCAGATTTTTGATATTCATAGAATTTCTCCGGTTTCTACCCCGGAAGATGGTTACCATCCTACGCTGGGTATTTCCATGATGTATGACATTTCGGACTCTTCTTCCATATACCCCCCATGTGACGAGGGTACAGTTTTTTGTTTCAAAAGAACAAATTTTGAGTTGCTAAATTCTCTGCACTTTGATCAGAAGAATACATGGACAGGCAGACGGACATGGCTAAATCGACTTAAAATGTGATTATATGCAGATCGGTATAATAAACAATGGGTACATCTCTTTGTTTTTTAGGCGTTACAAACAAATGCACAAGGTCATAATAATCTGTAGCACAATATTGTGTCGGGTATAAAAATTCGGTAATGTATTGCGTGCGAGTAGCATTATTAATATTTGTATCTATTCGCAGAACACAGTCTACTGAGAAAAACAGTAAGGAAAGGATCGAACCTACCTATGTATATCCACTCTTATCGCGAATTAAATTATGTCTGGTATTTATTCTCTTTTATTAAAAATTGCGATCACTAATTCATTTGCCAGATATGTGACTATGCAAAAACGTTCTACAACTGTGCATTTTCCAATTAAACTTGCAGATGCGAACTGAAAAATCGATCCTAGATGTTCTAATTTCAATGCTCCTTCAAAATGATTTGGTTAGTTTTGGAAATTGGTGTGATATAAATTGCATGGACCTTAATCTTAAGAAATGTAAACATATGTGTTTCTCTAGGTCTATGGCGATTTCATCTAGTTTTAGTCTTCATGGTTCTAATTTAGATACTGTTGTATCCTTTGTCGATCTTGGTATATTGATGGATCCTAAACTCAATTTCAATAATCACATAATTACAATGTTGAATAAAGCTTATGGCGTTCATTAAGCGATGGGCGAAAGAATTCGTAGATCCATATGTAACTAGGCAGTTGTCTACGTCCCTAGTTAGACCTATTCTAGAATATGGGTTTGTAGTGTGGGACTTATTCTAGAATATGGGTCTGTAGTGTGGGACCCCCAGTACGGGACTTACGTTGATAAGATTGAATCGGTTCAAAAACAATTTTTATTATTCGCTTTAAGACATCTTTATTGGAATAGTGATTTTATTCTTCCACCCTATACTAGCAGGTTGAGTTTGATAAGACTGCCTACTCTTAACAGCAGACGTATTATGCTGAACACCACCATGGTGCTAATTCTTTCTAGGAGAAAAATTAGGTGCCCTTTAATTTTATTCTTTTTAGGATTAAATTCAATATCACTGATGTATATATTGATGCAGTTAGATCTAGAATAATCTCTTTTTTAAATGGTCCGAATCGTAGTGTGCACGCAATCCCTACGTCATGGGGAAGTGGCCCCCTCGGTCGGAAGGGGCGGGTAAAAGTGGCTGGGTTGGGATCGTTCGTAAAAAAAGATCTGACATACAAGTTAATTAGTGTGGCTTTTAGAGCGTCAAGAAGTCAAACCGTATTGGAGCCGTTGTGTACCATTTTCAATAGGAATGTTTTATGTATAATTAAATATAAGTTAAAATCGGAAGCGTAAGTTGAGGTTGAGGACGCGCGGCACAGATGTGAGGAAAATTTCTGAACTGGTGACAAATGGTCTGTCGGTCCTACCATAACCCTTAGATCAGACATTATTGATGCCTCAATGAGAATGGCCGAGTGGCGCAGAGAGCGCACTTTTTGGCACTGCACTTAACAAAATGTCCCACAGGTTGTAGGTTCAATACCATGTTGAGGGCCGTCTGCGCTGTGCCCTTTTTCGCATCTGAAAAAAATAATGATGCCGCTCTTTGTACTTTATCTAAATTTTTAAGCTGATATTTAACTTCTATCACCTTCCACCATATCACTGAACCATAGGTAAGTACAGGACGCACTATAGCTGTATACATCCAATGGATAGTACTTGGCTTGAGCCCCCAGCTCTTACTATGGAGTTTTTGCTAGAGTTGTGTAGTTCGTGAATGAACTAGTCCAATTGAACGTGTCACTATACTGAACTGAACGAACTAGTTCACACAACTCGTTCATTTCGGCTCAGAAGTTCACTATGTATTTTTCTTCAACCACATCATTTCGTCCTCTCTTCTCATTTCGTTCTCCCTTCGCAGCTGTTATGTGTTGTTTCCATTTTTATGTCATCATGAATGTATGATTCTACCTATACAAACGCCTTTGTATAGGTTTTTTCAACTCATTCCATTCATATTCCAATCAGATTCCTTTAATAGCGGCTGATTTGAACTGGTGATATACTGAACGAAGTGAGCTAAAGAGTTGGTGTGCTAAAGTGAGCTGTTGAACTAAATAAACGAACTAGTTCACTTAATCACGACGAATGCAGGGCATGCAGAGAAAACATCGAAACGATGGAACATTTTCTGTGTCACACATGCAAGATCCCAACATTTCGGGTCCGACATATTACCAGACTTGACTCATCTCAGAGAATATGACTGGAAGATACTGAGAAAATTCGTGTCTAGTACCGATTTTCTGTAACTCGTGAGGTATAAAAAGATCATAAATAAGGAGCGCACAACAGGCCGAACCACTGGCTTAAGTGTATGTCCATGGACATGAGACGTTTACACGTCTCCTCTCTTCAACCTAACCTAACCTAACCTAGTTCACTTAATTCAACTGAACTAAATAGAGCGATCACTTAAAATAACTATAGTGCCCAACTCTAGTTTCTGCACGAGTATTGTGCGTTCAATCCCTTTTTTTTATTTTCTATATCAATTTCCCGTCAAGTATGACACCAAGGTATTAAGCCTCAGAGGGCAGCTTCAGCTCTACTCCGTCCAGAATAGGTTTGGTGAAAGGTGGTATCCTTTTTTGTCTGCTGAAGAGTACTAGCTCGGTCTTCATGGGGTTGATGCCCAGTCCATTTGCCGATGCTCATTTAGATCCTAAGATCACCCTGAATAAGATCGGTGATAGTCGAGAGAAATTTTCATCCAACCATTATGACAACATCATCATCCCATTCTCTGGATTTAGGCCCATGTAACTATTTCTTGTCTCCAAACCTGAAGCAATGGCTCGGCGGAAAGAGATTTGACACCAACGATGAAATTAAAAAATAGAGAAACATTTGGCAAAGTGTATAGAATTCAAAGGAGAGTACGTACTTATTGTCCACCCTCTCATTTACGCTCATCCACTGTTCCATAAATTCATCATTCGGCGATTGTTATGAAAAAAATTGCATTATTGAATTGAATAGGTACTTTTCCAAACATCCAATCATTCGAAAAACCAATACTTTATACATCTACATAATGTTATGAGTTATTGTCTTTCAGCAGAATAGTTGGGACATATTTATGCTGGAGCCTATCAAAAATCAATTTCTAACATGTTTCCACGCAAAGTGATATTAACAGATGAGATATTGCAGCGGAGTATTTCATATTATATACAATTATTACACTTTCATTAAAAGAAATTAACAATTGAAACTCAGATGTTACTCATCAAAAAATATTTTTTGCAAACTAGTATTATTGCCTGGCACATTGCCTTATTTCCCTTAGAAAATAATCAATAATTTGGCTTTAGGGTCATTCCCCTTCAAATTATTATTAATTTATATTTAACGTGCAGACATGAGATTTCTCATAGATTTTTTGTTTATTTTCTCTTGAATGCTTCAGTACTTACCTTTTTGTATGCGCAACTGGGCAGCAGATGCTTTCTTTTGTTGACCTCCACTTCTGCCAGTTTGGTCACCTTCTTTTTTCTGTTGTTTCAATGAAAATAATTTGATCATCTTTACTGTTTCAATTTGGCTTCCAGTTGGGTGGGTGACTTTTCCTGAAATATGTTACTCCTGTTGTTGTTTTCGACTATGTCCCAGCAGCCGTCAGTTCAGTGCTTGGGTGCCACACACTCCAAGAGAGATCTGGGTCTTCTGTCTGATTGGTGGCGATGTTGTTGTTGTTTTTCTTTTCTCCGCTTCCGTGTAGATTTTTTGCAATATTGCTCTGCTCTGCTTGTGCTGCCCTAACAATTTTATGTGGGGCCCAAATTTAAAAAATTTCGTGCGAAATTTGTTTAGTTAATTTTGTGGGGCCCAAATTCCAAATCTCGTGCGAAATTTGTTAATTTATTTTTATAAAATGTCTTGCAGAAATGAATTGTATTGATGACAATTTAAAAAAAAACGTTATCGATAACATAATCGATAAGAGATGAAAGTTGGCTACGATAACAGTAATTGCAAAGTTCGCTCAGATTCACACTCGGCAACTTTTCCAAGCAAGTGTCAAAGTTTTTAGGAGAGAGAGCTCTTTCCGCCCGCCTCTCTCTTTCAAACTTTGACACTTGCTTGGAAAAAGCTGCCGAGTGTGAATCTGGACTTCGCTATAAAAGTTGCCGCAATGTTCGCTACAAAAGTTGCTACGAAATTTGGGAGTCATATTTTGAAAAAAAAAAACGTTTCATTTTGGCTAAAGGTGGGGTTCTATGTAAGATCCGGTGTTCATGTGGATTTTGTAAATTTGACATGCAAATTTTACCTTTTTTCGAGAGAATTATGTAAAATAGCGAAATTAATTAGTATCCGCCTTAAAAAATACACAGCAACACATTCCTGTGCAATTTGAAAATGGCAAAAAGTCAGAGTTCAATCGGGAGCAAAGACAATTTGGTAATTAGACACCCCAAAGGCCTTTGCAGAAGTACATTTGCATCTGCAAACTCTAAATGGCTACCAAAAATTTTCTCACTCGCATACAAACGTAGGCGAAATTCACTTTTCCCCATCTTGTGGGAAAAAGTTGCAAATACACTAGGATGTCCATACTTTAAATTGTCTTTGGTCGGGAGAAGCAATCACCTGTTGTTTTTAACAACCCAGTTTCAACTGCGTTTTGTCAGGGTTCAGCCAAAGATATAGATAATATACATTTACAACGAATTCTTAATAACTAGTTTGTAGATGGCGTTCTGCAGGTTGCAAGGGAAGTTAAGAGAATGTTCGCTCAGAAAAGAGTACGGCGCCTAACATTGAGATTTTATTGATAGTATGTATGTTAAAAATAAGTAAAGTAAATAAACAATTGGGCAGCCATTTACCAAAGATACAGAGTTAACAGGGAGAAAAAATAAAATGTGCAATCCACATCTATATTCTATTTTTAACAACGTGAAACGACATCTTTTGGAAATTGTGTATATTATTCAATGAATTGTTGTATCTTATTCAGTGTTCAGAAAAAAACAGTACGTTATAGGAACGGTTCCTTCAGAGAACACTAACGTTATTTATTTTTTTTAGTGTTACTGTTCGCGAACGGTACCACTATGATAACGTACCGTTCTTCGAACACGACGAACGGTATCACTACGATAACGTACGCTTCATAGAACAGTAGGCGTGTTTTCGTTACACCATAAGTGCTTAATTTGTATGGGGAGCTAAGCACTTTTAAGCACTATTAGTTCCCGATGAAGTTTGGTGCTTGTGTTCATGTCTTAATCGAGTATGATGTTGCCAGATTGGGCACCCTATATTTAGCAATATGGCATCCCATTTTTGGAGAGATTTTATCAATTATTGTGAATTAACGGGAAGAAGAAGAACAAAAATGGGAAATTATTTTAATATTTGCAAAAGAGTGTAAACAATTGAACATAGAATAGTAAATATATGTTTTATAAATACTTTTCACGAATTTTTTGTCTGTTTCGCACGGTTCTTTCTTCGCAACTCATGACACCATTGCTACCAGATAGTGAAAATCCGCCACTTATTGCTTATGTGCCAGTTAGTGGAAGTCAAATGTTTTCGTTGCAAAGTGCTAAACTAAAAGTGCTAGCTTGTAACGAAAACATGCCTAGTATCACTACGTCGTAGTGATACCAAAGATATAAATACAACGGTATCCATCCACAACGATTTCTTCACAACTAGTTTGTAGATGGCTCTGAAGGTTGCATCTAGTTTGCAGATGGCGTAAATAAACATTTACACATGAATTCAAATATTTGGTGTTACCGGTTATCAAAATTGAAAATTTTTCTGGAGAAAATGAAATGTGTAAAATGAAAAAAAATTGTGTACAGAAAAATAATGTTTTGTAGAAAGGTCGACGTTTTTGATTTGTATTTGAATTTTTTGATGTTTTAAATATTATATATGTTTGACAAAATACCTTTTATTTGAAAATTAATACATTTTTCAAATGGTGGTCGAATGCCCATTGGGAGCAGGAGCAATAATCAATAATTTCAATACCCGTTGCGTTGCGTGGGTTGGATTTCAATACCGTAATGCAAACATCTGATGAAAAACTTCGATTAAAACAAAACAATGCACTTTTAAAAGCCTGAGCGCATACGATTTTGGAGTTATCTTGATGACCTATACATCAAATTGAAAATAATAAACTTTGATTTTTTAGACTAATAGCCAAAATAGTCTTAAATATATCTTTAGATAATTCCAAACCATCGCAAATCTCAAAATAGAATCTACAATTAAAAAAAAAAAAAAATATTGTAAGAATCTCACTCACTCCTCGTGTAGCATGGGGCCTATACAAAAATCTTCCAGGATGTTCCATCATTTGCGGTTGCTTTTATATCGTTCCAAATTTTAACGGTTTTTTCGATTTCCTTCATCAGGCTTCTCTTCCAAGAGTTTTTTTGCCGTCCTTTTAATCTGCTCCCTTGGACCTATTATATTTTTAGTAACGTTAAAATTTCTAAAATAGATATAATTTTACCTTCTAAAATAGATAATTTTACCTTTTTTCGAGAGAATTATGTAAAATAGCGAAATTAATTAGTATCCGCCTTAAAAAATACACAGCAACACATTCCTGTGCAATTTGAAAATGGCAAAAAGTCAGAGTTCAATCGGGAGCAAAGACAATTTGGTAATTAGACACCCCAAAGGCCTTTGCAGAAGTACATTTGCATCTGCAAACTCTAAATGGCTACCAAAAATTTTCTCACTCGCATACAAACGTAAGCGAAATTCACTTTTCCCCATCTTGTGGGAAAAAGTTGCAAATACACTAGGATGTCCATACTTTAAATTGTCTTTGGTCGGGAGAAGCAATCACCTGTTGTTTTTAACAACCCAGTTTCAACTGCGTTTTGTCAGGGTTCAGCCAAAGATATAGATAATATACATTTACAACGAATTCTTAATAACTAGTTTGTAGATGGCGTTCTGCAGGTTGCAAGGGAAGTTAAGAGAATGTTCGCTCAGAAAAGAGTACGGCGCCTAACATTGAGATTTTATTGATAGTATGTATGTTAAAAATAAGTAAAGTAAATAAACAATTGGGCAGCCATTTACCAAAGATACAGAGTTAACAGGGAGAAAAAATAAAATGTGCAATCCACATCTATATTCTATTTTTAACAACGTGAAACGACATCTTTTGGAAATTGTGTATATTATTCAATGAATTGTTGTATCTTATTCAGTGTTCAGAAAAAAACAGTACGTTATAGGAACGGTTCCTTCAGAGAACACTAACGTTATTTATTTTTTTTAGTGTTACTGTTCGCGAACGGTACCACTATGATAACGTACCGTTCTTCGAACACGACGAACGGTATCACTACGATAACGTACGCTTCATAGAACAGTAGGCGTGTTTTCGTTACACCATAAGTGCTTAATTTGTATGGGGAGCTAAGCACTTTTAAGCACTATTAGTTCCCGATGAAGTTTGGTGCTTGTGTTCATGTCTTAATCGAGTATGATGTTGCCAGATTGGGCACCCTATATTTAGCAATATGGCATCCCATTTTTGGAGAGATTTTATCAATTATTGTGAATTAACGGGAAGAAGAAGAACAAAAATGGGAAATTATTTTAATATTTGCAAAAGAGTGTAAACAATTGAACATAGAATAGTAAATATATGTTTTATAAATACTTTTCACGAATTTTTTGTCTGTTTCGCACGGTTCTTTCTTCGCAACTCATGACACCATTGCTACCAGATAGTGAAAATCCGCCACTTATTGCTTATGTGCCAGTTAGTGGAAGTCAAATGTTTTCGTTGCAAAGTGCTAAACTAAAAGTGCTAGCTTGTAACGAAAACATGCCTAGTATCACTACGTCGTAGTGATACCAAAGATATAAATACAACGGTATCCATCCACAACGATTTCTTCACAACTAGTTTGTAGATGGCTCTGAAGGTTGCATCTAGTTTGCAGATGGCGTAAATAAACATTTACACATGAATTCAAATATTTGGTGTTACCGGTTATCAAAATTGAACATTTTTCTGGAGAAAATGAAATGTGTAAAATGAAAAAAAATTGTGTACAGAAAAATAATGTTTTGTAGAAAGGTCGACGTTTTTGATTTGTATTTGAATTTTTTGATGTTTTAAATATTATATATGTTTGACAAAATACCTTTTATTTGAAAATTAATACATTTTTCAAATGGTGGTCGAATGCCCATTGGGAGCAGGAGCAATAATCAATAATTTCAATACCCGTTGCGTTGCGTGGGTTGGATTTCAATACCGTAATGCAAACATCTGATGAAAAACTTCGATTAAAACAAAACAATGCACTTTTAAAAGCCTGAGCGCATACGATTTTGGAGTTATCTTGATGACCTATACATCAAATTGAAAATAATAAACTTTGATTTTTTAGACTAATAGCCAAAATAGTCTTAAATATATCTTTAGATAATTCCAAACCATCGCAAATCTCAAAATAGAATCTACAATTTAAAAAAAAAAAAAAAAATATTGTAAGAATCTCACTCACTCCTCGTGTAGCATGGGGCCTATACAAAAATCTTCCAGGATGTTCCATCATTTGCGGTTGCTTTTATATCGTTCCAAATTTTAACGGTTTTTTCGATTTCCTTCATCAGTCTTCTCTTCCAAGAGTTTTTTTGCCGTCCTTTTAATCTGCTCCCTTGGACCTATTATATTTTTAGTAACGTTAAAATTTCTAAAATAGATAATTTTATTAAAAAAATTAAAAATACTTTCTTCACTGAAATATAAATAAGAAATTATAAGATTCAGAAAATTATTTAAATGCAGTGCACTCTTTTGAAAAAACTAGAATTATTTTACATAAAATGTTCCAATAAATTTGGGCGGTTTCTCAGAGAATTTTGGGTGTGAAATATAAAATTGTCCAACGGAAACTCTGGTTAACAGGGAGAAACAGAAAGGGTGCCTATAGACATCTATTTTCCATTTTTAACAACGTGCTACGACATCTTATGGATATTGTAAACAATTTATTGTTGTATCTTGGTATTTATATCTTCGGTTAGAACGCTTAGTCCACGTTTACACTAGGCATGTTTTTCAAGCAGCTTATCATCAAATTCTCATTTGAACTTGCACGAAGAACTCAAAACGTTTAGGGAGAGTTTTTCCCCCTCTTGACGACTACCTCTCTCTCTCTCCTACAAAACGCCGATAATCTGCTGAACATTCAGCCAGTGTAAATCGGACTCTACAAAGTTGGCCCAGCTAGAGGCCAGTGTCAAAGTTCCAACTAGAGATTTTAGGAATAAGCGAGATAGAAACGTAATTTTGTACATCGGAAATAAGATAGATCCGAAAGTGGAGTCCTGGGAACCTATCAACGATTGCATCATAGTTGTTCGGTTTGATACAAAGAAAGCTGTAACCATAATCCAGTGTTATGCTCACACTGAAGATTCCGAAGATGGTGCTTAGGATGCCTTTTACGATAAAGTAGCTGCAACACCAAAACAAAGTTTCTTGCGGGATGTTTAAATCCTATCTGGAGACTTCAACGCCAAAATTGATGTAGAATAATGGGAAGGCATGGCATGGTGTTTCAATATTACCCCACAAAAATATACACAAATATACATGGACATCACCGGATGGCAACACAAAAATGAAATAGACCGTATTTGCATTCAGCGAGACAATTTTTTCCAAGCAAGTGTCAAAGTTTGTAGGAGAGAGAGGCAGGCGGAAAGAGCTCTCTGCCTCTCTCTCCTACAAACTTTGACACTTGCTTGGAAAAAATGCCTTGTGTGAATCTCGACCAACCGCGATGAGAGACAGACACAAGACAACTACACTTCAGAAGAAACATGTCACGAACTAAATAGTTTAGCGGAAGAAACAATAGAAATTGCAAACAACGACGCGGGGAAAGTATGGTATCCGATAACACATGGAGCCCGTAATTATCTAAAAATGCAGCTTCTCACCGAAAACAGACAAAAATCACAAAATAGCGCTGTAGCTAAAGCAGTAAATTTTATTGGGGATATACGGAGTATTCAGACTGACAATGCTGTACGACATTGTCGTCTGGTGAACGGCTCTGCAGAAATCCACCTTCTTCGTGATACTAAACAAGGCCCATCGAATGCTGCTGCTATATGTATCACACGACAACAACTGGGCCACTACATATTATACTACATTTAATGCCGCTAGACGTAAGACTGCTATATGCCGCATGTACTGCTATGTATTAGACTTAGGGGAGATGATGCCATTCTAGACACAATGCCTGACCTTCAGGGCATTTTTGATTACACTATGACTGAACCAGTTTTTGCTTCCGCATACCTGATAGATAAGTTGTATCCCAGGACACAGGAGTTAACTTCTATACATAGTCGGGCTGCTATCAAGTCCCTTGAAACTATATTCCTGAATTCAAAAACTTCCCTTGACTGTCGCAGTTCTTCTAACGAGATGCCTGAACAGTTCAATATTCACTTGATAGGGATGTCGGGCAAAAGGGACATACATATCTGGGAACTGCAAAACAGATTAACCTAAAAAACTTTGAACTAGATCGCACGCTTAAGGGAACTGTAATATGTGGGCATGACTCTAGCGATCTGCAAGCTATTCTTGAGAAATAGTTCTATTACACACTGTTGCCGTTATGTAGACCGGACCTTTTACTTATCGTGTCTGTCATGACGGGTCACTGCCTTATTGGACGGCTCGGATAATGACTTTTGCATAAGCCGTGGAGACTAAGAAAAATCAATAGAACACCTTCTGTATCTTTGCCCCCTCTCTAAAAGGCAGAATGCAAACTTAGGCTCCCATTTCTGTGGGGAGTTAACTAACTTTGCTGATGTTGAAAACCTCCAACTTTTAAGCTTTTTAAAGCAATCCGATTGGTTCAACGGGAGGGGCTACGGATGACTTATGTTTTCCCATAAGTCGCCGTTGTAACATAATGAACTGTATACTCTATGTGAGTCTGTTTTACAATCTGCCATTCTTAACCTAACCTAACGTAACATTTTGAAATATTGATAAGGGACCCCATAAGGTATATAAATTATGCATCGTCGTAAAATTCTAAGTCGATTTAGCCAAGTCCGTCTTCCGTTCGTTCGTTTGTTGAATCACTCTACGATATATGTATGACTGAAAATTTGGTACAAGTACTTCATAAAGTCGCAGTGCACATGGTATTGAAAATTGGCAGCCTATTCTTAATATAGCACCTATATAAAGCACAAGCCCGATTTGACTTCTCAATGCCATAGAGACTGATAGGACTGTAATTTGACTTTATTTATACCCGGAACATTTTCACAGACAATGATTGCCATAGGTTCAGGGTTACCATACGTCCTCCTTTGGGAGGACATGTCCTCCTATTTAACCAGTGTCCTCCCGTCCTCCCTCCTTTTTCAAAAATGATGGATTTGTCCTCCTTTTGTTACAAAATAAAATTTTTCACAATCATTAAACCTCCACATGAATTATACTCGCAACTACTTTTAGTACAAAGTTAGTACTACAATAATTGAGCTCGATGACTGAAATTTGGTACAGATACTTTCTATAGCTGCAGGTAACTTAGGATTGAAAATGGGCAATACGATCAATTTTAAGGATCTTCTGTCCGATTTGACTTATTGACGCCATAGAGACTGCAAATTTCAACTGGACGAACTGAAATTGGTAATTTGGGAGTATGTATATGCAGAACCCATCAGACGAACAATGGTCATAATGGGTCCATGTTTTGATATAGCCCCCACACAAAGGTACCTCAAGATTTTACTTCTTAACGCAACAAATTTCAAAGAATCAAAAAACAGTTGACATGCAATCTATGGTGTAGGGTATGCAAAATTCGGCTTGTCAGATCTTAACGCTGCTTCATTTATTTATTATAAATAACACCTAAAAATACTGGAGCTAGACCCACTTTAAAGTACACCGATGAAAGTACAGGTCGCACTTTCATTTCGATCTTGCTGAAATTTGACAATAAGGTATATTTCATACCTGGGAAGAAATTGGTCAAAGTCGGTTCAGATTTACATATAGGCTCTATATAAATGTTCTATCCGATAAGGCCTTTTAGCGCCACAGAAGCTTTTTCATATCCAATCACTTTGAAATTAAGCAGGATGGAGTTTCTTGATCCCAGGGCCCACATTGTCGAATTTGCATAGGTTCATGTTTTCATATAGCCCCATACAAATGATTTTAACTTTCACACTTCCACTGATTAAATTTCAATGCAATTATTTTGCTCAAAGTTTTGAAATTATATATGTAAACTACATACATATATAATTTCAAATTTTTGTTATCATACGGTGGAATGCGATCCATGCTGGAGGGTACATACGTTTCGGCAAGGCCGAACTGAAGCCAGGTTTTACTTGTTAGGGCATGTTTACATCATGAGATTTCGTCGCGCGATCTGTCAAAAATACATCCCTGGGCGACTAGTCTTTTAGGTGTAAACGAGGATCATGCGATTTTGAGAGAGGATCGCACGACCCGGAGAGAGGATCGCAAGACAAAACTGACATCCAAGTACAAGCATGAATGGAAAACTAATTTTTTGGAAAAGTACTAAACTAATAGTTTTTAAGCTCATGTGGTACTAATTGAATTAATTTAAGGAACATAATTTTCAAAGTATGATATTGCTTCTTTTTTCGTGAAAATGTTCATGATATGTTAGATGATTTTGCGTTTTTGTTCTATTACAACAATTATAATTAGACATTCCGCTTATAGCATTTTTTAAATATAATTTAAGAGAATTGTGATCGCTATTCCACAAGAATACTTCAAATTAGTGAATGTGTTCTGCAAAATATTTATAAAAATTCTTAGTTTATATTCTCGTCATATAAATAAAAATAGAAAATAAACACATTTTTAGAAAATGCTGTCTCCTGTACCTAGTTACCATCGACATAAATTGTATTCAAATTAATAGTGATAGAAAACGTACGCCACAAAGACAAATAGAATATAAGAAGACATTCCTTCAGGCCGAAACGTCAAAATCTATCAGTTACGAACGAATAGGAATGAATTGTAACACGCAATAAAACGGTATTCCGCGAACATTGATTGAACTTTTTTTGCACTTATCGACTAATATTAATTTTTTAATTGTGACAATTACAAAAAATTCGGGAAAAACGGTCTGAAAATCCGCGAAAAACCTCACTCGTTGGAATCAAATTCCTATTCGTTCGTAACTGACAATTACTCGCTACAGGAAGGAATGTCTTCTTAAATTATATTGTTTTTGGTACGCCAAGAGTGTGTGAATTAGGAAAACCAAATGTCATATGATTTTTGTCTATATAAATAATTTCTAAAAAATAGATAGATCAAATAAAATAGTACTGAAACGGTCGTGAGGATACGTTGGTACTTTTGAATGTGAAAAGGTACTGAAAAAAAGTAATAAAGTACTAACTTTTTCCATCCCTGCTTGTTGTACGACTTTGTTTGTTGCGAAACCAATTTTACGTGCGATTTTAAAAAAATCGGGAGGGGATCAAAATCAAAGACTTTTAAAGCCAAAGACGTGAAATTTCTCTCTTTAGATTTTATGAAAAGAGTTGCGAGTAGGGTTTCAATATTCTGCAAAGATTTTGGCTTTGTTTTTTGACTGTAACGTAATATTTTTAACAAATTAAATAAATGTAAATACAAGAGCGTATTAATTTTTAAAAGATCTACAAAAAAAAAATTATGTAAAAAAGTCTGATATATGCACACAATAGGCTGTCTGCACAGCGCACTATTGTCAGTCTTCGATGGCATTTCTGCTTAAGTGAGTCAAGAAACAGAAATTTCACGTCTTTGTCTTTAAAAGTCTTTAATCAAAATTCACATTCTCACTGGAAAGTCACGTGACAGATCGTTTAGATGTAAACCGGCCCATACATTGCTCTTTGTATATTTGTTTTTCCACCTTTACCGAATATAAAATATTTGACAATTGATTTCCTCAATAAAATATTTGTTCAATATTTGAATAAATTATTGGTTTACATTGTCTCGTGTTTTATCTCCATCATTTATTTTAATTTAGTGGTCGCTGCATAAATGGAACCCTTCTCAGAAGGGTGAATAATATAAAACTTATCCCCGACAGATTTAACTTAATTTTGAAAATGACTTAATTTAACTGTTCCTATGTTAATTTTAGTGGAGGTGGTAAAATAGGTTTTGTTTTTTTCCGAGACCTTCCATAAATCGTATTATTATTAATTGTGAAATGAGAGAGATTTGAAACCTCTTTATATTGAATGTAACGTGTGTCACTAATCTCGGTATTACGTTAAGATATTTATGAGACTAAAGGTAAGTACACACGATTTGCTGATCAGACAACATTGCCCGAAAAATGGCGGAAAAATGCAACCCTGTGAATTTACAACCGTGTAAACACACAATTTTTGTTTTGCAACGTTAGCAGAAAAGTCATTGCGAGATAATTTGCAGAATGTTATATGTGCGAAGTTTATGCATGTGACAACGGCGCCATTGCCAGAAAAACATTTTATTTGCAACACTGTCTAAAATGTATTTTTATTGGCAATCCTGCATATAAATATTTACAAAATATATGAAATTGTAATGTTTTCTTGCAATCGTCTGAACTGTCAATTCACCTTTGCCTAACAATCTGTCATTGTTCGTATATTTGCAGCACTTTAACAGGGTTGATAACGTTTGCCAATCTGGCAATCGTCTATACTCAGCTTAATTTCGACACAAGTCGAACCCTGCAAATACGAAAGACCATATGTTTTCCAACCATATGTTTTCCAACCATATGTTTTCTAATTGCATCTCCAGATGATGTTTTGAGAGAGCCGCGAGAATTACACGTGAAAAGAAAATCAAAACAAAAACAACGCAATATTGAGTGTTGAAGCCTACAAAGACTTACTAGGGGAAAAAATGTCTCAAGAACCAGGAATCGCGAAAGACGCAGTCCTCAAACGCAGTGAGGCCATTCCAGAAGGAACGCCACAAGTAAAGGGATATGATTTCAATGAGGGAGTGGACTATAGCAAACTTTTTGAGTCTTATGTGAATACCGGATTTCAGGCCACAAATTTGGGTTTGGCAATTAAGGAAATTAATCGCATGGTAAGTATTGTACATTTACAGGATTGGAACTTCTTGTGCTTAATGTTTAATAAAATGTGATGTGATTTCATTAAAGTTGGATTGCAGATCCCAGCCACTGACGGAAGAGGACCAAGATGTTCATGAATCAGATGAGTTTATTAAACGCAAACACAACTGCACTTTATTTTTGGGATTCACTTCCAATTTGGTATCGTCGGGAATGCGTGAAACATTACGCTATCTGGTCGAACATAATATGGTGGACTGTGTTGTGACCACAGCGGGTGGTATCGAAGAAGACTTCATTAAATGTCTAGCTCCAACATTTATGGGTAAGTTTTTCTTCATTTCCAGTGCGCACAATATTGATATTTCTCTGCTAATTCGTATAGGTTCCTTTGAGCTACCTGGCCGTGATCTGAGAGATCGTGGCATCAATCGTATAGGAAATTTATTAGTACCCAACGACAACTATTGCAAATTTGAAGATTGGTTAATGCCTCTCTTGGATGAAATGCTGGACGAGCAGAAAACCTTGGGCACATTGTGGTCGCCTTCACGAATTATACATCGTTTGGGTGAGAGAATAAATGACCCATCCTCAATTTACTATTGGGCTGCCAAAAATAAGATACCTGTTTTCTGTCCCGCCCTAACTGATGGCAGTCTTGGTGACATGATGTACTTTCATTCGTTCCGCCATCCCGGTTTAGTTGTAGACATATTATCCGATTTGCGACGACTTAATACAATGGCTGTAAAGGCCAAAAATTCTGGAATGATTATAATTGGTGGCGGTGTTATTAAACATCATATTTGCAATGCTAATCTTATGCGAAATGGAGCCGATTTTTCTGTATTCATTAATACTGGTTCGGAATTTGATGGCAGTGATAGTGGCGCACGTCCAGATGAGGCCATATCATGGGGTAAAATCCGTAAAGATGCTACCCCAGTGAAGGTATACGCTGAAGCCAGTTTGGTCTTTCCTATATTAGTGGCCGAGACATTTGTCAAAAGAAGAGAACTGAAAACAGGAAATATATGAATTTCGACATAAAAAATCGGAGTGTTTTCTTTTTTGGAGGGATTTTGTATTAATATCGTAATAATTCCCCAAAATAAAGTAAATGACACGTTTTGTACCCCTTCGCCGGCGGCGTTTGTCAAAAATGTGGTAATCATATAATGAACGAACTAGGATTTTGTGTGGGGAGGCCACCATGCCGCATATTGGCATCGTGATATGACGTTTAATTTTTCTTGAGTCAGTCGTAATATTCAAACGTTTTACATTTTCTACTAAATAAGATGTAACTTTGGTAAACTATAGATTTAAATTAAGTCAATAGACAGACGAGGAAATAAACTGAGAAAGACAAAAGAAGAATATGTCCATGTAATCTATTACACTATGCAACAAAAAAATTGTTTTCGTGTCCTAGACCTAAAAATATTTTTTTTGTATAGATTGTGGCATACTGTTATATAAAATCAAAACCAAAATTTTGTTTATGGATAATTTTTTTTATTAAAAATGCTATTATCGTCGAAGGTACCCTTAGTATTTGCACTATAATTTTTGGAGTATATGCCCGATCAGGTCGACTTATACGTTTAATTTAAGCTATTAATGTGGGCTACCAATGTAGGAAATATATCTTTTACTTAGAAACAGTGGTTTAGTAACAGTCATTAAACAAATTGGAAAAGGTAGATTTAAAAAAAAAAATCCTGGGACAAAAAAAAATAAAAAAGTGTGCATCCTAGCGAACAAAATAATGCATATTTGAAAAAAATCTATGGATAAATGTAGAAATTATAGCCCTTTTGGTAGAGGTAAGAGAAATTGAAAAAATCTTTTTTTTTAATTTCTGTTTAAATAGCGATTTTATTTATTACTTTTATTTGTATTATGTACATTTGAGTTTATTTACATGAACAACTTTCATTAGAAGTAATTGTGAGTTCTTTGTTGACGTTTGTAGATTTCGGAATCGGTTTCTCTAATGAGGAACCAAATATAATCTCCCATCATTCTTTCATCCCAGTGCCCTTCGTAACGCCGCTCGATGGACTTCAATTCTTGGTGAAACCTTTCGCCATGTTCGTCACTTACGTCGCCAAGATTCTCGGGGAAAAATTTTTAATGAGAAAGCAAGAAATGAATTTTGAGGGACCTATTTACAGCTGTTGGAATACATAAAGCGAAAAATAAGTTGGAAGAATACATACATATGTGTAATATACATAAATATAAAAAAAAAAATATATTTCTAACCAATTTCTTCATAATTTTTTAACAAATCATTAATCATTTTTTCATATTGCGGGCTTTTATTGGATCCAAGGAAATTTAAAACTACAAGCTTAAACGGCCTCCATGCTGCAATTTCATCTGACGTCAAATATGATTCGAAATTCACATTCTTCATCAGTTTCCTTATTTTAGGCCCATCAAAAACTCCTTCGATTTTTTGAAAAGAAAGACTTAAATAAACTTTTTAAATATGAGAGTGAATTGCCATCTTTCCTTAAGGCTTTTACAAAATTTTTAAAGAGCCCCAGCTTAATATGCAGTGGTGGCAAAATATCGGCTATCCCAGAGGCATAACATACCAACTACTTTTAAATCGCAACAAATTTTCCAGTCATGTTGTTCATATTTTATGTATTTTATCAATTTAGCCATTGTTTCGTATGATTCCTTAGTGTTGACAGGATGAGCAATGGGAATCGACGGTTTCTGATTTCCGTTGTGTAAAAGTACTACTTTCAAACTTTCTTTACTGCTATCAACAAATAACCGACATTCCTTTGAATTGTATGTTTGAATAAGTTCCTCGTACAATCCGGGAATGTCCTTGCAAAAGCATCTGTTATCCACAGTTGTATAAAATTGTTTCTAAGGTTTATCACGGACTCTATAATATGATATGTTAACATCTGGGGCCAAAATATTGTACTGTTTCATCCGAGATGCAAGTAGTTCTGCCTTATCTTTGGTCAATTCCATATCTCTCACTAGATCAATGAGTTGAAAGTGAGTTAAAAGCGATGACTTCTGACTCAGACTTGAATCGCTCAGAGTTGAGTACTCAGTTGAACTTGATGGGGTTTCCGTAATTAGGCTGTTAGCTATACTTGGACACTTACTACTCCAATCTATTAACTTAGACAAAAATAGCAGTCCGTATCGTGAATGAATGTGGTTGTCTCCAAATCATTGGCATTCCAAATTGCACGTGAAGTCTAAAATTAAAACGTTTCATTCCACAAAACATTAATTTTAAAATACTTACCGCATTCTTCCACTAGTCCATCGAGTAAGATTTACATGGCACGAATTACACAAAATACTAGGGGTCCACGGTTCGTTCATATTTTTAACTCGTATACCAAAATATTACACATATATTTCTTCTATTATTTTACTAAACGCACGTCGATTTTTTTAATTACATATTTTCCGCAGATGTAGCAGAAATTGTCGGGATCATTTACACATTGAAAAGTTCTTTGCCTTTTACTCATAGTTCGAAATATAACTTTGTAATATTTTTCAGAAAATCGACTTATCTCTTTAAGGCGCTGAATTACACTAATTTATTAATAAGAAATGTCATTCATAAATTCCGGGTTTAAGGTTTATAAGTTGCAGTTCCTGTAGCTGTCATATAGTTTGCTTCGAAAGTAGACACCCAATATTTTCAAGACTGCCGCGTACTACTTTGTATTGCGTACATATGTATGATTTTACTACCTGTATATACGACAGGGATGTCCATGCCCCTAAATAGCGTAACTGAATGGAAACCACATAAATAAAAAAGTAGCAACTATAAAGTAGCAACCTGCAATTGTTATTATTACTTAATTTAATAGTTATTAAGTTATACATATATCTAGAGCTATTTACGTTTTTCCGCTGTAGTAGGAACTCAAATTAAATACCTAAACCAATTTTTCGTTGAAGAATATTGTAATTTACCTATACTTGGCCTACAGGCTTTAAATTACATTAATAAATAATGAAATGAAATGAAATGTTGTTGAATGACCCTCTGTCTGAGCGGATCTCATCGAATATATGTAGCTCTCTCATTGTACCTCGTCCTCTCTATAATTTTATAGTGTCTGAAATCAATCCTCATAAAATAAAATGCAAGTGTAATGTCTCTTATATGCCTCTCTCACATATGGCGAATTCAATATAAGCAAAAACATCATTTAACAAGTAAGAAAGTTCACCTCACCCTCACCTTGAGTCCCAAAAAATATTCGCAAATTTATTTATTTTTTTGTTTTAATGAAATTATTATCTATTTAAATTGCACTTAGTAACTTACATACTAGTTTCTTATTTTGATCCCTAGAATACGATTTTCACTGAGCACTTCACTGAGTGGGGTCGGTCATACATTTGGACTCGATTGGAGCGCTCTAAATGGGTCAAAGTGGGATTTTTCAAAATTTGCCCCTACCCAAAAGTTCGACCCAAATTCCGGGACATCAGAATTCGTTTTAGAGGTATGGTTCCTTCGGCAAAGTTTCTTATTTTGATCCCTAGAATACGATTTTCACTGAGCAATGGCGACATTTTTCGCCTCCCCACAAATCGACCCGGCCTAATATTCACATATCTCCTCTCGAACCACTATGCAATAACAATAACAATGTTCTGACTGGTACATCATTTCTTTCTGGGTGGCTGATTTTTCAGAGTATATTCAGTTCTTTGCATTACAAATTTTTGATCTGAACCAGAGGATAAGGATTATCTAATTTTATCAGAAACAAGGAGCGACAAAGAGAGACCAAAAAAAGCTGTAGCAAAGATATACAAACCACTGACGTACATTCCAAACTATTCAGAAAGATTTTGCCATTTAAACATCTACAATAAAGACAATTTCCAATTAGCACAAAGGACGTACATACAATACTGTGAACAACTTCTTCAGCAAAACTAAATCAAAAGTCAAAAAGCAGGACCAATCTAACGTAGTTAATAAGATTAAATGTGAGGGAGACAAGACTAATTACACTATGCAACAAATGAACACTTTTTGAAAAATACACGAACCTGACTGTATAGCTTCGATTGTACTACCAAATGGTAGTATAACCCTATACTCAGTTTGGCGAGAATGGTGACCAATTTTTTTTTATGGGCCTCGAAAGATTCGGAAAATCAGTGGACCCCCTGAAAAAAGGTGTCATCGGTTTTTGAGCAACAGCTACTTCAGACTTGGTGATAGCGCTTAACTATATTTGGCAATAATGTAGCTAAGAACACGTAGAACAAAGTCTGTTAACACTTCATGCCAAAAAATTTTGTTTTCCAGCACTTTTTTTCGAAAAACATAGGATTAAATTTATTTTTTTTCACTTTTTTCGGCATAACTTTAAGGGATCGCTGATTTTTTACTAACAATATTTGGCAATATTGTAGCCACGGTCATTACAATCTGAACGTGTCTAGGCACTCTAAAAAGCTCAAAAAACCACATTGTACCCCAAAAATGTAAGTATTTCACTGTTATGTAACAAAAATATATTTTTCTGGTATAGGGTATGTTTAGCAACTTTATAGAAAATATTAAGGCCAATATTTTTGTGGAACATTTTAACCCTCTTGCTCCCCCACATAACTGTAATTTTGGGCCCCATTTTAACAAATCGTAAAAAACACCCCTTAAAAGTGGGAGGGCGGGGATGAAATGTTCTACAAAAATGTTCGCAATAAAATTTTACTATATGTGTCAGAACACACCAGAGCTCAAATCATAACACAAACACCAAAAAAGGTCAAATTCCTGATCATGCACGAATGTTAGTCGTACGATCTATTGGTTGAAGCAATGAAGATACCAGTAAATAACGTTGTTGACAGGAATTTGACCGTTTTTTGGGGTTTTGTGCTAAGATTTGGGTTTTAGTGTGATCTGACACATATAGTAAAATTTTATGGCGAACATTTTTGTAGAACATTTCATCCCCGGCCTCCCCCTTTTAAGGGGTGTTTTTTACGATTTGTTAAAATGGGGCCAAAAATTACTGTTATGTGGGGGAGCTAGAGGGTTAAATTGTTCCACAAAAATACTGGCCTTAATATTTTCTATAAAATTGCTGAACATACCCTTTACCAGAAAAATATATTTTTGTTTCATAACAGTGAAATACTTACATTTTTGGGGTACAATGTGGATTTTTGAGCTATTTAAGGTGCCTAGACACGTTCAGATTGTATTGATATGTTCATAAAAGTTGTTCAGATTTACCGTGGCTACAATATTGCCAAATATTGTTAGTAAAAAATCAGCGATCGCTTAAAGTTATGCCAAAAAAAGTGAAAAAAAATAAATTTAATCCTACATTTTTCGAAAAAAAAGTGCAGGAAAACAAAATTTTTTGGCATGAAATGTTAACAGACTTTGTTCAACGTGTTCTTAGCTACATTATTGCCAAATATAGTTAAGCGCTATCACCAAGTCTGAAGTAGCTGTTGCTCAAAAACCGATGACACCTTTTTTCAAGGGGTCCACTGATTTTCCGAATCTTTCTAGGCCCATAAAAAAAATTGGTCACCAATCTCACCAAACTGAGTATAGGGTTATACAACCATTTGGTAGTAGAATCGAACCTATACCATCAGATCCGTGTATTTTTTTCACTGTTGCACAGTGTTATATGCCAGAAGGTATATATTGGCACGACTAACCCCCAATTTCACAACCACCGGTTAGAGCTAACTAACAGTAAAAAAAAATAAAAATTCCATACAATTTGACAGCTATAACTGTAGGATAACCGGAGATAATCAAATTTCCGGACACAGGGGCCTAATCACGGCTTCCGTTAACGAAATCGTTTTCGTGTCGAAAAAGTTATCGCAGCAACGACTTCTTTGGATCACGGGAGTCGATCGACAATTTTGTTTTTTGTTATCATTTTGTGTGGAATGACAATATCAAATAGCGAAGAAGAAAAATAGAAAGAAGTTGTTAGCGGCGAAATGAAAAACTTCAAGAAATAAGAAAAGATACAACGTTATTTTGTATTCCTCATCTTCGGATTCAGAGGAAGAATACAAAGTGGAGCCTATCGAATAGAAATGAGGAACAAAAGTAACCCATCGCCATTGTCTGAAGCGGTATAAATAATTCTAAAAAAAGTAAATTATGATTAAAAAACGTTTTGCAGATTTAAAAGGCGTTTAAACTCTCCAAAGATGCATTTAAATAAGTTTGTTCTGAAATACATTTCCCTGGCCATTCGTCAACGTCTGTTTTCCATTAATTAAACTAGACGCCGCACAAAATCTTCTGGCCGGTGGCCACATAACTCATGACAACGCATAAAGGCATTATTGTTCAAAACAACCAAGGAGGGCATACTTTCTATTAGAAGTTGCATTTGTGGATAATTTGTAAGTAGTTTTTTGTCAATGCTCGGTCATAAAATCAGCTAACATTCGTGTTTATTTTCCATTAATTATTAAAACACTACATTTTATACTAAATTGGCTTTTTTCTAAATAAAAAACCACCAAATTACACACAAAAGCAACAAAAAATTAGTTTTCGATGACAATTTTGTTGTCGAGAAATTTTTCGCAAATTTTTTATCGAAAACGGTTGCGGTGATCCAAAACAAAAAGATTACGATCGAAATTTGTCGATAACGGATGCCGTGATTAGGCCCCAGGTCTGATCAGAAAGATACTGACAAACCTATAGAACAAAAGACGGCGTCTGCAGCACATTTCACTCTGACATTATGACACAGGAGAAAAATTACAAAAGGAGATACATACATACATATTAGAAATGTTACACATAATAAATATACCAAACGACGAGGCAGTCAACATATTGGAAGCAATAAAAATTGAAACTATTTAAAACAACAAAATCCATCGTTTTTTAAATAATAAAGGGTGATCCAAGTAGAGATACTTTTTTCAATAGCCTTTTTTGACAGATCACGTGTGAGTCGAGTCATGCTGTCATGTTATTTTTGTAAAGTATTGTTTGGCATTTCATCATGGAAAGACTTACGCCTGAACAACGTTTACAAATCGTTCAACTTTATTACGAAAATTCACGTTCTGTGAGGAATTTGTTTCGTGCAGCATTCATTATTGGATAATATTCCACCAAATAGACCACGTCCAGCACGCAGTGAAGAAAATTTAGCGGCCGTTGCTGAGAGTGTACACGAAGACCGTGGAGAGTCGATTCGGCGCCGTTCGCAGCAACTCGGAACGTATGGAACCACTTGGCGCATTTTACGTCGAGATCTTAAATTAAAAGCATACAAAGTACAGCTTGTGCAAGAACTGATGCCGCCCGACCTTCCCAAGCGACATCGTTTCGTTCTATGGAGATCAGACGTTTTCGAGCCAAATTTTGTTCAGCGATGAGGCCCATTTCTGGCTCAATGGGTATGTAAAGAAGCAAAATTGCCGCATTTGGGACGAAGAGCAACCTGAAGAGATTCAAGAGCTGTCACTTCATCCAGAAAAACATCGGTTTGGTGTGGTTTGTGGGCCGGTGGAATCATCGGTCCGTATTTCTTCAAAAGTGATGCCGGTGAGAACGTAACCAAGTCAATGGCGACCGTTATCTTGCCATGATAACCGACTATTTGATGCCTGAAATTGAAGCTCGTGATCTCGGCGACATTTGGTTTCAACAAGACGGCGCCACTTCCCACACACATCGCATCAATCAATGGATTTATTGAGAGAACACTTCGGTGAGCAGATAATATCACGTTTTGGGCCAGTCGATTGGCCACCAAGATCGTGTGGCATCACACCGTTAGACTTTTTCCTGTGGAGATATGTAAAGTCTAAAGTTTATGCGGACAAACCCGCTTCGATTCAGGCCTACCAGTCAAAAATGCTCGAACGAGTCATCGAAAATTGGACTCAACGGATGGACCATCTGAGACGTAGCCGCGGCCAACATTTGATAGACATAATCTTCAAAAAGTAAATGCCAAAGAATGTTCTTTCAAATGATAATAAACATTCCCCATTCAATTTGAATTTTCTGTTTTTTCTTTAAAAAAGTAGGGAACCTCCGAATGGATCACGCTATACACGACCTCAAGCCAAACCATCAATGACTTCATAATATAATAAAGGTCAACAATAAATAACACTATGCAACAAAATGTTTGTCCAAGGGATGTGGATAACAGACAGGATAACAGTGCAATTAGGTGTCACAAACACGAAAAAAATATGAAAAACTATTTTTATTGTACATTTTTTTTTAAATTCCAGCGTTCATGGAAAGTACATTCAGTATTTGGACCATACTTTTTCAAGTAAGCCTGGTTGAGCCGTGTTATGCCTCAAATTATAGGGCTACCTACATATGCAGAAAATATCGCTTTCACGTAGAATCTTTGGTTTAGTAACAGTCGTCAAAAATATGTGAAAAAAAAGTTTTTTTTTTAAAAAAAATCACTTTTTCCTGCTACAAAAAAAAACATAAAAAATAGGAAAAAAATCGAAAAATTATTTTATCACATTTTTAAAAAGTCAGCATGCTAACGAAGAAAACACTGTCTATTTGAAAAAAAATCTATGGATAGATGTAAAAGTTATGAGCCATTTTGTAAATGTTAGGAAAATTGAAAAAAATCTTGTTTCATATTTTTTCGTTTTTAAATGATGTTTTTGCTTATATTGAATTCGCCATATGTGAGAGAGACATATAAGAGACATTGCACTTGCATTTTATTTTATGAGGATTGATGTCAGACATTATAAAATTATAGAGAGGACGAGGTTTTATGGCCGTTCGTAACCCTCCATAAAACATGATATGCAATGTGAGAGCTATATTGGATGAGAACCACAACAATATTTGTGGTTTTTTATTTATGAGGTTTCCATTCAGTTACGCCTTTTAGGGGCTTGGACGCAATACAAAGTAGTACGCGGCAGTCTTGAAAATGTTGGGTGTCTACTTTCGAAGCAAACTATATGTCAGCTACAGGTACTGCAACTTATCAACCTTACGTCGATTTTCTGAAAAATATTACAAAGTTACGAGTATATTTCGAAGTTTGAGTAAAAGGCAAAGAACTTTTCGATATGTGTAAATGAACCCGACAATTTCTGCTACATCTGCGGAAAATATGTAATTAAAAAAATCGACGTGCGTTTAGTAAAATAATAGAAGAAATATATGTGTAATATTTTGGTATACGAGTTAAAAATATGAACGAACCGTGGACCCCTAGTATTTTGTGTAATTCGTGCCATGTAAATCTTACTCGATGGACTATTTAAAGACTGCGGTAAGTATTTTAAAATTAATGTTTTGTGGGATGAAACGTTTTAATTTTAGACATCACGTGCAATTTGGGATGCCAATGATTTGGAGACAACCATTCATTCACGATACGGACTACTATTTTTGTCTAAGTTAATAGATTGGAGTAGGAAGTGTCCAAGTATAGCTAACAGCCTAATAACGGAAACATCATCAAGTTCAACTGAGTAATCAACTCTGAGCGATTCAAGTTTGGGTCAGAAGTCGTCGCTTTTAACCCAGTTTCAACTCATTGATCTAGTGAGAGATTTGGAACTGACCAAAGATAAGGCAGAACTACTTACATCTGGGATGAAACAGTACAATATTTTGGCCCCAGATGTTAACATATCATATTATAGAGTCCGTGATAAACCTTAGAAAAAATTTTATACAACTGTGGATAACAGATGCTTTTGCAAGGACATTCCCGGATTGTTCGAGGAACTTAATCAAACATACAATTCAAAGGAATGTCGGTTATTTGTTGATAGCAGTAAAGAAAGTTTGAAAGTAGTACTTTTACACAACGGAAATCAGAAACCGTCGATTCCCATTGCTCATCCTGTCAACACTAAGGAATCATACGAAACAATGGCTAAATTGATAAAATACATAAAATATGAACAACATGACTGGAAAATTTGTTGCGATTTAAAAGTAGTTGGTATGTTATGCCTCTGGGATAGCCGATATTTTTCCACCACTGCATATTAAGCTGGGGCTCTTTAAAAATTTTGTAAAAGCCTTAAGGAAAGATCACTCTCATATTTAAAAAGTTTGTTTAAAAGTCTTTCTTTTCAAAAAATCGAAGAAGGAGTTTTTGATGGGCCTAAAATAAGGAAACTGATGAAAGATGTGAATTTCGAATCATATTTGACGTCGGATGAAATTGCAGCATGGAGGCCGTTTAAGCTTGTAGTTTTAAATTTCCTTGGATCCAATAAAAGCTCGCAATATGAAACAATGATTAATGATTTGTTAAAATATTATGAAGAAATTGGTTAGAAATATATTTTTTTATATTTATGTATATTACACATATGTATGTATTCTTCCAACTTATTTTTCGCTTTATGTATTCCAACAGCTGTAAATAGGTCCCTCAAAATTCATTTCTTGCTTTCTCATTTAAACTTTTTCCCCGAGAATCTTGGCGACGTAAGTGACGAACATGGCGAAGGTTTCACTAAGAATTGAAGTCCATCGAGCGCGATACCAAGGTCACTGGGATGAAAGAATGATGGGAGATTATATTTGGTTCCTCATTAGAGAAACCGATTCCGAAATCTACAAACGTCAACAAAGAACTCACAATTACTTCTAATGAAAGTTGTTCATGTAAATAAACTCAAATGTACATAATACAAATAAAAGTAATAAATAAAATCGCTATTTAAACAGAAATTAAAAAAAAAGATTTTTTCAAATTCTCTTACCTCTACCAAAAGGGCTATAATTTCTACATTTATCCATAGATTTTTTTCAAATAGGCATTATTTTCATCGCTAGGATGCAGACTTTTAAAAAATAAAAAAAAATAAGAAAAATCTACTTTTTACAATTTGTTTAATGACTGTTACTAAACCACTGTTTCTAAGTGAAAGAGATATTTCCTACATTGGTAGCCCACATTAATAGCTTCAATTTAACGTATAAGTCGACCTGATCGGGCATATACTCCAAAAATTATAGTGCAAATACTAATGGTACCTTCGACGATAATAGTATTTTTAATAAAAAATTTTTTTAAAAAAAATGTATCCATAAATAAAAATTTGGTTTTGATTTTATATAACAGTATGCCACAATCTATACAAAAAAATTAATTAAATTAGGTCTAGGACAAAAAAAATGTTTTTGGTTGCTTAGAGTAATTAACAAAAAATTTTAATTCTATACATTATATTGGTCCATTTTTATACCCTCACTTTAGTGATACGAGGGTATTTATCATTTGCTACGGGCAAAAAGTGTAACACATCGAAGGAGTGACCTAAGACCCTATCTATGTTCGCGGATACCGTTTTAGGTTATTTATAGTCGAATGAGCAATGTCCGTCCGCCTGTCTGTCTGTCTACTGGCTGGTGCGCACGACAACTCTCAAAAGAAGTAACAGATTGGCTTCAAATTCGGTATGGGGTAATATTTGTTTCTCTCTCCGGCTATGTTCGACAATGGGCCAAATTGGCCCATTCCTTCTAGTACCTCCCCCACAACGGGTTAACAGTTAGTGAAATATTGATTATGTAATAACTTGTATACCACCTATTTGAATCTTCTGAAACTCTACACATACAATAAGTTAATTAGCACTATCACCTCGCGAAAAATGGGCGAAGTTGTAACGCCCTATTTGGTACCTACCAACCATTTTGCACAAAAGTTTACTGTTTATAGCTATATCATCACTTCATGCAATTACTTGAAATTTTGTCTAATGTAAGGTGTAATGCTTTTATAGTACCTAGATTCCAGTAAAAAGTGGGCGTAATTGACAAGGCCCATTGGCGTTATTAAGACGCCCATTTGGTATCTCCCGCACAATAGTACCATTTTGTACCAAATGTTAAAAGCTTATATCGTGAATTCCAATGCAAATAAATACTCACAATTTTTACACAGTGTTTTAAAAATTCCTACAAAGAATCATGCTCTGTCATCTTTAATATCTGAATCGTAAAAGCGATAAGTCCATATACCAGTTGTAAAAACATAAATATACGGTAAGTATTTTGCCTCTCCTGTAAAATTTTAAATATTGGACTTAGCGCCTTTAAACTCTTTGGTCGCGATATATATATGTATATAAAATTGTTGGGTGACTGAACATCGTCCAGGCCAAACGGCTGAAGCTAGAATCATGAAATTTGGAGGGAGGGTAGTCCTTGGGACGTAGACGTGCATTTTTTCGAAATTCGTACTATTAGCCGCACAATGGGGCAAAAAGGGATAAAGGGCAAAAAAAGGAGAAGGGGAGCTAGAATCGTGAAATTTTGTGTGCCTTATGAGGTAGACTCAGAAATTGGAAGAATTTTTCGAAATTCGAACACAGTGGGGTAAAAAGTGGGAAATGGGAAAAATTTAGTACAACAGTAAAATTCAAATGGTAAGAGCTAGAATCGTGAAATTTGGTGTGAGAGTAGCTCTTGGGACGTAAACAATAACAAGGAGCGATTTCTTTTTAAATTTAGGGGCACAGTGGGACAGAAAGGGAAAAAATATGGTACCACCGCCAAATTTAAAGCCTAAAATTAGAATGGTGAAAATTGAAACGATGGATGTCTTTATGACAACGGATCGGGGTAGTCAGTTTTTTTTGTATTCGTAGTTTTCGGGGCACTGTGGGGCAAAAAGCGTAAAATATAGTACAGTGGCTTAAAAATGTCAAACATGGATCAATGGTTCCAGGGTAACTTTTGGAACGTAAGCTAGATATTGGATATTGGTGATTTTTAGTAATTCTAACTTTAAGAGGCACAGTGGGACAAGACGGGTTAATTATGGAGCATGGGGCAAAAGGGAACAATCTGCCAAAATTGGAAGAGTTTATATGGTTTAAGGAGCACAGTGGTCAAAAACGGTTAAATAATGCACAGTGGAGAAAATATGATTAAATATGTTACAGTCGGGGAAAAAGGTTTAAGTATACTAGCGTGGAGATTTTAAATACGGTACAGTGAGACTAAAATTTGTTAAATATGGTACAGTAGGGCAAAAATTTTGTAAAGTGAGATAAAGAGTTGAATGGGGAACAGTTGTGCAAAAAGGGTTAACTATGATACAGTGGGGTAAAAATAGTTATATGTATATGGTAAAGTGGGACAAAATGGGCTACAAATGGTACAGTGGGGCGATAAGCGTTAACTGGGTGTTTTTTTACAGCTTTGTTTTTCGAATAGAGATAAAACCGGCATTTTGTGGTCAAATCTGGCAACTCTAATGTCATTTATGTTCAGTTTTGTTTGCCATTTCATCATGAACAGGTTGACAAAAGAACAACGCTTGCAAATCGTGCAAATTTATTTCGAAAATAATGGTTCAGTTGCTGATTTTCATCGCAAAATTTTGTTCAGTGATGAGGCTCATTTTTGGTTGAAAGGCTACGTCAACAAGCAAAATTGCCGCATTTGGAGTGAAGAGAATCCACATGAGACCCTTGAGACGCCATTACATCCACAAAAACTGACTGTTTGGTGTGCTCTATGGGCTGGTGGAGTCATTGGGCCATACTTCTTCCGAAATAATGCTGGAGAGGCAGTTACCGTTAATGGAGACCGGTATAGAGCCATGATAACCGACTATTTTGTTCCCGAATTGGATGGCATGTATGTGGATGAGTTGTGGTTCCAACAAGACGGCGCTACATGCCACACAGCGCACGTCACAATCGATTTATTGAAGGAAACATTCGATGAGCGCATAATTTCGCGGAATGGACCTGTCAATTGGCCACCAAGATCGTGTGATTTGACACCATTGGATTATTTTCTTTGGGGATATGTGAAGTCGCTCGTCTACGCCAACAAACCAGAAACGTTAGGGGAATTGGAAGCCAACATTCGTGGCGTTATTGCCGACATACGGCCCCATATGCTCGAAAAAGTGGTTGAAAATTGGACCTGTAGAATTGGCTTTATTCGAGCCAGCCGCGGCGGCCACATGCCCGAAATCATATTTAAACGTTAATGGCATAAAAGTATCCTTCTAATAAAGCCAAATTGATGGACCTTAAAACGATTTTCTTGTGTTTTATTTCAATTCGAAGTTCTATACCCCTAAAAAAAACACCCGATATGAACAGTGGGGCAAAAATGTATTTACTATGATACAGTGGGGCAAAAAGGGTTAAATATGGTAGAGTGTGACAAAAATTGTTTACAATACAGTGGGGCATAACTGTGTTAAATATTGTACAGTGGAGCAAAGAGGGTTAAATATGGTACAGTGCGGCAAAAAAACTGTTAAATATGGTACAGTGAGACAAAGGGTTTAATATGACACAGTGGGGAAAAAAGGGTTAACTATGGTACAGTGGGGCACAATTAGTTGAATATGGTAACGTGGGACAAAATGGGTTTAAAATATGGTACAGTGGGGCAAAAAGCTTTAACTATGGATCAGTGGGACAAAAATGTGTTAGCTATGGTACAGTGGGACACAAATGGTTAAATATGGTACAGTATAACAAAAATGGTTACAGTGGGCACAAATACTAAAATATGGTAACGTGAAACAAAATGGGTTAAGTATGGTACAGTGGGGCAAAAAGCGTTAACTATGGAACAGTGGGGAAAATGTGTTAGCTATGGTACAGTGAGGCACAAATGGTTAAATATAGTGGTAAAATATTGTAGGACAAAAAGGTGTTAAATTTGATTTAGTGGACCCAAAACGGTTAAATATGGTACAGTGGGTCAAAATGCGTACATTTAGTACAATGGGTAAAAATATGGATGCAGGGAGAGAGGGTAGGTTAGGTTAGGGTGGCAGCCGTAATTTTTTTACAAGCTCACATAGACCAGTTTAGGTCCCTATTGTTACCACGGGCTGAAATGCCCCTCATCGAAACCAATCTGTTTGATATACAAATTTATCGATAGTACGAATACCGGTACAGGAAAGACACTTTGATATCCTCATATGACCGTAGTTCTTGCACATCCACATTGATAGGCAGTTTAATCTTATTGCTGATTGGTTGCAACTTCTCGCGCCACAATATTAATCGGCAGTATATGGAGTAGGGCTTGTAGAGACTCGGTCGCTGTAGTCCTTAAGGCTCCGCTTATGCTCAGGCAGGCTGTTCTCTGAACCTTTGTTAGTAGGTTGGTGATGGTTAGTTTGTCAGTTGCCGTCCACCATACCACAATGCCGTATAACAGTATTGGACAAACAACTGCTACATATTTCCAGTGGACGATTTTAGGAGAGAGGCCCCACCGCGACCCTACAGCCTTTTGCACGAATATAAGGCGATGTTGGCCTTCCTTACACGTTCCAATATGTTAAGGCTTAATAACAGTTTTCTATCTAGAATTATTCCTAAAAATTTTGCAGTTTCAGAAAAGACTAGATATGTATGTGGGGAGTCCACATGTGGGAAATTATTCATTCTAGTAAAGAGAACCAATTCTGTCTTGTTTGGGTTTACGCCCTGCTTCTGGCCCATCTAGCCAATTTGTTCAGAGACACCTGTAGGATGTCTCTGAGGGCGTTTAAGAATTTCCCACTCACTGCGATTGCCATGTCGTCCGCATATTCCACGACCTTGCAGCCACAACGTTCTATATCTAGCAGGATTTCATTCACCGCTAGGTTCCAAATTAGTGGAGACAATATTCCTCCTTGTGGGGTCCCTCTGTTTACAAACCTTGTTAGGGTTGTGGACCCAAGACATGCTGTTATGCGTCGTCTGTTGGGCAGTTTCTGAACTAGTCTAATCAAACTAGAGTTAACTCTTAGATGTGACAGTGCCGCAATTACTGCATCTGAGTGAATGTTGTTAAAAGCCTTCTATGTCAAGAAATGCCACCATGGTGAATTCGTTGAAATGCAGGGACGATTCGATAGTGCTCACCAGTTCGTGCAGGGCTGATTCTGCAGACTTCTTCTTATTGAAAGCATGTTGATTCACCGACTGTAGTTTTGTATCCAGGATTTCCATAATGAAATAATCTAAAAGTCTTTCCCGACCTTTCAATAGGAAGGAGGATAGGCTAATTGGTCTGAAGTCTTTTGGCCTAGTGTGTGATATCTTCCCCGCTTTAGGTATAAATACCACCTTGGTATCCCTCCATCGATTCGTTATGTATGAAAGCCTGATACAGCCTACATAAATTTTCTTCCAGCCAGGCGATAATGTACTTTAATATTTTCTGCATTTCTGCTGGAGTGATGTCGTCTGGAACAGGTGACTTGAATGGCTCAACGCTGTTAATAGCCCAGCTTGGTTCTTCTTCTTGGTCTTGTTGATCTTCGGGCTCTGTTGGTGAATTCCCCGGGAAATGTGCGTCCAGCAGTATATTCAGCGGCTGCTCGCTGAATATCTGCAAGTAACCCATATCAAGTAACCCATTGTAAGTAACCCACCTGCAAGTAACACACTGTACAGGGTGAAGCTGATAGTATTTTCCTCAGCCTTGCGACGTCGGAGACCTTTTCCACTTCGCCACAGAAGGTATACTAAGAGCGTCTTTGCGCCTTTCTTAGCTCCTTCTTATAGATCTTGAGTTGCTCTTTATAGGCATCCCAAACATTAGCGACCCCAGTAGATTTAGCCTTGTTGAATATCTTGTTGCAGGTCTTTTTCATAGCCGTTAGCTCAGAAGTCCACCATTGGGGTTTAGTTTTACCCTTGTACTTTGTTTTTGGACAGGCTTCTTCAAGGGAACTATTGAATGATGTGGTGATATGCTGGACCAGATTATCCAAACCGGCTTTGTCATTCGGTTCGTACAGAAGTTTGGAGTTGAGGACTTTCTTGAAATTCTTCACATACAGGTGCCACTTTGTCTTTCTCACATTTCTGTGGACGGCAGGTTTATGCGCTTTTCCAGCGAGTTTGAACTCAATATAATGGTGATCTGAGAATGAGTGGTCGTCACATTCCGCGAATTTGGATCCTGAAATATCAATTATCATTTTAAAATATTGTACAATCGTGCAAAATTGGTTAATTATGACACACAAAGGGTTAAATGTGGTACAATGGAGCGATTCACTTTAAATTTTTAAATTCGTATCTTTATAGACACAGTGGGACAAACATGGTTTTATATTGTACCAGGGTGTGAATGTAGCTATTGGAACATAGACTAGGGGAAAGTTGCTAATGTATGAACCAAAAAAATAGTTTTTCAACTTTCAAAGGTACAGTGGGAAAAGGGATAACTATTGTACCATGATGTCAGGGTAACTCTTGGAACACAAACTAGAAATGAAACGTATTTTATAGTATAAAACTAATCAAATTTTCTTCATTTTGCACCATATGTAATAATCATGTCATTTTGAAAGAAAGAGGTATAACTATTTTACAGTACCCTAAACAGAAAATAAATAACCGGGTTAAAGCTAGTATTACATATAATAAAGAGCTTCCAGGGAATTTCTGACATTCTCCGCTTCAATTCTTCTTCACCAAAGCTTCACTTCACTAATCCACACTTCAAAAGAACTATCAGGCAAAATTGATGAATATTTTTCAAATAATTGTTTACAATTTTCTTCATTTAGTATTGCCATTTTAGATGGAAAAAGACATTGGAAATTTGACAAAATTCCACGGTGTTTCAAAAAGCGATCTTCGAGATGAGTAATGAATAAATCTATATGTGGAATATAGGTCGAAACCTTGTAATATTCTTCAATATTTGTTGCATCAACATTGCAACAATGACTTTGTCGGGCGGAAATCCTAGGTTTCTTGATTTGAATGTCTTGTTCTTCACAAAATATTTTAATAGACGAAAAAATCGCTTCATAATTTTGAAGAACTCGAACATCACTTTGAAGAAGTGAACTGAATGAACTACGTGGACCGAAACTTGAAATTCCAACGTTTTTATAGCCATCAACAACTGAAATGCAGATGTTGTAGTTTTCTGATCAGACCAGGTGGTGTAGATGCATTCCAAAGTATCAATAACGGCTACTTATAGGTGAAGATATAACGGATTTTCCAACAAGAGGTGTTATTTTGAATCACACGGTATTTCGGTAGCTGTCACTTTTGAAGCTTTTATTCTTTGACATTTGACAAGTAGAAACTACGCCATTACTAAAAATGGAACGATACACGATTCAACAACGCATTGAAATTATTAAAATTCACTACAAAAATGGTGAAAATCCTGCAGTCACAGTTCGCAAAACTAAAGTATTTTTGGGTCGTCGTGAAGCACCTTGTCGGACCGCAATACAGAAATTGGTGGAAAAATTCGAGCTGTTGGGACAAGTTAGTGATGTGAAGAATAAAACCCGTGCAGTGCAGTGAAGTGTTGAAGAAAACCCAGGTTTGTGCATTCTTCGTCGTTCTTTGGAATTGGGCATTCCACAAATGGCTTTACACCGTATCTTGCATAAAGACTTGGGTCTTAAGGCTTATAAAGTTCAGTTAACACAAGATCTGAAGCCGGCCGATCATCAACAACGTCGTGTCTTTGCTGATTGAGTCCTCGATTGATGAACTTCGTACGAATATCGAACGTGAAATTGCAGCAGTATCGGCCGATTTATGCTTGAAAACCGTCGAAAATTGGGTTCAGCGTCTGGACTTCTGCAAGCGTGCCCGTGGTGGCCATGCAAAAGAAATCGAGTTCCATACATAATGGCATCGAACGTACTTTCACAGGAATAAAGAATTTCATTGATATCCAAACCAGTTTTTGTTTTATTTAAAAAAAAACTTTTGTAGCGTGTGTTTTGAATCACCCTTTACTACAAATCTGTTACAGCAATTTTCTGAAGTCTACAGTTTTCTAAATGTTAAAGTCACAAATGTGGGCGTTGTTAGATCTGTCATTTGTTTGTCATTGTATTCAGTAGTGTTTGCAATTCCATCATGGAGAGATACAATACGCAAGAACAACGTTTACAAATTATTCAGTTTTATTATCAAAAGAATCGTTCTCCAATTGCAACTTTTCGTGCGCTAAGTCCATTTTTTTTAAATCCAAAAAAAAAACACTTTCCAGTCGAGCTACGACCTTGACAACCATGAGCAATATTTTAGCTCATGTTAAGAGCTATCTTATTGCCATTGGCCGATTGTGGCTACGTGGCATACAGCAAATAAAACAATTGAATTGTTGCGAGAAAAGTTTGGAGATTCGATATTTCAAGAAATTGTGATATTGATTGACCTTCAAGAAGTTGTGATTTAACACCATTAGACTATTTCTTGTGGGGTTATTTGAAGTCATTGGTCTTTCGAAATAAACCAGACCTGAAAGGGTCTGACAAATACGACTGTGTTTAGTTGAACAGTGGATACTTCAAATACATTGCACTGTAACTTGTACATTGCCATTTTACGTATTTATGCGCATTGCTACTAAAGTTATGATCTATTGTGTGCAAGGTACGAGGGCTGCGATATATATTTCTGGCCTAATAATGAAAATGCGAATATTTATCATCAAAAATGGTTTTATTGTTTTTCAAAATATTCTCCAGCATGATTTATACACTTTTGCATGCGCTCAAACCAATGGTCGAAGCACTTTTTCCACTCCGATTGAGACACCTCCAAAACATGGTTTTTTAACGCTTCATCAGCATCTTCTGGCGACGATCAGCATGTTCTGGCGACCCATCAATTCGACGTTTTGGCCGGTCAAAAAGGAGCTGGTTTGAGCCGAAGTGTGAGAGCTCGCATTGTCATGGTGCACAATGATTCAAGAGGCAATCAGACAGTCCAATGAAATATGGACAATAATCTGCCTCTGTAGGGTAGCTAGACAAATCTGGTCAAGAAATGACCTGCGAAGGTCAAAATATCTGCTCGCACTAGAGAAGAAAGGACTGTCTTACGTTAGTGTCAGTTCTGTCGGGACACAGCCTAATCGGCGAACACGCCAGTGATTTTTGCAGAAGCTGTGGAGATGAAGTGGAGAGCGTTGAGCACTTGAGTAAACGTCGCACGATGGGAAAATATGATGAAATATGCGCGCATAGACTTTGAAAACATCTTTCAAAAATCAATTTTTTGGGAGTGTTATTTTATTGTGGATAACATTTAATGAAAATACCTACAACTTTTATGAAAATATCTCCAGGCGATTTCGAGTTATGACCATTCAAAGTTTGTCTTTTTTACTAATAAATGCAAATAACATTACGATGATAAAATGCATATACTAAAATGCTTGTAGAATTCGCGTTTATTGGTGAAATGCGATAGGACTTGCAACATATAATAAGGTACTATTCATCTTAATTTTTGTGTATAAAACGTATTTTTAACGCTTTCCAATGAAAAGATATTTCAAAGTAAAAACAACAGTTTTTTTTTGTTTTTCAAAAAAATGATCCACAGTAAATGGAATACAACTTTTTTGGATCACGTGGGATCACTACCATATGACATAGAGAAGAGAGGTGACTTAGGAATGAATCCAACGGTACCTAGTTTATCTGCGACCTTTTGCGATTATGGCAGATTTTTGTACTTTAAATATGTGCTTTTTTTTTCTTTAAATATAGAAAATATGTGTGGGAGCTGTATCAATCTATGAACCGATTTTCCCGAAACATATGGACCGATCTTCTTGGTTTTAAAAAAAAACGTTTGTAAAATTTCGGCAAAATCGGATAATAATTACGAAGGGTACTGAACGGACGAGAATAAATGGATTAACACGATTAAAAATAGAGATCTTGTTAATATTATAAGGATTATAGTAATTTTTATACTTCACTTTTTCTACAAAACCTATAAAAATATAGTTACAATAAAATATATACGCTTCCGCAGTTTGTGTGTATTAGGGTGGACCGATTATTTTTTGTTTTTAATTTAACTTTCAATTATTATCAGTCTACGAACCATTGTGTAAAGTACATTATAGTAAAATTTCAGCTTTCAAAAATATTGCAGCCCACAATTTTATCCTATTTAAGTTGTCTTAGTTTCAATTTTAAAAGCATGGCAGGTTTTGTAGACTTTTTTCGCAATGTTGACAAACATATTTTTGAACTTCAATGGTCTGCATATTTAAAACGCAGCAACACACAATCAAGCACCTGAAACATATTTTAAACTAAATTTTGTCAGCTTTAATTTAAAATGAAGATCACTGAATTTGGCACGATATTCGGAGTTTCACACTATATTCCACAAAGTCGATTTTGAAGCCCCACTGTGCGATAAATGGTAACAGTAAGAAAAATCTGGCTACACCAAATTATTCTCCAAAGAATTCTCTTGAAGATGGTCCAAACCGTTGGACTCTATCTCTAACGGTATAGTCGTGAGATTAAAAATACTGCTATGCGCGCGTATTTACCCATTTTTTCCCATTGTGCGTCGTCTGGAAATATTGGAGTCGGCCTTTCGTGATAGTTGAACACATCTTTTCGGGACAGATATCCGTTCTATCGATAACGTTGTGTATCAAAAAAGATGGATTTCGATGACCATTTCAGTCGGTTAAAGGACGATGACTCCTGATTAGTAAGAACCTTCCGGATGAAGGCCGATGAAGGAAATTTTCTGAAAAAATTCAGTTTTAAAGACATTTTAAAGAAACATATAAACGAAATTTACTAGAAAAATTATATTTCGAAAAAATTTTCTAGAAAAATTAATTTTAACATAATTTTGAGGAAACTTTGTAGAAAAATTCAATTTTGAAGAAATTTTATAAAAAAGTTAAATTTTCAGCGAATTTTTAAAAAAATCAATTTTGATGAAATTTGTTAAAAAAAAAACAAAAATTTTGACAAAATCTATCTATCTTCTTCTAGTAACAGCAAAACATTTTCCAGCTCATTGATTTGGGACTCAATTCTGAGAATTGGTAGTGAATGTTGGCTCAATTAATTAATTAATGGCCATGCGATTTTTTTTGCTCAAGGTCGATTTTTAGAACTTTATAAATATATATTTTTTTTCTCGGTATACCGTACGGAATATCTCTTTTGTGTCTGAAGCAAAGTTGTAGATATTGAATAGGAGAAAAAAATGCGGAACAAACCTACCCAAGTGCATCCAGTGCCTTAAAAATCGCAAAAATGTTCTGTTCTGTTTTATACGTATACGTATTTTTCAATATTTTACTGACAGATATTTTATGACTTTGTGGGCATTACGACTCTATAAAAATTACGACATGATATATTCCTATTTCACTAAACTGAAATTTAGGGCAACGAAGTAGATAGGGTCCAGCTAGTTCTCGATAAAAAACCGATTTATATTAAATTTTTTTATAAAAATTAAATTTTGCTGAAATTTTCGATAGAAAAAGCAATTTTCGCTAAATTTACAATAAATTGGAAATTTGCAAGAAAATGTTAATTTAGGTAAAATATTTTGAAAAAATACAATTTCGTCAATTTTGAAGGTTCATAATTATAAAATTTAAATTTCTAAGAAATTTTCAAAAAAAATCATATTTTGTAAATTTTTTTACTAGAGCAGGACATCTTATCCCACCAAAATGTGAGAATCGTTTAATTCATTACTTTTTCGTAAGAGCTTCTCAAATAATTTTAAGACATTAGTTCGGGGAAATATATGTTACTGCTTTCATAAGTAAAGGGTTTTCCAACAAGAGGTGTTATTTTGGTATTCACAGAAAAATGCAATTTTTTGAGATAAAAGATCGGATGTTTATTTCATAATAAAGAGGAAGGTATGCCGTTAATAATGAAAAGCAACATCAGCCAAATGGCCACCACGACCACGCTTACAGGACCTTTTCATTTTCATGAAATTTTCCATAACCAAATCGCAAAGTGGCTGCCCTATGTCCTCGATAGCCTCACGAATTCTATCTTTGAGGTCTTGAATCGACGCTGTTGGCGTAGACCTTCTCTTTTACGTGGCCCCAAAGGAAGAAGTCGCAAGGTGTTAAATCACAAGATCTCGGTGGCCAATTGTGATCACTTCTCCGAGAGACAACACGGTCCGGAAACTTTTCCCGTAAAAGAGCAATGGTTTCGTTGCTTGTGTGGCCGTCTTGTTGAAAGTAAACGTTGTCCAGATCAATACCATCCAACTCCGACCATAAAAAATCATTAATCATCTCTCGATAGCGCAATCCATTCACCGTAACTGTTGATCCAACCTAATTTTCGAAAAAGTAAGGTCCAATGACCCCGTCGGACCATAAACCGTACCAAACAGTCACACGTTGAGGATGGAAAGGCTTCTCAACAATAACTCTTGGGGTTTCCGAGCCCCAGATGCGACAATTTTGCTTGTTGACGTAGCCACCGAGGTGGAAATGGGCCTCATAAGTCAAGATGACTTCTCGACGATTTTCGAATTTTAATAATTTCAATGCGTTGTTGAATCGTGTATCGATCAACGTGTGAGCACGACTCACACGTGACTCATGCTGTCATGTTATTTTTGTTAAGTATTAGTTGGCATTTCATCGTGGAAAGACTTACGCCTGAACAACGTTTACAAATTATTCAGTTTTATTATCAAAATAGTCGTAAATAAATAACACACTTTCCAGTCGACCCACGACTTTGACACCCATGAGCAATATTTTAGCTCTTGTTAAGACCTATATTTTTGCCATTGACCGTTTCCCGATCCGACGTACCGGAATCATCGGTCTATATTTCTACAAAAATGATGCCGGTGAGAACGTAACCGTCAATGTCGACCGTTATCGTGCCATGATAACCGACTATTTGATGCCGGAAATTGAAACTCGTGATCTTGGCGACATTTGGTTTCAACCAGACGGCGTCACTTCCCACACATCGCGTCAATCAATGGATTTATTGAGAGAACACTTCGGTGAACAGATAATTTCACGTTTTGGGCCGGTCGATTGGCCACCAAGATCGTGTGATATCGCACCGTTAGACTTTTTCCTGTGGGGATATGTAAAGTCTAAAGTTTATGCGGACAAACCCGCTTCGATTCAGGCCTTGGAGCAAAACATCTCGCGTGTCATTCGCCAGTTACCAGTCGAAATGCTCGAACGAGTCATCGAAAAATGGACTCAACGGATGGACCATCTGAGACGTAGCCGCGGCCAACATTTGGTAGACATAATCTTCAAAAAATAAATGCCAAAGAATGTTCTTTCAAATGATAATAAACATTCCCCATTCAATTTGAATTTTCTATGATTTTTTCTTTAAAAAAGTAGGGAACCTCGAAATGGATCACCCCTTATATCCGGTTTTTATCGAGCAAATACTTAAAAAAATATGGTCCAAATATTAAATGCAACGTGCAAGAAAATTGGAATTTTAAAGAAAAATTAAAAAAAAAAATTACCATAAAATATGTTTTTAATATTTTTTCGTGTTTAGGACTCCAAATTACACCAGAAAATGCTATGCGCAGACCTTCGACAAAAATTTTGTTGCATAGTTTAATTTATCGGTACCACAATTCTAAGCAAATTTTTAAGTTTTTCAGTAATTCAAAGCTCATTCTTTAGAAATTTTAAATTTTCCTCAAATTCTTTTTTTTATGAATAAATTAAACTTGAAATTCAGCAAAAATTAAAACTGAAATGAAGTCAGCAAAGTTTTTCAAATCGTTTTCATAAAATATACTTGGAGAAATTCCTAAACAGTAATTGTATTGGTATGTAAACACAACATTAATTTGAGAAAATTGGTTCCCAAATATATTTTGTTGTAGTATATTAAAATATGCACTGCAAATAAATTTCATTGATTTTCATATAAAATGTATTTGTTTAGAAATATATAATATTTAAAAATTTGTATTCCAAATATATTTTCTTCCTACTCAAACATATCAAAAACGGCGATTTGTCCCCGTGCACCACTAGTACTAAAAAAAGTACCAAAATATTGAATTTGCCATCCCTGGACTGTTCACAACCAACAGATTCCACATCTTCCACAAAACAATACACATACATAAATATAATCCAAATTCATTCGACATGTTTAGAACTGTTTCAAAAATTAAACTGTCATAATAGGCCACGAGCTAAAAATGAGTATAAACAAGTGCTGTAAACATTAAGGGTGGTATCCTTTCTTTGTGGGAAATATGTATGTACCAGTATTTTGTTGAATGTGTTCCCAAGAGAAACTTATACTCGCGAAGAAAAAAACGCATATTTACACAAATTATTATTCATAATTATTTCTTTGAAAAAAAATATTTAAATAATGCAAATGATAGCAGGCATTAAGTTTTCTACAATTTAGTTCCTGAGGTCGGTGTATTTTCTCGAAGTGATGTCACAAAAATCAACTTCCACCAATAATATCGGGTTCCTCTTTCTATCTAAATCGATTAGATTTTGCTAGCGGGAAGAGAAGTATATTTTTATCATAGCAGAATAATATTCATTATTCAAAATTGCTTTATTGTCCACCAGCTGGACCCGGTCCACTTCGTTGTCCCAAATTTCAGTTTAGTGAAATAGGAACATATCATGTCGTAATTTTTATAGGGTCTTACATACGATATTGCTGTCAACTAAATACCTTCAACATTTGGAGACTATTGTGGCAATCCTTTTTCAGATATTTTGTTTTCACTGATGAATATTTCTGTCAAATATACCAGAACCAAATTTGTGAAATTGTTCTGCAGATACATGTCATGCGGATGGATGAGTGGGAGGCGGTGACACTGACCACGAATAGCATTCGATGTTAAAATAATAACGCAGCTTCTCTTAAAAGAGTTATAAGTTGTTTATTTAGAATAGAAATGTAATTAATAGTTATGAATGATTAAATATATGGAGAGTCGATACGATCGGTTTGAATGTCAAATACGAACTAAAACTAAAGGCACAGTTAGGCAAACTTAACCGTAACGCCCCCGTAGCGTAACGAATCAGCTGATTCGATCTGTCATATGGAAATCAGTGTAAACGATTAGCCAACGGAAACGAAACGTAAACGGACGGCTGAATCTGTTGAAATCAGAATTGGACGTTCCGTTTACGTACAATTTGACAACAGCTGATACTACATGTTGTTTACAATTACAATTGTATGTCCACCGAGAAAAGTAAAGAAAATATTTTATTAATTATTTGTTGTTTAAAAGTGCAAATAAACATGAAAGATGAATATTTGATTTCATTGGTGCAGTCGCACGAGTATTTATACAATAAATATAATCCAGCATATAGGATATCTGAAAAAAGCGAGAAGCTTGGAGGCAAATTGGCAAGGAGCTGCGCGTCACAGGTGAGTTTTATGAAGATCGCGGCTGACTCCATTAAAAATTAAATTTATAATCTGCTTCAGGATTCTTTTGGCGACAGTACGAGACAATCATTGCGCCAATCTTCTTCATTGTGGGTTAATTTGACTGCAATATAAGCGTCTCTACAAACGTGGACTTATTTATATGTAGATAGAGATTGGATTGGATTTGGCTGAGTCCCTCTTCAATGGAAATAGACATAAGTAAAAGTATTAATAAAACACAGAATATTTAAGATATAGAGTTCAAATTTATTCCAGGTGTAGTGCAAATGTTACATTTTAAGAATGAAATTCAATTTCGGTCATATGACCACTACGAGCCCGTCAACAGCGATATATTCTTTGGACCCAATTTCCCACCACTCTTGGACACTTTTCGACCGGAACGTTGGCAATTTCGCGTTGGATGTCTCTGAGCTCGTCTAAAGTTGTTGACTTAGACCAGGGATATTCCTCAGGGGAAACGCCGCATGGTCAATAAAAAAATGAGGAAAGGCTTCAGAGGATGCTGACGATAATGGTTTACTAGGAGGTACAGGTACTGTACCTAAAATAACTTATTGTCCAAATGGAGAGTACTGAAATATAGCTGTATTTAATTTAAATTAAGAAATGGAATTTGTTTGTATTAAAATAGATTATAAGTGAATTGAAGTTTAATGGACATACCCCCATCGTGTTGGCTGCCATAACTTCCAACATTAACTGATATGAATGTATAGTTAGCATCGCAGATTCCCAAACAATTCGGCATATCCCACATTCGTTTAAAATACTTTGGCAATGTGTTTGCACTGCTGTGTAGTTTGTTCACTTAAATAAATCGGCGAAAGCAAGCGCCACAAAACTTCACTGCATTCTAAAATAATATTTCGAATTGTTGTTTTCCCCAGCTTGTGACTCCATGCAATCGATTGTATGGAACAACCGTGACCAAAATATCTACAATTTTAAAGAATAGAATGGTAATATTTCCCAATTTGGAATCATAGGATAAAGCAATATTTGACATACAGTGGTGTTATTACTAGTCTCTCTGCAGGTCTAATCCGTTGCTTTGGCGTAGTTAACGCATATTTTATTAATGTTAATAACAAATTAAAAACTGCCATAGGCATTCTAGTGTCCGGATTTCGCCCAGTCATTGTTTATAGAACGTCCACCCCATCTTCTTATCCGACGATATTTTCTTGATTACTTTTATTGTAAATTCTGCACAGATTTAAAAAACTTAATTTATAAACGTTCTTTTTAACTTCATTTTTAATAAACCTAAACAAAAAGAAATCGCGGGTTTTTTGTTTACTTATGTGTTGTTGTTGTCAGAACATATGACTCGTTTTCTCAACGTTGGCTAATCGCTCAAACGGGCAACGTTACGGCAACGGTAAAGATAAATTACGGTTACGTATGCCTAACCCGGCCTTAAGTGTTGTGTCTGTCGCCTGTCAAACAAAAGGAATGTGTCAAAAAGGGAATTCAAGTAAAAAGAAAACTAGACAAGCGTTGCCAGACAGACATCAACGAACATAGGCAAATAATACCGGGTGACATACATATGTATTTTGATATCAATACTGGTAGTCATCTATAGTTTGCATATGCGAAGGTACGTCTGCAATGGCCTTTGGAGTGTCTATAAAGATAAATTGTTTTTGGTACCATCACTATATTTTCAACAAACTGAAGAAAAAATATTATTTTTATTAAAACAACAAAGCACGAAAATTTCTAGTTATTACACGGAGAAAAACAGGAAACAAAACATGTTTGAAAGCTAAATTTAAATAAAATATAATTTGATGAAAATATTTTATTTTTACATACTGGAAAAAATGTTTGAATATCTCTTTTATCAATATATTTTTTTTTCGTGGTGCAGGTTATATTAAAAAAACGGGGAAATATTTCAATATGACACAGAAATTGTTTTCCGAATTATAGCAACAAAGCTAATTTTCTCAAAAAAAATATGTTTCCAGAAAATATACTACAGAATCGATTTTTTTTCGTAGGGTAGATATTTGTATACCATAGAATATGGTATTTCCAGCCGCAGCTGACGATTATGTCTATCAAATATTGGCCGCGGCTACATCTCAGATGGTCCATCCGTTGAGTCCAATTTTCGATGACTCGTTCGAGCATTTCGACTGGTAAATGGCGAATGACACGCGTGAAGTTTTGCTCCAAGGCCTGAAACGAAGTGGGTTTGTCCGCATAAACTTTAGACTTTACATATCCCCACAGGAAAAAGACTAACGTTGTGATATCACACGATCTTGGAGGCCAATCGACCGGCCCAAAACGTGAAATTATCTGCTCACCGAAGTGTTCTCTCAATAAATCCATTGATTGATTCGATGTGTGGGAAGCGGCGCCGCGCCGTCTTGTTGAAACCGAATGTCGCCGAGATCACGAGCTTCAATTTAAGGCATCAAATAGTCGGTTATCATGGCACGATAACGGTCGCCATTGACGGTTACGTTCTCACCGGCATCATTTTTGAAGAAATATGGACCGATGATTCCGGTACTTCGGATCGGGAATCGGTCAATGGCAAAAAGGTAGCTCTTAACGAGAGCTAAAATATTGCTTATGGGTGCCAAGGTCCTGGGACGACTGGAAAGTGTTTTTTTTTATTTAAAAAAAAATGGACTTAGCGCAATTGGCGAACGATTATTTTGATAATAAAACTGAATAATTTGTAAACGTTGTTCAGGCGTAAAGCTGAGTATAGACGATTGCCAGATCGGCAAACGTTATCAACCCTGTTAAAGTGCTGCAAATGTCAGATTGTTAGGCAAAGGTGAATTGACAGTTCAGACGATTGCACGAAAACTTTACAATTTCATATATTTACAATATATTTTGTAAATATTTATATGCAGGATTGCCAATAAAAATACATTATAGACAGTGTTGCAAATAAAATGTTTTTCTGGCAATGGCGCCGTTGTCACATGCATAAACTTCGCACATATAACAATCAGCAAATTATCTCGCAATGACTTTGCTGCTAACGTTGCAACACAAAAATTGCATGTTCACACGGTTGTAAATTCACAGGGTTGCATTTTTCGGCCATTTTTCTGGCAATGTTGTCCGATCTGCAAATCGTCTGTACTTACCTTAAGTCTTTCCATGATGAAATGCCAAACAATACTTAACAAAAATAACATGACAGCATGACACGGCTCACACGTGATCTGCCAAAAAAGGCTATTGAAAAAAGTATATCTACTTAGATCAGATTAAGTTGAAGGAAATTATGAGGACTATAAATGTTGGCAATGACACTTTCACGTGGAAACAGAAGCGTAGTAACAGACGTTAAAATAAATAGAAAAAAAATTGGTTTTTATTTAAAAAAAACGTTTTTTTGCTGGCACGAAAAAAACCATAAAAATAGAAAAAAATTGTTTGTTCCAATTTTTGAAGCTAGCATTCTAACGAAGAAAACAATGCCTATTTGAAGAAAAATCTATTGATAAATGTAGATATTATAGCACTTTTGGTAGAAATAGTATAACTTCAACATAATTCGGTTTGTATACCCCCACTATGTGAACAAGGGTATATATCAGATGCTGCAGCCCAAAAGTGTAACACATCGATGGAGTGACCTAAGATACCCTAAGAATAATTGGCGAAAATCCGTTTTGGGCCATTTTAAGTCATTTTAGCAATGTCCGCCAGTCTATCTGTCTGGTTGGTGCGCACCATAACACTCTATCTCAGGCTAAGGTCAAAGGATGGACTATGTTGGTCCACTCGTTGGAGTACCTCCCCCACGAAGGGTCAACATTTAGTGAAATATTGATTATCTCATAACTTCTATACTAATATTTAGAATCTTTCACACATAGTATTAGTTTCTTGGTCGCTATTATCCTGAGAAAAATGGGCGATGTTGCCAGGCCCCTTTTGGTACCTCCCATACAAATGGGCCATTTTGTACAAAAAATAACGGCTTATAACTTTGATTCCAGTCCATACAAATACTTGTCATTTTGTGAAGTGTAATGCTTTTATAGAACCTACAATCCCGTCAAAATGGGAGTTATGGCCACGCTCCTTTTGGTACCTCCCAAACAAAATTGACAAAATAAATATATGAAAAATTATTTTTTTTAATTTCCCTATTTTTACAATAGTTTCAGAAAATGGAACAAACAAATTGTTTGCTAATTTTTTCTATTTTTTTATGTTTTTTTCGTGCCAGAAAAAATGATTTTTATTGAAAAAATCATTTTTTTCTAATTGTTTCTAAGTGATATTGATGTTTTCTGCATTTCCTTACAATTTCCTTTAATTTAAGTGGTATGCCGGCTCTATCGCGCATGAACTTAAAAAAATATGCTCCAAATACTAAAGGTAACTTCCATGAAAATTGGAATTTTAGAAAAATGTTTTTTAAAAAAAAACTTTACCATAAAAAAGTTTTGTTTTGGTTATAAAATAGTATGTCTCAATCAATACAAACAAATTTAAAATCTCACACAAAAAAAAATTTGTTGCATACTTTTTTAATTTGCATTCGTATCTTCAAAATGGCCTCAGTTTATTCATGGCCGATCAGACTGTACGATAAAGTAATAAACATATAATAACTGAGAATTTGTCGACATTTTTAAAAGGTTTTTATAAATTTTTTTGGAAATTTTCTCAAAAAAAAAGATTTTTTCGCAATATCTTCTAGATATCTTTGAAATCGCTGATGGAATGAAGAACTTTTATTAGAATAATATGAAGGCTACTTAATTTAGGATTACTTAAAGCTTTCCTGAACATGTCACGATAAATGGTTGTCCAGTTATTCAAAAACATATGGCCTGTTTTCTTTTGAAAAAAAAAATCAGAAATAAAAACATGACTCTTTACGTAAAAACAAATTTTAATTACGCAAAAAAAAATCACAATAAAATATTTTTGCAAGTTTTTTTTCTCTTAAAAAGAATCTTATATACCCTCCACCATGGATTGCATTAAATTCTATTACAGGAAAAGGATAAGGAGCAAATCATGGATCGATCCATTTCATTTAAACAAATTATTAGAAAAACGAACGATGCAATTTTTAACCAAATTTTAAACCTAAAAAATTTTAGCCAAACTCTACGGCTGAAAAATGTGGTATTTATGGCTTAAATTGGCATATTTGAGAACTACCTCTACACGGGGACTACAACAAAATATCAAATTTTATTGAGCTGAATTCTTGCCAAAATAGAATACAAACTGCAAAGTTTCAGCTAAATTGCTTAGAAAATGTGGTGTTTATGGCTTAAACAAACCATTTTTGGGAGCAGCATCAGTAGGTGGACTATAACAAAAATATAAACTGATTTAAACATTTTTTTGCTGTGAATAATTGTTGTCTAAATAAAATACAAACCGCAAAGATTCGGTTAAAATGCTTAGAAAATGTGGTATATATGGCTAGTATAAGCGTATTTTAGAGCGAACTCTATATGGTGACTATAAAAAAATGTTCACAGATTCGTAACATTTTTGCTGTGAAGAATTCTTGTCAAAATAGAGGGGTCGCAGATCAATATTTCAAGGTGTTGCAAACGGAATGACAAAGTTAGTAAACCCCTTTCCTATGGTGGAGGGTATAATCAGATCAGGCTATGAGGACGAGGCGGCGCGCCGCCGCCGATTCTAGCGGCTCACATCGGCTGCAACTCAGCCGCCGAAGTTTATTTAGTATGTTAAAATGATTTGCTTTATATAATGATGGAAATTAGAAAAGTGACTACAAAGTTATAGAAAAATGTCTTTCACAATAAATAATAATAAGTAATCCTGCTAAGAAACTAAAATGACGCTGAGAAATATGTATATAATAAGTTAATTTCCAAATGTAAAAATTCCGCCCGAAACTCGGAAATAACGGGTGATCCAAGTAGAGATACTTTTTTCAATAGCCTTTTTTTTTTGACAGATCACGTGTGAGTCGTGTCATGCTGTCATGTTATTTTTGTTAAGTATTGTTTGGCATTTCATCATGGAAAGACTTACGCCTGAACAACGTTTACAAATCGTTCAACTTTATTACGAAAATTCACGTTCTGTGAGGAATGTTTCGTGCACATCGCTCCAATTATGGTCAACATAATCGGCCTACTGAGCGTACTATTCCCAACACCCTCACCCATCTTGAGACCCAGCATTCATTATTGGATAATATTCGACTGAATAGACCACGTCCAGCACACAGTGAAGAAAATGTAGCGGCCGTAGCTGAGAGTGTACACGAAGACCGTGGAGAGTCGATTCGGCGCCATTCGCAGCAACTCGGACTGACGTATGGAACGATTTCGCGCATTTTACGTCGAGATCTTAAAGTGAAAGCATACAAAATACAGCTTGTGCAAGAACTGAAGCCGCCCGACCTTCCCTAGCGACATCGCTTCGCTCTATGGGCTCTTGAAAAGTTCCAAGAAGATCCGACGTTTTCGAGCCAAATTTTTTTCAGCGATGAGGCCCATTTCTGGCAAGCAAAATTGCCGCATTTGGGACGAAGAGCAACCTGAAGACGAGCTGCCACTTCATCCAGAAAAAAACAACGGTTTGGTGTGGTTTGTGGGCCGGTGGAATCATCGGTCCATATTTCTTCAAAAATGTTGCCGGTGAGAACGTAACCGTCAATGGCGACCGTTATCGTGCCATGATAACCGAATATTTGATGCCTGAAATTGAAGCTCGTGATCTCGGATTTATCCATCAATGGATTTATTGAGAGCAGATAATTTTACGTTTTGGGCCGGTCGATTGGCCACCAAGATCGTGTGATATCACACCGTTAGACTTTTTTCTGTGGGGATATGTAAAGTTTATGCGGACACACCCGCTACGATTCAGGCCTTGGAGCAAAACATCACTCGTGTCATTCGCCAGTTACCAGTCGAAATGCTCGAACGAGTCATCGAAAATTGGACTCAACGGATGGACCATCTGAGACGTAGCCGCGGCCAACATTTGATAGACATAATCTTCAAAAAATAAATGCCAAAGAATGTTCTTTCAAATGATAATAAATATCCAAAATTTAAAAAAAAATATTTTTACGAAGTTTATGTTATTTGAAAATGAACATAACTGGCCATTTTTATGGGTTTATTTGTTTGCATATTTTTAAAAAACTTTTGCTGACTTTTTAATTTATACACTTTTAAATATTTATAAATACACCGGACTCATAAACCCAAAACAGTTATTGGATTTTTGGAGACTCAATATTTCTTAAAGTTATGGACGAATTGCGAAGGCAGGGCTGGCATTATGCGCCATCGATTGCTGGAAATTCATCGGCTCAGCCGATTGTTATTTTTCCATGCGCCGCCGCAGCCGATAATTTTGGTCGGCTTCGTTGCCTGAATCAGTACCCCTGTTCTGTAACTCTCGGTGAGAACAATTTCTCACATGGAACGTGTAAGAGTATCCCTTAAACACCGGTGAAAGCGTGCGGCGTCTTTCAAAATCGAGTTTGACAAATACCATACGCTTTCACGCTTGTATTTAAGGGATACCCATACACGTTCCATGTGAGAAATTTTTCTCACCGAGAGTTACAGAACATGGGTACAGATCTGTTATGAATGACAAATGTACGTATGTATGTCATATCGGAGTTAAGCTTTCAGATAAGGCTTATATGAACCACCCTGTTACAATGTATGCTTATGATACAGGGTGTCAAAGTAGACCACTTTTCTTATGCTGAACACTAATATATCGTCGGCTTAATGCTATTTTGTTCCATACGCCATTTTGTATGAACGGAGAAAAACGCAATTTATTGTTTGAGTAAAAACGGGACTGAAGAGTTACACACTTTCTATTTCATACGGTTCCCAACAGTGTTTGTATGATTCTCATGCATTTCTATGCCATTACATCCAAAAATAAGCAAGTTATAACAATTTTTGTACTTGGCATTTTGGTCCATATCCACTTTTATTTTAATATTTTTTTGTATTTGTATTACATGGACCACAAAAATTGTCGGTATGGAAGGACACTAATTTACATATTGTGATCGAAAGAACGTAAAAAATATAGGGCGGTAACAAAAAGGAGACATAGAACAAAACGATCAAATGTATTTTCCGTAAATCAGAGTTAAATCGATTTAGCCTACCAATATCTAGAAAACTAGACGAGATAGGAAAAAAGAGATGGAAGATTCTGATAGAGCATGCTTTAAACCCATAGTATCAACTCCTAACTCAAAAAACACGAAAATGGCGTATGGACCAAAATAGCATTAAGCCGACGATATGTGTTAAAATGCAGGGAGCCAACAATCAAAATTGACTTCAGAGTCAATAGTAATCAAAGAGCAAAATGGAGCCAGTGACAAACCATGAACAGCAGTATACGTGTCGTTTCGATAGGACTCCAATTGACAACACACCACGAAAATTAAATATAGGAGAAGTAGGGTGCAGCGCTGCCAGTTTAGGGGATTTATCCCCAATTCGGGGATTTTTCTTTGTAAATGGGGATATATTTTTTGGTTTGGGGATCCGGGGAATTGGTGGGGATTGCAATTTGTTATTATTACATCTCTTCATTTATGTTAAAATTTGTATTTTCTGTTACAAATTGTGTCAAAAGTTCGTACAAAAAGAATCTTTATCTAAATCTCAATGGAAACAAAATGTGGTTTATAAAATGGAATGAATTCTTCGGAGACGTAATTACGAACAATTTAATCTCATTTTCTATTAAAGATTACTTGTATCAGGATTATGATGGTCCAACTCAATTTTTAAGAACTGGCATCGCTAGTATTAACCTTTTTGCCAATTATTTAGTCCATTGGCAGAAATTATAAAACTTTTAATACCAGAACGTCTCATGGTCATGGCTTAAGTGTATGTCCATGGACATGAGACGTTTAAACGTCTACACGGGGCAAAATCGCCTTTTTTGATATGTTTGAATAGAAAGAAAATATATTTGGAACACTAATTATTAAATATTATATATTTCTGAGCAAATAAATGTTATTTGAAAATCAATAAAATATATTTGGAACTCGTTTATTAATATGTTACAACATATAATATTTGCAAACTAAATTTCTCAAATAAAACATGTATTTCAATACAAATAAAATTATTGTTTAGGAATTTCTCCAAATATATTTTATTTAAAAAAAATTTCGAAATTGTTGTTGAATTTTTCGAATTTCAGTTTTAGTTTTTTTGATTTGAACCCCCAGTTATAATACAAAATGCAGCATTAACTTAAGTTTTAAATCAATCATTTAAAATTTCTTAGTACTCCAAGCCATCATTAGTTGTTAATCCTCCAAGTATATATTTCGATCCAAGATTATATGATTTCAATTATTATTATTTTTTATATTTAAGACGTTAAAATTTTTGAAAAAATTAACTTTGAATTACTGAAAAATTTAACACAATTTAGATATTTTCTGAATACTTAAATGAAAATAAATATTTGTTTCGGAAAAAATAGTCCAAAATAAACACATTGGGATGTAAACAAAGATTTGTTTAGATCAACATCTTCCCAAATATATAATTTTTGTGTGTACCAAATATTATATGTTTAGAGTGTATCCTAAAGATATATATGTTTCAAGCCGAATATGTTTGGGACAATATACTACAAAAGCTATTTTTTTTCAGCGTGTAGAATTTAAGTTTTAATTGAATTTTACAAATATAAAAAATTTCTAAAAATTTGCGCTTTGAATTTCTGATAAACAGTAAACTTCCCTTTAAATTAATGCATGGATACAATGCCTAAATACTTAAACACAAATTGATCTTTGTTTCGGAAATACCAGTTCCAAGTAAAAACATATTAGGGTGGGAACAAAGTTTTGTTTAGAACAACATCCTCCCAAACATATAATATTTGTATGTGTCAAATATAATATATTTGGAGTGTACCCTAAACATATGTATATTTCAAGCTGAATATGTTTGGGGCAATATACTACAAAAGGGATTTTTTTTCAGCGTGTACTCTCTTCAACCTAACCTAACCTAATACCAGAAAGATGTACAAAAAATTAGATGATGTAGATGAGATGGAAGACTTTGAATCAGATATATTTGATATAATGAATATTTAAAACGTTCGTTTTCTACAAACAATATGAATTATAGTACAAAATACCTTGAATTTTAAAATATGTACTTCATTCGCATGAGTTAAAATAGTATCTGGGAATTTTTTTGGTGATGAGAAATATTTTTTTGGGGATTTAGGGGATAAAAAATAAAAATTTGGGGATTCGGCACTAAAAAAACAGCCAAGCCTGGTAGGGTGACCTACTTTTTTTTGAAACCTCCATAACTTTGTTGTTTGTAAACAAAAATAAATAAATAAAAATAAATGGTGTTAAGGCAAAAGTTTCATGGCTTTAAGTAGTCTTTATGGTCGTAATGAGAAATAGGCATCATATGGATGCAGGAAGCGAAATACAGGAAGTCAACAGTCAAAAGTGATCAAAGAGCGAAATGGACATTTCCATTGACAAGCCATAAACAACGCTATGCGGTTTGTTTCGATAGGATACCATATAACAACGCTGCAAATAAAACCTTTTTGGGCCGTCTGAGGGTACACGGATCAAAAAAATTGTTGTTGTTCTGAAATTTTCTTTGAATAATCTTTTAACGTAGGAGGTCCCCCTTAACTTTTTTGTGTGTGTGGGGACCGACCCATACTAGTGCACAATATGTAAAATAAGGTTTTGTTTGATCTGACAATAAAGCAGTTAGGTATAGAGAGTTGTGATTTGTGGTGTTTATAGATAGAAGACTCTTATTGTCGAATTTCCTATGTCTGTTAAATTTCGAAAATGTATTTATGAAATATTTTTTTAATTTTTTAAATATTAAATAAATTTAATTATATTAGGACAATCGACAATCTATTACGGTCTAATACAGACAAAATTAGAATAAATTCTCTTGACGGGGATGCCTTCGTGTTCCGATGGAGCGCGGTTCCCCAATCGTCCGACTGTCCGTCCGTTGGTCTTGGCCAAAGCCGACCACACCAAAAATGGTGAAAATCTCCCCCAAGTACTCACAACAGGTGGTGCGGTGAGGGGAAAACGTCATGTCCGACCGTCAAAACGGAAGCACAATGAGCATCGTGTAGCGCTCAGAGTTTTGACGAAGTTGGAGGCTGTTGAGGTTTCGGCTCTTACCGAAAAACAAAAAGAGTCACTTACCTGGGCTAAAGGCGTCATAGATGCTTCTAAGGCCAATGAGTCGGCTGAAAGAGCCACAAATTCAGCTGTGTTAACGGCTAATAAAGTAAAACGAATCAGATCACCTGATGAACCCCTGCCTTCGAAAAAGGCAAGAGGCCCTAATGTCACCATCAACAGGACACTCACCAAGCCCTTCAATGAAGTGGCGAAGGAGAGTCTAGTGATGGCTGTTATAGACAGAAGTAGTGAGGATGGATCCATCCTCAAGGACAAATGGAGTCATGTACAATCAGCCATTATGGCTCATTACCTCGATGTCCGTAGAGAAATGCCGGGCAAACCACCAATCTGCAACGATGCAGGATGGCATCAGGGGAGAGTAAAGCTCTTATATTTCGGTGATGCCAGATCAGTAGACCTTTATAAGGCTGCTCTGAGTCGAGCGGGTGAGGTGTGGCCGGGTGCCCAGTTGGATGTTGTCGAAAAAAACAACATCCCTAGTCACCCTAGAGCCATCACCTGGGTTACAGAAGAGCCCTCCAACCCGGCTGACATCTTAGAAATAATAAAAGATTCCAATCCTGGTCTGCCGGCCCATAATTGGAGAATCAGCAAGGTGGGTGAGGCGGATGGTAAAAAGCGGCAGGTCAATCTTATCCTAAACGCTGAATCCACCTCCCATATACAAAGTGCGAGTGCAACCCTACAATATGGCTTCGAGACTATAATCTTGAAGATATACAAGCAGGATATAGCTCCCACTGCAGAAGGTGAGTCGTCCACCGTGGCACTTTCTGTAAGTGCGGAGGTAGCCACGCCTATTATTTCTGGTGACTCCAACTCTAACAGAAGATCTGTAACGTCCTACTCTGAGGACGAAAGCTCTACTTCTGACACAGAGGGGCTGAGGGGAGTCTCCGGACTCTTTGACGCATCTGGCGGGGACATGCTTCTCGACGATATGGACGAAGAGTTCGATAACACCCTTGTTGGGGTGGATGTTAATCTGTCAATTACCAATGATGGTAAGAATTCTACAGATTAACCTCCATCACGCTAAAGCAGCCTCAGCGGCTCTATTGCTGCGCCTGTCCACAGGCGCAGTAGACATCGTCCTGATACAGGAGCCCTACGTAGTGGGAGGAAGGGTGTGCGGTATTAGGACACCCAACTTTAAACTGCTTGTGGCCAACTGTGAAGGCACTCCAAGAACCTGCATTTTGGCCAGGAAAGATCTAAGTATCTTTCTCCTGACTAATTTAAGTGGTAAAGACCAAACAGCTGCTTGCCTGGAGATCGGTAATCGCATATATTGGGTGGTCTCCAGCTACTTGCCTTATGAATCTGTAGTACCGACTGCTCTATTCAGGGAAGTAGTAGAAGAAGCAACGTCTGACGAGCTCGAGCTGATTATTGGCGCAGACACGAACGCTCATCATACTATCTGGGGTAGTACGGATATAAACAATAGGGGTGATTCGCTTCTTGACTTTATTCTAACTACCAATCTTAGTATTTGTAACATAGGTAATAAACCGACCTTCACAATTAAAGACAGACAAGAGGTACTCGACGTAACGTTTGCTACTGACCGGCTGTCAGACAAAATTATTGGGTGGAATGTACTGGACGACCACTCATTCTCAGATCATCATTATATTGAGTTCAAACTCGCGGAAAAAGCGCCTAAACCCGCCGTCCACAGAAATGTAAGGAAGACAAAGTGGCATCTGTATGAGAAGAATTTCAAGAAAGTCCTCAACTCTAAACTTCCGTACGAACCGAATGACAAAGCCGGTTTGGATAATCTGGTCGATCATATCACCATATCATTCAATAGATCCCTTGAAGAAGCCTGTCCAAAAACAAGGTACAAGGGTAAAACTAAACCCCAATGGTGGACTTCTGAGCTAACGGCTATGAAAAAGACCTGCAACAAGCTATTCAATAAGGCTAAATCTACTGGGGTCGCTAATGATTGGGATGCCTATAAAGAGCAACTCAAGATCTATAAGAAGGAGCTTAGAAAGGCGCAAAGGCGCTCTTGGTATACCTTCTGTGGTGAAGTGGAAAAGGTCTCCGACGCCGCTAGGCTGAGGAAGATATTATCTGCTTCACCCTGTACAGTGGGATATTTACAGGATGAGGCAAATAACTGGACCAAAAACAGCGAGCAGTCGCTCAATGTACTGCTCGACACACATTTCCCGGGGAACTCTATAACAGAACCCGAGGATCAGCAGGACCAACAAGAGTGCGAGTGGACTGCGAGCGTCGCTAGCTTCTTGACTGAGAGATCCAGAATAAGCTGGGCTATTAACAGCTTTGAGCCCTTCAAGTCACCTGGACCAGATGGCATCACTCCAGCAGAAATGCAGAAAATGTTAAAGTACATTATCCCCTGGCTGGAGAAAATTTATGTAGGCTGTATCAGGCTTTCATACGTCCCGAATCGATGGAGGGATACCAAAGTGGTATTCATACCTAAAGCGGGAAAGATATCACACACTAGGCCAAAAGACTTCAGACCAATTAGCCTATCCTCGTTCTTATTGAAAGGTCTGGAAAGACTTTTAGATCATTTCATTAGGGAAAACCTGGATACAAAACTCCTGCCGGGGAACCAACATGCTTACAACAAGGGCAAGTCTACTGAATCAGCCCTGCACGAACTTGTGAGCACTATCGAATCGTCCCTGCATTTCAAGGAATTCACCATGGTGGCATTTCTTGACATAGAAGGGGCTTTTAACAACATTCATTCCGATGCGGTAATTGCGGCACTCTCACATCTAAAAGTTAACACTAGTTTGATTAGACTAATTCAAAGTCTGCTCACCAGAAGACGCATAACAGCATGTCTAGGGTCCACAACTCTAACAAGGTATGTAAACAGAGGGACCCCGCAAGGAGGAGTATTGTCTCCACTAATTTGGAACCTAGCGGTGAATGAAATCCTGCTAGATCTAGAACGTTGTGGCTGCAAGGTCGTGGCATATGCGGACGACGTGGCAATCGCAGTGAGTGGCAAATTCGTAAACGTCCTCAGAGACATCCTACAGGTGGCTCTGAACAAGTTGGCTAGATGGGCCAGAAGCAGCGGTTTGGGCGTTAACCCCAACAAGACAGAATTGGTTCTCTTTACTAGGATGAATAATGTCCCACATGTGGACCCTCCACCTCGGATAAATGGAACAGATCTAGTCATTTCTGAAAGTGCAAAATTTTTAGGAATAATTCTAGATAGGAAAATGTTATTTAGACTTAACGTATTGGAACGTGTAAGGAAGGCCAACGTCGCCTTATATTCCTGCAAAAAGGCTGTAGGGTCGCGGTGGGGACTCTCTCCTAAAATCGTCCACTGGATATATATAGCAGTAGTTCGTCCAATACTGTTATACGGTATTGTGGTATGGTGGACGGCAACTGACAAACTAACCATTACCAACCTACTAACAAAGGTTCAGAGGACTGCCTGCCTGAGCATAAGCGGAGCCTTAAGGACTACAGCGACCGAGTCTCTACAAGCCCTACTCCATATACTGCCGATTAATATTGTGGCGAGAGAAGTTGCAACCAAAGCGGCAATAAGATTAAACTGCCTATCAATGTGGAGGTACAAGAACTATGGTCACATGAGGATATCAAAGTGTAGTGCTATGGTAACCGACCGAGTGGACTATATACCAACAGTGTACACCTTCGAGAGAAATTACATCACTATGATTCCCGCCAGAGATGAATGGGTCGGCAGAATACCAGGTAATATAAACCATCTCCACTTTTACACGGATGGTTCGAAGCTTGATGAAAAGGTTGGCTTCGGAGTACACTGTGAAGAACTTAGTCTGGATATAGCTCACAGACTACCAGATACCTGCAGTGTCTATCAAGCCGAAATAATGGCAATATGGGAAGTCGCCAAGTGGCTGAGTCGCAACATAGTAACCAACAATGGCGTTGTCATTTACTCGGACAGCCAGGCTGCCATCAATTCTCTGGAGGCAACATCCCTAAATTCACAAACAGCCCTCGACTGCCGCAGATCTCTTAACGAGATGGCTGAGCAGTTTAATATACACCTCATATGGGTGCCTGGGCATAGGGATATCCCGGGGAACTGCAAAGCCGATGAACTTGCTAGGAAAGGGGCGACATTACAAATTCTCGAAGAATTTGCATATATTGGTGCGCCACTATCCACGTGCAAGCTTTGGCTTAGGCAAGAGGCAATCAGGCAGTCCAACGATAGATGGACAGAAATCGGCACCTGCAGGGTAGCTAGACAAATCTGGCCAAGGTATGACCTGAGAAGGTCAAAATATCTCCTCGCACTAGAGAGGAAACGATTGTCTACGTTAGTACAGGTTCTGACGGGACACTGCTTGATCGGCGAACACGCCAAAAGATTGGGTATTGACTCCAATGACTTCTGCCGAAGCTGTGGAGATGAGGAAGAAGTGGAGAGCATTGAGCACTTGCTTTGCGACTGTCCCGCTTTGAGTAAACGACGACTGGATATACTGGGGTCGGCCTTTTTAGGCAGCCTAACAGATCTTTCCAGTACTGATATTCGTACTATCGATAAATTTATATATCAAACAGGTTGGTTTCGATGAGGGGCATTTCAGCCCGTGGTAACACTAGGGACCTAAACTGGTCTATGTGAGCTTGTAAAAAAATACGGCTGCCACCCTAACCTAAACCTAAACCTAAACCTAATTATATTAGGAGAAATTCAAGTTTTGTAGGATTTGGTGTCAAAAGTACTTTTTCAATATGTTTTTTAGTATCCACATTTCCACAATTCTCATTTTTCATCCCTCGCACAATCTGCAAATTTGGACTGTGTTTCGAACATTCTTTAAAGTGTTCGAAAACTTGTCGAATGAATTTTGGAAGGCATACGGATGATGTGGAGTCTGTTCTATGTGCAGAGTCTGCAAACTCGCCATTGGCTGAGAGTCTATGAATGAGTGGAAGTTGTAGGTGACATTCATTGTAACGTTTTGCACATGACAGATATCTAACCGGCAAAATGTTGATACCATTTACCAATCAAAGCACATAAGTATGTACATACATATATGTATGTATGTGCTATGATATGCAGTTCATATGTATGTTTTATTCAAATAAGTATACGAGTATGCATTGCACGTTGTGCATATGCATATGCATATGATTGTTGCTACTTTTTTGATAGGTATTTATCGAATATTGAATAAATGAAAAGATTTTAAAAAGATAATCGACTTATGAAATTTAATAATTCTTATTAATAAAATACAAGCTCGAGGTCATTTCTTGTTGTTTATTTACTTTTGATCAATATTTCATTTCTCTTTGAGAAACGTCTTCAGGAACATAAGATATATTTGAGGAACAATAACAAACTTAAACTAAAATGCAATCAACCTTCTGTATCAACGATAAATGTATTGAAGAAAAAATTATATTAAATCGGAAAAAGTTACACTATGCAACATTTTTTGTGTGTATAGATTGAGGCATACTATTTTATGAAACCAAACCCAAACTTTTTCTATGGTAAATTGTTTGTAGTATTCCAATTTTCCTTTAGTAACGGGTACCTTTAGTAACGGGGTTTCCAATAGGGATGATATGATTTTGAAGTGACGGTTCGGCCATTTGTAATATGTCATGATCTGTCATTTGTTTTTGATTGTATTCAGTAGTGTTTACAATTTCATCATGGAGAGATATACGCCATACGTCCATTTTTTTTAAAATCCAAAAGAAAACACTTTCCAGTCGACCTACGACCTTGACACCCATAAGTAATATTTTAGCTCTCGTTAAGAGCCATTGACCGATTCCCGATCCGACGCACTGTGGTTCAGAATTGAATTTTACTGACCAAAAGTCAAATTTTTTGTCATCGCCGATTTCTAAAATGTTAATGCCATTCAATAGCAAACATATTGAGACTAGGGTAGCCAAAAAATTAGATCAAAATATTTGTTATTGTGGGCGTGGTGTGCTGCTGAAAACAAATATTTTATGTAATAAAAAAAAGTGTATTTTTCTAGGTGCGGACCAGGCTATGAAGCGCGCCGGCCAAAATTATCGGCGGCGGCGGCGCATGGAAAAATACCGATCGCCGGCGGCGGCTGAGCCGATAAAATTTCAACAAACGATGGCGCACGAATGTCAATCTCAGGCAAAGGTGGCGCTTTAAGATATTTACAATTAAATGAAAAAACTTAAAATTAAGACAACAATTTAAGAAAAGTTATGGAAGTTTTGTTGTGATGTCGAAAATCGGTTCAATAAATCTCTACTTATTAGTCTTTGTTGTGAAAGAGAATTTATTGTCAATGACATAGTGCCTTTTGCGTTCTCTTTAAAACGAGACGTAGACTTTGTAAAAATTGGTGCTCAGGAGCTATTGTAATTTCCGTAAAAACCAAAAAACGCATTTTTCAATTTCAAAACCCATACATTTTACGGATTTTTTGAAAGAAGTGATAGCGAGATCCTTTTAGAAACGTTTTATAAATTTTTACGCAAAAATAAACTTTATTAAAAATTCTGACCCTATTGTATTACTTAGTAAGCACTTTCTTAATTTTCATGGTTGCTTAAAATAAATCTTTTTGACTCACTAAATCAAGTTCGGCGGCTGAGTTTCAGCCGATGTGAGCCGATAAAATCGGCGGCGGCGCTGATTGGAAGAAAATGGAGAAAAGCCGAGTGTAAAGAACTCTAGCGCGCGCGATTACTCATAGAATTCTTTACACTCGGCTTTTCTCCATTTTCTTCCAATCAGCGCCGCCGCCGATTTTATCGGCTCACATCGGCTGAAACTCAGCCGCCGAACTTGATTTAGTGAGTCAAAAAGATTTATTTTAAGCAACCATGAAAATTAAGAAAGTGCTTACTAAGTAATACAATAGGGTCAGAATTTTTAATAAAGTTTATTTTTGCGTAAAAATTTATAAAACGTTTCTAAAAGGATCTCGCTATCACTTCTTTCAAAAAATCCGTAAAATGTATGGGTTTTGAAATTGAAAAATGCGTTTTTTGGTTTTTACGGAAATTACAATAGCTCCTGAGCACCAATTTTTACAAAGTCTACGTCTCGTTTTAAAGAGAACGCAAAAGGCACTATGTCATTGACAATAAATTCTCTTTCACAACAAAGACTAATAAGTAGAGATTTATTGAACCGATTTTCGACATCACAACAAAACTTCCATAACTTTTCTTAAATTGTTGTCTTAATTTTAAGTTTTTTCATTTAATTGTAAATATCTTAAAGCGCCACCTTTGCCTGAGATTGACATTCGTGCGCCATCGTTTGTTGAAATTTTATCGGCTCAGCCGCCGCCGGCGATCGGTATTTTTCCATGCGCCGCCGCCGCCGATAATTTTGGCCGGCGCGCTTCATAGCCTGGTCCGCACCTAGAAAAATACACTTTTTTTTATTACATAAAATATTTGTTTTCAGCAGCACACCACGCCCACAATAACAAATATTTTGATCTAATTTTTTGGCTACCCTAGTCTCAATATGTTTGCTATTGAATGGCATTAACATTTTAGAAATCGGCGATGACAAAAAATTTGACTTTTGGTCAGTAAAATTCAATTCTGAACCACAGTGCGTCGGATCGGGAATCGGTCAATGGCTCTTAACGAGAGCTAAAATATTACTTATGGGTGTCAAGGTCGTAGGTCGACTGGAAAGTGTTTTCTTTTGGATTTTAAAAAAAATGGACGTATGGCGTATATCTCTCCATGATGAAATTGTAAACACTACTGAATACAATCAAAAACAAATGACAGATCATGACATATTACAAATGGCCGAACCGTCACTTCAAAATCATATCATCCCTATTGGAAACCCCGTTACTAAAGGTACCCGTTACTAAAGGAAAATTGGAATACTACAAACAATTTACCATAGAAAAAGTTTGGGTTTGGTTTCATAAAATAGTATGCCTCAATCTATACACACAAAAAATGTTGCATAGTGTAACTTTTTCCGATTTAATATAATTTTTTCTTCAATACATTTATCGTTGATACAGAAGGTTGATTGCATTTTAGTTTAAGTTTGTTATTGTTCCTCAAATATATCTTATGTTCCTGAAGACGTTTCTCAAAGAGAAATGAAATATTGATCAAAAGTAAATAAACAACAAGAAATGACCTCGAGCTTGTATTTTATTAATAAGAATTATTAAATTTCATAAGTCGATTATCTTTTTAAAATCTTTTCATTTATTCAATATTCGATAAATACCTATCAAAAAAGTAGCAACAATCATATGCATATGCATATGCACAACGTGCAATGCATACTCGTATACTTATTTGAATAAAACATACATATGAACTGCATATCATAGCACATACATACATATATGTATGTACATACTTATGTGCTTTGATTGGTAAATGGTATCAACATTTTGCCGGTTAGATATCTGTCATGTGCAAAACGTTACAATGAATGTCACCTACAACTTCCACTCATTCATAGACTCTCAGCCAATGGCGAGTTTGCAGACTCTGCACATAGAACAGACTCCACATCATCCGTATGCCTTCCAAAATTCATTCGACAAGTTTTCGAACACTTTAAAGAATGTTCGAAACACAGTCCAAATTTGCAGATTGTGCGAGGGATGAAAAATGAGAATTGTGGAAATGTGGATACTAAAAAACATATTGAAAAAGTACTTTTGACACCAAATCCTACAAAACTTGAATTTCTCCTAATATAATTAGGTTTAGGTTTAGGTTTAGGTTAGGGTGGCAGCCGTATTTTTTTACAAGCTCACATAGACCAGTTTAGGTCCCTAGTGTTACCACGGGCTGAAATGCCCCTCATCGAAACCAACCTGTTTGATATATAAATTTATCGATAGTACGAATATCAGTACTGGAAAGATCTGTTAGGCTGCCTAAAAAGGCCGACCCCAGTATATCCAGTCGTCGTTTACTCAAAGCGGGACAGTCGCAAAGCAAGTGCTCAATGCTCTCCACTTCTTCCTCATCTCCACAGCTTCGGCAGAAGTCATTGGAGCCAATACCCAATCTTTTGGCGTGTTCGCCGATCAAGCAGTGTCCCGTCAGAACCTGTACTAACGTAGACAATCGTTTCCTCTCTAGTGCGAGGAGATATTTTGACCTTCTCAGGTCATACCTTGGCCAGATTTGTCTAGCTACCCTGCAGGTGCCGATTTCTGTCCATCTATCGTTGGACTGCCTGATTGCCTCTTGCCTAAGCCAAAGCTTGCACGTGGATAGTGGCGCACCAATATATGCAAATTCTTCGAGAATTTGTAATGTCGCCCCTTTCCTAGCAAGTTCATCGGCTTTGCAGTTCCCCGGGATATCCCTATGCCCAGGCACCCATATGAGGTGTATATTAAACTGCTCAGCCATCTCGTTAAGAGATCTGCGGCAGTCGAGGGCTGTTTGTGAATTTAGGGATGTTGCCTCCAGAGAATTGATGGCAGCCTGGCTGTCCGAGTAAATGACAACGCCATTGTTGGTTACTATGTTGCGACTCAGCCACTTGGCGACTTCCCATATTGCCATTATTTCGGCTTGATAGACACTGCAGGTATCTGGTAGTCTGTGAGCTATATCCAGACTAAGTTCTTCACAGTGTACTCCGAAGCCAACCTTTTCATCAAGCTTCGAACCATCCGTGTAAAAGTGGAGATGGTTTATATTACCTGGTATTCTGCCGACCCATTCATCTCTGGCGGGAATCATAGTGATGTAATTTCTCTCGAAGGTGTACACTGTTGGTATATAGTCCACTCGGTCGGTTACCATAGCACTACACTTTGATATCCTCATGTGACCATAGTTCTTGTACCTCCACATTGATAGGCAGTTTAATCTTATTGCCGCTTTGGTTGCAACTTCTCTCGCCACAATATTAATCGGCAGTATATGGAGTAGGGCTTGTAGAGACTCGGTCGCTGTAGTCCTTAAGGCTCCGCTTATGCTCAGGCAGGCAGTCCTCTGAACCTTTGTTAGTAGGTTGGTAATGGTTAGTTTGTCAGTTGCCGTCCACCATACCACAATACCGTATAACAGTATTGGACGAACTACTGCTATATATATCCAGTGGACGATTTTAGGAGAGAGTCCCCACCGCGACCCTACAGCCTTTTTGCAGGAATATAAGGCGACGTTGGCCTTCCTTACACGTTCCAATACGTTAAGTCTAAATAACATTTTCCTATCTAGAATTATTCCTAAAAATTTTGCACTTTCAGAAATGACTAGATCTGTTCCATTTATCCGAGGTGGAGGGTCCACATGTGGGACATTATTCATCCTAGTAAAGAGAACCAATTCTGTCTTGTTGGGGTTAACGCCCAAACCGCTGCTTCTGGCCCATCTAGCCAACTTGTTCAGAGCCACCTGTAGGATGTCTCTGAGGACGTTTACGAATTTGCCACTCACTGCGATTGCCACGTCGTCCGCATATGCCACGACCTTGCAGCCACAACGTTCTAGATCTAGCAGGATTTCATTCACCGCTAGGTTCCAAATTAGTGGAGACAATACTCCTCCTTGCGGGGTCCCTCTGTTTACATACCTTGTTAGAGTTGTGGACCCTAGACATGCTGTTATGCGTCTTCTGGTGAGCAGACTTTGAATTAGTCTAATCAAACTAGTGTTAACTTTTAGATGTGAGAGTGCCGCAATTACCGCATCGGAATGAATGTTGTTAAAAGCCCCTTCTATGTCAAGAAATGCCACCATGGTGAATTCCTTGAAATGCAGGGACGATTCGATAGTGCTCACAAGTTCGTGCAGGGCTGATTCAGTAGACTTGCCCTTGTTGTAAGCATGTTGGTTCCCCGGCAGGAGTTTTGTATCCAGGTTTTCCCTAATGAAATGATCTAAAAGTCTTTCCAGACCTTTCAATAAGAACGAGGATAGGCTAATTGGTCTGAAGTCTTTTGGCCTAGTGTGTGATATCTTTCCCGCTTTAGGTATGAATACCACTTTGGTATCCCTCCATCGATTCGGGACGTATGAAAGCCTGATACAGCCTACATAAATTTTCTCCAGCCAGGGGATAATGTACTTTAACATTTTCTGCATTTCTGCTGGAGTGATGCCATCTGGTCCAGGTGACTTGAAGGGCTCAAAGCTGTTAATAGCCCAGCTTATTCTGGATCTCTCAGTCAAGAAGCTAGCGACGCTCGCAGTCCACTCGCACTCTTGTTGGTCCTGCTGATCCTCGGGTTCTGTTATAGAGTTCCCCGGGAAATGTGTGTCGAGCAGTACATTGAGCGACTGCTCGCTGTTTTTGGTCCAGTTATTTGCCTCATCCTGTAAATATCCCACTGTACAGGGTGAAGCAGATAATATCTTCCTCAGCCTAGCGGCGTCGGAGACCTTTTCCACTTCACCACAGAAGGTATACCAAGAGCGCCTTTGCGCCTTTCTAAGCTCCTTCTTATAGATCTTGAGTTGCTCTTTATAGGCATCCCAATCATTAGCGACCCCAGTAGATTTAGCCTTATTGAATAGCTTGTTGCAGGTCTTTTTCATAGCCGTTAGCTCAGAAGTCCACCATTGGGGTTTAGTTTTACCCTTGTACCTTGTTTTTGGACAGGCTTCTTCAAGGGATCTATTGAATGATATGGTGATATGATCGACCAGATTATCCAAACCGGCTTTGTCATTCGGTTCGTACGGAAGTTTAGAGTTGAGGACTTTCTTGAAATTCTTCTCATACAGATGCCACTTTGTCTTCCTTACATTTCTGTGGACGGCGGGTTTAGGCGCTTTTTCCGCGAGTTTGAACTCAATATAATGATGATCTGAGAATGAGTGGTCGTCCAGTACATTCCACCCAATAATTTTGTCTGACAGCCGGTCAGTAGCAAACGTTACGTCGAGTACCTCTTGTCTGTCTTTAATTGTGAAGGTCGGTTTATTACCTATGTTACAAATACTAAGATTGGTAGTTAGAATAAAGTCAAGAAGCGAATCACCCCTATTGTTTATATCCGTACTACCCCAGATAGTATGATGAGCGTTCGTGTCTGCGCCAATAATCAGCTCGAGCTCGTCAGACGTTGCTTCTTCTACTACTTCCCTGAATAGAGCAGTCGGTACTACAGATTCATAAGGCAAGTAGCTGGAGACCACCCAATATATGCGATTACCGATCTCCAGGCAAGCAGCTGTTTGGTCTTTACCACTTAAATTAGTCAGGAGAAAGATACTTAGATCTTTCCTGGCCAAAATGCAGGTTCTTGGAGTGCCTTCACAGTTGGCCACAAGCAGTTTAAAGTTGGGTGTCCTAATACCGCACACCCTTCCTCCCACTACGTAGGGCTCCTGTATCAGGACGATGTCTACTGCGCCTGTGGACAGGCGCAGCAATAGAGCCGCTGAGGCTGCTTTAGCGTGATGGAGGTTAATCTGTAGAATTCTTACCATCATTGGTAATTGACAGATTAACATCCACCCCAACAAGGGTGTTATCGAACTCTTCGTCCATATCGTCGAGAAGCATGTCCCCGCCAGATGCGTCAAAGAGTCCGGAGACTCCCCTCAGCCCCTCTGTGTCAGAAGTAGAGCTTTCGTCCTCAGAGTAGGACGTTACAGATCTTCTGTTAGAGTTGGAGTCACCAGAAATAATAGGCGTGGCTACCTCCGCACTTACAGAAAGTGCCACGGTGGACGACTCACCTTCTGCAGTGGGAGCTATATCCTGCTTGTATATCTTCAAGATTATAGTCTCGAAGCCATATTGTAGGGTTGCACTCGCACTTTGTATATGGGAGGTGGATTCAGCGTTTAGGATAAGATTGACCTGCCGCTTTTTACCATCCGCCTCACCCACCTTGCTGATTCTCCAATTATGGGCCGGCAGACCAGGATTGGAATCTTTTATTATTTCTAAGATGTCAGCCGGGTTGGAGGGCTCTTCTGTAACCCAGGTGATGGCTCTAGGGTGACTAGGGATGTTGTTTTTTTCGACAACATCCAACTGGGCACCCGGCCACACCTCACCCGCTCGACTCAGAGCAGCCTTATAAAGGTCTACTGATCTGGCATCACCGAAATATAAGAGCTTTACTCTCCCCTGATGCCATCCTGCATCGTTGCAGATTGGTGGTTTGCCCGGCATTTCTCTACGGACATCGAGGTAATGAGCCATAATGGCTGATTGTACATGACTCCATTTGTCCTTGAGGATGGATCCATCCTCACTACTTCTGTCTATAACAGCCATCACTAGACTCTCCTTCGCCACTTCATTGAAGGGCTTGGTGAGTGTCCTGTTGATGGTGACATTAGGGCCTCTTGCCTTTTTCGAAGGCAGGGGTTCATCAGGTGATCTGATTCGTTTTACTTTATTAGCCGTTAACACAGCTGAATTTGTGGCTCTTTCAGCCGACTCATTGGCCTTAGAAGCATCTATGACGCCTTTAGCCCAGGTAAGTGACTCTTTTTGTTTTTCGGTAAGAGCCGAAACCTCAACAGCCTCCAACTTCGTCAAAACTCTGAGCGCTACACGATGCTCATTGTGCTTCCGTTTTGACGGTCGGACATGACGTTTTCCCCTCACCGCACCACCTGTTGTGAGTACTTGGGGGAGATTTTCACCATTTTTGGTGTGGTCGGCTTTGGCCAAGACCAACGGACGGACAGTCGGACGATTGGGGAACCGCGCTCCATCGGAACACGAAGGCATCCCCGTCAAGAGAATTTATTCTAATTTTGTCTGTATTAGACCGTAATAGATTGTCGATTGTCCTAATATAATTAAATTTATTTAATATTTAAAAAATTAAAAAAATATTTCATAAATACATTTTCGAAATTTAACAGACATAGGAAATTCGACAATAAGAGTCTTCTATCTATAAACACCACAAATCACAACTCTCTATACCTAACTGCTTTATTGTCAGATCAAACAAAACCTTATTTTACATATTGTGCACTAGTATGGGTCGGTCCCCACACACACAAAAAAGTTAAGGGGGACCTCCTACGTTAAAAGATTATTCAAAGAAAATTTCAGAACAACAACAATTTTTTTGATCCGTGTACCCTCAGACGGCCCAAAAAGGTTTTATTTGCAGCGTTGTTATATGGTATCCTATCGAAACAAACCGCATAGCGTTGTTTATGGCTTGTCAATGGAAATGTCCATTTCGCTCTTTGATCACTTTTGACTGTTGACTTCCTGTATTTCGCTTCCTGCATCCATATGATGCCTATTTCTCATTACGACCATAAAGACTACTTAAAGCCATGAAACTTTTGCCTTAACACCATTTATTTTTATTTATTTATTTTTGTTTACAAACAACAAAGTTATGGAGGTTTCAAAAAAAAGTAGGTCACCCTACCAGGCTTCTCTGCAAGTTCTTATCCTCATCATACGTATAGGATCTTATCCAAATTAAATTTCCCAAACATTTCAAATAAAGTAGTATTAAATCGAAAAACAATATATGTGATGTAGTTAAGAACTTGCAGAGGAGCCGAATGTAAAGAAATCTATTAGCAATCGCGCGCGAGATTTATCGTAGAATTCTTTACATTCGGCTCCTCTGCAAGTTCTTATTCTCATCATACGTATATGGCCTTATCCAAATTTAATTTCCCAAACATTTCGAATACGGTAGTATTAAATCGAAAAACAATACGATTATATGTGATGTAGTTAAGAACGTGCAGAAAAGCCGCGCGCGATTACTCATAGAATTCTTTACACTCGGCTCCTCTGCAAGTTCTTATCCTCATCATACGTATAGGGCCTTATCCAAATTTAATTTCCCAAACATTTCAAATATGGTAGTATTAAATCGAAAAACAAAATATGTGATGTATTTAAGAACTTGCAGAAAAGCCGAGTGTAAAGAATTCTACGAGAAATCGCGCGCGCGATTGCAATTACAACCATCGAAGGCATTTCTGAACCTGAATTAACTATAGAACCGTTACTTCTTTTACAATCATAATACATTTTTCCCACAAGTATTCGATTTTACACATTAATAGAGAAAAAATTAAAAAATAATATTTGGGCGTTATGACTGCATCAGGCGCGGTCATAAAGCCCAACAAAAATTGGGCGTTATGTCCCTTCTTTTTTGGGCCTTGTGTCCGCACCTAGATAGGTCATAAGGCCCAAAACAAAATTGGGTGTTATGACCACAGTAAGAGTGGTCATAAGGCCCAAAAAAAAAATTGGGCGTTATGTCCGTTGGGCGTTATGACAGGTCGTCAATTTTTGTATATTTTTGTAGAAGGAAATTGTAATTTTTCGCAAACTATTATCGATAGAGGGTTAATTTTAATTTACATATTTCCACAGATACTATATTTTTGTCAAATTGGATTTTAGTGGAATTAAACTTTTTAGCATCAAGAAGATTTTGGTACCAGAAGCAAGTGTATATGTAGATAAATAGCAACCCCCGTGTAGGAGAGCTACATATATCAAAACTTTAATCGATATTGCTCAGGTAACACATGTCACATGGGCCCAAAATCAGGTTACGAAACCTGCCGGATGTTATTTTTCTAGTTCCACGGTGTCACGCGTGATAGTCACGATCGGATCTAGCTTTAATTCATGGTTGTCGCTCACCCGTTTAGAACGGGAGAGGTAGAGATAGACCCAAATACCAAGACATGGTATTCGCCTCTCTCGTGCCGAAGTGCCATCGAAGACCATCACGGGGACGCTTTTGCAGACATTTTATAGCGCACATAGCTGGCTTTTTTACAAATTGGTTTTGGAAGGTTTTCTAAAAATCAATACATGTGTACAACTCCAGGAGACCTTTGGTAGAAGTGGACTGTATTATTTGTTGAAACTCCCAAATTGTAAACAGTTATAAATGTATGTGTTTTATGTAAAGAGACAGAAAGAAAGTCAAGTGTTGGTTTGTATTTTATATGGAACAGATTTATTGTGTAAGGGTCGCTGCTGCTTACCGCTTTAGTAGGTGAATCCAAAGTGAATTTGCGGTGCACAGCGAACAATAGAAAAACCTTAGAAGAGACAATTCAGCAAAGATACTCGTACAACTGGAAACAGTAAGGACGATGCCATCCCTTTATCCATTTGAGCAAAAGTTTTTGCCTTCGTGGCAAGGAATGGATAAAGGGTTGCCATCTAGACGAAATGCAACAGTGTTGTAGGGAATTAAGGCTTAAAATTAATGGAATTAAGGAACTAATTGAACTTAAGTTATAATTTTAATTCAGGTAAATATAGATACAGATATAACTCAAAATATGTAGTTTTTGAACCTGGGTTCAACAACATGCATGCATTTAAATTTATTTAAATTGGTGGAAATATTACGTTCCAGTTAATCTACAAAGCTATTAATCTTTACAGACCATGAGAATCTCCGTTTCAGCTCATTTCATAATATCGGAAGAGCGAAATTTCATGTCTTGGTATTAAAAAATCTTTGGATCTCGCTCTCCATTACTCCTACATACAGGTAATTCCCCGTTTGTGTGTATTAACTATCTCACGATCATCGCCATTTCAGTCGTTGACCAGTTCCGCGATGTATGGAAAAAAATTGTAGCAATTTTATCAACGAACTCTAATCAGACACTTGATCTGGTAGCAAGGGCGATCAGGAGCCCTTATAATCCCGATTATGACCTTGGTTATATATTATATTATATTATATATTATACTAGCTGAGCCCGGTGCGCTTCGCTGCCCATGTCAAAATTAGCGCTGTAGAAACTGTATTTTATATCCGATCAGTACGAAATTCGGCAGAAAGAGGTTTGTTATTACATGAAGGAATACTGCCAAATTCGGAGAAAATCGGTTCAGATTTAGATATAGTCCCCATATATATGTTACCCCCGATTTGAAATTCAAGCGCTGTAGAAACTGTATTTTATATCCGATCAGTAAGAAATTCGGCAAAAAGAGGTTTCTTACTACATGAAGGAATACCGCAAAATTCGGAGAAAATCGGTTCAGATTTAGATATAGCCCCCATATATATATTACCCCCAATTTGACATGTAAGCGCTGTAGAGACTGTGTTTTATATCCGATCAGTACGAAATTCGACAGAAACAGGTTTCTATTTTACATGAATGAGTATTGAAGGAAAATCGATTCAGATTTATATATAACCTCCATATATATGTTCCTCCAGATTTGGTTACAAAGCGCTATAGAAGTTGTACTTTACTTCCGATCATTACAAAGTTCTCCAGAGAAATGTTTCTCAATTTAGGAACGAATATTGCTTAATTTAGCGATTATCAGTTCAAAATAAGATATACATACCCAGCAAAAAAAAGAGCATCCAAAGAAGCAATAAAAATCCCCAACTTATGATCCGGAAGTTGTTCTAATTTGGATTTTCACCAATGAATTTAACAAGGGGTTGTCGCGCCGGGGAAGTACTTCTTTGTCACCACTTTTGCACAACTCTTTTACAGCACTGTAAGATTTGCTTTTTTAGTGTTGTATTTATTTGATGAATGTATGTCGTTCTTATCAACATCTTTGGGTCCAGAGATTTCATATTTTAAAGGAATACAAACATTGACATAGGGAAGGGAACGTATAAATTATATACTATTGGCCAAAGAGATCAACGATCATATATATGTATGTATGTTTAGGACATTTGAAGATGTCTGTAATATGTATGGTGTAGATGGCTCTTGAAAAGTGTGACCCCATAGTGTAATTAACATTCTCACAAAAAAAAAGTTTTCCGTAGCCCCGGTTCAGAGAGTAGTAAAGTACCACAGTGTGGTACAGTATGTATGGTATGGTATATTTAATTAACATAATTTCTTTTAAAATTATTTAATTATAACCTACACCACACTGTGGTACAATTTATTATGATTTCATGCATTTGTTTCTAACACCAAAAATGAGAAGAGATATATAGAACCATCGTTTATTATACCGATCGACTTAGAATCACTTTCTGAACCGATTTAGCTATGTCAGTTTGTGCATGCATTCTTGTAATCTATGTGCAGGTCACAAATATAGTCCGATCTCAAAGAAATTTTGTACATATCTTTATTTTGGGACAAGACAATTCGTATTGAAATTGAAAGACAATCCGTATTTCTTTCGTCTACGGCGAACGATCAAAAATCTCTCAACTATTTGAATATCAGTTGGAACCAGGTATCGTAATATATATGAATGTACCTTCGATTTAGCTTATACCCTCTATAGAAGATATAATTTCCTTTCGATGTTCATGAAATTTGGTAAAGAGTGTCTTATTTTAACAGTTAATATCTATGTGAACAATATCGGTTCAAATTTACATATAGCCCCACATACTCGCATGGTTGTGTACCTTCTGATTTAGCATCTAAGCTCCATAGAAGTCATATTTTTGGAAAAATTTGGAAAAATTTGTTTTCATGTTTTACATCAGAGCATTATTAAATTTGGCAGAGATTAGTTTATAGAATCAAGAACACTGCGAAATTTGATAAAAAAAATGGATACCCATCAGATAAAGGCCAAATTTAAATACAGACCCATATAGAATTTTGCATCTAAAATAGGTGTCAAACACGATTTTCAAAAATCAAAACAGCAACAAGAGAACAACTACAAAGGTTAAATAGATGAATTCAGTACGTTCTGTCTAATACAATGTGAGTTACGCCTTTTGTTCTTTATCAAAAAACGAGCACTTGATGTTACGTCTTTTTTTTTCTTGAATAAAATCGTGATTTTTTGACGAAAAACGAATTTTCATTTTTTGAGGGTTACGCTCTTGGGCATTTCTGGTGACGCTATATTAAAATTTTTGGAAAGTATAAAGTGTTGTTAATAAATTCAGTTTTTATCGCAATCCGATGTACTACAATTCCAAAATTTAGTCCTTGAAATGACTTTATGTTATTTTAATAGGCTATGAAAAAGTCGACTTGTAGGTCCGATTTATCGACCTAGTCGACTGAAACGAAATTTAATTGATGAAAAAGTCGACTAGCTACCAGAACCATTCAATAATTCTGATATAGCCGCCATATAAATATATATTTCTTCCCTTTAGCACTATAGACGCAGTATTTTACATACATATATATCATAGCCCTCATACATATGTTCCTTCCGATCTGGACTTTTATCACTTCACAAGATTCATTTTACATCCAATCGTTTTAAAATTACGCATTCTTGGGTTAATAATTTATATTCCGAAATTACATTTTGGTTAGTTATTTAGAAGAACTTCATTAAATGCCGAAAAAATGTTCATACTTATGAATTGGAAGTACTTATAATGTTATTCTTTTGGAAGTACTTCTTTTATTTTTTGCTGGGTACACACACACCACATTTAGGAATTATTACAAATTATTATCGCAATGACCCTTATCGCATTGTTAGGGAGATGTAGGGTATTATATAGTCGGCCCCGCCCGACTTTCTGCCTTTCCTTACTGGTATTAGTAATGAATTCACTGAATGAAAAAATACCGAATTCAGTGGAAAGTCCAGAAAGTAGAAATGTATACTTATAAAATTTCCAAATTCTTGTTTCATTGGTCATGCATCACATTATCATATTGCGATTGTATTGGAGTGAGCAGCTGTAATTATCGCATACCGAGCATTTTTGTTCATGTATTTCCTATATAATACTTGCAAGATATATCAAAATATGGGCTGTGCCACGCCCACTGGTCCTATTTCGCCCATTTGTAAGCCAATCACGTAGACTGCTACCAGATACATATACTCAAAATTTCAAAACTCTCGCTAACAAAATGAGCAAGATAATTCAATTTAAAAATTTGGCTTATATGGGCGGTGGCACGCCCATTGGTCAGATCCCGCCAATTTTTGGACCAATCACGTGGACTGTCACCAGATACATATGTACGACATTACAGCACTCTCGCTAACATATTGTGCAAGTTATATCAATTTCAAAATTTGGCTTATATGGGCGGGGCCAAGCCCATTGGTCCGATCCCGCCCATTTTTTGACCAATTACGTAGAATGCCACCAGATACATATACGCAACATTGCAGCACTCCCGCTAGCAAATTGTGCAAGATATCAAAATTTGGTCAATGTGGGCGGGGCCACGCCTATTGGTCCGAAACCGCCCATTTTTGGACCAATCACGTAGATCGCCAACGGATATATATACACAAAATTCCAGGTCTCTCGCTAACAAATTGTGCAAGATATCACATTTTTAAAATTTGTCTTATATGGGCGGTGCCACGCCCATTGGTTCGATCCCGCCCGTTTTTGGATCAATCGCGTGGACTGCCATCAGATACATATGTACAACATTACAACACTCTAACTAACAAATTGTGCAAGATATATCAATTTCAAAATTTGGCTTATATGGGCGGGGCCACGCCCATTGGTCCGGTCCCGCCCATTTTTTGACCAATTACGTAGAATGCCACCAGATACGTATACGCACATTGCAGCACTCCCGCTAGCAAATTGTGCAAGATATCAAAATTTCAAAATTTGGTCTATGTGGGCGGGGCCACGCCCATTGGTCCGAGCCCGCTCATTTTTGGACCAATCACGCAGACTGCCACCATATACATATACACAAAATTCCAGCACTCTCGCTAACATATTGTGCATAATATCAGTCGGACCAATGGGGCCACGCCCATTTTTCGACTAATTGCGAAGACTGCCACCATATACATATACACAAAATTCCAGCACTCTCGCTACCAAATTGTGCAAAATATCTCAATTTCAAAATATGGCTTATATGGGCGGGTCCACGCCTAATGGTCCGAACCCGCCCATTTTTTAAAAAATCACGTGGACTGCTACCAGATACATATACACAACATTGCAGCACGCTCGCTAGCAAATTGTGCAAGATATCGAAATTTCAAAATTTGGTCTATGTGGGCGGGGCCACGCCCATTGAGCCGATCCCGCCCATTTTTGGACCAATCACGTAGACTTTCACCAGATACATATACACAAACTTGCAGAACTCACGCTAATGAATTGTGCAAAATATCTCAATTTCAAAATTTGGCTTATATGGGCGGGGCCACGCCCATTGGTCCGATTCCGCCCATTTTTGGAAAATTCACATGCATACACACGAAATTTCGGCACTCTAGCTAAAAATTTTTCTCAATACCAAAATTTGACCCATATGGGCGGGTCCACGCCCACTTGATATATCGAAAATCCAAGTACCATATTTTCAGCACCCCCAATACATATACATTCTGTGAAAATTTCAAGATGATCGGTCAAGCCGTTTAGACGTCTATACGGAACAAACAAACATACAAACAAACAAACAAACCCACAAACAGACACTCCTTTTATATATATAGATTATCATAGGGAATGGTCCGTCGGGGAGTTTCGTGGTGGTTGTGGTTTAAACTCAAAATAGCGGATAGAGGTTTTCTTCTAGGAGAAGTTGCTTAACAAGCCCTGGCGACCCCATACCAAGAGGTGAAGTGTACGCCCTTACAGATAAGCTTCGAATTGGTACCTGCGGAGTAGATCTCGGATTCCCTGTTGGAAGCTATCACTTCCTACGGAATTTCCTTGATAATTTCAAGGGGCGGCACCACTTTGCAGATGGCGCACCGTGCTTTAAGCCAATTTATGCAGTAAGAAACCCCCCCCCGTTTTTTTGTGTTCTGACATAAATATGAAGTCATGAAAGTCCCCTGCCTCAATTTCATAATTAGAAAACGAATTTGAGACGAATCTGTTGCTTGTCCTCATTTTTTCATTCATTTAATAATCACTTTGTTTCATTTGCGTATTTGTTGTTGTTGCCCTTACTGTTGTTGCTATTGTATTCGTTTCGTTTACGGTTGTCCGAAACATCATTAAAATAATTCACAGAGAATGCCAAAAAGTGCTCTTCATTCTGTTGCGATTATTTTCAGTTGCTGAATTGTCGAGTCCTCTTCTTTGGCTGTGAAAGAGTATTTTCTATTTAAGTTGTTCATTTGTGCTAAAATCCTGAAACTTTTCTGATGCTCAATCTTAGTCTTCCGTTTCCATCCAGTCGGTATCACTTCCTCTCTGTGATGCAAGTTTTTTTGTTCCTTCGATTGGAAGGTACAATGACACAGTGTACGATTGCCATGTTTAGCTGCTTAAGGCCAAAAATGGATATTTTTAAAAAACGATATTTCAAAATCAAAATCTTAAAAGGAAACAAGTGAGGAAGGCTGTCTGAGCTATAAAGCCTCAAGCATATAAGAATTTGCAAAATTTTGGTGACGACCGGTTCGTATTTGAGAACTGGGTTTGGATCACAAGTATATGGCAACAGATAGATTTTAGAAAGTGATTATAAATCGATTTGGGCGTTACAAGCAAATACACGAAGTCATACTATCCTGTATATCAGTGTGGTGTCGGGTATAAAAGCGAAGAACATCTCTCTACAAAATTTCATTAATATCGGTTTTGATCAGAAGAATATATGAACGGAAGGACGATTGATATGTTTAAATTCAAAGAAAATATACTTGGAACCAAAATTTTTAAATATTATATATTTTTGAACAAATATATTTTATTTGCAAAACAAGAAATTTTGTTTGGAACGCATATATTAATATATTACAACAAAATATATTTGCGAACTTACTGTCACAAATAAAATATGTGTTTATAAACAAACAAAGATATTGTTTAAGAATTTATCCAAATTCATTATATTTAAAAAAAAATGTTAAAACTTTGTTGACTTGGGCAATTTTTTATATTATTTTTTCCTCGATTTTGTGTTATACTTTTTGTTTTACAGCACTAATTTTTTTTATAAATAGTCCAATCGTTAATCCATCAATGCTATTCGTCGTAACCCAAAATTATACGATTTAAATTTTTCAAACATATAAAATTTATAAAACACTTAAAACTTTCCTTTAAATTAACGCATCGATACATTGCCAAAATACTTAAATATAAATTAATCATTGTTTGGGAAATATTATTTCCAAATAAAAAAATATTAGGATGAAAACATAATTTTGTTTAGAACAACATCCTCACAAACATATAATATTTGTGAGTGTCAAATATTATATATTTGGAGTGTACCCTAAACATATGTATGTTTCCAGCAAAATATGTTTGGAACAATATACTACAGAAGCGATTTTGTTTCAGCGTGTATGTTAGGTTAGTGTTACCATTGGGACGTAAGGGAAAACATAGGTTTAGGTTAGGGTGGCAGCCGTATTTTTTTATACAAGCTCACATAGACCATTTTAGGTCCCTAGTGTTACCACGGGCTGAAATGCCCCTCATCGAAACAAACCTGTTTTATATACACGCTGAAAAAAAATCGCCTCTGTAGTATATTGTCCCAAACATATTCTGCTTGAAATATATATATTTTTAGGGTGCACTCCAAATATATAATATTTGACACATACAAATATTATATGTTTGGGAGGATGTTGTTCTAAACAAAACTATGTTTACATCCTAATATTTTTTATTTGGATATGTTATTTCCCAAACAAAGATCTATTTGCGTGAATATATATCTATTCTTAAATTGTTATAAGTTTTCACCAATTGAAAGGTATTTTTTAGAAATTTTTAATGTTTGTAAATTTTTCTTTATAATTAAAAATAATAAATTGGAATAGTTAGAAAATAAAAATAAGTGGTTTCAAATAGAATTTAATGCTAAGTATGCCATTTTTAATAAAAAAAAAATAAAAAATTAAAACTAAAATTCGAAAAATTCAGAAAAGTTTTAAAAAAAAATTTAATAAAATATCTTTGGAAACATTCATAAACAATAATTTTATTTCTATTTAAACACATATTTTATTTGAGATAATTAGTTCGCAAATATATTTTATTCTAATATATTAACATATGCCTTCTAAATACATTTTATTGATTTTCAATTAAAATTTATTTGGTCGAAAATATATAATATTTAAAAATTTTTGTTCCAAGTATATTTTCTTTCGATTCAAACATATCAAAAACGGCGATTTTGCCCCGTGTACAAGTTTATCGATAGTACGAATATCGGTACTGGAAAGATCTGTTAGGCTGCCTAGAAAGGCCGACCCCAGTATGGCCAGTCGTCATTTACTCAGAGCGGGGCAGTCGCATAGCAAGTGCTCAATGCTCTCCACTTCTTCCTCATCTCCACAGCTTCTGCAGAAGTCATTGGAGTCAATACCCAATCTTTTGGCGTGTTCGCCGATCAAGCAGTGTCCCGTCAGAACTGATACTAACGTAGACAATCTTTGCCTCTCTAGTGCGAGTAGATATTTTGATCTTGTCAGGTCATACCTTGGCCAGATTTGTCGAGCTACCCTGCAGGTGCCGATTTCTGTCCATCTTTCGTTGGACTGCCTGATTGCCTCTTGCCTAAGCCAAAGCTTGCACGTGGATAGTGGCGCACCAATATAGGTAAATTCTTCGAGAATTTGTAATGTCGTCCCTTTCCTAGCAAGTTCATCGTCTTTGCAGTTCCCCGGGATATCCCTATGCTCAGGCACCCATATGAGGTGTATATTAAACTGCTCAGCCATCTCGTTAAGAGATCTGCGGCAATCGAGGGCTGTTTGTGAATTTAGGGATGTTGCCTTCAGAGAATTGATGGCAGCCTGTCTGTCCGAGTAAATGACAACGCCAGTGTTGGTTACTATATTGCGACTCAGCCACTTGGCTACTTCCCATATTGGCTACTTCCCATTTCCATATTATTTCGGCTTGATAGACACTGCAGGTATCTGGTAGTCTGTGAGCCATATCCAAACTAAGCTCTGCACAGTGTACTCCGAAGCCAAAATTTTCATCAAGCTTCGAACCATCCATGTAAAAGTGGAGATGGTTTCTATTACCTGGTATTCTTCCAACCCATTCATCTCTGGCGGGAATCATAGTGATGTAATTTCTCTCGAAGGTGTACACAGTTGGTATATAGTCCACTCGGTCGGTTGCCATTGCACTACACTTTGATATCCTCATATGACCGTAGTTCTTGTAACTCCACATTGATAGGCAGTTTAATCTTATTGCCGCTTTGGTTGCAACTTCTCTCGCCACATTATTAGTCGGCAGTATATGGAGTAGGGCTTGTAGAGACTCGGTCGCTGTAGTCCTTAAGGCTCCGCTTATGCTCAGGCAGGCTGTTCTCTGAACCTTTGTTAGTAGGTTGGTGATGGTTAGTTTGTCAGTTGCCGTCCACCATATCACAATGCCGTATAACAGTATTGGACAAACAACTGCTACATATTTCCAGTGGACGATTTTAGGAGAGAGGCCCCACCGCGACCCTACAGCCTTTTGCACGAATATAAGGCGATGTTGGCCTTCCTTACACGTTCCAATATGTTAAGGCTTAATAACAGTTTTCTATCGAGAATTATTCCTAAAAATTTTGCACTTTCAGAAAAGACTAGATATGTATGTGGAGGGTCCACATGTGGGAAATTATTCATTCTAGTAAAGAGAACCAATTCTGTCTTGTTTGGATTTACGCCCTGCTTCTGGCCCATCTAGCCAATTTGTTCAGAGACACCTGTAGGATGTCTCTGAGGGCGTTTAAGAATTTCCCACTCACTGTGATTGCCATGTCGTCCGCATATTCCACGACCTTGCAGCCACAACGTTCTATATCTAGCAGGATTTCATTCACCGCTAGGTTCCAAATTAGTGGAGACAGTACTCCTCCTTGTGGGGTCCCTCTGTTTACAAACCTTGTTAGGGTTGTGGACCCAAGACATGCTGTTATGCGTCGTCTGTTGGGCAGTTTCTGAACTAGTCTAATCAAACTAGAGTTAACTTTTAGATGTGACAGTGCCGCAATTACTGCATCTGAGTGAATGTTGTTAAAAGCCCCTTCTATGTCAAGAAATGCCACCATGGTGAATTCCTTGAAATGCAGGGACGATTCGATAGTGCTCACAAGTTCGTGCAGGGCTGATTCTGTAGACTTCCCCATATTGTAAGCATGCTGATTCACCGACAGGAGTTTTGTATCCAGGTTTCTCCTAATGAAATAATCTAAAAGTCTTTCCAGACCTTTCAATAGGAAGGAGGATAGGCTAATTGGTCTGAAGTCTTTTGGCCTAGTGTGTGATATCTTCCAATCATATCATAAGTCAGCGCTAGTCCCACCTATTTATTGTTTGATCCTTTGAACGAATTTGATTGTTTTAAAAAGCTCAAAAGTATGCGGATACCAACATCAACCAAGTTAGCTAACTCCTCAAAGAAATAAGAGCCTAGAGTTGTATGCCACCTTCTAGAGAGAGAGATCGGGGCACAGACGTAGAAGGTGTTCTATTGATTCTTCCTCCACAGCATCTGTAAAAATTCATTATACAACCCTTCAATCTCTCTGCGTGCCGTCCAATAAGACAGTGACCCGCCATGACAGACACGATAAGGAGACGTCCGGTCTCGACAACAATAGCAGTGTGTTGGTGCGTCTGAAGTTTAGGCATTACCACATCAGCCTGGTATGAACGTTACAACTCAAAATATATTTTTTTTTTGATTTGGTCATACATTTCAATATCTATAGGCTGATCCATGATTGGGCTGATTCCTGAGGAAGACAACAATATTTGGCGCACTTCAGAAGTTATGTCATCCCATTCTGCCAAATAGTTACTTTTGTATTGATTATTTAAATCAAATTTATGTGAAATGTCAAATTTTGAGTTGTGACGTTCTTTTTCTAAATGAGCGATATAATTTTCTGCCGTAAGGACACTATCTCTCAAGAAGTGCTTGCAGGTTGCTAGGGGCATTCTCACATATTCCAGTTTCCCTTGAGCGTACAATGTAGTTCCAAGTCTTGCAGGTTAATCTGCTTTACAGTTCCATGGTATGTCCCTGTGGCCCACCACCCATATTAGGTGATTATTCAACTGTTCAACCATCTCCTTAAGAGATCTGCAACAGTCGAGGGCAGTTTTTGAATTCAGGAATATAGTTTCCAGAGACTTGATAGCAGCCTGACTATCAGAGAAAATATTTACACCGACTTTGGTCATAACATTAATACCTCGTTAATAGCTAAGATTACAACTACAGTGATCAGGCAGTTTTTTTTACAAGCGATAGGTCAAGTTCCTCAGAAAAGACACCAAAGCCCACATGGTTATTGAGTTTGGATAAGTTAACGAATGTGTATAAGTTAACGAATCCGCTATGTCCTGGGATACGACCATTCCATTCTGATCTATCAAGTATAAGAGTGAGGTACATCTTGTCAAAGTAATTCACTCTTCAGTCGTAGTGTAATCAATAATGGCCGGAAGGTCAGACGTTCTGTCTATAATGACACCATGTCCGTAGTCATTTCTTGACCATAGTGACAGTTCCCGGAGTCTAATCGCAGTACATGCACACTGCTACTGTCTAGCAGCCATTCGCTGAACCTTGTTTAGAATCGCGTAGAAGGTAGATTTCTGAGCTGTCCACCAGACGACAATGCCGTACAGCATTATCGGTCTGACTACTGCCGTATACAACCAATAAACTATACGCGGGTTCAGACCCCAGCGTTTTCTTATTGCCCTTTTACAGGTATATAGCGCTACCACGACCTTTTTTGCTCTTTCCAAAATTTTGGGTTTGAAGTGCCACTTCCAAGGAGACAGATGTAGCTGTAGTTGGTACCTCATTTCTCCTGGTGAAAGTAACTAGTTCCGTCTTGGTTGGGTTAACACCAAGATCATTTTCGGAAGTGCATCTTGCGGTTGTATGAAGAGCCTGCTGTAGGATGTCCCTAAGAGTATACAGAAACCCTCTAACTGCTATTGCTACGTCATCTGCATAGGCAACAACTCTCACACCCATAATCTCCAGAGAAAGAAGAATATTGTTCATGGAGAGATTCCAAAGGGATGTTAAAGCCGTAACTATAGCGGCTGGATTTATGTTATTGAGGGCTCCCTCTATATCTAAGATAGCTACCATAGTGTATTCCTTAACAGAGAGGAATCCTTCAATGAAGCTGATTAGATCATGCAGGGCGGTTTCGGTGGACTTGCCTTTACTGTAGGCATGCTGTTGAGTGGACAGTAGCCTGTTATAAATTTTAGTCCTAAGGTAACTACCTATTAATCTCTCCAGAGTTTTAAGGCGAAATGACGATAGACTAATTGCCCGGAAATCCTAAGCTTCAGTGTGGGACGGCTTTCCCGCTTTTGGTATGAAAAACAACTTTGATTCCTCTCCTTTTTGTTGGTATGTAGGCCTGATTGATATATCAATCAGCGCAGAAAGTATTGTCGATAATGAAACTTTGAGTTTTAAGGCGAAATGAGGATAGACCAATTGCCCGGAAATCCTAAGCTTCAGTGTGGGACGGCTTTCCCGCTTTTGGGATGAAAAACAACTTTGGTTTCTCTCCCTTTTGTTGCTATGTAGGCGTGAATGATATATCAATCAGCGCAGAAAGTTTTGTCGATAATGAAACTTTGATGTAGATCAGAGAGGTGTCCCTAAACCGTATTTATGCCATTTATTTATTTATATAAACCTACTTGTTTGTTTTAATTTAAAAAAAGTTTTAATTACAAATTGATTTCGTTTCAGCACGAGCCATTATTATGCAGTGCGTCCGATCGAACTTTTGCAAGTTCAACCAGCACCCAAGAATGGGTTTATTCTCCCGCATCTATCAATTCGGAATTCAATGTGAAGGATATATTGCAAAAAAACAGCAGATGGAAAAGATATTCTTTCAAAATATGTATTTCGCCATCAACTCATTAAGTGAGCTGGATCAAATTTCAATAGTTCGAATAATTGTGGACCACTGTATTTTCCACACCATTAAAATGGACGCCAAATCTATGGAAAATATAGGAATGTCCGTAACAAAAGTTTTCCCAACCGAATGCGAGACGACCTATTATGTACCTCGATCTAAAAAGAAGGCTTCTGGTAAATTTTACGACCGGTACTACAACCAAAGGAATAAAAGGAAAAATATTGAAAATCCAGCTTCAGGAAAATTATATAGGTTGAATGATACTGTCGATGACAGTCACTTGGATGTCAGTGAATTCGAGGAGAAAAAAAAATGGTTGGCACACAATTTCCCCAATGATTTACAATCCCATTGGAAAGACACATCAATCCTACGAATGAGGGAAAATAAAGAACCAAGATCAACTTTTCGAACGATTGGCCTAGATACAAAGATCCTAGTGGTTACACATTGATTGACGGAAAAACATATTGTACACTTTAGCCATTAATCAAAGCCTTGTTTTTTCACCAAACCTAATTATAAACATTTGTCAAGTAATTTATTAAATCTAAAAAACATTTCAAATATTGATTTATCAGATTTAGAATAGTATACAAATTTACAGCCCTATTAAAAAAAAACTTTATTGTAGCTTTAAAGTACGCAATACTTATCAAACCCATTTTGTGCAATAAACCTGTAGTAGGACAGCGTATTCAAAATCCCACAATAAAGGTTTAATAACTAAAAGATATCTGATGGGAAATTTGTGTTTGCATCTTTATGTGATTCTTGATTGTCATTTAATAATTAGATATGAAAAAAATCCGGTTACAATTTATCTGGTAATCAAGTGTACTTTTGAAGAAATAAAAATATATATATTTTATAAAAATTATAATATTTTGTTTACCATAAAGCATATGTAAAATAAATTAACACATTTTAATAAAATTATCATTCGTTACGATATATTGTTGCAGACGGCTCGACAGGTATTCGAATAACAAGTTTGTTTACATTTCTTTGACGTCGCTAACATATTAATTTGCCTCAAATAATTTGTGAGCTGTAGAAATTACAATGGAATTGCAAAAAATTAAAGAGAAAGTTGTACAAAAATGATCTTTTCCTGCATGAAAATGGAGGATGCCATGGTAAGTGCATACACATATACATATATATACTACTCCAGCAAAATTGGACGTGGTGAAGTATTACCTGGCAATGGTTCAAATCTTTTCAAAACGCTCGCCATGAGTGGAAGCTGTGATTTCAATTCTTCACCGCTGTCTTGTAACGGGTGATCCAAGTAGAGATAATGTTTTCAATAGCCTTTTTTTTGACAGATCACGTGTGAGTCGTGTCATGCTCTCATGTTATTTTTGTTAAGTATTGTTTGGCATTTCATCATGGAAAGACATACGACTGAACAACGCTTACAAATCGTTCAACTTTATTACGAAAATTCACGTTATGTGAGGAATGTGTTTCGTGCACTTCGCTCAACTTATGGTCAACATAATGGGCCTACTGAGCGTACTATTCGCAACACCATCACACATCTTGAGACCCAGCATTCATTATTGGATAACATTCGACCGAATAGACCACGTCCAGCACGCAGTGAAGAAAATGTAGCGGCCGTAGCTGAGAGTGTACACGTGGATAGTCGATTCGGCGCCGTTCGCAGCAACTCGGCCTGACGTATGGAACGACTTGGCGCATTTTACGTCCAGATCTTAAATTGAAAGCATACAAAATACAGCTTGTGCAAGAACTGAATCCGCCCGACCTTCCCAGCGACATCGCTTCGCTCTATGGGCTCTTGAAAAGTTCCAAGAAGATCCGACGTTTTCGAGCCAAATTTTGTTCAGCGATGAGGCCCATTTCTGGCTCAATGGGTATGTAAACAAGCAAAATTGTTGCATTTGGGACGAAGAGCAACCTGAAGAGATTCAGTTATCGTGCCATGATAACCGACTATATGATGCCTGAAATTGAAGCTCGTGATCTCGCCAACATTTGGTTTGAACAAAACGGCACCACTGCCCACACATCGCATCAATCAATGGATTTATTGAGAGAACACTTCGGTGAGCAGATAATTTCACGTTTTGGGCCGGTCGATTTACTTTGTTTTTTGCTTCTCCTGAAAAAGCATGAACATGTGGGTTACGTTATTTTGGATTTCAGGTGACGAAATGCTTTATTAATCACATTACATATACTTTATCAACCTACATATTTAATATTTAATAGGGCAAGAAATGAAATCCAGTTTTTCAGAAAAATATAATCGCATATAATTTTAAGATCACTTAACTGTTACTATGTAGTATATTGACAAAATTGAAAAATTTTCGTTACCTTGTAAAACACTCCCAAATAATTCTAGATTCGGTTACAATCTTGCTGGCGACCTTTGATGGCCGCACTCAAGGGAATAGAAGTATTCAATGCCACGGCGCACAGTGGCTCAGAATCGTTTTTTACTGGCCAAAACTCTGTAACTTTGTAACAGATAGAAATATTTTAGTATTTTGTTTTTGTTCGACAGGTAACTCCTTAAGCTTTTCGCCAGTTTTTATTTCAATAAAATCGTGTCAGCAGTTATTGAAGAATTCAAGGTCAAAGTTGAACTTTTGAATTTTTTTAAATATTTAGCATGAAAATGTGGGGTTCTGTTTTGATCTTCTTTATTTATTAAAAGAATGTCATACGATAAATAAACCATTTTAATAACTAATTTTGTAAAATTAAAAAAAAAATTCGACAAAAAAAATTCCTCGATTTTTAAAAAAACACCTTGCATAGCAAACTTTTTTTATATTTTGTATTTGAACAACATTAAGGGAAAGCATTTATTTTTTACTTATACGAGTATATGTAACAAAAACAGTAAATTATAATTTTTATTCGTTCGATTGAAAAATTTCCTGTAAATATTCCATATTTTGTTTCGTATTATTCCTGTCTTGCATCTTCATCTAAGTCCCGATGTTCTACTTTCCATTAATTTCGAATGCTGGAGATGAGGGGATCTGACGTTGCCAACAAAATATAAAGTAGATCTTCATTTGTACAATTTCGAGATATTTTCCTGGAATTGTGCTCTCTATGAAACCTGTAATCCTTATTTCTTTTTTCCTGGGCTTCCTCTGATAGATCTCCGATTGGTACCAAATGATACTTAATGCTTAATCACCTCCATGATAAAGAACTGTTGCAGACATATTTCTCCATGAATATTTGGTATTATGTATTCGTGCAGTTTCCTTGGTATATTCATTAAATTTTTTTGGCACGCAGGTACATCGATAATTGTTTTAAATCTTGAAATGAGATTTATATCAACACAAGTTATTTCAGATGCATTTTCGAGATCAGAAAAAACCCGCTTGCTGCATTCCCATCATTGGTATTGCCTGATCCTTGTTTTGGTTGGTCTATAATCAACCCACATTTGAGAAAATTATCCTGAACATGTTTCTTTTTTAAATTTCTTAAATCCTTGTTGGTGTCATTGTTTCTTATTGATCCTGTAGGTCCAAAATCCAAATCACAACTGATTTTAAGTATGTGTTCCATAAATCGTATTCTTGTATGTAATGGCTATAATCCAAATTCATATGCATCAGTATTATTTACTGATTTTTTCGGGACTTGGTTTAATTTGCTTGATGTAGATTGATATACGAGTATAATGCAGCTGGATGAAGCCTTTGTGTCAGTCAAAGCCTCGCCAACATTTCCATCTATCATCGTTAGCACTTATTGGTAGTTAACTTCAATTGTCTGGCCTTCAATTTCTACTTCTAATGGCTGCAGTCTTGTAATTTGGGTTTTTATATGATTGACTTCTTTTTTAATGGTATCATGAGTTTCTTTTTTAAATTCAAATTTGATTGGTCTGCAGTATTTTGTAGAAGATGGTGTTTGATTTTTCCAAATATCCTTTGTCTGCATCGTACTGGTCGAAGGTTCCGAGTCTTCGATAAATATATAGTACCTGTGGAAATATGTTATAACAAACCACGTGTAAACAGTACAGTAATGCTTTTGGCAATTTCTCAAAGAGTACTATCCTACCTACGTAACATTAACCCTCTATTGATAATAGTTTGCGAGAAATGACAATTTCCTTCTACAAATATACGACAATTACGTTTTTTTTTTTTTCAAAATTATATAAAATATTTGATTTCAGCAGCACACCACGCCCACAATAATAAATATTTTGATCAAATTTGTTGGCTACCCTAGTCTCAATATGTTTGCTATTGAACGGCATTAAAATTTTAGAAATCGGTGATGACAAAAAATTTGACTTTTGGCCAGTAAAATTCAATTCTGAGCCACAGTGCGGCGGTATTTCTTTGCTCCTCGGCTTTAGTTTAGGACATACGGCTTGTAGCGAGTCATTTCGAGTCGCAGTGACTCGTTCTGCTGTTTCTGCTATATCGCGGATAGTTGAATATGTGCCTAAATTTTTCCCAATTAGCCTTCTTAATATTGGGTGGGAAAACGATATTAGGAGGATCCGCATTCATGCAGAAGCTAATGTATCTATGGTCGGGAAAGCTATGAACCTTCCAATCAGAAATCCTTCCACTTAAATTCTTGGAAACAGGGGTGACATCGAGCACTTCTTGTCTGTTTCTAGTAATGAAGGTAGGTTCATGCCCACTATTACAAATCACAAGGTTACTAATAATATATTCGATAAGTAATTCGCTCCTTTCGTTGATGTCAGTGCTATATCACATATGATGGTGTGATTTGACATCACTACACACAATTAGGCCTTTGTTCTTTTCGTTTGCCGCTCCTCATTTCATTAAGATCGGCCCAAGTTTGCGAGTTTTTTTAACAAAAGAATATTTGTAAGCACCCATCTCGTCTCATTTTAGGCGCTACAATTTACTACCCTCTACCAACATTCAGTAATGTAGGACATAAGAAAGACATAATCGCCCACTGTGCTATTAAACAAAACAATCTGTAACAGAGTACGTACTTCGTTTTCGCTAGCCAGCCTGTCTTCAGCATCATGATGACGACAACGTTCTTGACGATGATGACAAATAAGACACAAATTAAATAGAAATGGTTTAAGACATGTCATCCCAGTATGACCATCACCATCACCACCACCACTACCAACCATCACCAGTCTTCCCTCAGTCGCCGCAGTACATCTCGTTTCCTGTACAATCTTAAGGATATGCTGCAGCAGGACATAAATGTTGTTTTTGTTGTCATCGTTGTCGTCAGTCACATAGATTTCTTGTAAACCAAAACTAAGAATATGAACTGACACTGGCCCTCGCGACTATCCTTCGTTGTTCGTGTTTTGTTATTCTTCTGTTCGAATGCAATATTTTTAATGCTGCAGGCGTTAGGGATAAATCAAGACTACTTCTCATACAGCATCAGGTTATTGTAGTGGGCGGAATAACTATATACTCGCTTTACAGGAGATGGAGTATATATCGTTGGCTACAAATAAATATAACATATCGAAGGAGTGATCTTCGATCCAATATATGCGGTAATCTGTTTCAGGAAATTTTAAACCATATCAACTATGCCGTTTGTCCTTCTCATAGAGGGGAATTTTCAAAACAAAGGGGCAGAAGACTGCCGTTTGCTTAACCGGTGAAAGTATTAATGTAAAACTTGACAAACTTATTGAAGAGGTCCAGGCGAGCTATAAGGCCGGGCGGAGCTATAAGGCCTCAAGAGGCAAACTATTAATCGAATATACACCGAGGAAAATAAGTGGTTGGAATTCGATTGTAACAATAAAAAAATAGAACTAGCAACAACAAGTATATTGCCTACACCGTGTGTCGGTTGTATTTATATATAAATAGTTGAAACAACAATAATAACATGGATACGATCAAATAAAAATGCTTGCAACTACATCGATGGTTGTATCAATCGAATTAAGATTGTTTTTTCATTGACACTATGTTAGTTGTGGTAACCATTTTTAAACTTTCATTATAGTACCATATGATCGATTTTTGGTTGTGACAACCAATGTTTTATTCTTAACAACAGAAATTGTATTAATAGACCAAAGATTAATTGTTACTACCACCGAAAAAATATCAATAAATAATCGTTTTTTGGTTATCCCAATAATTTCCCAAATTTAGAATAATTAAATGTATTTTGGGTAATACAACCGAAAGATTGGTTGCTGTTCTTTTGCTGATACATGACAAACAAAAAATTAAATTACTCGACCTAAATAAATCTTTAACATTTTGTTCAAGAACGGTATATGTAGTCAAAAATAATCTCGTGTGAATAATAATGTGTGAAATGCAGAATATGTTGTGCAAAATGTTTTACATAAATAAAAAATAAAAGCAACAATCATAAAATTGAAAGCTCAGGGTAAAGCGATATTTGCATAAAAGTTTTGTGTTTTTTTTTCGTATACTAAAATTTGTGTCAAATATTTCGACACCTCATAATAGTGATGAATTTGTAATATGGTATTTTTAATTTTGTTATGAATTGTTTGGTTTTTTGCTCAATAAATAAAAGGAAGGATTTCTGATTGGAACGTTTTGAACGCTCATACCTTTCCGATATATATATTAGCTTCTGCAACGCCTCGTAATTCAGTCTTCCCACCCAATATTAGGAAGGTCATTTGGGGAAATTTAGACCAGTATTCAACAGGTATCTTCCAAGGAGACCTGAGAGGAAGATGCAAACTATCGGGTATATAGAAGAAACTGCAACTCTTAATGACTTGCTACAAGCCGCATGTCCCAAACTAAAGCCAAGTGGCAAACAAGGACCACCATGGTGGTCGTCTCAAATAGTGATGCTGAGGAAGTGCTGCAGGAATCTCTTTAATAAGGCAAAGGCCACCAGAGCCCCACAGGACTGGGATACCTACACACAGAATAGAGTTTGGTTGCCTCAACCGAATTATTTGCCAACCGAATTTTGGTTGTTCTGTCTGATATCATGCGATTCCATCAGAACAACCAATATTTTGGTTGTGGTATACTTCTGCTTCCATGTTGACAACAATCATATTTGGTTGCGACAACTACGAAAATGGTGGCTTAAATTATCTGTTGCAGTTGCCACAACCAACAGTTTTAAAAAATTGGTTGTTCTGACAATTTGTCAGTCATATACTACAGGCAATTAATTAAAAACAGTTTTCATTAATTTTTACTTTATTTATTGAACAAAAAACAAAACAATTCATAACAAAATTAAAAATCCCATATTACAAATTCATCACTATTATGAGATGTTACACACATTTTAAGACACGAAAAAAAAACACAAAACTTTTATGCAAATATCGCTTAACCCTGTGCTTTCGATTTCATGATTGCTACTTTTATTTTTATACCCTACACCACTCTGTGGTACAGGGTATTATAAGTTTGTTTCACGGCAGATGTTTGTAACACCTGAAACTAACACAGCTAGACCCACCTTAAAGTATACCGATCGACTCAGAATCACTAGCTGAGTCGATTTAAGCATGTCCGTCCGTCCGTCCGTCCGCCTGTGGATGTAAAGTTGTTCGTCGACTACAGGTCGCAATTTCACTCCGATCGTTCTGAAATTTTGCAGTTTAGAGTATTTCGCAGCTGTTAAGATCGCTATTGAATTTGGTTGAAATCGGTTCAGATTTAGATATAGCTCCCATACATCTTTCGTCCGATTTGGCCCTTTAGTCCTATAGAAGCTGTATTTTACATCCAATCGTTTTGAAATTTAGAATGGTAGAGTTTCTTGATCCATTAACCAACATTGCCGAATTTGAAGAAAATCGGTTAAGATTTAGCTATAGCTCCCATATATATGTTTCGTCCGATTTTCCTCTTTAGTCCTGTAGAAGCTGTATTTTACATCCAATCATTTTGAAATTTAGAATGGTAGAGTTTCTTGATCCATGAACCAACATTGCCGAATTTGAAGAAAATCGGTTAAGATTTAGCTATAGCTCCCATATATATGTTTCGTCCGATTTGGCCCTTTAGTCCTATAGAAGCTGTATTTTACATCCAATCGTTTTGAAATTTAGAATGGTAGAGTTTCTTGATCCATTAACCAACATTGCCGAATTTGAAGAAAATCGGTTAAGATTTAGCTATAGCTCCCATATATATGTTTCGTCCGATTTTCCTCTTTAGTCCTGTAGAAGCTGTATTGTACATCCAATCATTTTGAAATTTAGAATGGTAGAGTTTCTTGATCCATGAACCAACATTGCCGAATTTGAAGAAAATCGGTTAAGATTTAGCTATAGCTCCCATATATATGTTTCGTCCGATTTGGCCTTTTAGTTCTAAAGAAGCTGTATTTTACATCCAATCATTTTGAAATTTAGAATGGTAGAGTTTCTTGATCCATGAACCAACATTGCCGAATTTGAAGAAAATCGGTTAAGATTTAGCTATAGCTCCCATATATATGTTTCGTCCGATTTGGCCCTTTAGTCCTATAGAAGCTGTATTTTACATCCAATCGTTTTGAAATTTAGAATGGTAGAGTTTCTTGATCCATTAACCAACATTGCCGAATTTGAAGAAAATCGGTTAAGATTTAGCTATAGCTCCCATATATATGTTTCGTCCGATTTTCCTCTTTAGTCCTGTAGAAGCTGTATTTTACATCCAATCATTTTGAAATTTAGAATGGTAGAGTTTCTTGATCCATGAACCAACACTACCTAATTTGAAGAAAATCGGTTAAGATTTAGCTATAGCTCCCATATATATGTTTCGTCCGATTTGGACCTTTAGTCCTATAAAAGCTGTATTTTACATGCAATCGTTTTGAAATTTAGAATGGTAGAGTTTCTTGATCCTTGAACCAACATTGCCGAATTTGAAGAAAATCGGTTAAGATTTAGCTATAGCTCCCATATATATGTTTCGTCCGATTTTCCTCTTTAGTCCTGTAGAAGCTGTATTTTACATCCAATCATTTTGAAATTTAGAATGGTAGAGTTTCTTGATCCATGAACCAACACTACCGAATTTGAAGAAAATCGGTTAAGATTTAGCTATAGCTCCCATATATATGTTTCGTCCCATTTGGCCCTTTAGTTCTATAGAAGCTGTATTTTACATCCAATCGTTTTGAAATTTAGAATGGTAGAGTTTCTTGATCCATGAACCAACATTGCCGAATTTGAAAATCGGTTAAGATTTAGCTATAGCTCCCATATATATGTTTCGTCCGATTTGGCCCTTTAGTTCTATAGAAGCTGTATTTTACATCCAATCGTTTTGAAATTTAGAATAAACAATTTATACATGAACTACAAAATTTATATTTCAGAGTTATTCAATATTACGAGAGTGGTGTAGGGTATTATATAGTCGGCCCCGCCCGACTTTAGCCTTTCCTTACTGGTTTATTTATGTAAAACATTTTGCACAATATATTCTGCATTCCACACATTATTATCCACACGAGATTATTTTTGATTACCTATACCGTCCTTGAACAAAATGTTGAAGATTTTTTTATGTCGAGTAATTTTATTTTTTGTTTCTCATGTATCAGCAAAAGAACAGCAACCAATCTTTCGGTTGTATTTCCCAAAATACATTTAATTATTCTAAATTTGTTGCTAGTACTATTTTTTTATTGGTACAATCGAATTCCAACCAATTATTTTCCTGGGTGTACAACGAAGAAGCGGTCCAAAAAAAGAGTTGAGAAAGGTTGAAAATAAATAATTTACGGACAATGTTTTCCTCAACACCTTGTACTATTGGGAATTTATATCAAGGAAGAGGATAGTTATTGGACTACGTAAAGTGAGGAATCGCTGGGCGTGCTCCTAGATACACATTTCCCAGACAATTCTGCAGAGGCATTGAATACTGAATAAGGGGCTGTTCTGTCCCCTCGGCTATGGAATCTCTCCATGAACAATATTCTGCTTTTTCTGGAGATGATGAGTGTGAAGGTTATTGATTATGTAGATGATGTGCCAATAGCTGTTAGAGGGATGTTTTCGAGTACTCTCATAGATATCCTACAGCTGGCCCTTCATGCAACCCGCAAGATGGGCGGGCTTCCGATAATGGTTTTTGGCGTTAACTTGACCCAGACTGAATTAGTTATTTTTACCAGGAGAAATAAGGCACCACCTGTCTCCTTGGGGGTATTCAAATTACCATCTCTGAAAGCACAAAATACCTATTTATAATAACATTTTATTGGACTGGAAGTTGAACTTTAAACCCAACATTCTGGGAAGAGCAATGAAGGCTGTGGTAGCGCTATATATACATGTAAAAGGGCAATAGGACAATGCTGTACTGCAGTGTCGTCTGTATGACAGCTCTGCAGAAATTTACCTTCTGCGCGATACTAAACTAAGTTACGCGAATGGCTCCTATACGTTCCACTGGACCGCTGAAAACGACACCAACTGATAAACTAAATGTTATACTAAATTAAATACCGCTTGTCATTACATATAGCAATACAATATGCCGCATGTACTGGCTAGGGACATAGTGTCATTCTAGACACAATGCCTGACCTTCCGGTCATTGTTGATTACCCTATGACTGAACCACTTTTTGACAAGAAGTATTTCTCGTATCCTCATAGATGAGAAAGGAATGATCGCATCTCAGGACATAGCAGATTTGTTAACTTCTACTTATATACCTACCGTTCCAAACTCAAACATCAAGTCGGCTTTGCAGTCTTTTCTAAGGAACTAAAGCTATCCATTGCAAAATGACTGCCTGATCACTGTAGTGTTTACAAGGCAGAAATCTTAGCTATTAGAGAGGTAGTGCAATGGCTGAAAATTAATGTTCTGACTAAAGTCGTTGACGTTATCAATAATTGATGTGATAGTCAGACTGCTATACTGTCACTGCAACCTGTTTTCCTAAATATAAATAGAAACTACCATCGACTGTCGCAGATATCTTAACGAGATGGCTGAACAGTTCAATATTCCCTTGATTTGGGCGCAGGGCCACAGGAACATGTTAGGGAACTGCACAGCAGATTAACATGGAAGACTAGGAACTAACACACATCGTGGTCCAGGGGAATATCAGTAGTTGGCCCAATACTATTGTACGGCATCGTGGTGTGATGGAAGGCAACTGATAAGCGATACGCCAAAGCATAAGCGGAGCTTTAATAACTACGACTATGCGACAGGGTCTCTACAAGTACTACTACATCTTCTACTGTTGATTGATATTGTGGCTAGAGATGTTACAACCAGAGAGGCATTTAGATTATAATGTCAATATCAATGCACAGGTACCACAATTACGGCCACATGAGAATATCACACAGTAGCGCAATGGTAACCGAGTGAGTGTACCACCAAGATACCTGCCTAAGAATACCAGGAAACAGGAATTATCTCCACTTCTATACAGATGATTCGTAGCTTGCTGAAAAGGTTGGCTTCGGATTACACTGTAAATAACTTAGTCTTGTTATAGCTCACAGACTATCAGATTCCTGTAGTGTCTATCAGAGCGAAATAATGGATATAAGGGAAGTCGCGAGAAGTACCTGGTCTAGGGATATGCTGGGGAACTGCAAAGCCGATGAACTTGCTTGGAAAGGGACGACATTACAAATTCTCGAAGAACTTACATATATTGGTGCGCTACTGTCCACATGCAAGCTTTGGCTTAGGCAAGAGGCAGTCAGGTAGTTCAATGAGAGATGGATAGAAATCGACAGCTGTAGGAAACCTAGAAAAATTATGTAAGAGTAAGGAGGTCAAAATATTTCTTCGTGCCAGAGATGAAAGGACTGTCTACGTTATTGTCAGTTCTGTAGGGACATTGCCTGATCGCCGAAGACGCCAGGAGGTTGCGAATTGAGTCGAATGACTTCTGCAGAAGCTATGGTGATGAAGAGGAAGATCACCTGCTTTGTTACTGTTCCGCATTGAGTGGGGGATCGACGAATCCTATAGTTCCCATCTATTCCCATGATGGGGACTGGACAGTGATTCCAGATGGGTCACCAGTCCGTGATTTTCTAACTGGTAGTATCTTCGGCTACGCAGTCTGACTAGAGTACTTATTCTGGTACCACGGGAGTCTGGAACGCAGGTTCTGGCCTAACTATTGGACAAAATCGCTGGCAGAGAATAGTCTCGGATGCTGAGTAGCAAACCGGGTGGCATGCCTCATATAATGGTAAGGAGTATAAGATGGGCTCCGCTCCTAACCAAGGAAGAGGGCAAAAGCTTCCAGAAACACGGAATTGCTTGGTACTCAGGCACATTGAGCATGGGAGCGATGGTCGACGCATATATCTTGCTGGTACCGATGTACGTATTATTGATAAGTTTGTGTTTGAAACCGGTTGGTTCCGATGAGGGGGCCTCAATTGGCCTATGTGAGCTGGTAACTCCGGCTGCCACCCTAACCTAATGAATCACTTTTTGAGTCGATTACGCCATGTTAAAAGTGCTGGTGTAAAATATTATACGACATTTACGACAATTTTCATAGATGTTCCTATTATAAAGGGCTTTCCATTAAGGACATAACAATTTTATATATTAATAAAACACAGAATATTTAAGACATAAAGTTAAAATTTATTTCAGGTGTAGTGCAAATGTTACATTTTAACAATGAAATTCGATATCGGTCATATGACCACCGCGAGCGAGCTCGTCTACAGCGACCTATTCTTTGGACCCAATTTTCCACCACTCTTGCACGCATTTCGACCGGAACGTTGGAAATTTCGCGTTGGATGTTGTCTCTGAGCTCGTCTAAAGTTGTTGGCTTGTTGGCATAGACCGATGACTTGATGTGGTCCCACAAAAAATAAATCCAATGGCGTTCAATCGCATGAACGAGGTGACCATTCGACCGGAGCATTTCTCGATATAACACGTTCACCGAATTTGCTTGTCATTAAATCGATTGTAATGCGCGATGTGTGGCTAGTGGCACCGTCTTGTTGAAACCACATATCGGCGATATCAAGCTCATCCAATTCTGGCCAAAAATAATTTAACATGACGATTGCTTTCATCGACGAAAAATACGGCCCAATCACACCTTCGGCATGAAAACCGCACCACACAGTAAGGTTTTGCGGATGCGATTGTGTCTCTTGAAGCATGTGGGTTTGTTGTGTCCAGTAACGCATATTTTGTTTATTGACAAAACCACACAGCCAGAAATGAGCTTCATCGCTGAAGATGATTACTACGGCCGAAAATTGGAGTAAGCTCTCTTAAAGTTGCGACCACCGGCTCAGAATTTCGGTAGTAATTTTTAATGAGTTCCAAACGTTGCACGTTATGAACTTTACCATGATTCAAATGTTGACTTCGACTAACGTTTTGCGTTGACATAAAGATACGAAATTGTTATGTCCCTATTGGAAAAAACGAAATATCTTAGTTTTTTTCTTATATATCGATCTTAGCTTTTATATATTCCGCATATAAAGTCTCCAACGATGCGAGTTATGTTTGTCCTAAAGGCACATTTTACCATCCGGCTGCATTCTTAGCTAAAATGACCCATATTCATCCATGCTTTGATATAGCCCACACGTAACGGTGTCTTCGGATTTGACTTATCAATGACCTAGCATCCGCATTTGTCAAACGATCTGGCTGACATTTAAATTTGATATAGCCTAAAATCTTTTCTAGTAAAAATGTAACCTTCTCATTAGACTTCTTGATACTCTAGAGAAGAAATTTTTCAACCGATCTGTATGAAATTTAAGCATTTTTATTTTCTATAGCATTAGGTTTAGGTTAGGGTGGCAGCCGTATTTTTTTACAAGCTCACACAGACCTGTTTAGGTCCCTAGTGTTACCACGGGCTGAAATGCCCCTCATCGAAACAAACCTGTTTGATATACAAATTTATGAATAGTACGAATATCGGTACTGAAAAGATCTGTTAGGCTGCCTAGAAAGGCCGACCCCAGTATGTCCAGTCGTCGTTTACTCAGAGCGGGGCAGTCGCATAGCAAGTGCTCAATGCTCTCCACTTCTTCCTCATCTCCACAGCTTCTGCAGAAGTCACTGCAGTCAATACCCAATCTTTTGGCGTGTTCGCCAATCAAGCAGTGTTCCGTCAGAACTGATACTAACGTAGACAATCTTTGCCTCTCTAGTACAGTTCCCCGGGATATCCATATGCTCAGGCACCCATATGAGGTGTATATTAAACTGCTCAGCCATCTCGTTAAGAGATCTGCGGCAGTCGAGGGCTGTTTGTGAATTTAGGGATATTGCCTCCAGAGAATTGATGACAGCCTGGCTGTACGAGTAAATGACAACGCCAGTGTTGGTTACTATGTTGCGACTCAGCCACTTGGCGTCTTCCCATATTGCCATTATTTTGGCTTGATAGATACTGCAGGTATCTGGTAGTCTGTGAGCTATATCCAAACTAAGTTCTTCACAGTGTACTCCGAAGCCAGCCTTTGTAAAAGTGGAGATGGTTTATATTACCTGGTATTCTGCCAACCCATTCATCTCTGGCAGGAATCATAGTGATGTAATTTCTCTCGAAGGTGTACACAGTTGCTATATAGTCCACTCGGTCGGTACCATAGTTCTTGTACCTCCACATTGATAGGCAGTTTAATCTTATTGCCGCTTTGGTTGCAACTTCTCTCGTCACAATATTAATCGGCAGTATATGGAGTAGGGCTTGTAGAGACTAGGTCGCTGTAGTCCTTAAGTCTCCGCTTATGCTCAGGCAGGCTGTTCTATGAACCTTTGTTAGTAGGTTGGTGATGGTTAGTTTGTCAGTTGCCGTCCACCATACCACAATTCCGTATAACAGTATTGGAAGAACTACTGCTATATATATCCAGTGGAAGATTTTAGGAGAGTGGCCCCAACGCGAACCCTACAGCCTATATGCAGGAATATAAGGCGACGTTAGCCTTCCTTACACGTTCCCATACGTTAAGTCTAAATAAGAGTTTTCTATCTAGAATTATTCCTAAAAAGTTTGCACTTTCAGAAAAGACTAGATCTGTTCCATTTATCCGAGGTGGAGGGTCCACATGTGGGACATTATTCATCCTAGTAAAGAGAACCAATTCTGTCTTGTGTGGGTTTATGCCCAAACCGCTGCTTCTGGCCCATCTAGCCAATTTGTTCAGAGCCACCTGTAGAATGTCTCGGAGGATGTTTTCGAATTTGCCACTCACTGCATTGCCACGTCGTCCGCATATGCCACGACCTTGCAGCCACAACGTTCTTGATCTAGCAGGATTTCATTCACCGCTAGGTTCAAAATTAGTGGAAACAGTACTCCTCCTTGTGGGGTCCCTCTGTTGTTAGAGTCGTGGACTCAAGACATGCTGTTATGCGTCTTCTGTTGAGCAGACTTTGAATTAGTCTAATCAAACTAGAGTTAACTGTTAGATGTAACAGTGCCGCAATTACTGCATCTGAGTGAATGTTGTTAAAAGCCCCTTCTATGTCAAGAAATGCCACCAGGGTGAATTCCTTGAAATGCAGGGACAATTCGATAGTGCTCACTAGTTCGTGCAGGGCTGATTCTGTAGACTTCCCCTTATTGTAAGCATGTTAGTTCACCGACAGTTTATATTGCATTGTTCCTATTGAAAATTGGCATATCGGTCCATACTTTTAAATAGCTGTCATATAAAGTCTCTCCCGCTTTGACTTCTTGACGCCCTCACTCAGAATTATAGAATTATTAATTTGTGTATTATTTATCGCATAAAATCGTTCCCAGTGGAAATGTGGAATATTGGTGCGATTTTAGATATGACTCCCATATAAACACAAAGAACAATTTTTTTCTCGGCGGTCTAGAGAACACATATTCAACCGTTCTATTTGAAATTAAAATGTTTTTTTTTTGAAAATTATTCTTAGTAAAAAAGGGGTAATGTATACGTATTCAAAATTTTCTTCTTTAACTGGCTCTACAAATTAATATAAATGAAATGAAATCATTAAACTGTTACAGCTAAATTATTTTAAAGTTAAGTATGGACTGTACGTATTTAAATCTTAATATTGTTGGATTTAAATCAATATCACTGCCTTTAAAAGTCCATTGCATGTAGTCGGAAGATTTGGTTTTACTCCACCAGTCCTAAATCAATTCCCATTTACTGTGTGTAGATGCACAATCTTGGAGAGAAAAAAACTTTTCAAAAGTAGTAGTAGTGACGATGCATAAATTGAAAACAACCAGGAATTGGAAAAAGAAAAACTTGAAATACTTTCCTCACTTATTTTGTTCACTTTCTGTGCCATCCTCCCTCCACCCCAGCCGTAAACGACATAAAGAACTTGCGAGAAAAACATTAATAGATGACGAAATGTTGAAAACATTTTCGCCGATAACAAAAAAAAAAATAAATATAAATACAAAAAACTAAAAAAGGAAAACGGAAAATATATATAAATATGTATAAAAACTAGAAAATTACCAAACAAAAAACAGATGTACAGGGAGGGGACTGCAGTGGAGTAATTTGGCCACATTTCATGTTCAGCAATGCGAATGGCTAAATAAATTTAGAAGTTTCAGTTGCTGTGTTTAAATTTCAACAATTGGCTATTTCCTGGATTTAATGTCAGTTATCTGATTATTTATTGGGAGGGGCTGCAGAAATATTTAGAAATTGAATATTGATATAATGGACCTTATACTCGTACTTTTTTCTGTTAACAGTTTTGAAATTCGTTATATGAGCAGATAATAGGAAAGCTATTATCACGGGGTCCTGTCAAGACCCTCATTTAAGTGTAGGAAGAACGAAATCATTAGCTAGGGTCGAAAAGTGTAATACTTCGAGTGACAAGTATGAGAAGAATTTCAAAAAAGTCCTCAACTCTAAACTTATGTACGCACGAATGACATGGTCGATCTGGGCAAATAAGTCGATCATATCACGACTACGTTCAATAACTACCTTGAAGAAGTCTGCCCAAAACCAAGGTACAAATGTAAATCTAAACCACATTGGTGGACTTCTGAGCTAAAGGATAGCAAGAAGAACTTCCACATGCTATTCAACAGCACCAAATATACTGGGGCCTTCAATGACTGGGATGCGTATAAAGAGCAACCCAAAGTCTATAAGAAGGAGCTTAGAAAAACACAAAGGAGTTTTTGGCAAACCTTCTGTGGAGAAGTGTAAAAGGTATCAGATGCCGCAAGGCTGCGCACGATATTATCCATTGCACCCCCTGTACAGTGGGTTATTTGTAGGATGGGACAAATATCTGTACAAAAAACAGCCAGCAGTCACTAAATGTACTGCTCGACAAACATTTCCCAGGGAACTAACAGAACCCGAGGATCAGCAGGACCAACAATAGATCGAGTGGACTGCTAGCGTCGCTAGCTTGTTGAATGAGAAACCCAGAATAAGCTGGGTTATTAATAACATTGAGCCCTTTGAATCTCTCGAAGAGGTGATCACAATTGGCCACCGAAATCCTGTGACTTAACACCTTGTGACTTCTTTATTTGGGGCCACGTGAAAGATAAGGCATACGCCAACAGCCCAGCGTCGATTCAAGACCTCAAAGATAGAATTCGTGAGGCTATCGAGGACATAGGGCAGCCACTTTGCGATTTGGTTATGGAAAATTTGATGAAAAGGATATGGTCCTGTAAGCGTGGTCGTGGTGGCCATTTGGATGATGTTGTTTTTCATTATTAACGGCATACCTTCCTCTTTATTATGAAATAAACATCCGATCATTTATCTCAAAAAATGACATTCGAATGGCGTCGAAGCTTGATGAAATGGTTGGCTTCGAATTACACTGTTAATAGCTTAGTCTGAGTATAGCTCACATACTATCATACCAGGGACGTATACATAGGCATAAACTGTTTACAATTTTCAAAAACACGAAAAATATTTGGAAGGCCGTTAAAAAAAACAATACAAAGCGTAAAAAATGGTAACAGTAAAAGTAATAAAAACTAAAAATAACAAAAGTACATGGTTTCCTCGCTAAAACTTTTTAAATTATGCATCGATTTCCTTGGGAATGGTCTCAATTTATTCACAAACTTGCAGAGTTTACGATAAAATCACAAAAATATGACAATTATGCGTTTCCAGATGTTTTTATGAGGCTTTTATTCAAAAATTATTAAAATTTTCTCAAAAAATATGATTTTTTGCAATACTTTGTAAGATATCGTCGAAACCGCTGAACGGATGGAAAATTGTGTTGTGAAAAGTTGAAGGCTACTTAATTCTGAAGTTTGTAAAGCTTACCTGAACCAATTCGGATGAAAGGTTCTCTAGTTATGCCATAATATGTGGATCAACCTCTCTTTTTTCTTAGCCTAAAGGGTTTTGTGGTTGAACCACATATAGTGGCATAACTCGAGAACCATTTATCCGATTTGGTTGAGGAAAGTTTTAAAGAATTAAATATTAAGTAGCCTTCATTCACTTCATATAATACCATTTTCCATCCGTTCAGCGGTTTCGACGATATACGAGTATTACAAAATATTGTAAAAAAATTTGATTTTTTTGATAAAATTTTAATTAAAAAAAAAACTCCCATAAAACAAACTAAAAATGAAGAAATGTTATATTTTTATGATTTTATCGTAAAGTCTGTTCGGTCATGAATTAAACGAGCCCATTCCGAAGAAAATCAGTGCATAATTTAAAAAGTTAATAATAAAAGCTAATTTAGTAAGGTTTTAACTTTAAAACATTCTTATCGATGTAAAATTTACAAAAACAAAATTTAAAAGCTTTTGACGTTTTTTGACGTCTAGAATCAGAATCTATGCATTAAAACAGAAACCCAAGAAAAAATGTTGTTTTTGTCGACCGGTGTAATATTGGTTGACTTTAAATTTGTGATAACCAGATATGGCGAAAATGAAGTTAAAATTACATTTATGATTTCTTATCTATCTACCTTTTTAACATGTAGGTTGCAGTGATGGAATGAGTTTGCACAACCGTGTATGTAAATTTGACTTTATATTGGGTGTGGTAATAAGTAGTACGGTTTTGGCCATTACACAGAACTTATCACGGTATTTGCAAACGATTAAACTATTTATAATAAAGGCTTACGAAATCATAAAATTGGCAACGACTAAATTAAGTGACATGCGTAGAAATTCAGATGCGGAGTTTGATAAACTGTTTGAAGAAACTACACAACTTGCAAGAAGTTTTGGAATAGAAGCTGCACTACCTAGAAGAGTAGGCACTCAAAAGTATAGGGCTAATATTCCTGGTTCAGAAGCCAAGGTGTATTTTAGGACAACATTGTTCATACCATATCTGGACGAAGTAATATCACATTTAAATAATAGATCCGAACATGAAGCTATAATTATAATTCTGTTTAATATCGTTCCAATACGAGTTGTAAATCCAATAAAGGAAGATTTCGAAGAAGTCAAACTTTTTTACAAAAACGATTTAAAAAATTCAGCAAAATCTGTTTTAGCTGAAATAAGTATACGGATTGATTACACTAGCCAACAGTCGTTTTGTTATTTGGTTCTAGCATAGTTTTTCTCATTGATTTTGACGTACTGAACACGAAAATGAGTTTTAAAATTTTTTCTGTCGATTGGTTTTCGAGTTACAAATTTTTGAACTTTTTTTTTAAATTTTTGGAGGTACACTTACAATTTTGAGCATATCTTTCGTCTTCTTTGACGTATTTGATCCTACTACTACTCATTCTACAAATTCTAAGAAAATTTTCAAATCGGGTGAGTAGTTTTGATGTTGGCGGCTTAAAAAGGTTAAAAAACTGCGTTTTTTTAGTAAAAATGTGGCAGAAAAATTCATATAAAAATTCATATAAAATATAAAACGCGATGCTAACAGCGATTTTGGTTTTTTTACGTATAGCTGGCATTTTTCCAAAGAAAATAAGCACTTACTTAACAAAATCTGACAACAAATGGCGGACTTATAATTTTTTTTGGTATAAGACCGAAATTCCGCTATTTCACGATATTTTGATTTTCATTATTTGCACAGCTTACCTACCCAACGCAAACGAATAAATACATTTGAACTTAATTTAAAATAAACAAATTAGTCTTAGTATATTATTTTTTAATTTATTTAGATTTATTTACTTTCACTTCTGAATCCGCAAATCCACACTGTACCATCCGAGACGCAAAAAGTTCGGATTTCTCCTTAGTGAGACCAAAATCGCGCACCCAATCGTTTAGTTCGGCCTGTGACAGTAATTTTCGCTTTCTGCACGCCCCAAATTCGCTTGCACTTGACTCGGACTCTTGATCTGACGATTCTGCTTTTTGAAGAGATGCACCAGGGCACACTGGATATGGTACATCATTCGAATGTGGTACTGGAAGTGCAAACGATCCCACTTGAGCGTAGTTCCATTTTAAAAATCTCCCTACCCCACTGTTTGTGGTGAGGCAAAAATAACAGTCTGTGGAATGGCATAGCGGCTTTTTCCACATCATTGGTGTATCGAATTTTATATGGCGCCTAAAATTAAAATAAATTACTATATTTGCTTTGCTTAATGTGTTTAAATAAAAATTCTTACCTTCCGCCAGCTGCCCAGTTGGTTAGGATTATATAGCAAAGATCACATAGCGTCTTAGGTGTCCATGGTTCTGTGATATTTGGTGAAATACCAAAATAATTCAAATAGTGCAATTGCACTGCTGGAGTAAACGTGTGTGCGTGATTATTCTTTATAAACTCGCCACAAACATTGCAGAAATTGTCTGGATTGTTCAAACACTCGAACACACGTAGTCTTTTACTCATTGTCTTACTTGTTGGGTAGGTATTATATGCACTTAAATTCAATTTGTTTCACTTTTTACTCGTACTACTCGCGTTCGTAGACACTTGTTGAATGACAAAAAACGATAAATGAACACCTATAAATACTAAGTATGTTACAATATTTTACTGACAGGTACTTATGAATGGGCGCATCTTTTAAGGGTGGCTATATACCTGATTCAGCAAGTGTGCGTTTCAAATTGTGGAAAAGTTTCCAAATAATGACCACTCACAAATGTGGGGGGAATTTCTGTAAAAAAATCCGATACAGCTAGCCATCGGGAAAACACACATCAATAAAAAAGTGTAATTCCCTTTTTTCCCTTTAATTGACTGTGAACGGAGTAGCAGTCATAAAGGAACACGAAGAGCGTCCACGCACATTCAGAAGCGTATATTACTCTGCAACCACAATCATAAAAATTAAATAACTATTTGTGTATTACTTATTTTTTTTAATTCTGAGAATCATAAAAATTACGTAAACGTTTTTTCCAAACAATTTTGTACATGTAAAGTGGGTTTGCCAAAATTCGTATCGTAAAATGCACCTGTGTTTCTATGTTCTGCATTTTCATTATACCATTTTCGACGAAACGTCCCTACGGTATTGTAAATAGGTTTTTTACAATTATGAAATATTTGTGTTATTAATATTAATTTAAAAATTGTATCAAAACTGCAAAGTGCTGTGACATTTGAAAAAAATTTCCAAAAAAAAAATTGCTGATATCACTAAATTTTTGAAATTTCACGTCCCTTGCCAGAACAGAAGACATTAACCCAGGGTGGTGAAATTTTGAACAGAAGTAACTTATGTATAGGAGCAACTGTTCCGTTCTATTCCAAAAGGATTATAAAAAACTTGCTTTTTCGATCCCTCCTAGTAGGTTAGCTGTGCAAATAATGAAAATCAAAATATCGTGAAATAGCGGAATTTCGGTCTTATACCAAAAAAATTATAAGTCCGCCATTTGTTGTCAGATTTTGTTAAGTAAGTGCTTATTTTCTTTGGAAAAATGCCAGCTATACGTAAAAAAACCAAAATCGCTGTTAGCATCGCGTTTTATATTTTATATGAATTTTTATATGAATTTTTCTGCCACATTTTTACTAAAAAACGCTGTTTTATAACCTTTTTAAGCCGCCAACATCAAAACTACTCACCCGATTTGAAAATTTTCTGAGAATGAGTTGTAGACGGCTCAATTTGCTTTAATTTGAGTAGTAGTAGGATCAAGGATACGTCAAAGAAGACGAAAGATATGCTCAAAATTGTAAGTGTACCTCCAAAAATTAAAAAAAAAAAGTTCAAAAATTTGTATCTCGAAAACCAATCGACAGAAAAATTTTTAAAACTCATTTTCGTGTTTAGTGGGTCAAAATCAATGAGAAAAAGTATGCTAGAAACAAATAACAGAGAAAATTTTGTTATTTCTGACCTAGTGTTATTGGAAGCAGAAGAATGATAAGCCATCAAATGCATTAGATGCTATTTTAGTTTGTGATGAGGACATGTTCCCAATGGTTTTTACCCTATGGCAGATACTGGCCACAATACCAGTGACAACGGCATCTGCTGAGCGAAGTTTCTCGACGTTAAGAAGAATAAAAACTTATCTCCGGAAAAGAATGGAAGGAGAAAGACTATCTTATCTGGCTTTGATGTCTATATACAAAGATGAAGTCAAAATCGATGAAATAATTGATATATTTCTTTCAAAAAATCGAAGATTACATTTTTAACTCTTACGTATTTTATTATAAAAAGTTTTACTGATCTCGTACTAAAGTACACATTTATATTTAGGAATAAAATTCGAATAAAAAACTAAGGAACTTAACTTCCATTACCCACACAATAAACACAATTTTTTAATTGTTTGTCTTTGTTATGGAAAAAAAGGTTGGCCCCCCCCGAACCAAAATCCTGGATACGTCCCTGTATCATACAATGTTCATCAAGCCGAAATAATGGCAATATGAGAAGTCGCCAAATGGCTGAGTCGCAGCACAGTAAATAACACTGGGGAAAAGATTGTCTACGTTAGTATAAGTTCTGACGGGACACTGCTTGATCGGCGAACACGCCACAAGATTGGGCATTGACTACGATGACTTCTGCAGAAGATGTGGAGATTAGAAGGAAGTGGAGAGCATTGTGCACTTGCTATGCGACTGTCCCTCTTTGAGTAAACGACGACTGGATATACTGGGGTTGGCCTTTCGAGGCAGTCTAACAGATCTTCCCGGTACCGATATTCGTACTATTAATAACAATGTTTATCAAACAGGTAGGTTACGATGAGGGGTATCGGTGCGCGTGGCATCACTAGGGACCTACTGGCAAAGCTTGCTGCCAACCTAACCTAGTCGGCTCCGCACGACTTTAGTACTTCCTTAGTGGTTTAGTTGTTATGAAAAAACGGCATAGGACATATACCCGATTAAAGGACATTGTCCTCGGATTAAAGGTCATTGACACCGGATTAAAGGTCATTAACCAGAATTGAATGTAATTGAAACCGAATAAAGGTTAAAGAAACCGATTAAAGGCCATTTACCCTGCTTAAAGGTTATTGACCCCAGAGTAAAGGTCAATGACCTCTATTAAAAGTTAATGATTCCAGATTAATGACTCCGATTAAAGGTCATTGACCTCGGATAAAACGTTATTGACCCCATGTGATAGGTCAATGGCCTAGATTAAAGGTCATTGTCCCAGGATTAAAGGTAATTTATCCCGGATTAAAAGTTAATGATCTCGGATTAAATGTCACAGACCCTGAATTAAAGGTCATTTACCCCAGATTAAAAGTGAATAACCCTAATTAAAGGTCATTTATCCCGGATTAAAGTTAATCGATATTAAAGGTATATGAAGGTCATTGGCCCCGATTATAGACCGATGACCCCGACTGCAGTTCATTGACTCCGGATTAAAAGTCATTAACCCCTAATAGAGGTCATTGACACCGATAATAGGTTAATTATTAAAGGTCATTGAACTCGATTAAAGGTCATTGAACACTGATTAAAGGTTACTGACCCCGGTTTGAAGGTAAATGACCATGACTAAAGGTCAATGATCACGACTAAAAGCCATTGACTCCGATTAAAGCACATTGAAACGATTACAGATCAATGACTTCGGATAAAAGGTCATTGATCGCTATTAAAGGTCAATGACCCCGACTAAATGTCATTGAAGGTAAATGATTCCGGTTAAATGTCAATGACCTCGGATAAAGGGACATTGACCCCGAATAAAAGGTCAATGACCCCGATGAAATGTCATTGAACCTGATTAAAGCACATTGAGACGATTAAAGGTCAATGACCTCGATGCAAGGTCAATGACCCCGATTAAATGTCATTTAAGGTAAACGACTCCTGATTGAAGGACAAATAAAAAGTCAATGACCCTGCCAACTTGTCCCATATCGCTCATTCTCTGTTGGTTCTGTAATGGTTGTTCTATTATAAAGTCCACTGCATCTACGCAGATAGTCCCAATGGTGCAATATTGGTGCAATGGTTATCCAGATCTCGTTTTCGATACTCGAGCCATACATATCGTCGCTTGGATGACCAACCGACGTAACTGACCATTTTTCAGAAATTGAGTAAAGGCCGCCATTCGATTTGTCTAGTCAAAGTACAACGTGTGTATAAATTTTATGCATATATATATTACCGTTTTCTCATAAAACGGTAAATGATCTTAGACGTAACTGACACAATGCCAAAAAAAATTTTCACCAAGAGACGTAAGTGCAATATGTCACTTAATATTTCGTTTTCCCGAAATGTTTGTTCATTATTGCAAAATGTTATGGAGTTCTTGCTAGACCCAGCCCACTCGTTGCCCATTTTTGGACCGATTGCTTTCGAAACGGGATCACGGTCCAGTCCCAATCATCAGATAAGGACAGTAGGAATCTCGATAATCCATTCGTAGGTAGGAACAGTAGGAATCACTATGAAAATAATAACTCCAAATTGGCTTATTTGCGCGGGGCCACGCCTCCTCAATAAATAACTAATATAGCCTATGTCACCCGCTAGGATAATCTAAAGATTACAGTATTTATCCCTTTTCCGTTATGTGCCTCTAAATGCCATTAAACCACAACTGTACACCATTTAATCGGTTTTGCATCACAGAGCCACTATAAGTATGTATTAAGAGAAAAACATACTATATATTCCAAAAGCTAAATTCGCACCCTTAGCCCTACTCTACCATATTTTACCCTTTTTGCCATATCGTACCATATTTTACCATTTTTGCACTACGGTACCATATTTAACCCTTTTTGCCACACTGTGCCATATTTAACACATTTTTGACCCACTGCACAAATTTAATTTTTTCCCCCACTGTACCATATTTAACACTTTTTGCCCCACTTCGCCATATTTAACATAGTTTTGTCCCACTGCACAATATTTATCATTTTTTCCACCATTTTTGCCCAAAAAACTCATTGTGTCTAGTCTACGTTCCAATGGCTGCGCTCAAGCCAACTTAGACGATTCAAGCTCTTGCCATTTGGACTTGGCTTTAGTGCCTTATTTATCCCTTTTTGTCCCAATGTGCGCGTAAATTTTTTAATTTCGAAAAATTGTGATTCATACCGAATCTTCGCCCTATGTGCTACCCTCACACGAAATGTTGCAATTCTAGCTCCAGCCGTTTGGATTTGGCTGTGATACCATATTTTTTCCTTTTTTGACCCATTGTGCGCCCAAAATTTCGAAAAACCCTTCCATATGGCACGTCTATATAGCAAGGACTACCATCCTACCAAATTCCATGACTCTAGCTTTAGCAGTTTGGGCTGGGCGGTGATCAGTCGTAACCGACATTAAGTATAATTTTTTTTCCCACAAAGTGACGTATCTGCATTGTTTTTGAAAAACATGCATTATAATTAATTTTTTTTGTTAATAATATTGAAAAAGATGGAGTTAAGTACACAATAAGAAAAGCAAACTGGAAATATAATAAATATTACGCCGTGGGGAAGAATGGACATTGTCTCAAAAACAGAAAACTGCTCTCCTGAACAATTTTGAAAATGTCAGTTACTGCAGTTGGTCATCCAAGCGACGATATGTGTGGGCACCTGCTAATCCGATATCGCCCCATTTTCAGGTCATAATAATGGCGTGATTATGCCTACTTGCCGGATCCCGACCATTTTTTCTTCTCGATCGTGCGTAGTTTTAGTAAGAACTACCATGCACATTTTCAAAACGGTGCTAACGGAACGGGCAGAACAAAGTCTGCGGGGACTGGCTGGTATAATCAATAAAATTAATAAAAACCTTTGCGATTTGAAGGACTTCGTATTTGGTATGGCCCAAAAGTCAAATCGGTCAGGGCCTTTCTGGGGGCTGTATCCAAATGACTACCAATAAGGTCCATTGACCCTTGAAATTATACTGGGTAAAATATTAATGGTATGTTTCTTGTGCTGATGATTATTGGACGATTTCGAAATATAATTTTGATGATTCGACTTGATCTAGGCGAGCATTTGAGGAAATAGATATTTTAAACTGAAATATATAAGTTGAACAGACTATACATAATATTCTAACTTATATATCAACTTTCTTCGGGTTAGGCATTGTTAATCACAACATATCTGACGTTACGACAAAACTGGTAATAGAACAAACTTCGTCGTGATGTTGATGAATTTTATATTTTACGTTATTTTGTGCTCCACCCTAATGCACATATTCAAAATACAATTGATAAACATTTTTCGAAGTTTGGAACACACGCCGCCAACACCGAACGAATGGTCTTTTAAGAATGAGAGAATGGGTGGGGGTGGGGATACACATTCTATCTTGGCTTATAATATTAACTTCATGTTTGTTAGACACAGACCACAGAATATTTGGGCATATTTGATTTTGCAGAAGGATTGTAACTTTTGTAAATAATTGCGGTTTCATTTTCGAAAAACATACAAATAAGAATATACATAAATCAAATATGCGGAAATGAAGTGAATTATCGGATACTTGAATTTATTACATACATACATACTTATATATGTATATATAACATACATACATACATATATAAATATGAAAATATGTATGTAGATAAATGCATATTGCAACTTCAATTCAAGAAATACAGGGAGTCCCCAAATACATCAATTGTGTTCCCAATTGCTACCGCTACCACTGACCCAGTTGCCCCCACATCGGAACTGTTAAACTATCTAGAAAGGCCGAGCCTTGCATGTCCAGATGTCGTTTACTCAAAGCCAAGAGCAAGTGCTCCAAGCAGAAGTCATTGAAGTTAATACCCAACCGACTAGCGTGTGCGCCGATCAGGCAGTGTCCCGTCAGAACTGACACTAGCGTAGATAGTATTTTTCTCTCTAGTGCATGGAGACATTTTGATCTTCTCAGCTCATATCTTGGCTAGATTTGTCTAGCTACCCAAAAAAATTGACAGAAATCGGCAACTGTATACAGTTGTTGATTTCTGTCAATTTTTCGTGGTTCTGCCTGATTGCCACTTGCCCAAACCAAAAGCTTGCATGTCGATAATGGCGCGCCAATATATGCAAATTCTTTGAGAATTTATAATGTCGTCCCTTTCCTAGCAAGTTCATTGGCTTTGCAGTTCCCAGGTATATCCCAATGCGCGGGCACCCATTTGAGGTGTATTTTAAACTTATTTGTGAATTTAGGGATGTGACCTCTAGAGAATTGATGACAGCCTGGCTGTCCGAGTAAGTGACAACGCAACTGTTGGTCACTATGTTGTGACTCAGCCACTTGGCGACTTCCCTTATAGCCATTATTTCGGCACTACAGATATCTGGTAGTCTGCGAGCTATATTCAGACTAAGTTATTTACGGTGTACTCCGAAGTCAACCTTTTCATCAAGCTTCGAACCATCCGTATAGAAGTGGAGATGGTTTATATTACCTTGTATTCTGCCAACCCATCCATCTCAGGTAAGTATATATTGGTGAAGTTACTATCGAAGGTGTACACCGTTGATATATAGTCCATTAGGTAGATTACCATTGCCTACAGCGTGAAATCCTCATGTGGCCGTAGTTTATATACCTCCAGATGGAAAGGCAGTTTAATCTTGATGCCGCCTGGTTACAACTTCTCTCCCCACAATATTAATCGGCGGTATATGAAGTAGGGCTTATAGAGACTCAGTCGCTGTAGTCCTTAACGCTCCGCTTATGCACAGGCAAGCAGTTTTCTGAACCTTTGATAGATGGTTGATGATGGTTAGTTTGTCAGATACCGTCCACCATACCACAATGCCTTTGAATTAGTCTTATCAAGCTTGAGTTCACCTTTAGATCTGACAGCTTCGCAATTACCGCATCTGAGTGAATGTTTTTAAGGCTCCCTCTATGTAAAGAAATGCCACCATAGTGAATTGCTTGAAATGTAGGGTAGATTCGATAGTGCCCACAAGTTCGTGCAGGGCAGATTCTAAAGACTGTCCCTTGTTGTAAGCTTGTTGCTTCCCCGACATGAGTTTTGTTTGCAGTTTTTCCTTAATGAAAGAATTTAAAAGTATTTCCAGACCTTTCACACTTCTAAACGGAAGCGAAATATGGCCGATGTCCTAGAATATATCCCAAAGGCTGCAAACATTGATCAACAGTTTCTGCGGAATTGAAGAAAATCCATAAATCATTCGATGAGCTTAAAAGAATATCTGATGATAGACTAAGTTGAAATAATATTGTTGAAGTCGTCCTATGTTCCCAAGAGGAATAAATAAAGGGAAAACATAGGAAGGAGGATAGGATAATTGATGTGAAATCGTTTGGCCTAGTGTGTGATATCTAATACCACTTTGGTATCCATCCATCGATTCGGGATGTATGAGAGCCTGATATAGCCTTGATAATTTTTTCCAGCCGAGGTATATTGGTCTTCAACTTTTTCTGCATTTCTGCTGGAGTGTTACAATATGGTCCAGGTGATTTGAAGGGCTCAAAGCTGTTAACCCCCCAGCATATTCTGGATTTCTCAGTCAACAAGCTAGCGACCATAGCAGTCCATTCACCCTCTTGTTGGTCCTGCTGTTCTTCGGGTTCTATTGGTGAGTTGCAGTGAACATTTAATGACTGCTCGCTGTTTTTGTTCAGGTAACCAACTGCACAGGGTGTAGCGGATAGTATCTTCCTCAGCCCTACGGCTTCTGAGACTTTTTCCAGTTCTGCACAGAAGGTGTACCAAGAATGTCTTTGCGCTTTCCTATGCTCCTTCTTATAGATCTTGAGTTGTTCTTTATAGGCATCCCAGTCATAAGTGATTCCAGTATATTTTGCCTTATTGAACATCTTATTGCCGGTCTTTTTCCTAACATTTAGCTCAGAGGTCCAACAAGTGGTTTAGTTCTGCCCTGACACCTTGGTTTTGGACAGGCGTCTTCAAGGGATCTATTGAATGATGCAGAGTGGTGCTCGACCAGATTATCCAGAGCGACTTTGTCATTCGGTTCATACAGAGGTTTGAACTCTATGTACTCCAGTCTGTTTTTGTTTGTAAAGGTCGCTTTATTGTCTTTTTCATACGAAAATGTTCGTTCTTATGAAATTTTTTACAAAATCGTAAATACTCATATAAAGAAGATAATTCTTTAAATTAAATTTCCTTTAGATGCTATTTATTAATGAAATATTACTATTTAGTATTTTTTTTGTTCGACAGGAAACTCCTTAGGCTTTTCGCCAGTTTTTATTTCAATTAAATCGGGTCAGCAGTTATTGAGGAATTCAAGGTCAAAGTTGAACTTTTGAATTTTGTTAATATTTAGCATGGAAATGTTGGGTACTGTTTTCTTCATCTTCTTTATTTATTAAAAGATTGTCATACGTTGATAAATAAATTATAATTTTTATTATTCGATTGAATTATAATTTTATATTTCGATTGAAAAATTGCCTGCAAATATTTCATAGTTTGTTCCGAATTGTTCTTTTTTCCTGGGTTTCCTCTGATAGATCTCCGATTGGTACCAAATGATGGTTAAAGCTTAATCACCTCCATGATAAAGAACTGTTGCAGACATATTTCTCCATGAATATTTGGTATTATATATTCGTGCAGTTTCCTTGGTATATTCATTAAATTTTTTAAGCATCAATTTGTTTATGGCACGCAGGTACATCGATAATTGTTTTAAATCTTGAAATGAGATTTTTTTCAACACCAGTTATTTCAGATGCATTTTCGGGATCAGAAAAGAACCCTCTTTCTGCATTCCCATCATTGGTATTGCCTGATCCTTGTTTTGGTTGGTCTATAATCAACCCACATTTGAGAAATTCATCCTGAACATGTTTCTTTTTATACCCTACACCACACTGTGGTACAGGGTATTATGACTTTGTGCATTTGTTTGTAACGCCCAAAAGGAGAAGAGATAGATCCATTGTTTATTATACCGATCGACTTGTAATCACTTTCTGAGTCGATTTAGCTATGTCCGTCTGTCTGTCCGTCTTTCTGTAGATGTATTCTTGTAATCAAAGTACAGGTCGCAATTATGGCCCGATCTTGACGAAACTTTACACATATATTTTTTTTGCCCAAGGACGATCCCTATTTAATTTGGTTAAAATCGGTTCAGATTTGGATATAGCCCCCATATATATGTTAGCCCCGATGTAAAATGTAAGCGCTGTAAAAACTTTATTTTATATGCGAACAGTATGAAATTCAGCAGAAAGAGGTCTCTTATTATATAAATGAACACTGTTAAATTTGGAAGGAATCGGTTCAGATTTAGATATAGCCCCCATATCTACGTTACCCCTGATATCACATGTAAGCGCCGTAAAAAATTTATTTTATAACCGATCAGTGTAAAATTCGGCAGAAAGAGGTTTCTTATTACATGAAGGAATACTGCCAAATTCGGAGAAAATCGGTTCAGATTTAGATATAGCCCCCATATATATGTTACCCCCCATTTTACATGTAAGCGCTGTAAAAAGTGTATTTTTAATCCGATCAGTACGAAATTCGGCAGAAAGAGGTTTCTTATTACATGAATTAATACTGCCAAATTTGAGGGAAATCGGTTGAGATTTAGATGTAGACCACATATATATGTTACCTCCGATTTGACATGTAAGCGCTGTAGAGACTGTATTTTATATCCGATCAGTACGAAATTCTACAGAAATAGGTCTTTTTACATGAATGAGTATTCAGGGAAAATCGGTTCAGATTTATATATAACCTCCATATATATGTTCCTCCTGATTTGGTATCAACGCGCTATAGAAGTTGTACTTTACTTTCGATCATTAATATTTTCCGGAAAGATGTTTCTCAATTTAGGAACGAATATGGCTTAATTTAGCGATTATCGGCTCAGAATTAGATAATATGTTCCTGCCTACTTACCAATTATTCCAAATTATTTTCGCAATGACCTTTATCGCATTGTAAGGGAGGTGTAGGGTATTATATAGTCGGCCCCGCCCGACTTTCTGCCTTTCCTTACTGGTTTAAATTTCATAAATTATTGTTGGTATCATTGTTTCTTATTGATCCTGTAGGTCCAAAATCCAAATCATAACTGATTTTAAGTATGTGTTCCATAAATCGTATTCTTGTATGTAGTGGCGATAATCCAAATTCAGAGGCATCTGAATTATCTACTGATTTTTCCGGGACTTGGTTTAATTTGCTTGATGCAGCTGGATGAAGCCTTTGTGTCAGTCAAAGCCTGGCCAACTTTTCTATCTATCATCGTTAGCACTAATTGGTAGTTAACTTCAATTGTCTGGCCTTCAATTTCTACTTCTAATGGCTGCAGTCTTGTAATTTGGGTTTTTGTATCATTGACTTCTTTATACCCTCACTTTAGTGTGACGAGGGTATATATCATTTGCTACGAAAAAAAGTGTAACACATCGAAGGAGTGATCTAAGACCCTAAGTATGTTCGGCGGATATTCGTTTTGGGTCATTTTAAGACGAATGAGCAATGTCCGTCCGTCTGTCTGTCTATCTGTCTGTGTGTCTGTCTGTCTGCTGGCTGGCGCGCACGATAACTCTCGAAAGGAGTAACCGATTTTTTCTATCTCCGGCTAAGTTCGAAGATGGGCCATATTGGTCCACTCCTCCAAGTACCTCCCCCACAAAGTGTTAAAATGTTGTGAAATATTGAATCTTTAATAACTGCTATACTACTTATTCGAATCTTCTGAAATTCCACACATAGCATTAGTTTATTAGTCGCTATTAGCTCGAGAAAAATGGGCCATGTTGCTACGCCCCTTTTGGTACCTCCCACACAAATGCACCATTTTGCACATAAAGTTTACAGCTTATAACATTAATACCAGTGCATAAAAATACTTGAAATTTTGTACAGTGTAATGCTTTCATAGTGCCTACAGTCCAGTGAAAAATGGGTGTCATATTCAAGCCCCTTTTGGTACCTCTTACACAAAGGTACCATTTTGCACCAAAAGATAACAGCTTATAACATTAATACCAGTGTATAAAAATACTTGAAATTTTTTACAGTGTAATGCTTTTATAGTGTCTTTTGCACTGTGAGAAATGGACGCTATTTCCACGCCCCTTTTTGCACCTCCCACACAAAGGTACCATTTTGCACAAAAAGTTAAGAGCTCACAACATGAGTACCAATGCACGAAAATGCAACAACATTTTGCACAGTGTAACGCTTTTGAAGTCCCTATAGCCCTGTAAAAAATGACCGTTATCACCACGCCCCTTTTTGTACCTCCCACACAAAATGGCCAAATCATACCAAAATTTAATATTTCATAACGTTAATATACCAGTGCCAAAAACGTTTATAATTCGGCGCAGTGTAATGTGTTTAAAGAATCTACTATTCAGCGAAAAATAGGTGTATTTGTTAAAAACATTCTGGTACCCACCATACAAATTGACAGAATAATTCGTTTAATATTCCATATTACATTACTCACAAAGTGAGGATATACCTTAGTCGGTTTAGCCGACTGAAACTTTCTTACTTGTTTTTGTAATAGCATCATGAGTTTCTTTTTTAAATTCAAATTGGATTGAGTCTTCCAGATTCGTTGTCAATTGTAATGGCACAAATGACACCATAAACATAACTGCGTCTGAAGTATTTTCACATACAGATTGCTTGTATTGTTTTTGTCCAGAAGAACCATCACATCCCGATTTGCAAAAGAGAGTTAACTTGCAGTTTTGTTCTCAGAGGACTAGCGTTTAAAACTTTTCCAACAATTTCGGCTTTTGTGCGTTGTTTTTGTGATCGCACTTGATGTAACAAGCTTTCTGCAATCGTTTCACATCCGATTTCTTCATTGATATCCTTAAGTTTCCGCCTTTTAGATCTATCGCTACAGTTGCCGAGTGATTTTGGTGGTCTCCCACAATTGTTTTGATTTTTACTTTCTGAAGATACTTGGGCACTAAGTTCGCCATCTAACCATATTTTCAAAGGTCTTATAAAATGTATGTTTATTCCCTCCAACTTGTTTGTAGCGCTCAGTGAAGTTGTTGATGAAAATATTTACTTTATGTTGCAGTTCCAATTGTATTTCGATGCTTGAGGAATTTACTTTGCTTTGAACGTAACATATAACATCCTCCTCCTTTATACCCTCACTTTAGTGTGACGAGGGTATATAACATTTGCTACGAAAACAAGTAAAAAAGTTCAGTCGGGTAAACCGAATCGGTAACCCTCACCTTGAGCCCCAAAAAAATATTAGTAAATTTATTTATTTTTTGTTTTAATTAAATTATTATCAATTTAAATTTCATTTAATAACTTTAAAGTATGTACTGGTATTAAAGTTATAAGCTGTTAAATGTTGGTGTGTGGGGCAGGAACGTATATAGAGGGGTGGCCCGGGGAATTCAGATGCGGAGTTTGATAAACTGTTTGAAGAATCCACACAACTTGCAAGAAGTTTTGGAATAGAAGCTGCACTACCTAGAAGAGTATGCACTCAAAAGTATAGGGCTAATATTCCTGGTTCAGATGTCAAGGTGTATTTTAGGGCAACGTTGTTCATACCATATCTGGACGAAGTAATATCACATTTAAATAATAGATTTTTCGAACATGAAGCTATAATTACAAGTCTGTTTAATGTCGTTCCGATACGAGTTTTCAATCTAATAAAGGAAGATTTCGAAGAAGACACACTTTTTTACAAAAACGATTTAAAAAATTCAGCAAAATCTGTTTTAGCTGAAATAAGTATATGGATTGATTATTGGAAGCAGAAGAATGATAAGCCATCAAATGCATTAGATGCTATTTTAGTTTGTGGTGAGGACATGTTCCCAAACGTTTTTACACTTTTGCAGATACTGGCCACAATACCTGTGACAACGGCATCTGCTGAGCGAAGTTTCTCGACGCTAAGAATAATAAAAACTTATCTCCGGAACAGAATGGAAGGAGAAAGGCTATCTTATCTGGCTTTGATGTCTATATACAAAGATGAAGTCAAAATCGATGAAATAATTGATATATTTCTTTCAAAAAATCGAAGATTACATTTTTAACTCTTACGTATTTTATTATAAAAAGTTTTACTGATCTCGACTAAAGTACATATTTATATTTAGGAATAAAATTCGAATAAAAAACTAAGGAACTTAACTTCCATTACCTACACAATGAACGCAATTTTTTAATTGTTTATCTTTATTATGGAAAAAAAGGTTGCCCCCCCCCCCCCGAACCAAAATCCTGGATACGTCCCTGGTGTGGGGTACCAAAAGGGGCGTGCCAATAACGGCCACTTTTCTCTAGACTCTAGGTACTATAAAAGCATTGCACTGTACGAAATATCAAGTATTTGTATGCACTGGTATTAAAGAGAAAATCTGTTAAATTTTGGTACAAAAAGGTCCATTTGTGTGGGAGGTACCAAAAGGGGCGTGCCAATTACGGCCACTTTTCTCTAGACTCCAGGTACTATAAAAGCATTGCACTGTGCGAAATTTCAAGTATTTTTATGCACTGGTATTAAAGTTATAAGCTGGTAACTTTTGGTACAAAATGGTTCATTTGTGTGGGAGGTAATAGTGACTAATAAACTAATACTATGTGTAGAATTTCAGAGGGTTCAAATAAGTAGTATAGAAGTTATTAAATAATCAACATTTCACTAAGTGTTAACCCTTTGTGGGGGAGGTACTAGAAGGAGTGGACCAATATGGCCCATCTTCGAACTTAGCCGGAGATAGAAGAAAATATTACCACATACAAATTCGAAGTCAGTCGGTTACTCCTTTCGAGAGTTATCGTGCGCACCAGCCAGCAGACAGACAGACGGACGGACATTGCTTATTCGACTTAAAATGACCCAAAACAGATATCCGCCGAACATACTTAGGGTGTTACACTTTTGGCTCGTAGCAAATGATATATACCCTCCTCTCTAAGGTGAGGGGATAAAAACCCAGCAAAATCTTGGTAAGTACCTGTCATTATTCCCTGCATTACCAAATAATGACATGCATTACTTTCGGCTTGTTAATAATGACTTACCAATAATAACAGAAATAAGTGATTTTTGTTATCAAAATCATTTTGGCAAATTTTCATATAATGCAATTTTGGCTATATGTAGTTTATTGTACAAGATTTATTTATATTTCAACATGTTTTTAAACAATACGTGCAGATTTGAATGAAAATACCAGGAATTCGAATCTGGCATGAGGAAATTGTTTGTTTCGAGATATATGCGCGACAATATGCAAAAAATCATTTTAAATTGCCATTTCTACATATCTACTACTTATTTTATAACTTATTGGTAATGCATTATTATGCTACTTTATTGTATGCTTTTGGGAAGTACTTTCCTCCAATTTCCTACCATTATCGAACTTTGCTTACTCGTCGGATTATTTGGTAATGAGAAATTTTGCTGGGAAGTGTAACACATCGAAGGAGTGATCTAAGGCCCTAAGTATGTTAGGCGGATATTCGTTTTGGGTCATTTTAAGTCGAATGAGCAATGTCCGTCCGTCTGTCTGTCTTTCTGTCTGCTGGCTGGTGCGCACGATAACTCTCGAAAGGAGTAACCGATTGACTTCAAATTTCGTAAGTGGTAATATTTTCTTCTATCTCCGGCTATGTTCGAAGATGGGCCAAATTGGTCCACTCCTTCTAGTACCTCCCCCACAAAGTGTTAAAATGTTGTGAAATATTGAATCATTAATAACTGCTATACTACTTATTCGAATCTTCTGAAATTCCACACATAGCATTAGTTTATTAGTCGCTATCAACTCGAGAAAAATAGGTCAAGTTGCTACGCCCCTTTGGTACCTCCCACACAAATGCACCATTTTGCAACAAAAGTTAACAGCTTATAACATTAATACCAGTGTATAAAAATACTTGACATTCTGTACTGTGTAATGCTTTTATAGTGTATATAGCCCTGTGTAAAATGGACACTATTGCCACGCCCCTTTTTGTACCTCCCACACAAAGGTACCATTTTGCACAAAAAGTTAAGAGCTCACAGCATGAGTACCAATGCACGAAAATGCAACAACATTTTGCACAGTGTAACGCTTTTGAAATGCCTATAGCCCTGTTAAAAATAGCCGTTATCACCTCGCCCCTTTTTGTACCTCCCACACAAAGTGGCCAAATCATACCCAAATTTAAACGTTATTATACCAGTGCAAATAAACGCTTATAATTCGGCGCAGTGCAATGTATTTAAAGTATCTACTATTCAGCGAAAAATAGGTGTATTTGTTAACAACCTTCTGGTACCTCCCACACAAATTGACAGAATAATTCGTTTAATATTCCATATTACATTACTCACAAAGTGAGGATATACCTTAGTCGGTTTAGCCGACTGAAACTTTCTTACTTGTTTTGTTTCTAAAATACTCTTCGGATAATTCTTTATAAAGGGTCCGCCAAATAACCTTTTTTTTTTTTGAAAATGCTATAAAAAAAACTACTGAATATTTTCTCAAATTTCTTTTTTTTATTTGAAAGTACAATCCTTCCGGTTAATAATGGAAAATAATTTCATTTAAATGGCTGCCTCGGCTGGCCATGCAGTAGCCTACACGATCGGTCCAATTGTGTGCAGCTGTATTTCACCAATGGCTTCACGAATATTGTCCTTTAAAGCATCAATTGTCTCTGGCTTGTCGGCGTAACACTTATCTTTGAGGGCACCCCACAAATAATAGTCCAACGGTGTCAAATCACAGCTCCGAGGTGGCCAAACGACATCAGCTCTGCGGCTGATAATGCGATCTTCAAAAACAGGGCGCAAAACATCGAGTGTAGCTTCGGCTGTGTGGCACGTAGCGCCGTCCTCTTCAATTTTTGTGAACAAAAATTGGTTCATCATGGCCCGATAGCGATCGCCATTGACTGTAACGGCCACTCCTTGCTCATTTTCGAAGAAAAATGGCCCAATTATGCCTCTGGACCTAAATCTGCACCAACCAGTGACTCGTTTTGGGTGTATCGGCTTTTCAATGTATGCGTGCGGGTTTTCTGTGCCCCAAATGCGACAATTTTGCATGTTTACATACCCGCCAAGATCAAAATGAGCTTTATCTGAAAAGGTGATTTTGTTTTGTTAAAATCGGCAATAGTAATGTCGCAATATTTCCCAGCGTTGTTCAAGCGTATACACAACCATATTCCTTCAGCGGAAGGATCTGTCAAATCAGACATGAGCTAAGTGTTACCATTCACGAAATAAGCACTAGTTGAAAAAAAACGTAAGATTGCGGACCCTGTAGCTGAAGTTCTCCATTTTTTTAATATTCTAAAATTGGATTGTTTCTGCTTGGATATAATTTTTCAACTGATTTTGTATTCAAATACCACTGGATTTTATCCTTTTCTAACATGTATAGTGTCATACTCATTCATACATAACTCACCATAGAATAATTGAAACGGTGCTTCTTCCCATACTTAAATCTACGTCCTTCGCTATAACACCTTGGTACACTCTTGTAGCAAGAAAACGAAGAGTTGTTGCCAATTGAATAATGCACGGTATTGTGGAACTCTTCAGGAACGGTTCAGTTTTTTCCAGTACCATTAAAACTGCCTGTTTATGCAAACGATAAAAGCTTATACAACCAAAGAAAAAAATATTTAGCGAATATACAATTAAATGGATATACTTATTTACTTACACTCTATTTGTTTGGGACAATGGATCTGATGCATCGCGCAAATTTCTGCGGTGTAATTTTGTTTCGGAATGCACATTTCTCTCTTTTTCCATGAATGCAGCAACTGGAACAATTGAAATTCCAGGCATTATTTTCATTTGTTTATTTTTTTTGGCTTTAATAAGTTGTATTTATTTTCACTACCGTCGATCAGAATCTGGGGTCGAACCGATATTGTTGACTGCGGTGGCTGAAACAGCTGTTTTTGATTTCTATGCTGCCATACTTTTGATAGTGTTTTTCGGTTTTCATTTTCTTTCGGTTTCATGAAAACGTACAAGAGCTGTAGAAGCAAAAGTAAAACGATACGATTTTGAAAAACGAAACGATCGCCTCTCCTGAAAAACTACAATTTTGCACTTAGCATTGTTTAGAATGGAGGTATCGATATAATGGCCATGGGGAACATAACATGTTAGCAAAGGAGGAGACCACACTCATTAATTAAACTTCATATGGCGCTAAACTAATTTTTTCCCAAATCAAGTTCACATTTGTCCTTAATATTAGCAAATGTTTTTAACTTAGTTTTAGTTAATACTAACTTGAATTTAGTAAATATTCCTTTATATCTAGTTCAATTGAACTCATATTAAGGAAAAATTAACTCAGTTTAAGTAAATGTACATGAAATTTGGAAAAAATCTAGTTAAATTTTCACTAAAATCAGGTACATTTTTACTTGAAATCAGGAAATGTTTACTAAAAATTAAGACAATTTTAACTAAAATCAAGTAATTTTTTTACTAAGATTAAGTTACATTTTTACTAAATGGAAGTAAAATAATTCCTCAAATCAAGTTTAATTTTACTTGAATATACGAAAATTAAACTAAAATGTAAGAAACGTTTAACTACATATAAATGAGTAATTTTTGAACTTGCAACTTGTAGAAGTAAACTAAATTTTAGTTAATTACTACTAATATAATTCAGCAAAATATTCTCGGGAATTTTCCAATAAATATTTTGCTCCAATGTATTTGAAACAAATTCAAAAAACCTGAAACAAACAGAATTCTCTTTGAATGTCTCAATCTTATGTCTTAAGTATTTCACATATAATCCTATATATTTGCTGCGAAGTTTAATTACTTCGCAGCTGCTGTTTGAAATGATATTTGAGCAGTTAAGGAAAGAATCTCTTGAAACGAACGGGAATTTTTTGCTTAACGAATATTTAAGGATTATTTGAAAACCGTATTATAAATTTCAGAAAAACATATTCGGATATTTCTAGTTAAAATTTCCTAAAATGATTTATTTTCGAGGAGTAGTAAATGTTTCTTCGACGCTAGGGAATCCTTCCTCGGTAAAAGTCAAAATTTACCAAATAGTAGGAAATTTTTACTTGGTCGAAGGAATTTTAAATAAGTAAAATCATATCCCATTTCCGAGTATGTAACCAATTTGCTATATCTTTGAATTTAGTTCAATTTACTCATTGAAAGTAAAATTTCTCAGTTTTGAGGAAAATTTAACTAAACGTGAGTAAAAATCTTGAACTAAACTAAGATATAGATTTTACTCACATAAACGATTGCCATTTTTCTGAGTGCATTTAATGGTAAATTGTGATTTTCTATCCACACATATTTTTCTCTGTGTGTTTTTTTTTTACAAAGAAGCACATACATAATTAACTTTCGTCTGTATTTAATATTCGATTCTGAATGTCTTGCAAAAGTTTTGGTCCTCTTTGCTTTCTTCCTGAGTTATAGGGCATGAAGGAAGAAAACTTCTGTCTGTTTTTCCATTTTTCTTAGGAATTCGACATTTTTCTCTATCTCTATGTGTGTGTGTGTGTGATTCCGTTTCCTGCAACTTCCGGCATTTGCTTCCTTCGTCTAATCATGGTGTTCTGGCTTTCAAGAAGTTTTCGTCTTCGTCATCTTTATTCTGGGCAACAAAAAAAAAAAGGCAACTGGGAAGTCATCTCTCCAAAAAATAAAAACGAACTACTGTAAGAAAAACATCTGTAAAATTATAAGCAGCAAACTATTTCAGCTTTTAATACTTTTTGTGAGAACGATGAAGATTGCGAAAATGATGACTGGCTATGACTATGACGACAACAGCGGCGATAGTACGAGTACTGAGCATGAAAAGTGCAATTTTCTTTTTGTTGTTCGTTTTTTTGCCATTCAAATTTCTAAAGAAAAAACTTAGAAAATCATAATATTTTTGTTACTGCTGTATTTATCACTGGTTCTTGTACGCGAACATAGATACAATGTCTGTAGTGTACTTTGTTGTTGTTGCTGCTGCCAAAAAAGAATAACACTCGTTGAGAAACTGTCAATGTTGTTGTTTGTTTAAAATTTTATGTTTATAGCGCAATATGCTCATATCGCATAAATCATTAATATTTTGTAGAGAAGAAAATGAAGTTTTAGGACAATGTAATAGAACAAAAAAATCTGTTCTACAGAAAACAATGCCCCCATTATAAATTTTGTTATTGATGATAATAGGGCAATCTAAGTGATAGTAAGTATTTGCGTACACGTTGCATTCCTTAGCATCTTTCGTATATATTTCGTACGTACACTCGACTTATATGATAGACTAGCTTACCCGGTGCGCTTCGCAGCCCCCATCTTTTATCTATTTTCTGTTTAGGGTACTGTAAAATATCTATACCTCTTTCTTTCAAAATGACATGATTATTTCATATGGTGCAAAATGAAGAAGATTTGATTACTTTTATATATAAAATACGAACCCTCGTTTCATTTCTAGTGTGTGTTCCAAGAGTTACCCTGACATCATGGTACAATATTTATCCCTTTTCCCACTGCACCTCTGAACGTTTTTTTTTTTGTTCATACGTTAGCAACTTTCCCCTAGTTTTTATTGCAATAACTACATTCACACCCTGCTACAATAAAAAACCATGTTTGTCCCACTGTGTCTATAAAGGTACGAATTTAAAAATTTAAGGTGAATCGCTCCATAGTACCACATTTAACCCTTTCTGTGTCATAATTAACCAATTTTGCACGATTGTACAATATTTTAAAATGATAATTGATATTTCGATATCCAAATTCGCAAGCTTAGGGCGTATTTCAACATTTTTGTACCCTATTTGTGCTATTTATTAAACTTGTTTTCCCTCACGGTTTAAGTAGAAGAACCAATTTGGAAAAACAATTTCTTAGCTTTGGCTTATGCTGTAAGATTTACCTTTGCACTCAAGGACCACATTCAACACCTTTTGTACCACTGTTCCATATTAAACACTTTTTATTACTCTGTGCTTCTAAAGTACCAATTTTTATACATATCTGGGTCTATTTTGTTCCCTTTTTCCCCACTTATCACATTTAACCATTTTACCGTATTTAACTTTTTTGCTTCACCGTACCATACTTAACCCTTTTTGCTCCACTGAACCATATTTAACACATTTTTTCCCCTCTGTAACATGTTGAACAATTTTTGCTTGCCCCAACTGCATCATAATGTTAACCTTTTTGCACCACAGTGCTACATTTTTGCAGTGCATCATAATTTTAACCTTTTGCACCACAGTGCTACTAAAAGCATACATTTAGAAAAAAACATTCTTATTTCATATTTAACTTACCCTCTCTCCCTGCATCCATATTTTTACCCACTGTACTAAATGTACGTTTTTTGACCCACTGTGCTATATTAACCTTTTGGGTCCACTGAATCAAATTTAACACCTCTTTGTCCTACTATATTTCGTCCACTACATTTAACCATTTTTGCCCCACTGTACCATAGTTAACACATTTCTGCCCCACTGTTCCATAGTAAACGCTTTTTGCCCCACTGTACCATTTTTAACCCATTTTGTTCCACGTTACCATATTTTACTATTTGTGCCCACTGTAACCATTTTTGTCATACTGTACCATAATTAACCATTTGTGTCCCACTGTACTATTCTAACACATTTTTCCCAACTGTTCCATAGTTAAAGCTTTTTGCCGCACTGTACCATATTTAACCCATTTTGTCCCACGTTACCATATTCAACTAATTGTGCCCCACTGTACTATAGTTAACCCTTTTTGCCCCATTGTGTCATATTAAACCCTTTGTTTCACTGTACCATGTTTAACAGTTTTTGCCCCACAGTACTATGGTAACCTCTTTGCTCCACTGTACAACATTTAACACAGTTATGCCCCACTGTACTGTATAGTTAACCATTTTTGTCACCCACTGTATCATAGTAAATAAATTTTTGCCCCATTGTTCCATAGTTAACGCTTTTTGCCACACTGTACCATTTTTAACCCATTTTGTTACACGTTACCATATTTTACTTTTTGTGCCCACTGTAACCATTTTTGTCATACTGTAATATATATAACCATTTGTGTCCCACTGTACCATAGCTAACACATTTTTTCCCACTGTTCCATTGTTAATGCTTTTTGTCCCACTATACCATATTTAACCCATTTTGTCCACGTTGCCATGTACCATAGTTAATCCTTTTTGCCCCACTGTGTCATATTAAACGCTTTGTCTCACTGTACCGTATTTAACAGTTTTTGCCCCACTTTACCATATTTAACCCTATGTGCTCCACTGTACAATATTTAACATAGTTATGCCCCACTGTACTGTATAGTTACCCATTTTTGTCACACTGTACCATATTTAACCCTTTTTGCCCCACTGTATCATAGTAAATACATTTTTGCCCCACTGTTCAATAGTTAACGCTTTTTGCCCCACTGTACTATTTTTAACCCATTTGTCCCACTTTACCATATACATATAACTTTTTTTACCCCACTGTACCATAGTTAACACTTTTTGCACAACTGTGCCCCATTCAACTCTTTATCTCACTGTACAAAATGTTTACCCACTGTACTCGTATTTAAAATGTGTCTCCACGCTAGCGTACTTAAACCTTTTTCCCCGACTGTAACATATTTAATCATATTTTCTCCACTCCACTATTTAACCGTTTTTGACCGCAGTGCTCCTAAAACCATATAAACTCTTCATATCTTATGTTTAAGTTCCAATTTTGGCAGATTATTCCCTTTTTTCCCCATGCTCCATAATTAACCCGTCGAGTCCCACTGTGCCTCCTAAAGTTAGAATTACTAAAAATCACTTACAATCTCCAGTTTATGTTCCAAAAGTAACCCTGGAACCATTGATCCATGTTTGACATTTTTAAGCCACTGTACTATATTTTACACTTTTTGCCCCACTGTGCCCCGAAAACTACGAATACAAAAAAAAACTTAATACCCCGATCATTTGTCATAAAGACACCCCTCGCTTCAGTTTTCACCATTCTAGTATTAGGCTTTAAATTTGGCGGTGGTACCATATTTCTGTCCCACTGTGCCTCTAAATTTTTAAAAAAAATTACTCCTTGTTCTTGTTTACGTCCTAAGAACTACTCTCACACCAAATTTCACGATTTTAGGTCTTGCCATTTGGATTTGGCTGTTGTACCACATTTTTTTCTTTTAACCCCACTGTCAATTTCAGAGTCTACCTCATAAGAGCTACCCTCACACCAAATTTCACGATTCTAGCTCTTGCCATTTGAATTTGGCTGTTGTACAACATTTATCCCATTTTTCCCTTTTTACCCCACTGTGTGCGTAAATGTACGAATTACGAAAAATCCTGCCAATTTCAGAGTCTACCTCATAAGGTCTACCATCACACAATATTTCACGATTCTAGCTCTTGCCATTTGGATTTGGCTGATGTACCACATTTATCACTTTTTAACCCACTGTGTGCGTAAATGTTCGAATTTCAAAAAAAATCCTGCCAATTTCTGAGTCTACGTCCTAAGGGCTACCCTCATACCAAATTTCAAGATTCGAGCTCATTTCGTTTAGATTTTGCGGTGGTACCATATTTATCCCTACGTCCCAAGGACTACCCTCCCACCAAATTTCATGATTATAGCTTCAGCCGTTTGGCCTGGGCGATGATCAGTCAGTCAATCAGTCAGTCAGTCAGCCAGTCAGTCAGTCAGCCAGTCACGCAACAATTTTATATATATAGATAATACCGTGACAAATAATTCACGATGCAACGGTAAAGAAATTGCATACCCAGATTTTTATACACTACACCACACTGTGGTTATGACATTTGTTTGCACACACCCAAAATGATAAGAGATAGACCCATTGTTTATTATACCGATCGACTTGTAATCTACAGGATCAGCCCTGCACGAACTTGTAAGCACTATCGAATCGTCTCTGCATTTCAAGGAATTCACCATGGTGGCATTTCTTGACATAGAAGGGGCTTTTAACAACATTCACTCAGATGCAGTAATTGCGGCACTGTCACATCTAAAAGTTAACTCTAGTTCGATTAGACTAATTCAAAGTCTGCTAATTTTTGTTAAAAACTACTAACTTTTATTAAAATATTTCACAACATCTTAGCTATGAATTCAATTCAATTTCAGTTCGTCGTCTGAATTATTATTGATGTTATAATTTTCTATCATTAAAGCACGAAAAATATTGTTTCAACTTGAGAAATCAGTTTGACAATTCCGTTTTTATAGGACCAAATCGTTTTGTCGATCCATATCAGATCTAATGTTAGGATTTTTTCATAAATATGAAAGAATAGAATACAATAATCTTCGTTTTGTGGGAAACAAACTCAATTTGTGTTCTTGTTTTAAGTTTACTTATTTATAATTACACTAGCTTACCCGGTGCGCTTCGCAGCCCCCATCTTTACTTACTTTTATATATAAAATACGAACCCTCGTTTCATTTCTAGTGTGTGTTCCAAGAGTTACCCTGACATCATAGTACAATATTTATCCCTTTTCCCACTGCACCTTTGAACGTTGAAAAACTATTTTTTTTTGGTTCATACGTTAGCAACTTTCCCCTAGTTTATATTGCAATAACTACATTCACACCCTGCTACAATATAAAACCATGTTTGTCCCACTGTGTCTATGAAGGTACGAATTTAAAAATCTAAAGTGAATCGCTCCATAGTACCACATTTAACACTTTCTGTGTCATAATTAACCAATTTTGCTTGATATTGATATTTCAAGATACAAATTCGCAAGCTTAGGGCGTATTTCAACATTTTTGTACCCTATCTGGGCCATTTATTAAACTTGTTTCCCCCACGGTTTAAGTAGAAGAACCAATTTGGAAAAACAATTTCTTAGCTTTGGCTTATGCTGTAAGATCTACCTTTGCACTCAGGGACCACACTCAACACCTTTTGCACCACTGTTCCATATTAAACACTTTTTATTACACTGTGCGTCCAAAGTACGAATTTTTATACATATCTGGGACTATTTTGTTCCCTTTTTTCCCCACTTATCACATTTAACAATTTTACCGTATTTAACTTTTTTGCTTCACCGTACCATATTTAACCCTTTTTGCTCCACTAAACCATATTTAACACATTTTTCCCCTCTGTAACATGTTGAACAATTTTTGCTTGCCCCAACTGCATCATAATTTTAACCTTTTTGGAGTACAGTGCTACATTTTTGCAGTGCATCATAATTTTAACCTTTTTGCACCACAGTGCTACTAAAAGCATACATTTAGAAAAAACACATTCTTATTTCATATTTAACTTACCCTCTCTCCCTGCATCCATATTTTTACCCACTGTACTAGATGTACGTTTTTTGACCCACTGTGCCATATTTAACCGTTTTGGGTCCACTGCATCAAATTTAACACCTTTTTGTCCTACTATATTTAACAATTTTTGCCCCACTGTACCATAGTTAACACATTTTTGCCCCACTGTTCCATAGTAAACGCTTTTTGCCCCACTGTACCATTTTTAACACATTTTGTTCCACGTTACCATATTTTACTATTTGTGCCCACTGTAACCATTTTTGTCATACTGTACCATAATTAACCATTTGTGTCCCACTGTACCATTCTAACACATTTTTCCCCCACTGTTCCAAAGTTAAAGCTTTTTGCCCCACTGTACCATATTTAACCCATTTTGTCCCACGTTACCATATTCAACTAATTGTGCCCCACTGTACTATAGTTAAACCCTTTCTTTCATGTACCATGTTTAATAGTTTTTGCCCCACAGTACCATATTTAACCCTCTTTGCTCCACTGTACAACATTTAACACAGTTATGCCCCACTGTACTGTATAGTTACCCATTTTTGGCTTCAAAGGGCAGAGAACTTCGAGTAATAAACTTGGAAAATTGGAAACCTTTCGAAGCCACGAAAAATTAGTTGAAGCACTGGGCAGTGATGGCTCATAAAACTGTGTGGAATAGCGCAACAGTAGGAGCAACTGCAAAGATACTGTGGGGTGACACAAATGAAAAGAAAACAAGAAGTCTTCTGAAACTAAACAAGATCGATATTAGTAAGATGATGAGTGTTCTAACGGGACACTCAAGCTTACAAGCACATCTTCATCGCATAGGACTAGCAGAAAACGACGAATGCAGGGCATGCAGAGAAATCATCGAAACGATCTAACATTTTCTGTGTCACTGCCCGGCTTTCACACATGTAAGATCCCAACATTTCGGGTCCGATATATTGCCAGACTTGACTCATCTCAGAGAATATGACTGGAAGATACTAAGAAAATTCGTGTCTTGCACCGATTTTCTGTAACTCGTGAGGTATAAAAAGATCATAAATAAGGAGCGCACAACAGGCCGAACCACTGGCTTAAGTGTATGTCCATAGACATGAGACGTTTAAACGTCTCCTCTCTTCAACCTAACCTGACCTAACCTACCCATTTTTGTCACACTGTACCATATTTAACTCTTTTTGCCCCACTGTATCATAGTAAATAAATTTTTGCCCCACTGTTCAATAGTTAACGCTTTTTGCCCCACTGTACCATTTTTAACCCATTTGTCCCACTTTACCATATACATATAACTTTTTTTACCCCACTGTACCATAGTTAACCCTTTTTGCACAACTGTGCCCCATTCAACTCTTTATCTCACTGTACAAAATGTTTACCCACTGTACTCGTTTTTCCCTTTTTCCCCGACTGTAGCATATTTAATCATATTTTCTCCACTCCACTATTTAACCGTTTCTGACCACAGTGCTCCTAAAACCATATACACTCTTCATATCTCATGTTTAAGTACCAATTTTGGCAGATTGTTCTTTTTTCCCCCCATGCTCCATAATTAACCCGTCGAGTCCCACTGTGCCTCTTAAATTTAGAAGTACTAAAAATCACTTCCAATCTCTATTTTATGTTCCAAAAGTTACCCTGGATCCATTGATCCATGTTTGACATTTTTAAGCCACAGTACTATATTTTACACTTTTTGCCCCACTGTGCCCCTAAAATTACGAATACAAAATAAAACTTAATACCCCGATCAGTTGTCATAAAGACAACCCTCGCTTCAATTTTCACCATTATAATATTAGGCTTTAAATTTGGCGGCGGTACCATATTTATACCTTTCTGTCCCACTGTGCCTCTAAATTTTTAAAAAAATCACTCCTTGTTCTTGTTTACGTCCCAAGAGCTACTCTCACACCAAATTTCACGATTATAGGTCTTGCCATTTGGATTTGGCTGTTGTATCACATTTTTCCCTTTTTACCCCACTGTGTACGTAAATGTTCCAATTTCGAAAAATCCTGTCAATTTCAGAGTCTACCTCATAAGAGCTACCCCCACACCAAATTTCACGATTCTAGCTCTTGCCATTTGAATTTGGCTGTTGTACTACATTTATCCAATTTTTCCCTTTTTACCCCACTGTGTTCGTAAATGTTCGAATTACAAAAATCCTGCCAATTTCAGAGTCTACCTCATACGGGCAACCATCACACAATATTTCACGATTCTAGCTCTTGCCATTTGGATTTGGCTGATGTACCACATTTATCACTTTTTACCACACTGTGTGCGTAAATGTTCGAATTTCGAAACATCCTGCCAATTTCTGAGTCTACCTCCTAAGGGCTACCCTCAGACCAAATTTCAAGATTCTAGCTCATTTCGTTTAGATTTGGCGGTGGTACCATATTTATCCCTTTTTGCCCCATTGTGCGGCTAATAGTACGAATTTCGAAAAATCCCGCCTTATTGCTCGTCTACGTCCCAAGGACTACCCACCCACCAAATTTCATGATTCTAGCTTCAGCCGTTTGGCCTGGGCGATGATCAGTCAGTCAGCCAGTCACGCAACAATTTTATATATATAGATTTATGATATACTTCAGAGAACCTTCTGCTTATGAGCATAAGCGGATCCTTAAGGACTACAGCGACCGAGTCTCTACAAGCCCTACTCCATATACTGCCGATTAATATTGTGGCGAGAGAAGTTGCAACCAAAGCGGCAATAAGATTAACTGCCTATCAATGTGGAGGTACAAGAACTACGGTCACATGAGGATATCAAAGTGTATTGCTATGGTAACCGACCGAGTGGACTATATAACAACTGTGTACACTTTCGAGAGAAATTACATCATTATGATTCCCGCAAGAGATTAATTGGTTAGCAGAATACCAGGTAATAGAAACTGGCTTCGGAGTACACTGTGAGGAGCTTAGTTTGGATATAGATCACAGACTACCAGATACCTGCAGTAGCCAAGTGGCTGAGTCGCAACATAGTAACCAACACTGGCGTTGTCATTTACTCGGACAGCCAGGCTGCCATCAATTCTCTGGAGGCTACATCCCTAAATTCACAAACAGCCCTCGACTGCCGCAGATATCTTAACGAGATGGCTGAGCTGTTTAATATACACCTTATAGGGGTGCCTGGGCATAGGGATATCCGGGGAAACTGCAAAGCCGATGAACTTGCTAGGAAAGGGACGACATTACAAATTCTCGAAGAATTTGCATATATTGGTGCGTCACTATCCACGTGCAAGCTTTGGGCAATCAGGTGGTCCAACGAAAGATGGACAAAAATCGGCACCTGCAGGGTAGCTAGACAAATCTGGCCAAGGTATGACCTGAGAAGATCAAAATATCTCCTCGCACTAGAGAGTCAAAGATTGTCTACGTTAGTATCAGTTCTCACGGGACACAGCTTGATCGGCGAACACGCCAAAAGATTGCGTATTGTCTCTAATGACTTCTGCAGAAGCTGTGGAGATGAGGAAGAAGTGGAGAGCATTGAGCACTTGCTATGCGACTGCCCCGCTCTGAGTAAACGACGACTGGACATACTGGGGTCGGCCTTTCTAGGCAGCCTAACAAATCTTTCCAGTACCGATATTCGTACTATCGATAAATTTGTATATGAAACAGGTTGGTTTCGATGAGGGGCATTCCAGCCCGTGGTAACACTAGGGACCTAAACTGGTCTATGTGAGCTTGTATAAAAAAAAATACGGCTGCCACCCTAACCTAAGCTACATCCGATGTGTACGAAAATCGTTTTCATATTACGTGAATGAACACTACCAAATTCGGAGAAAATCCGTTCAGATTTAGATATAGCCCCCATATATCTAGTTTCACCCGATTTGACATGTAAGCTCTGTAGAAACAGTGTTTTATATCCGTTCAGTACGAAATTCGGCAGAGAGAGTTTTCTTATTACATGTATGAACACTGCCAAATTATTATCGCAATGCCCATTTTCGCATTGTTAGTGAGGTGTAGGGTATTATATAGCCGGCCCCGCCCGACTTTCTGTCTTTCCTTACTGGTTCTATATTTAAATAATTTCTTTACGCCTATTACAATACGAAGGGCATCAATATGCAATTAATCTTTTTTGAATAATTTTCCAAAACTTTTACTATTGAATATCCTTAAAAGTTTTGATAAATGCATACATACTCGTATATTTATTTTGATAATATCCCTTAATAGCATTACTTGAGGTGGAGCTGAAATAACAGAAATGAGGAATAATTCTTATTCGTTTGGAAGAAGCTATGCCTCTTAGACAGTGATAGCAGAAATTACGATTTTTCGAGCTACGATTTGAAGATTTTTCTCCCGAAAAGAAGATTTTTTATCAAATTTTTCTTATACTTATTAAGGATTTTTATAATTCCTTCGGGATATAGTTACATCTCCATAAATCTTTTTAAATTGAAAACGGAAATTGAAATCAGATCGTATTTAATGACACAACAAGAAAAATCTGTGAAGTTTTGTTAAGTTGTAAAATCGGTAGAGGAAATTGAAGTGACATTTTTTTTAAGTAAATTAAGGGCTAAGTCAAAACTAGGAGTTAATTTTTACGACGATTGTTTTCGGTTAAAATTAATCGCAAATTATGATTTTTAAGCCAAATCGGCAGGATTTTTCTTTGGTCACGAAGTCCAATTACTTGCGGCCAGCGTATGACGGTACAAGATGTAATGCGGTACAAGATTCTGATATTGACCCACAATTTTTTTTATTCACTTTGATGAACCTCAAAAATCATTTGAGAGTACCTATTAATACATATCTACTCAAAAGCTGTACGATACTGGTAGAATTTATTGTTGACGATTTACAAAATTTATTTAGACAATTTGACGATTTTTGTGCCCAAATTTTGACGACTTTTGGTCGAATTCGTCTGGTAGGTTAGGTTAGGTTGAATGGAGGAGACGTTTAAACGTCTCATGTCCATGGACATACACTTAAGCCAGTGGTTCGGCCTGTTGTGCGCTCCTTATTTATAATTTTTTATACTCCACGGGTTACAGAAAATCGGAACTAGACACGAATTTTCTCAGTATCTTCCAGTCATATCCTCTGAGATGAGTCAAGTCTGGCAATATGTCGGAACCGAAATATCGGGATCTTGCATGTGTGAAAGCTGGGCAGTGACACAGAAAATGTTCCACCGTTTCGATGTTTTCCCTGCATGCCTTGAACTCGTCGTTTTCTGCTAGTCCTATGCGATGAAGATGTGCCTGTAAGCTTGAGTGTCCCGTTAGAACACTCATCATCTCACTTATCTCGATCTTGTTTAGTTTCAGAAAACTACTTGTTTTCTTCTCATTTGGGTCACCCCACAGTATCTTTGCAGTCGCTCCTACAGTTGCTCTATTCCACAAAGTTTTGTGAGCCATCACTGCCCAGTGCTTCAACTCATCCTTCGTGGCTTCGAAAGGTTTCCAATATTCTAACTTTATTACTCGAAGTTCTCTGCCCTTTGAAGCCAAGCTGTTGCTCGTTCATTTCCAATCGCTCCGTTGTGTCCCGGTACCCAGAAAATACGCAGTTGACCATGGACTAAGTAATTATTTATCGATCTTTTACAGTCTAACACTGTTCTGGATATGACCTTTTCCGATGTTATTGCGTTGATCGCCATTTGGCTATCTGCGAAGATGTTGGCATATTTAGGCTTTGTGGTATTACTGAGCCAGTTAACACACTCCGTGATTGCTCGAACTTCTGCTTGAAATACTGTGTTAAGGTCTGGGAGGCGGAAGTAAAGTTCGACTTCTGGTTCATCAATAAAAAGTCCCAGACCCGTCCTTCCTCCTAGCCTGGTCCCATCAGTGCACGCAAAGAAAAAAATCGTTTCTGCGAAACGAAATATTAGACAACTACAATTCTCGTTTGCCGGAACTGAAATTTCGTTTGTTGTGACAGAAACTTATTTCGCGTAAGCAATTGTTTGTTCTGACCAAAAGTAATTTCAGTCGTCGTAAACGAGAATTGTAGTTGTCTAATATTTCGTTTCGCAGAAACGAATTTTTTCTTTGCGAGTGTAGCAGCTGGTTCCCTATGGCACAAGAGCTACTGTTCCGTTTTCCCAGGAGCGTCTGTCTGGCAGGAACGAATCACAGGTAGCTGGCAGGAATACGGTCGGAGAATTCCGTTGTTTGAATATGACCGACCAGTGATTGTAATATCTTCTGATGGTACGACTTGTGGTCTCGATTTATCCATTCACCCATCACTTGTAGACTTCTTGCTGTCTTTATACGGATATCTATTGGTTGGATGTGCAGTATAGTCTCCATCGCTCTTGTTGGTGCGGTTCTAATTGCCCCGCTTATGCCTATACATCACATACGTTGCATTTTTTGCAATGGTATTACGTTGTACTTCTTGTCCATTGATGTCCACCACACTACAGAGGCTTAGGTTACTGTTGGTCTAATCACGCTCATGTAAAGCCAGTGTGTCATATTTGGACGTAGTCCCCATTTTGAACCTATAGCTCTTCTGCACAGCGACCAAAATCTGTGGGCCTGGGTAACTCGTTCTTCAATATGATCTTTCCAAATCAGTTTCTGATCCAAGATTACTCCCAAGTATTTTATCTTTTTAGATATGGCAATATTCTTATCCAGGAATCGAGGCACGGTAAAAGGATGAATCTTCGTTTTTGGGATTGGGTTGTGCCCAATTATATGTTATATTAAGTGCCTCCTCAGCTCTTTTGCATAGTTGGTTTGGTATTATATAAGTATTACAACGTCGTCTGCATAACAGACTGGTTTAAGACCTTCAGTGGTGAGGGCTTTAAGGAGACTGTGTATCGTCGTAACTCATAGGAGAGGTATACCACGATTTACCTTGTCTCTGATTTTTACGTCATATGACCCACAAATAATCCACCTTTCCTTAGCATATTGTTGATCCGGTTTTTCAGCGCCCGGTCAACCTGAAACTCGTCTAAGGACTGGATAAGTGTATCGGTCTGTACATTGTTAAATGCGCCGTCAATGTCTATGCAAACGGCAAATGTGTACATTTCTTCACTGAAGGAAGAAATCCACTGATCTTCCTTTAACATATGCATGTTGCTTGAATTTAAGCTTGTCATCGGCCATCTTACTTATGACCATGTCGTCAATTATTCGCACCATTGTTTTTAACAGGAAAGAAGTTAGACTTATAGGTCGATAAGCCTTTGGGATCGTATGACTTTCGTCTGGTAACACTGCTCTTAGACCTGGATTTTTGACCGAATAACCACAGCTAAACCGCGCTGAATGATCGGAGTAGCAACTGTGAAATAGCTATACAGGGAGCTAAGCTGTCAAGTAATTATATTTGCCTAACCTTTTTTAAAAAACTTTGCAATCAATAACACTATGCAACAAATGAACACTTTTTGAAAAATACACGGACTTGACAGTATAGGTTCGATTCTACTATCGAAGGGTAGTATAACCCTATACTCGGTATGGCAAAATTGGTGACCAATTTTTTTTTATGGGCCTCCAAAGTTTCTGAAAGTCAGTGGGCCCCTCCAAAAAGGTGTCATCAGCTTTTGTCCAACAACTAATTCAGACTTGGTGTATCACTTAACTATATTTGGCAATAATGTAGCTAAGAATATGCTGAATATGAAGTTTCTTAAAATTTTTTGCGAAAAAAAAACAATTTTTCCGGTACTTTTTTTTGAAAAAGTAAAGGAAAAAATATTTTTTTTTGTAACTTTTTTCAGCATAACTTCCAGGGACTCGTAATTTTGCAATAACAATGGTTGGCAAAATTGTAGCCAACGTAAATCTGAACAACTTTTGTGAACATATCAATACAATCTGAACATGTCGGGGCACCCTAAATAGCTCAAAAAACCACAATGTACCCCAAAAATGTTAGTATTTCACTATTATGTAACAAAAATATTTTTTTGGTATAGGGTTCGTTCAGCAAATTTATAGAAAATATTAAGGCCAATATTTTTGTGGAACATATTAACCCTCTAGCTCCCCCACATAACTGTAATTTTTGGCCCCATTTTAACAAAACGTAAAAAACACCCCTTAAAATGTGGAGGGCAGGGATGAAATGTTCTACAAAAATGTTGGCCATAATATTTCACTATATGTGTCAGAACACACCAAAGCTCAAAACATAACACAAACACCAAAAAAAGGTCAAATCAAACCAGCAGACAGGCACACAGACAGACGGACGACCATTGCTCAAATGACTTCAAATTTCCCAAATCTAATTTCCGCCATACATTGTTGGGGTCTTAGGTCGCTCTTTCGATGTGTTACTCTTTTGGCTCGTAGCAAATGATATATACCCTCCTCTCTAAGGTGAGGGGATAAACAAACGAACACACAATTTTAGAAAATTTCGTCAGAGAGAGAGAGAGAGAGACAATTTCAGTATAATTGCAATTTTAGGAAAAATTGAGATTTTAGAGAACATTTCTTAAAAATTGCAACTTAAAATAATTTTTGTCGAATTTTAAATTTTACAGAAAATTTTGTCGTAATCGCCACTATAATGAAATTTTTGTCGAAATTGCATTTTTATAGAACATTTCGTTTTTATTTTCTTGTTTTTCAGCAAAATTTCGTACAAATTATAGTTTGGTTTTAGATAATTTTGCCAAAAAAAATTCGTCGAAATTGCAATATCATAAATTTTATTGTGGAAATTGCAGTGTTATAGAAAATTTCTTTGCTGAATTTTTATAGACAACTTCGTAAATTTTTCTGCAAAATTTCGTTTAAATAGTAGATTTGTTAAGAAAATATCGTCGAAATTAAATTTTTTCTTTTCGTGAAATTGCATTTTTTTTAATATTTCGTGGAATTAGATTTAGTCTAAAAATTTTGTCGAAATTTCAATTTCATAGAAAATTTTGTCGAAATTTCAGTTTTATAAAAAAATTCCATGAAATTAAAGTTTTTCTAGAAAGTTTCGTTGCAAATTGCATTGATTTAGACAGTCGAAATTGCTTATAATTCGTTCAGGCGCCCTTAATTGAGAGTAGGTCGCCCTTATTCAGGAATCATGGACCTTTTATCCGGTTATCACCCTTAATCCGGATTGAAGATGGATGACCGGATTAAGTTGGATGACTGGATTAAAGGACGATTATATATAATATCTTCTTAGGAGACTATAGAGAGATTTACACTATTTTAAATCCCTCTACAATCGGCGTTTTGTTGGAGAGATGAAGTCGGAAAGGGGGGGAGAAAAACTCTGCCTTACTCGGACTTCTCAAACAACACCAATTCACACAGGAAAAGCCGAAACAAATGTACGTCAAGCCGAAACAAAAAACGTCGTGTGAACGCAAACGAAATTTTAAAAGGGAATTAGAGAAGAATCTACTTAAAAAATATTCTCGTGTGATTCACGACTAAATAGGGACTAAAGAGAGACTTCCAGCGCTGTATCTCTCTCCCGGGACGATATGTGCATAGTACGGATGTAGAGAGAGACTTCCCGCAAGCAGACCTTGTTTTCATCTCGGCTCTCGTATAAATACTTAATTCTCGTTTTGCACTTCACCCGAGCGCTCGCGTCTATCTCCTCCTGTATTAACACTCAAACACGGTAATACGCAACCGCCAATTTGTTATTAGAAAAAATAAAGATCCCTCATATTTAAATTCATCAAAATCAGAATACTGAAATTGTTTATTTATTGTTCCCCATTTGTGCGCCGTACGCTAACAATCGGATTTCCACATATTAGTATTCCACACATTAGTTTTCTTAAAAAAAATAATTTTAGAAAAATCCAATATCGGCGAAAATTTCTGGAAAATTGCAATATTGATGAAATAATATAGAAACGGCTTTTTTTCTAGGAAAACGCAGTGTTGACGAAATTTTCGAAAAAAAATACAATTTCAATGAATTTTAACTGCAAAATCCACCAAATATTTAAAAAAAATACAATTTTAACAAAACTTTCAAGAAAAATGTATATTCAACGAAATTTTCTACGAAAACGCTATTTAGATGAAATTGTTTAAAAAATATAATTTACAGTTGCAAATACGGCGAAATTTTCTGTAAAATTTAAATTTCGACGAAGCTTCATCTAAACATCAATGCCGAAGAAATTTTCTATTAAATTGCAAGTTCAACGAAATTTTTCGCCAAATATTTTTAAAAAAATACAATTTTAACAAAACTTTCAAAAAATGTTTATTCAACGAAATTTTCTACGAAAACGCTATTTAGATGAAATTGTTTAAAAAATATTATTTACAGTTGCAAATACGGCGAAATTTTCTGTAAAATTTAAATTTCGACGAAGCTTCATCTATACATCAATGCCGAAGAAATTTTCTATAAAACTGCAATTTCAAAGAATTTTCGCTAAAATTTAAATTTGACAAAAAAAAAACTTTTCCAAACGTTGTAATTATGATAAAATTTTCTCTATAATGCAATCTTGGCAATTTTTTCTATCTATAATTGCAATACGGTAGAAGTACGAGTATTCTGTAAAATTGTAATTTCGAAAGAATTGTTATTAAATTTGGGAACGAAATCTTCTATAAAATTGCAATTGTAACGAAATTTTCTATAAAATTGCATTTGTAACGAAGTTTTCTATAAAATTGCATTTTAATGAAATTTTATAAAAAATGCAATTTTAACGAAATTTTCTATAAAAGTGCAATTTAAAGAAATTTTCTGTAAAATTGCAATTTTAAAGAAGTTTTCTATAAAATTGCAATTTAAAGAAATTTTCTATAAAATTGCAAAAGAGGTCACTTTTAACGAAATTTTCTATAAAATTGCAATTTTGACGAAACTGTAAAAAAAAGAATATTTTCTATAAACCCGAATAAAAAAATTGATGAATTGTTCTATAAAATGCAATTTCCAGGGCAATTTTTTTTTCACGTGTGCCAACTCGACGAAGTTTTTATGATGCTGCCATTTTAGCGAATTTTACTACAAAATTACAATTTACTGACATTAAAATGAATAATATATTTAATGCCTCAAGCTTACAGGCACATCTTCATCGCATAGGACTAGCAGAAAACGACGAGTGCAGGGCATGCAGGGAAAACATCGAAACGATGGAACATTTTCTGTGTCACTGCCCAGCTTTCACACATGCAAGATCCCGATATTTCGGTTCCGACATATTGCCAGACTTGACTCATCTCAGAGGATATGACTGGAAGATACTGAGAAAATACGTGTCTAGTACCGATTTTCTGTAATCCGTGGGGTATGGAAATCATAAATAAGGAGCGCACAACAGGCCGAACCTCTATTCAACCTAACCTAACCTAATATATTTATTGAAAATATATTTTATTGGAAATTTTCTATAAAATTTAAATTTTAACGAAATTTTCTATAAAATTTCAATTTTAACGAAATATTCTATAAAATTTCAATTTTAACGAAATTTTCTACATATTGCAATTTTAACGAAAATTTCTATAAAATTGCAATTTTAACGAAATTTTCTATAAAATTGCAATTTTAACGAAATTTTCTATAAAATTGCAATTTTAACGAAATTTTCTATAAAATTGCAATTTTAACGAAATTTTCTATAAAATTGCAATTTTAACGAAATTTTCTATAAAATTGCAATTTTAACGAAATTTTCTAAAAATTGCAATTTTAATGAAATTTTTTAAAAATTTGCAATTTTAACGAAATTTTCAAAAAAAATTACAATTTTAACGAAATTTTCAAAAAAAATTGCAATTTTAACCAAATTTTCTAAAAAAAATGCAATTTTAACGAAATTTTCTAAAAAATGCAATTTTAACGAGATTTTTCTATAAAATTGCAAGTATAAGAAATTTTCTGAAATTTTCTAAAAATTGAAATTTTTTTTAGAAAATTTGGTTAATTTTCTAAAAAAAATTCAATTTTAACGATATTTTCTTTAAAAATGCAATTTTAACGAGATTTTTCTATAAAATTGCAAGTTTAAAGAAATTTTCTGTAAAATTGCAAAAAAGATCACTTTTAACGAAATTTTCTATTCAACCTAACCTAACCTAATATATTTATTGGAAATATATTTTATTGGAAATTTTCTATAAAAGTGCAATTTTAACGAAATTTTCTATATACATAATTGCAATTTTAACGAAATTTTCTATAAAATCGCAATTTTACGAAATTTTCTATAAAATTGCAATTATAACGAAAATTTCTATAAAATTGCAATTTTAACGAAAATTTCTATAAAATTGCAATTTTAACGAAAGTTTCTTAAAATTGTAATTTTAACAGAATTTTCTATAAAATTCCAATTTTAACGAAATTTTCTAAAAATTGCAATTTTAATGAAATTTGCAATTTTAACGAAATTTTCTAAAATAATTGCAATTTTAACCAAATTTGCAATAAAACTGCAATTTTAACGAAAATTTCTATAAAATTTCAAGTTTAACGAAAATTTTCTGTAAAATTGTAATTTTAAAAAAAAAATTCTACAAAATTGCAATATGAACAAAATTTTCAATAAAATAGCAATTTTAACGAAATTTGGCGCTGAAAAACTGGATCAACAATATGCTAAGGAATAGGTGAATTATTTGTGGGTCATATGACGTAAAAATTATAGACAAGGTAAATCGTGGTATATTTCAGGGGGGCATTTTATCGCCTGTTCTATGGGTTACGACGATACACAGTCTCCTAAAAGCCCTCATCAATGAAGGACATAAACCAGTCTGTTATGCAGACGACGTTGTAATACTTCTAAGAGGCTTTCATCCAAATCTATTATGTAGAAGAGCTGAGGAGGCACTCAACATAGCATATAAATGGGCACAACCAAGGGGAGTAAATGTTAACCCAGACACAACAGAAATATATCTATTTACAAGAAAAACGAAGATCCCAGGTTTTACCCGGCCTCGATTCCTGAATAAGACAATTGCTATAACTAAAAAGGTAAAATATGTACTTGGGAGAAATCTTGGATCAGAAACTGTACTGGAAAGATCATCTTGAAGAAAGAGTTACAAAGGCCCACAGATGGTGGTCGTTGTGCAGAAGAGCTATGGGTTCAAAATGGGGACTACGTCCAAATATGACACACTGGCTTTACATGAGCGTGATTAGACCAATAATCACCTACGCTTGTGTAGTGTGGTGGACATCAATGGACAAGAAGTAGAACGTAATACCATTGCAAAAAGTGCAACGTATGTGCTGCCTAGGCATTTAGAACTGCACCAACAAAAGCGTTGGAGACTATATTGCACATCCAACCAATAGACATCCGTATAAAGTATGAGGCAGCCCTCACAGCAAGACGTCTACAAGTGATGGGTGAATGGAAAAATCGAGACTACAAGTCGTACCATCAGAAGATTTTAGAATCTCTAGTTGGTCGCATTCAAACGCCAGAAATTTCCGACCGCATTCCTGAAGTGCGGCTTACACCAACCTGTAATTCTTTTGTGCCAGACAGACGCTCCTGGGAAAATGGAACTTTGGCCCATGTGCCAGTGGGAACCAGCTGCTACACGGATGGGTCCAAGCGAGGAGGAAGGACGGGTCTGGGACATTTTATTGAAAACACGATATTTCAAGCAGAAATTCGAGCAATCACGGAGTGTGTGAACTGGCTCAGTAACACCACAAAGCCTAAATCTGCCAACATCTTCACAGATAGCCAAATGGCGATCAAGGCAATAACATCAGAAAGGGTCAAATCCAGAACTGTGTTGGACTGTAAACGAATGATAAATGATTACTCAGTCCATGGTCAATTGCGTATTTGCTGGGTACTAGGACACAACGGAGTGATTGGAAATGAACGGGCAAACAGCTTGGCTTCAAAGGGCAGAGAACTTCGAGTAATTAACTTGGAAAATTGGAAACCTTTCGAAGCCACGAAGAATGAGTTGAAGAACTGGGCAGAGATGGCTCATAAAACTGTGTGGAATAGCGCAAGATACTATGGGGTGACCCAAATAAAAAGAAAACAGGATGTTTTGTGTAACTAAACAAGATCGATATTAGTAAGATGATGAGTGTTCTAGCGGGACACTCAAGCTTACAAGCACATCTTCATCGCATATGACTAGCAGGAAACGATGATTGCAGGGCATGCAGGGAAAACATCGAAACGATGGAACATTTTCTGTGTCACTGCCCGGCTTTCACACATGCAAGATCCCAACATTTTGGGTCCGATATATTACCAGACATGACTCATCTCAGAGGATATGACTGGAAGATACTGAGAAAATTCGTGTCTAGTACCGATTTTCTGTAACTCGTGAGGTATAAAAAGATCATAAATAAGGAGCGCACAACAGGCCAAACCACTGCTTTAAGTGTATGTCCATTGACATGAGACGTTTAAACGTCTCCTCTCTTCAACCTAACATAACGAAATTTGCTATAAAATTGCAATTTTAATGACAATAAAATCTTAAAACAATGAAAGGAACATTTATGAGATATTTGAAAAATAAGAGAAATTTGTTGTGAATAACTAAGCTATGTGTCACGTGCCTCAAGTTTTGTTTTAAGTCATGGTTTTATTTTTCTAAGCCCGCCATTACACTATGATATTTTCACTAACCTCGCATCTAAATTTCTATTAAAGGACTCTTAAAAACGCAGGTCACACCACTACTGGCTCTGACACTTCCCTCTCCAACAACAGGATGACGACGTACATACATACATACAGATACGAGTATAGGTAATTGATTTTAGAGAAAATAATTACCTGTCATTTTGGACTCTGTCTTTACTCGTTGCTTATCCAGCTGAAATCTGTCATAAACCGTTAACGATCACTTATTTTCTCAAGACAACGAGACTCCTTCACCCAAACTCTCAAACAGAGACACACACACACACACACAAACTCACCAACGCACAATATGCTGTGCTTGTGGTCTGCACTATTTTCTCAGGATGTCAAAGAAAGGAAATAAGTTTTAATGTTATCAGACAAAAAACAAAGAGCAAAAATAGTGTGAGAGTGATGGGGAGAGAGGGGCGGGGTAAAAAAAAACTGGCGACGACAGAAAGAACAAGAGCAAAAACACGTTATTACACGCCAAAGTTTTTCTACATGCGTCCATCCTGGCTGTTATTAGGACCAAATTAAAACTACATTAAAAACTTTCACGTTTATAACCACTTTGGAAACTTCAAACGCCAGATGCTGACCAAAAGTAAACATTAACCCAACACAGACAGACAGACAGACATACTCACCAACACACACAAACGCACATACGCAAATAACAATTGTTACGAATTAAAGTGGACAAGTTTAAACGAAGCAGTGGATAAGAAAAAAGGAGATATGGGAAAAGGATGTAAAAAGTAAAGTTGTGAGTGTGTTGTATTGGTCTGTTATATGTATATAAGTGTGTGCGTGTGCGGCTGTTATGTGGCAAAGCTGAAAATAAAAGTTGGCAACTAAACATTAACCACAACCAGAAGAGATATACAAAAACATACATATGTACGTATATACACGCAAAAGACATTAAATTCTATTTGTCAGATGACGATGTATGTTTGTGTGTACACTCAGATGAAAAATTTAGTAATCCGTACAAAATACTTGATTCAAGTAGGGAACATTAGAACTGCAACCGGAGTTACCAGCTCACATAGACCAATTGAGTTCCTTAGTGCTACACGGGCCTACTTGCCCCTCATCTGGAGCAACCGGTTTGATACACAAAGTTATCAATGATTCGAAAAGCGGTATTGGACAGATTTGTCAGACATCAGATAGACCGGCGCCGGATTATATGCAGAAGTCTTTTGCCTCTTGCCTAAGCCAAAGCTTGATATATTTGCTTTTTTATTTCCCAACATAATAATAAGTAGTATAAGTACGTAAAGGGATTTCCAACAATAGGTGTTATTTTGGTATTCAAAGAAAAATTTCATTTTTTGAGATAAATGATCGGATGTTTATTTCATACTAAAGAGGAACGTATGCCGTTAATAATGACAAACAACATCAGCCAAATGGCCACCACGACCACGCTTACATGACCATATCATTTTCATGAAATTTTCCATAACCAAATCGCAAAGTGGCTGCCACATGTCCTCGATAGCCGCACGAATTCTATCTTTGGTGTCTTGAATCGACACTGGGCTGTTGGCGTAGACCTTATCATTTACGAGGCCCCAAAGGAAGAAGTCGCAATGTGTTAAATCACAAGATCTCGGTGGCCAATTGTGTTATCTCACCTCCTCGAGAGATAACATGGTCCGGAAAGTTTTCCCGTAACAGAGCAATGGCTTCATTGCTTGTGTGGCACGTAGCGCCGTCTTGTTGAAAGTAAACGTTGTCCAGATCAATACCGTCCAACTCCGACCATAAAAATCATTAATCATCTCTCGATAGCGCAATCCATTCACGGTAACTGTTGATCCAACCTCATTTTCGAAAAAGTAAGGTCCAATGACCCCGCCGGACCATAAACTTCACCAAACAGTCACACGTTGAGGATGGAGAGGCTTCTCAACAATAACTCTTGGGTTTTCCGAGCCCCAGATGCGACAATTTTGCTTGTTGACGTAGCCACCGAGGTGGAAATGGGCCTCATCGGTCAAGATGATTTTGTATCGTTCGTATCGTTTTTTGATCGTTTTGTATCGTTCGGTGATCGTGTATCGTTCCATTTTTATACCCTACACCACACTGTGGTACAGGGTATTATAAGTTTGTTTCACGGCAGATGTTTGTAACACCTGAAAATAACACAGCTAGACCCACCTTAAAGTATACCGATCGACTCAGAATCACTAGCTGAGTCGATTTAAGCATGTCTGTCCGTCCGTCTGTCCATGTAAAGTTGTTCGTCGACTACAGGTCGCAATTTCACTCCGATCGTTCTGAAATTTTGCAGTTTAGAGTATTTCGTCGCTATTGAATTTGAAGAAAATCGGTTAAGATTTAGCTATAGCTCCCATATATATGTTTCGTCCGATTTTGCTCTTTAGTCCTGTAGAAGCTGTATTTTACATCCAATCGTTTTGAAATTTAGAATGGTAGAGTTTCTTGATCCATGAATCAACATTGCCGAATTTGAAGAAAATCGGTTAAGATTTAGCTATAGCTCCCATAAATATGTATCGTCCGATTTTGCTCTTTAGTCCTGAAGAAGCTGTATTTTACATCCAATCATTTTGAAATTTAGAATGGTAGAGTTTCTTCATCCATGAACCAACACTACCAAATTTGAAGAAAATCGGTTAAGATTTATCTATAGCTCCCATATATATGTTTCGTCCGATTTTGCTCTTTAGTCCTGAAGAAGCTGTATTTTACATCCAATCATTTTGAAATTTAGAATGGTAGGTAGAGTTTCTTGATCCATGAACCAACATTGTTGAATTTGAAGAAAATCGGTAAAGATTTAGCTATAGCTCCCATATATATGTTTCATCCGATTTGGCTCTTTAGATCCAATCGTTTTTATACCCTACACCACACTGTGGTACAAGGTATTATTTAAGTTTAAAATGTCCCAAAAGTAAAATTATTTAAACAATTTATACATGAATTACAAAATTTATATATCAGAGTTATTCAATATTTCGAAAGTGGTGTAGGGTATTATATAGTCGGCCCCGCCCGACTTTAGCCTTACCTTACTGGTTAGTAATGGCATAGTTTCTACTTGTCAAATGTCAAAGAATAAAAGCTTCAAAAGTGACAGCTACCGAAATACCGGGTGATTCAAAATAACACCTCTTGTTGGAAAGCCCGTATAATAGTTCAGCAAAAATAGGTGGGTAAGAATATTTAATATCGTCCTATGTAGTTTATTTTTGGCTAAAATGTTTAATTTTGAAAAAATGAGTTTATATTTTACGAAATTTGTAATTACTCTCGAACGGATGAACCAATTGTCGCAAAGTTTACGCTGTTTTAAAGAGGACAAAATGCAAAATTTTTTGTATAACTTTTTTTTTGGAAAATTTATTAAAAAAATTGTTACCAAAGTTTTTTTTAAAAAAACCTTTGTAGAAAAAATTGCTCCCCCTCGATTTTTTTCAAATTTTCACAGAATATTCGTCGTACACTCACAAATCCAGAACAGTAAAAAAAATAACACTATGCAACAAAAATTTTGTCCAAGGGATGTGGATAACAGTTTCTGGTGTCACAAAAACGAAAAAAATATTAAAAAAAAAAATTTTATGGTAAATTTTTTTGCAATTTTTTTTTTAAATTCAAACTTTCTTGGCAAGTACATTTAGTATTTGGACCATAATTTTTCAAGTATAAATTTGACTGAGCCTTGTTGTGCGTTAAATTAAAGGGAATTATGAGGGCTACGTATGCTGCAAATATTACTTTCACATAGAATCTTTGGTTTAGTAACAGTCGTTAAAAATATGAGAAAAAATGTTTTTTTTTTAAAAAACACTTTTTCTGGTACAAAAAAGAGCATAGAAAATATGTTATAAAAAAGTAATATAAAAAAAGTCGAAAAAAATATTTTATCACATTTTTAGAAAGCCAGCATGCTAACGAAGCAAACACTGTCTATTTGGATAGATGTAAAAGTTATGAACCATTTTGTAAATGTTAGGGAAATTCAAAAAAAAAACGTGTTTCATATTTTTCCGTTTTTAAATGATGTTTTTGTTTTTATTGAATTCTTATGTACTTTAAACCCGGAATTTATGAATGAAATTTCTTATTAATAAATTAGTGTAATTCAGCGCCTTAAAGAGATAAGTCGATTTTCTGAAAAATATTATAAAGTTATATTTCGAAGTATGAGTAAAAGGCAAAGAACTTTACAATGTGTATATGATCCCGACAATTTCTGGTACATCTGCGGAAAATATGTAATTAAAATAAATCGACGTGCGTTTAGTAAAATTATAGAAGAAATATATGTGCAATATTGTGGTATACGAGTTACAAATATGAACGAACCGTGGACACCTAGTATATTGTGTGTAATTCGTGCCATGTAAATCTTACTCGATGGAGTAGTGGAAGCATGCGGTAAGTACTTTGCAATTAATGTACTCGTATTACAATGTGTTGTGGAATAAAACGTTTTAATTTTAGACATCACGTGCAATTTGAATTTGGAGACAACTATTCATTCACGATACGGACTGCTTTTTTGTCTAAGTTAACAGATTGGAGTAGGAAGGAGCAGTCGCTGGAATTACGCTGAAGTAAAATCTGGCACTTTGCCAGTTGCACATTCGGAAGCAATACCAATTCCCATGTGTCCAAATATAGCTAACAGCCTAATTACGGAAACATCATCAAGTTCAACTGAGTACTGAACTCTGAGCGATTCAAGTTTGAGTCAGAAGTTACACAGTTTCAACTCATTGATCTAGTGAGAGATTTGAAACTGACCAAAGATAAGGCAGAACTATGTACTTACATCTGGGATGAAACAGTACAATATTTTGGCCCCAGATGTTAACATATCATATTATAGAGTCCGTGATATACCTTACAAACAATTTTATACAACTGTGGATAACAGATGCTTTTGCAAGGACATTCCCGGATTGTTCGAGGAACTTAATCAAACATACAATTCAAAGGAATGGCGGTTACTTGTTGACAGCGGTAAAGAAAGTTTGAAAGCAGTACTTTTACACAACGGAAATCAGAAACTGTCGATTCCCATTGCTCATGCTGTCAACACTAAGGAATCATACGAAACAATGGCTAAATTGATAAAATACATAAAATATGAACAACATGACTGGAAAATTTGTTGCGATTAAAAAGTAGGTGGGATGTTGTGTGGAATGCAAGGCGGATATACAAAATATTGCTGTTTCTTAAGCCTCTGTGATAGCCGTGCTTGCGAAGATCATTACAGAAGAAAGAAATGGCCAACAAGACAATACATTACATTGGGTGAAAACAACATAAAATACACACCTCTCGTCCAAAAAGAAAACATTGTTTTGCTACTACTACATATTAAGCTGGGGCTCTTTACAAATTTTGTAAAAGCCTTAAGGAAAGATGGCAATTCACTCTCATATTTAAAAAGTTTATTTAAAAGTCTTTTTTTTTCAAAAAATCGAAGAAGGAGTTTTTGATGGGCCTAAAATAAGGAAACTGATGAAAGATGTGAATTTCGAATCATTTTTGACGTCGGATGAAATTGCAGCATGGAGGTCGTTTAAGCTTGTAGTTTCAAATTTCCTTGGATCCAATAAAAGCCCGCAGTATGAAACAATGATTAATGATTTGTTAAAAAATTATGAAAAAATTGGTAAGAAATATATATTTTTCTATATTAATGTATATAACACATACATATGTATGTATTCTTCTACCTTATTTTTCGCTTTATGTATTCCAACAGGTGTAAATATGTCCCTCAAAATTCATTTCTTGCATTTTCATTTAAACTTTTCCCCGAGAATCTTGGCTACGTGAGTGACGAACATGGCGAAAGGTTTCACCAAGAAATGAAGTCCATCGAGCTGCGTTACCAAGGGCACTGGGATGAAAGAATGATGGGAGATTATATTTGTTTCCTCATTAGAGAAACCGATTCCGAAATTTACAAACGTCAACAAAGAACTCGCAATTACTTCTAATGAAACCTGTACATGTAAATAAACTCAAATGTACATAATACAAATAAAATCGCTCTTTAAACAGAAATTAAAAAAAACAATTTTTTTTAATTCTCTTACCTCTACGAAGAGTGCTATAATTTCTACATTTATCCATAGATTTTTTTCAAATAGACATTATTTTTTTCGCTAGGATGCAAACTATTAAAAAATAAAATAAAATATTTTATTCGATTTTTTTTATGTTTTTTTCGTCCCAGGAAATTTTTTTTTTGGAAAAAATCTACTTTTTCCAATTTGTTTAATTACTGTTACTAAACCACTGTTTCAAAGTGAAAGAGATATTTCAAACATTGGTAGCCCACATTAATAGCTTAAATTTAACGTATAAGTCGACCTGATCGGGCATATACTCCAAAAATTAAAGTGCAAATACTAAGGGTACCTTCGACGATAACAGCATTTTTAATAAAAAATATTAAAAAAAAAATTTACCCAGTCAGAATTTATTTTTTTGGTTTGAGACCATATGTTCCATTTACTTTCTGTCTATTCCAAGAAAGTAATAGAAACAAATACAAAAATTGGTAGAGAGTTTTAATTGCTTGGTAGAATTGACTGCAGTTTCGATAGACACCACTCTATCATCTTCAGAATTCAGTAGCAATAGTGTATGTCTTTAACTTAAATCAGCTGAAATACTTGAGGAAGCAGTAAATTGAATTTAACAAGAACTGCTAACCAAACCCGTATTTTGCCGAACTAAGTCCACATACTAAAACTCTCATACCAATACATTTTTGTTTTTTGCTTGGGTTCGCATCGCGAACCACGAAAACAAATGTAGTTTTGTCAACGGCTAATGCCGACGTCATCGTACCTCATGTGTTTGTATGTGTTGTTGTTATTTATTGTTGGTCTGTTGTTTTGTTATTCAGTCAGAATTTATTTTTTTGGTTTGAGACCTTTGTCTATTCCTGTCTATATTGTGCTCCGACATTTAAAAATACTAGCGCACGTCAAGGGGAAAAAATGAAAAATTTAATTTTAAATTTAATTTTAATTTTCTGGACAGAATTTTTTTGCTCAGTCTGGAAGGCCTATACCGACGTACCTATTACGGGCTAATACTGGCTATGGGGGTGTCTCCCCCAACCAATTTATGATTAAACCAAAATAGACGAAGGAGATTACGGCGCAGGGGAGGGAAAACCCAGTGCCGGCGACAAGCGTTGATTCACTCACGAGTCATGTGTCGTCGTTATCGAACAATCGTGAGCAAGCAACTTCTACGAGCTTTGGTGTCTTGGATCCCGTAGTCGAAAATGAAACAAGAGCACATCCAGCCGCAGGCAAAACAAATGATAAGACAGATGAAGCAGAACCCAGCCGGGGCTTTAAGCAACCCCAGCCTTTAAAAGCCAGTGGGGACTCTGACTCTGAATCATCAAATGAAAACAATATCACTATTGTTGCTAACTCAAAGAGACTGTCAGGGGCACAAAGAAGGAAACTGAATAAGTTGAACCGACAGAACCTATTACGGGATGAACCTGACAATTATACCTCCAATACAAACATGGAGGCCGCTAAAAGAGTCAGGTCTCCCGAAGAACATAGCGCTGTGAAAGTGACTAAGAAGAAAAAGGGCTCGCCGTCTTCCAGTAATTCGGATAAGCCTAACGTAACCACACAAAAGGAGGTCTCTAATCTGGGTCCTTCGATTGTGGGCGGTAAAGTTGACCCAGTAACGCAGGTCAAGTCAACCAAATCATCCGTTAAGGATGAGGCTTTAACCAAAAAGACTCTACAGATACGGAAAAATAAATTGGCCGTAAAGAAGGGTAAGAAGCCACCGTCTTATTCTAATATAGCTAAACAACATTTTCGAGACGATCTATGCTACGCCATAATTGATTGCAGTAGTGCATCTGGCAGAATCCCCGAAGACCAAAAGAGTAACTTCGAAGATTTGGTCTATACGAGGGTAGCGGAATACGTCCTCGAATCTAAGGATGAACCACCAATCGAAGTAATGAGTTGCAAGTTTGAGAGGGGTGTTTTGATGCTAAGGCTGGCATCACAACGCTGCGCTGGTGTCCTCGTAAAACTTGTGGATAGCTTCCCCTCACCTTGGGACGGCGCAAAGCTAAAATTGGTAAGGAAAAGCGACATTCCTGAACTCATAAAAACGACCCTATATGTTAAGGGATGTCCCAGTAAGTTCTCATCAGAGTACATACTCGACATCATTGGCAAACAGAATTCAAAACTTTCCGTGAGAAAGTGGGAAGTCTTCTATAGGAAGGATGATACCGAGGGTACTCTCCTCGTGTTAGGAATAGACCCAGAATCCAAGAACAATCTTGTCATGGCGAAGGGCATGGCGTACTTCTTGATCTGGACAGTCTTTTTCAAAATTGGAAAGGTCCCGATTGGGAGGACAAATGAATCGAGTCCAAATATACTGTCTGAAGAGGCAAACACTGGTATTGAACGGATGGAGACAAGTGAGACACTGCCAAAAAACTGATGTGGAAGTAGTCAATAACACCACCAGTTCACCAATATTACCACCACTTTTGCAGGAAGTTCCCAGCAAAGGTGGTGATCAAAATAAAAAGAGCCACAAAACGATTCAAACCAATGAGGGAGCGACAAAAAATAACACCGCCTCCCAAAATTGTCGACTGGAAGATGGTGTAATAGGTAGTGAACGAAAGGAGGAGAATGACCCACTACCAAATAATGAGGGGGTGCCACCAGATAGGATAGACTCCCAAAAGAAAAATTTACTGGAAGGACAATGATTGAGGTCATCCAGATAAACCTCCACCGGAGCGAGACAGCATCCAACGCTCTGATCGACATCATAAATAAAGGCAGGGTTCATATTGCTTTGATCCAGGAACCATGGACAACTAGCAACAAGGTTACTGGATTAAACCATGTGAACTATAACCTTTTCTACGCTAACACTGGTACCCTTCCAAGGACTTGTATTCTGTGCCATAAAAACTTATGTTTTATTTTCTCTCCAGAGTTGTCAACATCGGACGCAACGGTGCTGAGGCAAGGTAATGGAAATATGTACCTGGCGTCAATATATCTGCCATTCGATGCGCCGACATTGCCACCTACGTCGGAATTACAACGTCTGGTGAGGGAATCCAAACACACAAGTAATGAGTTATTAGCTGGATGTGACGCCAACTCCCATCATATCGCTTGGGGTAGTACTAACACCAATAAAAGGGGACACGCCCTTATAGAATTTTTGAATACAAATGACCTCATAACTCTTAACATAGAAAACACTGCAACCTTTGTTAACAAAATTAGGGAAGAAGTATTAGATATAACGATATGCTCGGAAAACCTCATTGATGAGATCCATGAGTGGAGGGTTTCGGATGAACACTCCTATTCAGACCACCGTTATATAAGGTTTAAAATTGCACGGCCACCGCCAAACCCCATAATAAGGCTAAGACCGACTGGACTAAATTCGGAAATCTACTTAGAAATCGATTGGGGCAGCCTACACGCGATTATCTATGTGCAGAAGACATTGATATCAATGTTAAGAAGATTACCGAGGCTCTTGTAAAATCATTCGAAGATAGTTGCCCACTTCGAGAAAGGAAATCTGCCTTTGAGAAACCCTGGATGACAGGACAAATTCGCTCGATTGGCAAAGATGTCCGCAGACTTTACAACAGAGCTCGACGTAAAAAACAATCAGTATATTGGGACGACTACCACAGAAGACTCAAAGAATACAATAAAATCATTAGATCGGCGAAACGTAACTCCTGGAGGCTTTTCTGTGAACAGGTAGACAGCGTTAACAGCATGTCTAAAATGAAAAAGTTCCTCTCAAAAACTCATCTCCAAACCGAAACACTGGTGGATGAAACGGGTAAAATGATGGAAACTATAGAGGATACCGTAAGGCTCTTGATGAAAACTCATTTTCCGACTGGTAATGCTGGACCAACAGAGGAACAGTTACAGAATGAAAATGTATTGCATCAAGTACCTATTACGGATATAACAGATGGTATGGTTAAAGAAGCGATAAAAAATTTATCTACCTTTAAGGCTGCGGGACCGGATGGAATATTTCCAGCACTTCTGCAGAATGAGGTGGATCTGGTATCAACTCATCTGGCTGGAGTGTTCACTGCATGCCTAACCCATTCGTATACCCCAAAAACTGGCAGGAATCAAGGGTGGTCTTCATACCAAAGCCTGGCAAGGCGAGTTACACGACCCCAAAGGCTTATCGACCCAATAGCCTTACTTCTTTCCTGTTAAAAACAATGGAGCGAATAATTGATGACATGGTCAAAGGTAAAATAGCGGATGACAGGCTAAAATTCAAACAACACGCCTATGTCAAAGGAAGATCAGTGGAAACAGCTCTGCATGAGGTAGTGCACCACATAGAAGAGTCCTTCAGTAAAGAAATGTATACACTTGCTGTTTGCATAGACATTGAGGGCGCATTTAACAATGTACAGACCGATACACTTATCCAGTCCTTAGACGAGTTTCAGGTTGACCGGGCGCTGAAAAACTGGATCAACAATATGCTAAGGAATAGGTGGATTATTTGTGGGTCATATGACGTAAAAATTAGAGACAAGGTAAATCGTGGTATACCTCAGGGGGGCATTTTATCGCCTCTTCTATGGGTTACGACGATACACAGTCTCCTAAAAGCCCTCACCAATGAAGGACTTAAACCAGTCTGTTATGCAGACGACGTTGTAATACTTCTAAGGGGCTTTCATCAAAATCTATTATGCAGAAGAGCTGACGAGGCACTTAACATAGCATATAACTGGGCACAACCAAGGGGATTAAATGTTAACCCAGACAAAACAGAAATATGTCTATTTACAAGGAAAACAATAAGACAATTGCTATAACTAAAAAGGTAAAATACTTGGGAGTAATCTTGGATCAGAAACTGTACTGGAAAGATCATCTTGAAGAAAGAGTTACAAAGGCACACAGATGTTGGTCGTTGTGCAGAAGAGCTATAGGTTTAAAATGGGGACTACGTCCAAATATGACTCACTGGCTTTACATGAGCGTGATTAGACCAATAATCACCTACGCCTCTGTAGTGTGGTGGACATCAATGGATAAGAATTGCAACGTAATACCTTTGCAAAAAATTCAACGTATGTGCTGTCTAGGCATAAGCGGGGCATTTAGTACTGCACCAACAAAAGCGTTGGAAACTATACTGCACATCCAACCAATAGACATCCGTATAAAGTATGAGGCAGCCCTCACAGCAAGACGTCTACAAGTGATGGGTGAATGGATAAATCGAGACCACAAGTCGTACCATCAGACGCCAGAAATCTCGGACCGCATACCTGAAGTGCGGCTTACAGCTACCTGTGATACGTTTGTGCCAGACAGACGCTCCTGGGAAAATGGAACTTTGGCCCATGTGCCAGTGGGAACCAGCTGCTACACGGATGGGTCCAAGCGAGGAGGAAGGACGGGTCTGGGACTTTTTATTGATGAACCAGAAGTCGAACTTCACTTCCGCCTCCCTGACCATAACACGGTATTTCAAGCAGAAGTTCGAGCAATCACGGAGTGTGTGAACTGGCTCAATAACACGACAAAGCCTAAATATGCCAACATCTTCACAGATAGCCAAATGGCGATTAAAGCAATAACATCGGAAAGGGTCAAATCCAGAACTGTGTTGGACTGTAAAAGAACGATAAATGATTACTCAGCCCATGTCAATTGCGTCTTTATGGGTACCAGGACACAACGGAGTGATTGGAAATGAACGGGCAAACAACTTGGCTTCAAAGGGCAGAGAACTTCGAGTAATAAACTTGGAAAATTGGAAACCTTTCGAAGCCACGAAAAATGAGTTGAAGCACTGGGCAGTGATGGCTCATAAAACTGTGTGGAATAGCGCAACAGTAGGAGCAACTGCAAAGATACTGTGGGGTGACCCAAATGAAAAGAAAACAAGAAGTCTTCTGAAACTAAACAAGATCGATATTAGTAAGATGATGAGTGTTCTAACGGGACACTCAAGCTTACAAGCACATCTTCATCGCATAGGACTAGCAGGAAACGACGAATGCAGGGCATGCAGAGAATTATTATTAATCAGTCGAAAACAAAATTAATACGATTTAAGCCTTATTACCACTTTGATTGTAGCTTCTGCGTAAATGTTGATGGTGAAGAGATACAAGAGGTAAACACGGTAAAATATTTGGGAATATACCTACAGTCAAATCTTAACTGGGATAAACATATAAATTATGTGAAATCAAAAGTATCACCAGCTATTGGCATTTTATTCAAATTTAAATATAAATTTGACCAAAATACTAAATTTCTTATTTACCAAAGTTTAATTCAAAGTCATATAAACTATTTGGCAGTCGTTTATGCCCACAAGAAGAGTACTGAATTACGATCCTTACAGCGATTTCAAAACAAATCACTAAAAGCAGTGGCAAATTTGCCAATTACCTTTTCAACAAATTCCTTGTACGCAGATATATTTTCTACAGTTTTACCAGTTTATGGAACATATAAATTACAAATTATGATCTATGTTTTTAAATGTCTTCATAATATGGGCCACCATACAATTGAATTTGTTCAAAATCAACATTCGATCAACACGCGAAACAATCAACAATTAAGAGTAGCATTATGCCGCATTGAGACTACAAAGCAACGTATTGAATACTCTGGTAGTCGAGAATTTAATGGCTTACCACAAGAACTAAAATCACAGACAAGACTTTCAAACTTTAAAAAGGCATTGAAAGAATACATGATAACGCAAATTGAAAATATTTTGTTGTAACTTTATAACTTTTATGCTTCTGATATTCGTAATGATATATTTCCTTATTTGCATTTAGCATTTCTTATTGTATGGATCAAATTAGTATATCTAATTATAACTTCTATTTTGTTGTGAAATATGCCAACTAGCCTCTTAAATGCCTATCGGCGCTGAGGCACTTATATCTATGAAATTTTGTACATAGTTGTTATAATAAACAAATAAAAAAAAAAAACAAAAAAAAACATCGAAACGATGGAATATTTTCTGTGTCCCTGCCCGGCTTTCACACATGCAAGATCCCTACATTTCGGGTCCGACATATTACCAGACTTGACTCATCTCAGATACTGAGGAAATTCGTGTCTAGTACCGTTTTTCTGTAACTCGTGAGGTATAAAAAGATCATAAATAAGGAGCGCACAACAGGCCGAACCACTGGCTTAAGTGTATGTCCATGGACATGAGACGTTTAAACGTCTCCTCTCTTCAACCTAACCTAACCTAATTTTCAATTACAGATATCTCGGTAACGACATTGTTCATAGGTGTAAAAAGTTTTTTGTAGACCATAAAAAGAAATTTTATAAATCGGAAGAGAAACACGAGTTACACGCGCTGAACATTTTCTTCACCCGATGTGGCCAATCTTGAGGCCCTCTAGCTCCGCCCCTGTCTGACATAGGGGCCCAAATATAAAACTTAACTTCTCTAACACCTCTTCATCTACCATGCCAAGTTTGGTCGCAATCGGTTGTTTGGTTTTTTGAATTCGTACCACTGTGCAGTGTTTTGCAAAAACAGGCGAAAATTGTCAGACCAGTCTTTAGGTTTAGGTTTAGGATAGGGTGGCAACCGTATTTTTTTTTGTATACAAGCTCACATAGACCAGTTTAGGTCCCTAGTGTTACCGCGAGCTGATATGCCCCTCATCGAAACCAACCTGTTTGATATACAAATTTATCGATAGTACGAATATCGGTACAGGAAATATCTGTTAGGCTGCCAGAAAGGCCGACCCCAGTATGTCCAGTCGTCGTTTACTCAGAGCGGGACAGTCGCATAGCAAGTGCTCAATGCTCTCCACTTCTCCTCTACACAGCTTCTTCTTCCTTCTGACATCAGAAGTCATTGGAGTCAATACCCAATCTTTTGGCGTGTTCGCCGATCAAGCAGTGTCCCGTGAGTACTGATACTAACGTAGACAATCTTTGCCTCTTTAGTGCGAGGAGATATTTTGATCTTCTCAGGTCATACCTTGGCCAGATTTATCTAGCTACGCAGGTGCCGATTTCTGTCCATCTTTCGTTGGACTGCCTGATTGCCTCTTGCCAAGCCAAAGCATGCACGTGGATAGTGACGCACCAATGCAAATTCTTCGAGAATTTGTAATGTCGTCCCTTTCCTAGCAAGTTCATCGGCTTTGCAGTTGCCCGGGATATCCCTATGCCCAGGCGCCCATATGATTATGTATATTAAACTGCTCAGCCATCTCGTTAAGAGATCTGCGGCAGTCGAGGGCTGTTTGTGAATTTAGGGATGTTGCCTCCAGAGAATTGATGGCAGCCTGGCGGTCCGAGTTACTATGTTGCGACTCAGCCACTTGGCTACTTCCCATATTGTCATTATTTCGGCTTGATAGACATTGCAGGTATCTGGTAGTCTGTGAGCTATATCCAAACTAAGCTCTGCACAGTGTACTCCGAAGCCAACCTTTCCATCAAGCTTCGAACCATCCGTGTAAAAGTGGAAATGGTTTCTATTACCTGGTATTCTGCCAACCCATTCATCTCTGGCGGGAATCATAGTGATGTAATTTCTCTCGAAGGTATACACAGTTGGTATATAATCCACTCGGTCGGTTACCATAGCACTACACTTTGATATCCTCATGTGACCGTAGTTCTTGTAACTCCACATTGATAGGCAGTTTAATCTTATTGCCGCTTTGGTTACAACTTCTCTCGCCACAATATTAATCGGCAGAATATGAAGTAGGGTTTGTAGAGACTCGGTCGCTGTAGTCCTTAAGGCTCAGGCAGTCTGTTCTCTGAACCTTTGTTAGTAGGTTGGTGATGGTTAGTTTGTCTGTTGCCCTCCAACATACCACTATGCCGTATAACAGTATTGGACGAACTACTGCTAAATATATCCAATGGACGATTTTAGGAGAGAGGCCCCACCGCAACCCTACAGCCTTTTTGTAGTAATATAAGGCGATGTTGGCCTTCCTTACACGTTCAAATGCGTTAAGTCTAAATAACAGTTTTCTATCTAGAATTATTCCTAAACTTTTGCACTTTCAGAAAAGACTAGATCTGTTCCATTTATCCGAGGTGGAGCGTCCACATGTGGGACATTATTCTTCCTAGTAAAGAGAACCAATTCTGTCTTGTGTCGGTTTACGCCCCAAACCGCTGCTTCTGGCCCATCTAGCCAATTTGTTCAGAGCCACCTGTAGAATGTCTCTGAGGACGTTTTCGAATTTGCCACTCACTGCTATTGCCACGTCGTCCGCATATGCCACGACCTTGCAGCCACAACGTTCTTGATCTAGCAGGATTTCATTCACCGCTAGGTTCAAAATTAGTGGAAACAGTACTCCTCCTTGTGGGGTCCCTCTGTTTACAATCCTTGTTAGAGTCGTGGACCCAAGACATGCTGTTATGCGTCTTCTGTTGAGTAGACTTTGAATTAGTCTAATCAAAATAGAGTTCACTTTTAGATGTGACAGTGCCGCAATTACTGCATCTGAGTGAATGTTGTTAAAAGCCCTTTCTATGTCAAGAAATGCCTCCATGGTGAATTCCTTGATATGCAGGGACGATTCGACAGTGCTCACAAGTTCGTGTAGGGCTGATTCTGTAGACTTCCCCTTATTGTAAGCATGTTGGTTCACCGACAGGAGTTTTGTATCCAGGGTTTCCCTAATGAAATAATCTAAAAGTCTTTCCAGACCTATCAATAGAAAGGAGGATAGGCATTTGACATCTATGTTTTATACAGATATAAAATTATTTGACAACAAGCAATGGAGCGCACGAACTTGTGGACACTATCGAATAAGTCCCTACATATCAAGGAATTCACTATGGTGGCATTTCTTAATATAAAAGGGGCTTTTAACAACATTCAATCAGAAGCGATAATTGCGGCGCTGTCACATTTATAGGTGAACTCTAACATGATTAGACTAATTCAAAGCCTGTTCAACAAAAGACGCATATCAGAAAGACTTTTCTTTTTCACCTATTCAATATCTACAACTTTGCTTCAGACACAAAGGAGATATTCGTACGGTGTACCGAGAAAAAATATAGAAAAAGTGCAAAAAATCTTCCTTGAGCACACAAATTCGTTTGACCATTAAATTATTAATTGAGCCAACTTGACTAAACGAATGATGCAGAAGTTTTTATTTTTGGGGTTTTACTTTCATGTCCAATTCTCAGAATTCAGTCCCAAAATCATGTGTTGTACTGTGTAAGGCACCACACGTGGACCCTCCTCCTCGGCTAAAAAAAAAACAGATCTAGTCTTTTCTGAAAGTGAAAAATTTTTAGGAATAATTCTAGATAGGAAACTGTTATTCAGTTACCTGGTCAGAGAAATACCTGCCTATGCATAAGCGCTGCTTTAATTACTACAGCGACTGAGTCTCTACCAGCCCTACTGCCGGTAATATCGTGGCAAGAGAAGTTGCAAATGGAGCGGCACTAATATAAAACAGCAGCAAAAACTAGGATATCAAAGTATAGTGCTATGGCACACGACCGAGTGGACTATATACCAACGGTGTACACCTTCGAGAGGAACTACGTCACTATGATACCAGCCAGAGATGAAAGGGAAACTGCGAAGCTGACGAACTTGCTAAAAAGGGAACAATTTGCATATATTTTGCACGCCACTGTCCACATGTAAGTTTTGGATAAGTCAAAAGACAATCAGGCAATCCAATGAAAGATGGTCAGAAATCGGCACCTATAGGGTAGCTAGACGAATTTGGTCAAGATACGAACTGAGAAGGTCAAAATGTCTCCTCGCACTAGAGAGGAAAAGACTGTCTACGTTAGTGCCAGTTCTGATGGGACATTGCTTGATCGGCGAACACACCAGAAGGTTAGATATTGAGTCCAATGACTTATCCAGGAGCTGTGGTGATGAGGAAGAAGTGGAGAGCATTGAGAACCCGTTTTTCTACTGTCCCTTATTAAGTAAATGTCGCCTGGATATGATGGAGTCGGCGTTTCTAGGAAGTCTGAAAGACCTTTCCGGTACCGCTATTAGTACTATTAATAACATTGTTTATCAAACAAAGTTCTGTACTGTACTACAATTTGTGTCAAATATTTCCACATCTCTAATAGTGATGAATTTGTAATATGGGATTTTTAATTTTGTTATGAATTGTTTGGTTTTTTGTTCAATAAATAGAATAATGAAAACTGTTTTTAATTAATTGTCGGTAGTATATGACTGATAAATTGTCAGAAGAACCAATTTTTTAAAACAGTTAGTTGTGGCAATATACAACAGATAATTTTAGCCACAATTTTCGTAGTTGGCGCAACCAAATATGATTGTTGTAGGACATGGAAGTAGAAGTATACCACAACCAAAATGTTGGTAGTCCTGATGGAATCGCATAATAGTAGACACAACTACCAAAATTCGGTTGGCAAATAACTCGGTTGAGGCATCCAAACTGTATTCTGTGTGCACGTTTTCTCCAATCGCAAAGCTATAATATTGAAACCTTTACTATTTGTATATGTATGTCGCAAAATGTTGCACGTTGAACTGCAAAGGAAATTTTGAGCCTGGCTTTTAGTGTAGCAGATATAGGGGAAAATGCAAAAATCCCATTTTTGGGGATTTTCTAAATTATTTTGGGAATTGTGGGATTGACTTTTGCAAATATAATGATTCGCGAATTACTTTCGATTTATGATGTCAAGACCTACAAACTACAAAATATTTCATTAGGTTAGGTTGAAGCAGGACTGTGGAGTCGGAGTGGGAGTCTAGGAGTCGGAGTCTGGGAAATTTGCCCGGAGTCGGAGTCCGGAGTCGAAAAATTATGGCCGACTCCGAGATGTATTGTGCAAAATGTACCAATTATGTGATAGAACTTTTGCACTCAACAAATTTTGGGAAAACAATTTTGGTAAAAAAAGAGGAATAAAATATTATAAACAACATATTTAAGTATGCCAAAATATCTATAAAGTAAACCAAACTATCGAGTTTTTATGTAAAATAGTTTTACGAAAGCTCTGATTATATTTAGCTAACAAAATAAGTATTTTTGCAAGACTATACACTATTCCTAAGCGAGTATAAAACAAGTGAGGAAAGGCCGAGCGAAGCCAACTATGTGATACCGTACAACACCTTTCTAGAGCATAATAAGCTCAGATATTGTAAATATAAATATGAGATAATTACCTTATAAATCTAAATCTAAACAGAATTTGTTAAAATTCGACAATATACGTTCTTGGATAAATAAATTGCACCCAATAAATTAAAAAAAAAATGGTTGAATGTGAAATACAGCTTCTATAGCGTTACAAGGCCAAATCTAAACAAACATCTGGGGGCAATATCGACCTAAACCGATTTTCACTAATTCCAATAGGTTTCCTCTCTTGTGTGAAAGAGGTCTTATTGTCAAATTTTACCAGGATCGTAGTGAAATTTCGATCTGTGCTTAACGAACAACTTAAGATGGACAGCTAGTGATTCTGAGTAGAACGGTATATTTTAAGGTGTGTCTAGCTGTAGTATTTTTTACAAATCTGCCAAAAATAAAATTTATAACCTCCTGTAACATAGTGTGGTTGCCTGAAGCGAACATAATTTCCAAAAATTGCGGTATAGTAAAACAGAGGCAGTGATTGATGAAAATTTTATCATGATTCCATGTTGAAAGAATTGTCGTATTAGTTGCAACTTGCAAGTCGATAATAAAATAATAAAATTTTATATAATTACTAGTATTGAATACCTACTTTCTTGTGTTTTTTTTAACAAAGCTATATCTTATTTTCATTCACGAGTATAATTTTAGAAATTTATGTTATTTAACTGTAGGAGTCGGAGTCGGAGTCGAATGATTTTAAAATTCGACTCCGGGAGTCGGAGTCGAGTAATTTTGGCTCGACTCCACAGCCCTGGGTTGAAGAGAGGAGGCGATGTAACGTCTCATGTCCATGGATATACACTGAAGCCAGTGGATCGTCCTCTTGTGCGCTCCGTACTTATGTCAATTGTCTAACCCCTAAGAGTTATAGAAAATTAGTATTAGGCACGAATTTCCTCAGTGCCTTCGAATCATATCCTCTGAGATGAGTCAGATCTGGTAATATGTCGGACCCGAAGTATCGGGATCTTGCCAATGTTGGGTATTGGCACAGAAAATGGTCCATCGTTTCGATGTTTTCCTTGCATTCGTCATAATCTTCATGTCGTAATTGGTACAGATGTGATTGTAAGTTTGATTGTCCTAATCATCATCTTACTAGCCTCGATACTACTTAGCTTCAGTAAACTTCATGTTTTTTTCTCATTTAGGTCACCCCACAGCATCTTTGTAGTTCCGCCCCAGCATCAAGACGAAGTTATTTACAGTATAATCCGAAGTCAACCTTCTCATCAAGCTTCGAACAATCTGTATAGAAGTGGAGATAGTTTATTTTTCCTGGTATTCTGCCAACCCATTCCTCTCTGGCAGATATCTTAGTGGTAAAGTTCCTCTCGAAGATGTACATCGTTGGCGTATAGGCCCCATGGTCAGTTACCATTGCACTACTGTGTGATATCCCCATGTGACCGTAGTTCTTGTACCACCACATTTATAGACAGTTTAATCTTAATGTCGCTCTGATTGCAACTTCTCTAGCCACAATCGGCAGTAGATGGAGTAGGACTTATATAGATTCTGTCGCTGTATTCCTTAAAGCTCCGCTTATGCTTAGACAGGTAGTTCTGCGAACCGTCATTAATTGATTGGTGATGGATCCCTTATCAGTTGCCGTCCGTACAGCACTTCTATAAACATATATTTCATATGGATAATTTTAGATCCCAAAGCGTCAATACATCTTACCTACAGGATAATAATAAGGCTGCATTATCCTTCCTCAAACGTAACAACACATTACGTTTGAAGGACAATTTCGTATCTGGTATTATATCTAGAAATTTTGTACTTTGAGAAAAGACTATCTCAGTTCAACTTGGCCGGGGAGGGTCGACATATGGAACCTTATAATTCCCAGTAAAGAGAACCAATTCTGTCTTGTTTGAGTTAAGGCTAAAACCATTGCTCCCGCTCCATCTGGTCAATTTATTCAGAGCCAGCTGTAGGATATCCCTGAAGACGCCGAGGAACATAAACCACGACCTTGCGGCCAAAACGTTATAGATCAAACAGTACTCCTTCTTGCGGGGTCCCTCCGTTTACTTTGAGAGTTTTGGACCTAAGATTGCTGTTATGCGTGTTAATTTGGGCAAATGCTTAAATAATCTAATCAATCTACAGTTCGGACTTAGATGCGACAGCACTGCAATTACGGCCTATGAGTAATGTTGTTAAAAGCCCCTTCAATATTAAGAAAGGCCACCATAGTGAATTCCTTGAAATGTAGGCTGATTCTGTAGACTTGCCCTTATTGTAAGTATGTTGGTTCCCTGGAAGGAGTTTTGTATCCAGGTTTTCGCTAATGAAAGAATCTAAAAGTCTTTCCAGAACTTTCAATAGCAAGGAGGATAGGTTAATTGGTCTGGAGTCTTTCGGCCTAGTGTGTGATATCTTTTCCGCTTTGGGTATGAATACAACTTTGGTATCCCTACATCGATTCGGGATGTATGAAAGCCTAATACAGCCTACATACATATTCTCCAGCCTGGGGATAATGTACATCAATATTTTCTGCATTTCTGCTGGATTGATGTCGTCTTGTCCAGGTGATTTGAAGGGCTCAGTATTTCTCAGTCAACAACCTAGCGACGCTTGCAGTCCTCTCGCTCTCTTGTTGATCCTGCTGTTCCTCGAGTCGGTGGATTCCCGGGGAAATGTGTGTCTAGCAAGACACTGCTCACTGTTTTTTTGTCCAGTTGTTGACCTCATCCTGCAGGTGTGGTGGATAATATTTTACGCAGTCGTTCGGCATCCGAGACCGTTTCCACTTCTCAACAGAAGTTACCAAGGTTTGTGATTTCTTAGCTCCTTCTTATAGGTTTTGAGTTGCTCTTTATAGGCATCCCAATCATTAATACCCCAGTAGATTTAGTCTTAAAGGCCTATTTTCTAGCCTTTAGCTCAGAAGTCCACCATTGTTGTTTAGTTTTACCATTGTACCTTGGTTTTGGACAGGCTTCTTGAAGGGAAATATTGAATGATGTGGTTCCAGAAGTTCCATTTCGTACAGAAGATTATGATTGAGGACTTTTTTTATTTTTCTTCATACAGGTGCCACTTTGTCTTCCTTACATTTCTGTGGACGACATATTTAGGTATTATTCAGCGAGTGTGTACTCTATATAATTGTGATCTGAGAACGAGTGGTCATCCAGTACATCCCACCCAATAATTTTGTCTGACAGCAAGTCCGTAGCGAATATAACATCGAGTACTTCCTGTCTGTCTTTATTTGTAAAGGTTGGTTTATTGACTTTGTTACAATCAGATAGGTTGGCAGTTAGAATAAAGTCAAGAAGTGACTCACTCCCATTGATTATATCCGTGCTACCCCAGATAGGATGATGAGCATTCGTGTCTACACAAATTATCAGCTTGCACTCATCAGAGGAAGCCGATTTTAAGATTAAGAACAATTTGTACATCCAGAAGATGCTCTCTTGTATCGAGTGATATGAATTAACTTTTTTCGGATCCATGTTTCTTGGTAGAGTTGAAATAAATAAATACAATTTATTGAAATCCTTTCTTTTTCTAATGCACAAATAATTTATTTTCTTATTCATACCACTACAAAATAGGTTTTCCTACCATAAACTTATACATATGTACATATATCCTACTAATACATCACTTATGAAACACAGGCATTTTTTTTTTTTGCTGTTCAAATATTTTCTCAATCAAACAATAAATTATATAAGAGAACCCCATTAAAATTGCAAGAAATAACTTTTCTGGTTTCTCATGCAGCGCATTAATTTTGTGGTTCGAAAATAGTATACCAGTATGTACATTTGGAAATGTTTAAGTAGTTCTGCCTGCACACTTTTGTACCTACAGATGCTGCTGCTGATGATGAGGAGGCTTCTCACATGTAATTATATGGTAGACCACAGGATGTGGAAGTATAGAGTATTTTTGGAATTAGCATGTCGTAAAATTCTAAACAATTATCTCAGTATTTGATGTGTACGGAACGACATTGTACTACGAGTATGTCATTATTATTTAATTAGAATTTAAAATATCTTTAGTGTTTGCATAGATATATAAATACATGTATACATGAATGTACTTAATGGGAATTTCTAAAAACTGATAACATTAGGCAGCAAAAAATAGGAAAGTTATTTCTGAGGAATAACATCTGATGTACTTCCGGCGATTCCAAACCCTCCAAGGATGTTCACTCACATTTCGATACCTCCATTCTCATGCTAAGTCGACTTAACATGTTTTTAGGGAGATTACATTTTGAATTTCTAAATGTTCCAAATTATATTCAGTCAAAATTTGTTGTTTATCCGTCAACCCAATCAGTTATTCACAAAACAGTACAGGTCATTCGATTTGCATTATAAAGAAATTCCACACAAATTAAAAAAATTCATCAAACTTTGATCGCCTCTCCTGAAAAACTACCGTTTTGCACTAAGCATAGCTTAGAATGGAGGCATCGATTTGTATTACACCTACACTTTAATGGAGGAAGGTATATATCATTTGCTATGGGGCGAACACTTTAACACATCGACGAAGTGGTCTAAGACAATAAGAATATTCGGCGGAGATCCGTTTTAGGCCATTTGATGAATGTCCTTCCGTCTATCACAGGCAATGTTATTATTATTATTTCCTGTATAACCTATAAGGATCATAGGGCCATAACACATTGTTTCCATCTAGATCTATTTATAGCTATCACTTTGTGTTGATTCCAATTTTGCCCTTGCGTGGCAGCTTCCTTCTCAACATGTCGTCGCCAAGTGTGAGACGGTCGACATTGCCGTCTACTCCCTTGCGGATTCCATTCAATTAATGTTTTATTGATATCTCCGTCAGGTTTTCTTAGCGTGTATCCGACCCACCTGCATTTTCTTCTTAAAATCTCGTCCCTGATCGGGGTTTGGTTAGTTATTTGCCATGAATTGGTGTTAGAGATAGTGGCTGGCCAGAATATTTTTAATATTCTTCGCAGGCAGCGATTAGTAAATACTTGAACTGCGTTTATATCTTTGGTTGCTGCGTTCCATAATTCACAACCGTATAACAGTGTAGATTTCACACATGAGTTGAATATTTTTAATTTGGTATTGACCTAGATGTGTGGAGATCGCCACACGGAGTTTAATCCTCAAAATGATTGGTTTCCAGCATTTATTCTATTTTTGATGTTTTCACTCGATCCGCCTGTGTAGTTATGATACTTCCGAGGTAACAGACGGACGTCACATCTCCCAGATATTCATGGTTTATATGGAGCCTATTGCAGATTGTAGTATTGATACGCATGCTTTTTGTTTTGGCGATGTTCATCTTCAGATGTGCTTTGAATGCTCTAGCTGTACATCAATTAGCTTATTCTGCATATCCTCGAATCTGTATGAGAGAAGACAGATGTCATCTGCATAATCAAGATCTTCCAGCCTGTTTGTTAATCCCCATGTTATCTCTCTGGTTAGGTATAAGGCTTTTTGTAGTACACAGTCAAGGACAATATTAAAGGATGTTGGTAATAGCACACATCCTTCTCTAACACCCGTTTTGATGTTTATTGGATCACTGACGTGACCTTCATGAAATATTCGGCATTTTGCATTGGTTTAGAGAGATTATATTAATTATTTGCATTGGTGTTCCTTTGCATGTTAGTTAAAACGTTCCATATTGCGGAGTGTGCCGGTGTATGGATTGTGGCCTTTTCATTCCGTGTTTTGGCCATGTTAAAGCGATTTTTGAATTCCTTTCTTCTGGTTACTGATTCCCATGTTGAGTCCCAAATCCATTGTTTTCTATCAGCTATCTTGTGACCTAGGTGCTCCTTAACTGCACACAGAATACAGTTAGGTTGCCTCAACCGAATTTTGGTAGCTCTGTCTACTACCATGCGATTCCATCAGGACAACCAATATTTTGGTTGTGGTATACTTCTGCTTCCATGTTGGCAACAATCATATTTGGTTGCGCCAACTACGAAAATGGTGGCTTAAATTATCTGTTGTAGTTTCCACAACCAACTGTTTTAAAAAATTGGTTGTTCTGACAATTTGTCAGCCATATACTACCGACAATTAATTAAAAACAGTTTTCATTGATTTTTATTTTATTTATTGAACAAAAAACAAAACAATTCATAACAAAATTAAAAATCCCATATTACAAAAAATTATCACTATTATGAGATGTGGAAATATTTGACACACATTTTAGTACACGAAATATCGCTTAACCATGTGCTTTCAATTTCACGATTGTTGCTTTTATTTTTTATTTATGTAAAACATTTTGCACAACATATTCTGCATTCCACACATTATTATCCACACGAGATTATTTTTGATTGCCTATACCGTTGTTGAACAAAATGCTGAAAATTTTTTTATGTCGAGTAATTTTAATTTTTGTTTGTCTTGTATCAGCAAAAGAACAGCATCCAATCTTTCGGTTGTATTTCCCAAAATACATTTAATTATTCTAAATTTGGGAAATGATTCGGATAACCAATAAACGATTATTTATTAATATTTTTTCTGTTGTAGTAACCAATTATTCGTTGCAATAATAATCTTTGGTCTATTGATACAATTTCTGTTGTCAAGAATAAAACATTGGTTGTCACAACCAAAAATCGGTCATATGGTACTATAATGAATATTTAAAATTGGTTACCACAACTAACCGAGTGTCAATGAAAAACAATCTTAATTCGATTGATACAACCATCGATTTAGTGCAAGCATTTTCATTTGATCGCATCCATGTTAATATTGTTGTTTCAACTAATTACATATAAATACAACCGACAGAAGGTGTAAGCAATATACTTTTTGTTGCTAGTACTATTTTTTTATTGTTACAATCGAATTCCAAGCAATTATTTTCCTGGGTGTGTGTCCCTGGATGTGACAATGTTATTGTTATGCAGCGTGGCTTACAGAGTAGCAATATATGCTGACTTTGTAGATGGATTTTGTAGTTTTTCAACGAAGAATCTTTTTGACAGCAGCAACCTAGAGCCAAATTACTCTGACAAGTAAATGTTGATCACTTGTACCGTCAGCTCCTCGTTAGTTTCGCACATCTTGAAGGGAACCCCTCCATTTCCTGAGGGCAATGTGATCGATTTGATTTTCTGTGAAGTTGTCCGGTGACATCCATGTCACCTTATGGATATTTTTATGGGGAAATATGTTTCCGCCTACTACCAAGTTATTATTGAGACACGTTTCGATGGAAAATTATCCATTTGGGTCATTCTTCCGATACCATGCCGTCCCATAGCGCTTCTCGTTGCATGTTATCAGATCCTAATTGTGAATTAAAATCGCCCATTAAGAGGAGTATATCTCCGCGATTTATTGATGTAATGACAGTTGTCAATAGGTTGTAGAAGTCTTCTTTGTTATTCATATCAGCATTTTCAGTTGGAGCCTAGCATTGTACAACAGTCATATTTCTCGCCCTAGTTCTGAAGCGAGCTGTTATTATCCGCCACTGTTCTCAGACCACTCGATGAGGGCGTTTTTTGCTTCTTTTGATAGCAGAATACCCACACCACTCATTCTTGGTTGTCCTGCCCGATAATAACAGCGTTATTTTGCAGGAAGTTATAAACTCTCCACTATCCGGTCATCGGGTTTCACACAATCCCATAAATAGCTATTTGTATTTGCAGAATTTATAGCAGATCTGAGATAGTCGAGCGGTATCGAGAAGTGTATGTTCGATGTTTCAATAGTCGAGCGGTATCGAGAAGTGTACGTTTCATGCTTCAAATCGTGTCCATTTTTATCCCCTCACCTTAGAGAGGAGGGTGTATATCATTTGCTACGAGCCAAAGTGTAACACATCGAAGGAGTGACCTAAGACCCTAAGTATGTTCGGCGGATATCCGTTTTGGGCCATTTTAAGTCGAATGAGCAATGTCCGTCCGTCTGTCTGTCTGTATGCTGGCTGGTGTGCACAATAACTTTCAAAAGGAGTAACCGATTGACTTCAAATTTGGTATGTGGTAATATTTTCTTCTATCCGGCTAAGTTCGAAGATGGGCCATATTGGTCCACTCCTTCTAGTACCTCTCCCACAAACGGTTAACATTTAGTGAAATATTGATTATTTAAAAACTTCTATACTACTTATTTGAATCCTCTAAAATCCTACACATAGTAGTAGTTTATTAGTCACTATTACCTCGAGAAAAATGGGCGAAGATGCCACGCCCCTTTTGGTACCTCCCACACAAATGGACAATTTTGAACCAAAAGTTAATAGCTTATAACTTGATTACCAGTACATACAAAGACCTGAAATGTTGTACAGTGTAATGGTTGAATAGTACCTATAATGCAGTGAAAATGTGCATTACTGCCACGCTTCTTTTGGTACCTCCCACACAAATGGACCATTTTGTACCAAAAATGACCAGCTTATAACTTTATAACTAGTGCATACAAAGACCTGGAATTTTGTACAGTGTAATGGTTTAATATTACCTACAATACAGTGAAAAATTGACATTATTGCCACGCTCCTTTTGGTACCTCCCACACAAATGGACAAAATGGTCCCTCCTAAGACCTGAATAACACAATACAATTTTTCCCAAGCAAGTGTCAAAGTCTCTCTTCTACTAACTTTGACACTTGCTTGGATTCAGGACTAACTTTGTTCTTACAGAAATTCATAACGCTCAGTTGTGAATTGCGGGCACATAAGAACATATGGAGAAACATAAATGAAAGTGACATCTTTTTTACATACCATATGCTCTAAAAGAGTGCGACGATACGTTGCGTAAAATACATGAATTGTTTTAATGTCGGCTTTATTTTGCATTCTTCGCCGATCACTAAAAGCGCTACAAAAAAATTTTAAAAACGCTACCGTAGTGGTGGCTACATAGTGGTATTTGGAGATCAAAAATCACCACAAGCAGCGGAAAAATCACCAAGTTGGCATCGCTGTGTCAGATTGAAGGCCGGGTTAAGCATACGTAACCGTAATTTATCTTTACCGTTCCCGTAACGTTGCCCGTTTGAGCGATTAGCCAACGTTGAGAAAACGAGTCATATGTTCTGGCAACAACAACACATAAGTAAACAAAAAAGCCGCGATTTCTTTTTGTTTAGATTTATTAAAAATGAAGTTAAAAATAATGTTTATAAATTTGTGTTTTTAAATCTGTGCAGGATTTACAATAAAAGTAATCAAGAAAATATCGTCGGAAAAGAAGATGGGGTGGACGTCCTATAAACAATGACTGGGCGAAAGCCGGACACTAGAATGCCTATGGCAGTTTTTAATTTGTTATTAATATTAATAAAATATGAGTTAACTACGCCAAAGCAACGGATTAAACCGGCAGAGAGACTAGCAATAACACCACTGTATGTCAAATATTGCTTTATCCTATGATTCCAAGACGGGAAATATTAACATTCTATTCATTAAAATTTTAGATATTTGGGTCACGGTTGTTCCATACAATCGAGTGCATGGAGTCACAAGCTGGGGAAAACAACAATTCGAAATATTATTTTAGAATGCAGTGAAGTTTTGTGGCGCTTGCTTTCGCCGATTTATTTAAGTGAACAAACTACACAGCAGTACAAACACACTGCAAATGATTTTCAACGAAAGTGGGATATGCCCAATTGTGTGGGAATCTGTGATGCTAAATATACATTCATATTAGTTAATGCTGGAAGTTATGGCAGCCAATACGATGGGGGTATGTCCATTAAACTTACATTTATTTATAATCAATTTTAATACAAACAATTTCCATTTCTTAGTTTAAATTAAATACAGCTATATTCCAGTACTCTCCGTTTGGCCAATCAGTTATTTTAGGTACAGTACCTCCTAGTAAACCATTATCGTCAGCATCCTCTGAAGCCTTTCCTCATTTTTTTTATTGGCGATGCAGCGTTTCCCCTGAGGAATATCCTTGGTCTAAGTCAACAACTTTAGACGAGCTCAGAGACAACATCCAACGCGAAATTGCCAACGTTCCGGTCGAAATGTGTCCAAGAGTGGTTGAAAATTGGGTCCAAAGAATAGATCGCTGTTGACGGGCTCGTGGTGGCCATATGACCGAAATTGAATTTCATTCTTAACATGTAACATTTGCACTACACCTGGAATAAATTTAAACTCTATATCTTAAATATTCTGTGTTTTATTAATATATGAAATTCTTATGTCCTTAATGGAAAAGCCTTTACTTATGTCTATTTCCATTGAAGAGGGACTCAGCCAAATCCAATCCAATCTCTATCTATAAATAAGTCCACGTTTGTAGAGACGCTTATATTGCTGTCAAATTAACCCACAATGAAGAAGATTGGCGCAATGACTCGTACTGTCGTCAAAAGAATCCTGAAGCAGATTATAAATTTAATTTTAAATGTAGTCAGCCGCGATCTTCATTAAACTCACCTGTAACGCCCAGCTCCTTGCCAATTTGCTTCCATACTTCTCGCATTTTTCCGATATCCTATATGCTGGATTATATTTATTGTATAAATATTCGTGCGACTGCACCAATGAAATCAATTATTCGTCTTTCATGTTTATTTGCACTTTTAAACAACAAATAATTAATAAATTATTTTCTTTACTTTTCTCGGTGAACATACAATTGTAATTGTAAACAACATGTAGTATCAGCTGTTGTCAAATTGTACGTAAACGGAACGTCCAATTCTGATTTCAACAGATTCAGCCGTCCGTTTACGTTTCGTTTCCGTTGGCTAATCGTTTACACTGATTTCCATATGACAGATTGAATCAGTTGATTCGTTACGCTACGGGGGCGTTACGGTTAGGTTTGCCTAACTGGTCCTTGAATCAGCAGAGTCGTTACGCTACGAGAGCGTTACGGTTACGATTGCCTAACCCAGCCTTTAGTCAATACGTATTAGGATTATTTCGCCCATGATCGATCGACAGATCCTTGTTTGTTAAAGCAGGATGTGCCACGTATATGATGGGCTATAATTTTGACGCTTCACTATCCCATTCACATCCCCAGGCAATGTTGCTCCCACATAAATGGTTAACATTTTGTGAAATACTGATTCTCTAACTAATTTCCTAAGTAGTCACAAAAAGTTTAGACTTTTACAAAATTCTTTATTTCGGGTGGTGTAATTATGTACATACGTTGTTCCGTATTACTTAGGACAATATCCTTAGATTTTTTGGTCTACAAGTGTTCGCTGTTGTCTCTTATAAGAAAATGCCAAATGCATTATTCTTTAAAAATTGATTTTTTTATTCCGATTCCGACAACGAAACAAAAGAAATGACAGCGAACGCACAGTCAATAAACTTTGGAGCTCTAAACTGGAACGTATACGAGTATACATACATTCGTAAGTATTACGTACCATAAAAATGTTTGCTTGAAATTCATATACGAGTACTCGTACTCGTATTTGTGGCTTCGCTCAAAGCAAAAACGTGCGGTTGAAGTAACAGAGGATTTAAAAGGCGCAAATTGTATTTGCCACTTAGCTGCTGCTTCTGTTGATGGTTGACTGGAATAGCGTCGACATAAATATGTATCGCAAAAAACCAACCTATATATACACTATAGTAAGGACTTCTAAGTCAGTTATGTATTTCTATTTTGCGGCGATTAAAAGACTCTACTGAGTTCACTAATGACTGTCTGGAGAAGATATAAAAGGGTTGCATTAAGCTCTCATATATCCCTAATCGAGGGAGGGATACCAAGGGGAAAATCACGCCATTCGATATCGAGTGGGGCCGTCCTTTCTAGGTCCAACAGATATTTCCGGTACCGATATTCGTACTATCGATATCTTTTTATATCAAACATTTTGGTTTCGATGAGGGGCATTTCAGCCCGTGGTAACACTAGGGACCTAAACTAGTCTATGTCAGCTGGTAAAAAATGGCTGTCACCCTAAACTTAACCTAACACACGTGTATTGAGTGGGTGAAACAACATCAGGGATTATAGCGACACGAACTACGTTGCTTCGTGCTGTGTTATTGTGGTTCGCTGAGTGTCTCAGGTATCACTGACGTCATCGGACACCCCCGCGATCTCCCCGGCAGCAATTTGAATCACAGCCGTTAACAACACATATTAATGTGACACCCCCAGTTAATGCATAATTTTTGCAATTCAATTGCAATAGTCTTCGCAACACGATCATTGAAATTGTAAAATTTTTGAGTCGGAGAAACATCATGGTCGCTGCGATCCAAGAAACGAAGCAGACGAACACCAGCAGCCTGCAACGTTGTGGCGGATACAACTTGTTAGGTTAGGTTAAGAGTGGCAGCCTGTAAAACAGACTCACTTAGACTGTTCAGTCCATTGTGTTATCACAGGGACGTAAGAGAAAACATAAATTATCCCTAGCCCCTTCCGTTGAACCAATTTGATTGCTTTAAAACGCTAAAAAGTTGGCGGATTCCAACATCAGCCATGTTAGCTACCTCCTCAAAGAAATAAGAGCCCAAGGTAGTATGCCGCCTTCTAGAGAGAGCAGGGCTCAGACACAGAATGTGTTCTATTGATTCCTCCTCCTCTTCGTCACCACAGCCTCTGCAAAAGTCATTGTGCAAGACCGTCATTCTCTCAGCGTGCCGTCAAATAACACAGTATCTTGTCATGACAGACACGATAAGCGAGACTTCCGTTCTCGACAGCAGTTTTTTGGTGCGTTTTGAGCCTGGAGTGTATACAGTTGCTGCACTATCACTCAAGAGAAGCTTGCAGGTTGCTAGAGGCATCCCCACATGTTCCAGGTCCCTTGGAGCGTGAAAGGTACTTCATAATCTTGCAAGTTCATCTGCCCTGCAGTTCCCTGGTGTATCTCCGTGGCCGGTACCCATATCAGGTAAATATTGAACTGTTCAGCCATCTTGTTAAGAGATCTGCGACATTCGAGGGCAGTTTTTGAATTCAGGAATAGTTTCCAGGGACTTGATAGCAACCTGTCATATCAGAGAAGATATTTATACCGACTTAGGTTAGCACGTTAATTTTCAGCCATTCCGCTACCTCTATAGCAGCCTGATTATCAGAGAAAATATTTATACCGACTTTGGTCAGCACATTATTTTCTGTCATTGCGCTACGAGTTGGTAAACACTACACTGATCAGGTAGTCTTTTTGCAAGTGATATCTGAACTTTCTTCAGAATAGACACCAAAGCCCACTTGGTTATCGAGTTTGGCAACGTGTTACGTAAGGATGGCACAAGAAGTGGAGGTGATGGACTTGCTTTCCTGTTGCACCATTCTGTGCAATATATATCTCGCCTGAGCTGGAATCGGGGTAGTAGTGATGTCCGCTGCTGTCGATATACATATAACTGTATAACGTATACATACCGCCGGTTCGTAGCTGTGCTCCGTGTTATACGCCCGACATCAGTCCGCTGTTGGAAGACAATAACCGCGCCGTCCTAGGAGATTTCAAAGCCCACCACGAACTCCTAGACATGACAAGAGGGACATAGCTTTGGCTGACAGATATATAGCTCTACTTTCTGGACTGTGAGTGAGGAAGCTCCCACATGAATTATGGGGACTGCCACAGTTCGCCAATTTAATGAAATACCCCCTCACTCAGATGTTCGGGTAGCTGAGAAAAAGTCTCGGGCCATCATCAACGCAACGGCCGTTCACAACTTCCCGCGTTATATGCCCGACATCAATTCGCTATTGGAAGGCAATAACCTCGCGGTCCTAGGAGATTTCAATGCCCACCACGAACTATGGCATTATATTCCAGACAATGACAAGTGGGACAAAGCTTTGGCTGGGCAGATAGAGAGCTCTACTTTCTGGACTGCTTGAATTATGGGGACTGCCACACTTCGCCACTTCAATGAAATACCTCTTCCTTAGATGTTCGGGTAGCTGAGAAAAAGATCCGGGCCATCATCAACGCCACGGCCGCTCACCACATCCCTGCTGCTCGAATAGCGGAAATAAGACCAAATTTCCCAGCAGAGGCAGCGGAACTCATGGTCGAGCGTGATGACATTCGTCGATCCAATACTGCTGATTTTAGAATCAGGGAGCTGAATCTGGAAATCAGCAGAAATGTCAACGAATACCAGCGGAATAAATGGCAGGATCATTTGAAGCAATGTAACTTGAGTTCCGGAGTAGGTAAATTGTTAAGTCACTTTCGAATCCCGGCAAGAAGGATGTCTGGACGTCAATCACATCACGGCGACATAACGGTGACTGATCCAAAGCGGTGCCCGAGTTATTTTAACGTGAAATTTATTGAGCACCTCTAATGTGATAAGGAGTGAGAAGGAGAGTATTGCGTCGAAATCGTGCAACCGCCACTGAATGTGCAGTTCGCCGAATGTGAGTAATACGCAGTGGAAGTACAGACTTGCCAGAATGCAGTCCTGAAAACAGAGGAGTTATATTTGGACCACAAAATAATTTTGTCGTATTGCAGAAACATTGTTGAGAACAAATAGTTACAGGTCTTCCAATTATTTATGAATAAATATTCATTTTAATAAAATAAAAAAAAAATCATAAAAATTTTAAATTATTTGATGTGATAACAAGTAAGAAAGTTTCAGTCGGGTAAACCGACTAAGGTATACCCTCACTTTGTGAGTAATGTAATATTGAATATTACTCGAATTATTCTGTCAATTTGTGTGGGAGGTACCAGAAGGGGTTTATCAAATACACCTTTTTTTTGCTGAACATTAGATACTTTAAATTCATTACACTGTGCCGACTTATAAGCATTTATGTGCACTGGTATAAACGGTATGAGACATTAAATTGTGGTATGATTTGGGCATTTTGTGTTGGAGGTACAAAGAGGGGCGTGGCAATAACGCCCATTTTTCACAGGGCTATAGACACTATAAAAACATTACTCTGTACAAAATTTCAAGTATTTTTATACACTGGTTTTAATGTTATAAGCTGTTAACTTTTGGTGCAAAAAGGTACCTTTGTGTGGGAGGTACCAAAAGGGGCGTGACAACAACACCCATTTTTCCCTGGACTGTAGGCAATATAAAAGCATAATACTGTACAAAATTTCAAGTATTTTTATACACTGTTATTAATGTTATAAGCTGTTAACTATTGGTGAAAAATTGTGCATTTGTGTGGGAGGTACCAAAAGGGACGTGGCGACTTCGCCCATTTTTCTCGAGTTGATAACGACTAATAAGCTAATACTATGTGTGGAATTTCAAAAGATTCTAATAAGTAGTATAACAGTTATTAAAGAATCAATATTTCACAACATTTTAACCCTTTGTGGGGGAGGTACTAGAAGGAGTGGACCAATATGGCCCATCTTCGAACTTAGCCGAAGATAGAAGAAAATATTACCACATACCAAATTTGAGGTCAATCGGTTACTCCTTTCGAGAGTTATCGTGCGCACCAGCCAGCAGACACACAGACAGACAGACAGACGGACGGACATTGCTCATTCGACTTAAAATGACCCAAAACGGATTTCCTCCGAACATACTTGGGGTCTTAGGTCACTCCTTCGACGTGTTACACTTTTTTCCGTAGCAAATGATATATACCCTCGTCACACTAAAGTGAGGGTATAAATATACGTACATAGGTACACAACTTCAACTTTGGAGCCCCATATCTCTGAAACGGCTCAATATATCGAAATAATATTTTACGTGCTTTCTACACCCAGGAAAATAATTGGTTGGAATTCGATTGCAACAATAAAAAAATAGTACTAGCAACAACAAGTATATTGCCTACAGCGTGTGTCGGTTGTATTTATATATAAATAATTGAAACAACAATAATAACATGGATACGATCAAATGGAAATGCTTGCAACTAAATCGATGGTTGCATCAATCAATTTAAGATGTTTTTTTTTCATTGACATTCGGTTAGTTGAGGTAACTACATTTAAATTTTCATTATAGTACCATATGATCGATTTTTGGTCGTGATAACCAATGTTTTATTCTTGACAACAGGAATTGTATCAATAGACCAACGATTATTATTGCAACAAATAATTGGTTACTACAACAGAAAAAAATATTAATAAAAAATCGTTTTTTGGTTATCCCAATAATTTCCCAAATTTAGAATAATTAAATGTATTTTGGGAAATACAACCGAAAGATTGGTTGCTGATCTTTTGCTGATACATGACAAACAAAAAATAATATAACTCGACATAAATAAATCTTCAACATTTTGTTCAAGCACGGTATATGTAGTCAAAAGTCTCGTGTGAAAAGCAACAATCATGAAATTGAAAGCACAGGGTTAAGCGATATTTACATAAAAGTTTTGTTTTTTTTCGTGTACTAAAATTTGTGTCAAATATTTCAACATCTCATAATAGTGATGAATTTGTAATATGAGATTTTTAATTTTGTTATGAATTGTTTGGTTTTTTGTTCAATAAATAGAATAAAAATTAATGAAAACTGTTTTTAATTAATTGTCGATAGTATATGACTGACAAATTGTCAGAACAACCAATTTTTTAAAGCAGTTGGTTGTGGCAACATACAACCGATAATTTTAGCCACCATTTTCCTAGTTGGCGCAACTAAATATGATTGTTGTCAACATGGAAGCAGAAGTATACCACAACCAAAATGTTGGTTGTCCTGATGGAATCGCATGATAGTAGACAGAACTACCAAAATTCGGTTGGCAAATATCTAATTCGGTTGATGCAAGAAACTGTATTCTGTGTGTATGATTTTATAAATTGAAACCAGTAAGGAAAGGCAGAAAGTCGGGCGGGGCCGACTATATAATACCCTACACCTCCCTAACAATGCCAAAAGGTAATTGCGATAATAATTTGTAATAATTGGTGAATGGGTAGGGACATATTATCTAATTCTGAACCGATAATCGCTAAATTAAGCAATATTCGTTCCTAAATTGAGAAACATCTTTCTGGAAAATTTTAATGGTCGGAAGTAAGGTACAACTTCTATAGCGCTTTGAAACCAAATCAGGAGGAACATATATATGGAGGTTATATATTAATCTGAACCGATTTCCCCTGAATACTCATTCACGTAAAAAGACCTCTTTCTATCGAATTTCGTACTGATGGGATATAAAATACAGTCTCCGTGCTTACATAGCAAATCGAGGGTAACATATATATGGGGGCTATATCTAAATCTGAACCGATTTTCTCCGAATTTGGCAGTATTCCTTCATGTAGAAAGAAACCACTTTTTTGCACAATTTCGCACTGATCGGATATAAAATAACATTTTACAGCGCTTACATGTCAAATCGGGGGTAACGTATATATGGGGGATATATCTAAATCTGAACCGATTTCTTCCAAATTTAACATTGTTCATTCATATAATAAGAAACCTCTTTCTGCCGAATTTCTTACTGATCGGATATAAAATAACATATTTACATCGCTTACATGTAAAATCGGGGGTAACATATATATGGAGGCTATATCTAAATCTGAACCGATTTTAACCAAATTCAATAGGGACGATCCCTTTTTATTGGGCCAAAAAAAAAGATATGTGTAAAGTTTCGTCGAGATCGGACCATAATTGCGACCTGTACTTTGATTGACAGACGGACAGACAGACGGACATAGCTAAATCCACTCAGAAAGTGATTCTAAGTCGATCGGTATAATAAACGATGGGTCTATTTCTTCTCCTTTTGGGTGTTACAAACAAATGCACAAAGTTATAATACCCTGTACCACAATGTGGTGTAGGGTATAAAAATAGTTTATTCGCACAGTTTCTGATATTAACTTCGGAATTCCGATCGGAATGTGTGACATGCTCCGTAATGTATGAAATGTCATGATTTGAATACTAGAACGGCTTTGTTGCTAACTTGTAAAACTTTAAAATATAAATACGCAAATTCCTTCATTTTATCATTGATTTAAACATTTTCACAATCACATCAATCCGCAACGGCGTCCACAGATATACTTGTGCAACGTGGAACTCTGCTCGACTTCTTGCCGGAAGCACTGCCTTCGCTATCAACAGTCAAATACCTCTTCCTCCCCCTCTCTTGCGCTCACTACATCCACTCAGGCATATATCAACAATACCAGATGCCATAACACTTAGAGCGCGCTAAGTGTAATTTTAAGAAATTATTTGTTTGTATATGTAGTTGATGGCGGCAGAGACTCCAATCGCTTCTCCTGTTTTAGAGAAACCTTTTGAATCGATGAGAGAGTGGGTGGCGGTATGTTTGTGTGTGTGTGTGAGAGTTTGGGAATATTTAAAGCAAAGCCAAAGCTGGAGTAAATCAATCAATAAAAGGCGAATGCTGTTGTCAGGATTCAATCGTTTGGAATTTATTATTATTTCCAATTGTACTCTTTAGGCCCCCCCACTATCACCCTCACCCTTCTGATCAACCAAACACCACATCCTGCAAGAGAAGACTGTTGGAAAGGCGACGAAGTGAAAAATACGAAGGAAGCATAGCGCACAAGATTCCTGTGGTATACACCACATAAATACCCGTATACATATGGCACAAATAGCTGTGACGAAAGCATACATTCTTTTATGATTTTTATTATTATTTTACTTAGTACCCTACACATGGAGTATTTTAAATATTGATGGTCCTGCAGAATAGTTGAAACTACACGCAAAGAAAAAATTCGTTTCTGCGAAACGAAATATTAGACAACTACAATTCTCGTTTGCCGGAACTGAAATTTCGTTTATTGTGACAGAAAGTTATATCGCGTAGGCGAAATTTCAGTCGTCGTAAACGAGAATTGTAGTTGTCTAATATTTCATTTCGCAGAAACGAATTTTTTCTTTGCGTGTATGGATCATAAAGTTTAAAAGCAATGTTTTATGGCGATTTCGTTTCTGGAAAAAAACAGCATTTTCTTTGCCCTTTTCCCGAATAATGCACTATTCTAACATTTTTTAGAAATTTGAAAATTAGAGTTTACTTAAATTCGGGGGACTACATCATTTCGACTTAAAAAGTGCAAATATTTTCTAGTATTTCACGGCGAAGGGGCAAAATTTTTTCCAGAAACGAAATTGTCATTAGACGAGCATCTACACACAAAGAAAAAATTCGTTACTCCCAAACGAAAAACTAGGCAAACGAATTTCGTTTGTGTTGTATGTTTGTCGCAAACGATTTATGTTTAACCCAAAACCCAAAGAAACGTTTATAGCAAATGGTTAGTGTACTTATCGTAAATGATTTATATTTATTACAAACCCTGTGAAACGTTTGGTGCAAACCGTTATTGTGTTTGTCACAAGCAATGCCTGTTTATCCCAAACCCTGTAAAACGTTTGTTGCAAACGGTCATTGCGTTGTCACAAGCAATGTCAGTTTAACAATGAATGAGAAACCGATTGTCGCAAAAGAATAATTTGATTGAATTATGATAATTAATATGTTTTATAAAATTATGTTTATAATCAAAAATGTCACAATTTTTAGTAAAATGTACCCGGGAGCTCCCCGAAAAACACCTCTGGTATTATTTGGCTGCTGTCTTCTAATTGAGTTGTAGACAAACTGTAAATAAGAAAGCATGTATGTTAGAACATATCGTCAACTGAAATCCAAAATCACGTAACATCAAAAAAATCAAAATTAATTTTAAGATTGATTCTAGTCTATTAGGCTAAACTACACATTCCTACAAAATTTTGGAGTTCAATATCCAAAATCGACCATTTTATGAGTTATACTCAAAATGTCGTTACAGCAAACAAGGTCATTAAAAAAGCGGAAAGATTCATAAAATTTTATTTTATTTAATTCAGAATGTACGCCACAACTAATTGCGCTAGATTTGTTATTTGATTTCGCCTTAATAGTCTGAAATCCCTAAATTTGGTCAAAAGCTTAAAATTACTTTACTTTGTTTTTTGCTTCTCCTAAAAAATCATGAACATGTGGGTTACGTTATTTTGGATTTCAGGTGACGATATTAAAAATGTAGTAGTCCATTGCATGGATCAAAGCGAGATGTTATCTTACCATATATCAAACTTTAACGAACGTTCCCAACGCAGCAACTCTTACCCGCCCCTTCCGACCGCGGGGGCCACATCCCCATAACGTAGGGATTGCGTACACACAAAAACCAAAAAAACGGCCAAATTCCAGTATCGTTATTGCTTCGACCACTAGACCGTATTACTAACATTGCTGCACGAACAGGAATTTGACCTTTTTTGGTGTTTCTGTTAAGTTTTGAGCTTTGGTGTGTTCTGACACATATAGTAAAATTTTATGGCGAACATTTTTGTAGAACATTTCTTCCTCCCCATTTTAAGGGGTGTTTTTTACGTTCTGTTAAAATGGGGCCAAAAATTACAGTTATGTGGGGGAGCTAGAGGGTTAATATGTTCCACAAAAATATTGGCCTTAATATTTTGTATAATGTTGCTGAACATACCATATACCAAAACATAATATTTTTGTTACATAATAGTGAAATACTAAAATTTTTAATGTACAATGCGGCATTTTGAAATATTTTTTTCCTTCACTTTTTCAAAAAAAAGTACCGTAAAAAAAATTTTTTTCGCAAAAAATTTTAAGAAACTTTATTCAGTATATTCTTAGCTACATTATTGCCAAACATAGTTAAGCGGTATCACCAAGTCTGAATTAGTTGTTGGACAAAAGCTGATGACACTTTTTTCGAGGGGTCCACTGATTTTCAGAAACTTTGGAGGCCCATAAAAAAAAATTGGTCACCAATTTCGCCAAACCGAGTATAGGGTTATACTACCCTTTGATAGTAGAATCGAACCTATACTGTCAAGTCCGTGTATTTTTTTCACTGTTGCACAGTGTTATTATGGGGTGGAAGAACAAAATCAATATTCCAATGCAGGTGCCTCAAAGCAAATAATAAAAATTGTTTCTGAACGGATTCAATTTTATCAACATAAATCCCATATTGGGGGTCCCATACAACAGAACCATATTCTAGAATAGGTCTAACAAGTGAAGTATACAACTGTTTCATTAAATATGGATCTGAAAATTCTTTCGCCCATCGCTTAATGAACCCAAGGACACAATAAGCTTTGTGCACCATTGTAATTATGTGATTATTGATGTTAAGTTTAGGATCCATTAATATACCAAGATCCACAAAGGATTCAACAGTTTCTAAATTGGAACCAAAATGACTGAATGTAGATTGAATCAATTTCGATCTAGAGAAACACATATATGTTTACACTTCTTCAAATTAAGGTCCATGCAATTAATTTCACACCAATAACCAAAGTTGTCTAAGTCATTTTGAAGAAACAAAGAATCATCAGATGTGTTACGAGAATAAAATATCTTAACATCATCTGCATACATCAGTAATCTAGAACTAATAATTGAATCTGGTAAGTCATTTATAAATAGTAGAAACAGCAAAGGGCCAATATGACTACCTTGGGGTACCCCAGATGAAACCAAAATCGGGCCTGATCGGGTAACTACCAAATTTAACAATCTGAACACGACTGTTAAGATAAGAGGATATCCAACTCAACGAGTTATTACTAAAACCAATGCGATTCAGCTTATACAGTAAGAGCTTATGATTAACTCTATCAAAAGCTTTACTAAAATCAGTATAAACCACATCTGTCTGATTACCAAGAACAAACTCATCAATTACATGCGAGGTAAATTGAACCAAATTTGTCATAGTCGAAAGTCCCTTACGAAATCCATGTTGGAATGGACTAAGAATAGGTGATACACTATGAGATTAAATCTCAGTGATCATTTTTTCAAAAAGTTTTGGAATTATACTTAATTTCGCAATTCCACGAAATTTCATAACATCAATCAAGCTTCCAGATTTATGAAGTGGAGTTATAAAAGATTTTCTCCAAATAAATGGGAAATATCCATACTTTAACGAATTATTGAAAAGCAATGTGAGCGGGACAGCAATAGTCTGAGCACATAGCTTCAGGATTACACTCGGTATACCATCTGGGCCAGCACTGTTAGAAGTCTTAAGCTTGCCTTAACTTGACGATACTAAAGATAAATCAAAATAAGAAATGTTCAAATGATTCAATGATGGAAAATTGTAAGGATAGGAAACTAGGGGACACTGTTGACGAGAATAGGTTGACAAAGAACTTTGCAAAACAAGCGGCGATTGATTGATTACCACAGAATTCTTCACCATCAATTCTAACCCTTGAAGGCCTTGGATTAGACTTACGTTTCATATTGACAAAATCATAGAACGATCTAGGGTTAATTTTAAAATTGTGAGCTAACTTCTCTAAGTAGAGCTCATAGCACTTACGTGATTCAATGTTATACTGTGATCTGGCAACAGAGTACCTGACGTAGTCGACATCGTATCCAGACCTTTTGAATTTCATAAATAGTCTGCTCTTTACGTTCCTGAGAGCAGTCATATTAGCAGAATACATACCACGGTGGTCTATTGTATTCTTAATACGAATCTTTGGTACAGATTGTACCAAACATTCATTCAAGACATTCATTCAATAGATACATCAATATCAGTCAGGTGATTACAACAACAAACTAAATCACAGTTAGTATTCAAGAGCAGAGAATTTAGCAACTCAAAATTTGTACTTTTGAAACAAAAAACTACCCTCGTCACGTGGGGGGTATACAGAGGAAGAGTCTGAAATGTCATACATCATGGAAATACCCAGCGTAGGATGGTAACCATCTTCCGGGGTAGAAACCGGAGAAATTCTATGAATATCAAAAATCTGAGCATTATTCACAAATACTCAATCAAGTAATTTTTCAGACGAATTAGAAATTCCGTTAATCTGCAATAGTTCGAGATCGGAAAACGCCTTACTACATCATAAGTCCACTCAAACGTGATCGAATAAGAATTCAAGGGGGTAACTGCCTCAGTATCTGACAATGAAAGCCAAGAAACAGAAAGTAAATTAAAATCCCCCCAAGATTAAGATATGGTCCACATCCCTCAACATCAAAACCAATCTGCCTATAGCCTTTAAGTGACCATCATAAACAGATAATTCGGAGTTTGGGGGGATGTAGGAACATGAAACCAATAATTTAGCTTTACCTAAATTAATAGAGACAACAATAAGTTCAATATCATCAATCTCGTCAAGAATGACACGCTCAGAAGAAAGCTAACATTTTACAGCAATAATAACTCCACCACCAATTTTTTGAATGCAATTTTTTCTATATAGAACATATTCATTCGACAGTATCTGTGAATCAAATATTGACGGTTTTAACCAGGTCTCAGTGGAACAAAGTCAAAGCTATCAGCAAATAGTCGCGTTAATTTAGTATTAAGCCCTCTTACATTCTGATAAGCTATGACCAAAGATATATCCAGTTTTTTGATGAGTTAGAGCTAGAGCACTTTTTAGTCAAAAGTGAATTTTATAGGTCAATATTCTGACCCAAATGCTGACAATTCAAAAGTCTCCACGTCCATGAATTAGAGTTGTGTAGTTCGTGAACGAACTAGTTCAATTGAACGGGTCACTATGCTGAACTGAACGAACTAGTTTACACAACTCGTTAATTTCAGCTCAGTAGTTCACTATGTTTTTTCTTCAACCATATCATGTGCTGTTATGTGTTGTTTCCATTTTTATGTCATCATCAATGTATGATTCTACCTATACAAACGCCTTTGTATTAGTTTTTCCAACTCTTCCATTCATAATCCAATCAGATTCCTTTAATAGCGGCTTATTTGAACTGGTGATCTACTGAACGAAATGAACTGTTAAGTAAAGTGAGCTGGTGAGCTAAAGAGCTGGTGTGCTAAAGTGAGCTGTTGAACTAAATGAACGAACTAGTTCACTCAATTGAACTGAACTAAAAAGAGCGATCACTTAAAAGAACTATAGTGCCCAACTCTACCATGAATAGAATACTAAACTACATCAGAAAATAACATGAAAAACTTCGGGTGAAAAATGGTGTTGCATAGTGTCATTAAAAAACAAAGCTTAACTGTTTAATGTTGAAAATATCAGCAGTTTCCAGAAGTATCCAGTTGTATTGTGCCAGCATAAATTTATTTCACAATTACCATTAGCAGCTTCAGTACCTAAACGTGTGATGATTGATTGTTAATGATTTTAATTAGCTTTTCTTGGTTTAATTAATTCTTTGAATGAAATCATTTTGAGTTCAGTGATAAAAATACCGAACACCACAAGCGCCAGTACAAAACTAAAGGCCGGGTTAGGCATACGTAACCGTAATTTATCTTTACCGTTGCCGTAACGTTTCCCGCGATTAGCCAACGTTGAGAAAACGAGTCATATGTTCTGACAACACATAAGTAAACAAAAAAGCCGCGATTTCTTTTTGTTAGGTTTATTAAAAAGAATGTTTATAAATTTGTGTTTTTTAAATCTGTGCAGAATTTACAATAAAAATAATAAAGAAAATATCGTCGGATAAGAAGATGGGGTGGACGTCCTATAAACAATGACTGGGCGAAAGCCGGACAATAGAATGCCTATGGCAGTTTTTAATTTGTTATTAACATTAATAAAATATTTGTTAACTACGCCAAAGCAACGGATTAGACCGGCAGAGAGACTAGCAATAACACCACTGTATGTCAAATATTGCTTTATCCTATGATTAACATTCTATTCTTTAAAATTGTAGATATTTGGGTGACGGTTGTTCCATACAATCGATTGCATGGAGTCACAAGCTGGGGAAAACAACAATTCGAAATATTATTTTAGAATGCAGTGAAGTTTTGTGGCGCTTGCTTTCGCCGATTTATTTAAGTGAAACTACACAGCAGTACAAACACATTGCCAATGATTTTCAACGTATGTGGGATATGCCGAATTGTGTGGGAATCTGCGATGCTAACTATACATTCATATCAGTTAATGTTGGAAGTTATGGCAGCCAACACAATGGGGGTATGTCCATTAAATATCAACTTATTTATAATCTATTTTAATACAAACAATTTCCATTTCTTAATTTAAATTAAATACAGCTATATTCCAGTACTCTCCGTTTGGCCAATCAGTTATTTTAGATACATTACCTGTACCTCCTAGTAAACCATTATCGTCAGCATCCTCTGAAGCCTTTCCTAATTTTTTTTGGCGATGCTGCGCTTCCCCTGAGGAATATCCTTGGTCTAAGTCAACAACTTTAGACGAGCTCAGAAATAACATCCAACCCGAAATGTGTCCAAGAGTGGTGGAAAATTGGGTCCAAAGAATAGATCGCTGTTGACGGGCTCGTGGTGGTCATACGACCGAAATTGAATTTCATTCTTAAAATGTAACATTTTCACTACACCTGAAATAAATTTGAACTCTATATCTTAAATATTCTGTGTTTTATTAATATATAAAATTAGTATGTCCTTAATGGAAACCCCTTTACTTATGTCTATTTCCACTGAAGAGGGACTCAGCCAAATCCAATCAAATCTTATATTGCTGTCAAATTAACCCACAATGAAGAAGATTGGTGCAACGATTGTCTCGTACTGTTGTCGTCAAAAGAATTCTTCTGAAGCAGATTATAAATTTTATTTTTAATGGAGTCAGCCGCGATCTTCATAAAACTCACCTGTAATGCCCAGCTCCTTGCCAATTTGCTTCCAAGCTTCTCGCTTTTTTTCAGATATCCTATATGCTGGATTATGTTTATTGTATAAATACTCGTGCGACTGCACCAATGAAATCAAATATTAGTCTTTCATGTATATTTGCACTTTTAAACAACAAATAATTAATAAATTATTTTCTTTACTTTTCTTGGTGAACATACAATTGTAATTGTAAACAACATGTAGTATCAGCTGTTGTCAAATTGTACGTAAACGGAACGTCCAATTCTGATTTCAACAGATTCAGCCGTCCGTTTACGTTTCGTTTCCGTTGGCTAATCGTTTACACTGATTTCCATATGACAGATTGTATCAGCTGATTCGTTACGCTACGGGGGTGTTACGGTTAAGTTTTCCTAACTGGGCCTTAAAGGTCCACCAGCATACAACTCTACGCATGGTGAGTACGATTGCAAATTTTGTTAATAAAACAACGCGGACAAACATGTATGCAACGTTGTAACGTTTCTTTTTGTGTTTTGTATACACACATCTCCATCTTTTTGCAGAAACGTTGCAACGTCGCTTTTTGTGTTGTATACACACACATCTGCATCTTTTGAGTTATGTACACATACATCTGCACATATTATTCCGTCATATAAATAATATAAAAGTTATAAAACCGCACTCTCACAAAATGAAAACAAGTTTAGCTCTTTGTTCTCTCAACTCTCTTTATTATATTCAATCATGTTTAAATCCAATATGGTTCCGTAAACGTTTTTCGCTTACCATAAAAGTAAATTACGAAAGTTTTGGAATGAAAGAATGTTCGTTTACAGCAAGAGAATTCCGAAAGCTCTTAAAAAACACTCGTTACAAAATATATATAAAACTAGCTGGACCCGGTCCACTTCGTTGCCCCAGATTTAGATTTCCGATCCCGTCCATTTTTGAAAACAAACGATTTGTCACGTCCACATTTGCGCCGCCCACTTTTTGCAAATTTTTTTTCCAAAACCATCTCAGACAAAATAGCTTTCAAACATAAGAAACAATTTTTAAATCGGTCCAGTGGTTTAAGCGTCTATAAAACACATACATACATACATACAAACATTTTTCCATTTTTATATATATATAGATAGATATAGATAGATTGTTGACTGAGTTTCAATATACGAGTATAGCCGATATTGTAACGAGTTTCGGTTTGCAGTTTAGTCAAGGCCACACCCGCCCACAATGTATGGAATTCCTGCCTAGTGTATGGCATTGAGCTACCTCTCTTGCCAAGATTTGTGGCTGGTAAACACTGCAGCGATCAGAAAGTTTTTCTCCAATGGATAGCTCAAAATTCCACACAAAAGGCATCAAAGCCCTATGAATTGTAAAGTTTTGGAAAAGACAGTATATTGGAAAACAGTATAATCTCCAGAAGTCCAGGGATGCGACCATTCCATTAAGATCTTTCAGGTATAAAAGTGAGATACTTCTTGTCAAAAAGTAAAAGCGTAATCAACAATGCCCGGTAGGTCAGGTATTGTGTCTATGAAGATACTATGTCCGTACACATATCCTGACCAGAGTGAAAGTTGCCAAAGTCTTATAGCAGTAACTGCGGCACATTCAGTCAATGTCGTTCTCACAGAACCAGTAATTAGAGACGTCCATTATATGTATAATAGCCATCAACCACAACATCCACCTCTTCATTGCTGGCAAATCTTTTACCGCCGAGCCATTTTTTCAAGTTTGGAAACAAAAACTAATCCGAGGAGCTAAATCTGGCGAATGAGGTGCGTGCGAAGCTATTCGATCTTTAATCCATTGATTTTGGCCATCGCAATCGTGGGTGCGTGAACTGGTGCATTGTCTTGATTGTGAGCAAACGCGGCAACCATCTTGCGGACAGCTTTTTTAACATAAAATTTTCCGTCAATATGCGATGTACCCGTATAGCACTTGTTGAAATGCCTATAACTTCAGCTAGCTCACGAACCTTCAAGCGACGGTCATGCAATACCATTTTGTGGATATTTTAACCATTTCTGACGGGGACACCTCAATTGGTTGATCACTACGGTGTTCGCCTTGGCAGCTTGTACGGCCCCGTTTTAACTCTGTCACTCAATATTTAATAATTGTATACGAAGGAAAGAGGGGACTCCTCCAAAGTAGAATCTAGCTCGGTTTTAATATTGGTTAGACAGAGACTTTTCAAATGAAAGTATTGTATAAAAAATCGGTGATAAATTGATTATATGTTTACAAATTCACTGACATCGTTCGATTTTGAGTGTGCTCGGAAAAATATTAACAACGTGGCGCCTTGAAACTTAAAACATATGCTTTAGAAGGTTGCCACTTTTCACGAAAGTATTTTTTTTCAAACTACTAAAAAAATGTTGGGACCGCATATATGTATGTACATATAAATTCCTTTTTTCCTATAAGTAGCATAGGGCCTTAACGATTGAATTCCATTCTTGTTTACGAGGGTAGCTAAATATATGGATGGCACACTATGAGCCCGAAACAAAACAACAATCGACTGTGTGGGTCTTCGAAGACGAGCCAAATCATACGAAAGTTGTTCGCGGAAGAAGCACTTCGAAGCAAATGGTCGTCTGTTTCTTCGGCAAAACTGGTCATGTGGCGACTGTTCCGCTTGAGCAACGTAGGACGTTCAATTCTGAGTGGTACACCACAATTTGTTTGCCTGAAGTCTTCGGAGAAATTCGAAAAACGAACAAGAGAAGACGAATCATTGTGCACCATGAGCACGCGAGCCAGCGTTACCAGATGATAAGTTTAAACTTATTTTTCAAGTTTTTCCGATTCAAAAATATAACTTTTAAGTTTTTTCTTTCACAAATAAGTTTTTTTTTTAATTCTGTAAAAATTTAATATTATATTATTATCTCAGAAAAACCAAAACCTTTCCCAAACCAGTTAATTTTAGGTTTAATTTTATATTAATATGAATAAAAAACACAAATTTAAGCATTTCAGAAATCACATTTTCCAATTTAGGGGGTTCAAACTTGCAATTTAGCGGCGTAAAGGGCGGAATTCACCATGGAGTTACAGGAAAAATTTCTTTTTTTGATCATCTCTTTATTTTGCAAATTATACAATAATTCTGCTGTAGGGTGTCTCCAAGAGTACGCGGAAACTTTCCTCTTATAACTATTACCCCGTCATATACGAGTATATATGCAATAACCTTATCACTGATCTTATCCAGAGAAAGCAGAATACTGTTCGTGAAGAGATTTCATAGAACAGGAGACAAAACGGTCCCTAGGGCAGATCCCCTGCTGACAAATTGTTATCAGGGTTGTCAGAGCCATAACTATAGGGGCTGGATTTTTGTTATTGAAGGCCCCCTTTAAGTATATCTAGAAAAGCTACCATTAAATATGCCTTAGCAGGGAGAAAGGGAGATATCCTCAATAAAGCTAACTAAATTATGCAGAGCGTTTTCGGTGGATTTGCCCTTGCTGTAGTCATGCTGAAGATCGGTCACTAGCCTTCGATCAATTTTAATCCGTAGGTAAACATTGATTCATCTCTACATGGTTTTCTGGAGAAATTACAATAGACTAATCGACCGTAAATCCTTTGATCCTGGATGGGATATAAGACAACCTTGGTTTCTCTCCATTTTGTTGGTATATAGACCTGATTGATAAAACATTTACGTAGATCTCTCTGAGCCAGGGAGCAATTGTATCAGCTACGGCCTGTAGCTCCGCCGGTGATATATTGTCTAGCCCTGGCGACTTACTGGGTTTAAAGCTAACTGAACTGAAGACATGTTTTTCCAAGAGGACCGCATAACATGCTAAATAGCGCGTCATGGAAGCATTTGGTGAGCCTCTTAGTTCTCTAAATGGCCCAGCCAATTAGCCACAACACCTCTACATTACTTCCAATTTGTCTAATTATTTTATTTCAACTTGAAGTTGTACACACGGAGAAAAAAAAAGGAAACAAAATATGTTTGGAGTCAAAATTTAAATAAAATATACTTTGGTGCAAATATTTTATATTTACATACCGGAAAAAAGTTCGAATATCTCTCTTATCAATGTTATTTTTTCCGGAGTTTTGGTGCAAATTATCTTTAAAAACGGGGAAATATTTAAATCTGCTACTTAATTTGTTTTCCTACATATAGGAAAAAAGTAATTTTTCTCAAATATAATTTTTATTTATTTATTTATTTATATGAATTACAATACAAAGTAAATTTATATTCTAATTTTAAGGTCCTGGGAAAGGCCGGGTTACAAAGACCATATGGCTAAATGTTTGCAGCGACAGACCAGAGCCTCTGGTGGGAATCGAACCCACGACACCCAAACTCATAGGCGAGTACGCTACCAACTCGCCTACTGGGGCGCTCTCAAATATAATATGTTTCCAGAAAATATACTACAGAAGCGATTTTTTTTCTTAGGGCACCTCTAAAAAACGCTCGTTATTACGAAGGGTTGACAGTCTGTGGCGCCTATGTAAGAAGTTATGACAAAACACAAGGACGGAATTTAATAAAAACGGGACACATGTAAGTCTTCAATTGTAAGCGATTGTGATGAAACTTAACACACTTACAGAAGAGGTATTAGGGAGCTTTAGTTTTGCAATGTTCCCTCGTATTCCATACAGGAAATGGTGCTGCAGGGCCCAAAGTGGGTAACCTCGGATATACACAATTTTGAAATGGATCCCGATAGAAATTTTCTTGCAGGACTTCCTGAATGTGCTATAAGCGATCTCCTCAAACGCGACATAACTCAGGCCATCGTTCACATTCTGCCGGAACAATGCGGTACAGTCTTTGAACATGTAACACCTGGACAATGTCATATTACACATATGTATAATGGCGGTTAGTTCATACCTAACACACAGTTTGTTTTATTCCACTTAACATCCACCTGCTCTTTTCGTACTCGTATTACGAACGCAACATCTGCCAAGCTAGTCGGTATCTGAAAAACATATTTTTAACAGTTTTGAAATTTTCTTCATTTCCTTAAGTTCCAATAACCTAGTGCGAATTACAACAGTCGTATTTACCCACCAATATTTATAATGTGATTTCTGACTTTTAGTGCTCTTCCTCTTATCCTTTCTTCAAACTTAGGTTTGTGTTTTTTTTTGTATGCGGCCAGAAGTGCCAAGCTTGTTGTACATTCCAAACCATAACCTATCCACCACTTGGGAGTACCTACCCACGAACTTCTAATTCTTCAACGTTTAGTCGATAGTAATGAAATTCCTTTTTTATTGATTGAAAATATTATGAGCAGAATGTATTACTGAGCACACAAATACTGGTGGCCAAAAAAAACACACACTCCCACACAAAGGATAAACGGGGATTCGCAAAGTTGATTCAGTGCTGAGGTGGTGGCATTGGCCAGTTTTGGTATGTTCCCACCACCCATTTGACCACCGCTTTCGCTAGTATTTTTTTAGACGTTTCTCGCGTAAAATATTCGAAAAAGGCTCTAGCAAATAAATCATCTGTCGCTCAGTTAGCGGAAGCAAAATGTTCGATATCGAATGTATACTATCGATATTATTAACGAAGCCTTAGCTGTATCATTGTCGCATATAAACCTGCTCATTTTTGTTTAATTATCATTTTGTTCGCGAATTGCTCGTTTTTTCACTCCGTTGATTTCGAAAAGTTGGTCAGGAGGGCAAGCACCGTGGTACACGCACACTTGTAGTAATGAGTATACCCTGAGCGTCAAAAGTAGATTTGTGTAGGTCGTGAACGAACTAGCTCAATTGAACGGATGACTTTACTGGACGGTACGAACTAGTTCACAAAACTCTTTCATTTCGGCTCTGTAGTTCATCATGTCTTTTTTGTTCAACCACGTCATTTCGTTCTCTCTTCCCAGCTGATATGTGTTGTTTCCCTTTTTATGTCATCACTGCTGTCAAATTTCTCTTCATCTCATCCACAGCTTCTGCTAAATTTTAGAGATAGCACGGCTTGTTTCGCAATTAGGTTAGATTAGGTTGAAGAGAGGAGACGTTTAAACGTCTCATGTCCATGGACATACACTTAAGCCAGTGGTTCGGCCTGTTGTGCGGTCCTTATTTATGATCTTTTTATACCTCACGAGTTACAGAAAATCGGTACTAGACCCGAATTTTCTCAGCATCTTCCAGTCATATCCTCTGAGATGAGTCAAGTCTGGTTATATATCGGACCCGAAATGTTTGGATCCTGCATGTGTGAAAGCCGGGCAGTGACACAGAAAATGTTCCATCGTTTCGATGTTTTCCCTGCATGCTCTGCACTCGTCGTTTCCTGCTAGTCCTATGCGATGAAGATGTGCTTGCAAGCTTGAGTGTCCCGTTAGAACACTCATCATCTTACTAATATCGATTTTGTTTAGTTTCAGAAAACTTCTTGTTTTCTTTTCATTTGGGTCACCCCACAGTATTCCACACAGTTTTGGGAGACATCACTGCCCAGTGCTTCAACTCATTCTTCGTGGCTTCGAAAGGTTACCAATTTTCCAAGTTTATTACTCGAAGTTCTCTGCCCTATGAATCCAAGCTGTTTGCCCGTTCATTTCCAATCATTCCGTTGTGTCCTGGTACCCAGCAAATACTGAGTAATAATTTATCGTTCTTTTACAGTCCAACACAGTTCTGGAATTGACCCTTTCCGATGTTATTGCCTTAATCGCCATCTGGCCATCTGGCTATCTGTGAAGATATTGGCATATTTAGGCTTTGTGGTGTTACTGAGCCAGTTCACACACTCCGTGATTGCTCGAACTTTTGCTTGAAATACCGTGTTATGGTCTGGTTCATCAATAAAAAGTCCCAGACCCGTACTTCCTCTTCGCTTAGACCCATCCGTGTAGCAGGAGCGTCTGTCTGGCACTAACGTATCACAGGTAGCTGTAAGCCGCACTTCAGGAATGCGGTCGTTGATTTCTGGCGTTTGAATGTGACCAACTAGAGATTCTAAAATCTTCTGATGGTACGACTTGTGGTGTCGATTTATCCATTCACCCATCACTTGTAGACGTCTTGCTGTGAGGGCTGCCCCATACTTTATACGGATGTCTATTGGTTGGATGTGCAGTATAGTCTCCAACGCTTTTGTTGGTGCAGTTCTAAAAGCCCCGCTTATGCCTAGACAGCACATACGTTGAATTTTTTGCAAAGGTATTACGTTGCACTTCTTGTCCATGGATGTCCACCACACTACACAGGCGTAGGTGATTATTGGTCTAATCACGCTCATGTAACCTATAGCTCTTCTGCACAACGAGCAACATCTGTGGGCCTTTGTAACTCTTTCTTCAAAATGATCTTTCCAGTACAGTTTCTGATCCAAGATTACTCCCAAGTATTGTACCTTTTTGGTTATAGCGATTGTCTTATTCAGGAATCGAGGCCGGGATAAACGTGGGATCTTCGTTTTCCTTGTAAATAGACTTTTTTCTGTTTTGTCTGGGTTAACATTTAATCCCCTTGGTTGTGTCCAGTTATATGCTATGTTAAGTGCCTCTTTAGCTCTTCTGCATAATAGATTTGGATGAAAGCCCCTTAGAAGTATTACAACGTCGTCTGCATAACAGACTGGTTTAAGTCCTTCATTGGTGAGGGCTTTTAGGAGACTGTGTATCGTCGTAACCCATAGAAGAGGCGATAAAATTCCCCCTTGAGGTATACCACGATTTACCTTGTCTCTAATCTTTACGTCATATGACCCACAAATAATCCACCTATTCCTTAGCATATTGTTGATCCAGTTTTTCAGCGCCCGGTCAACCTGAAACTCGTCTTAGGACTGGATAAGTGTATCGGTCTGTACATTGTCAAATGCGCCCTCAATGTCTATGCAAACAGCAAGTGTATACATTTCTTTACTGAAGGACTCTTCTATGTGGTGCACTATCTCATGCAGAACTGTTTCCACTGATCTTCCTTTGACATAGGCGTGTTGTTTGAATTTTAGCCTGTCATCCGCAATTTTACTTTTGACCATGTCATCAATTATTCGCTCCATTGATTTTAACAGGAAAGAAGTTAGGCTAATGGGTCGATAAGCCTTGTAAGTATGAAAACCACCCTTGATTCCTGTCAGTTTTTTGGGGTACAAGAATGGATTAGGCATGCAGTGAACACTCCAGCCAGATGAGTGGATACCAGATCTACCTCATTCTGCAGAAGTGCTGGAAATATTCCATCCGGTCCCGCAGCCTTAAATGGAGAGAAACTTTTTATCGCTTCTTTAACCATACCATCTGGTATATCCGTAATAGGTACATGATGCAATACATTTTCATTCTGTAACTGTTCCTCTTTTGCTCCAGCATTACCAGTCGGAAAATGAGTTTTCATTAAGAGCCTTACGGTATCCTCTATAGTTTCGATCCTTTTACCAGTGTCATCCACCAGGGTTTCGGTTTGGACATGAGTTTTTGAGAGGAATTTTTTCATTTTAGACATACTGTTAACGCTGTCTACCTGCTCACAGAAAAGCCTCCAGAAGTTACGTTTCGCCGATCTTATGATTTTATTGTATTCTTTGGGTCTTCTGTGGTAGTCGTCCCAATATACTGATTGTTTTTTACGTCGAGCTCTGTTGTAAAGTCTGCGGACATCCTTGCCAATCGAGCGAATTTTCCCTGTCATCCAGGGTTTCTCATAGGCAGATTTCCTTTCTCGAAGTGGGCAACTATCTTCGAATGATTTTACAAGAGCCTCGGTAATCGTCTTCACATTGATATCAATGTCTTCTGCACATAGATAATCGCGTGTAGGCTGTCCCAATCGATTTATAAGTAGATTTCCGGAATTAGTCCAGTCGGTCTTAAGCTGAGTTTAGACGATTGCCAGATCGGCAAACATTATCAACCCTGTAAAAGTGATGCAAATATACGGGCAATGTCAGATTGTTAGGCAAAGATGAATTGACAGTTCAGACGATTGCAAGAAAATATTACAATTTCATATATTTACAATAAATTTTGTAAATATTTATATGCAGGATTGCCAATAAAAATACATTATAGACAGTGTTGCAAATAACATGATTTTCTGGCAATGGCGCCGTTGTCACATGCATAAACTTCGAACATATAACAATCAGCAAATTATCTCGCAATGACTTTTCTGCTAACGTTGCAAAACAAAAATTGTATGTTCACACGATTGTAAATTCACAGGGTTGCATTTTTCCGCCATTTTTCTGGCAATGTTGTCCGATCTGCAAATCGTCTGTACTCACCTTTAGCCTTATTACGGAAACTTATTGGGTTTGGCGGTGGCCGTGCAATTTTAAACCTTATATAACTGTGGTCCGAATAGTTTCGCAATTACTTCAGTGATGAGGAGGCCGATTAGAGGAACCCCTCAAAGTGGTGTCATTTCACCACTTTTGTGTGGATCCTAGTAAATAGTAAGGGTACTGAGAGTCAGCTCTCTCTCAGTACCCATTTGCTTAAGCAAGGTGCGAAACTGAACGCACATTCCGTACGGAATTACTTAAGTTAGCTTATGCATATTATAGTTATAGTTTACTCAGCTGTGTTAAGGCCCAACTATAATATGCGTAAGCTAACTTAAGTAATTCCGTACGGAACGTGCGTTCAGTTTCGCACCGTGCTTAAGCAAATGGGTACTGAGAGAGAGCTGAGAGAACTTAACGAAAAGTTCACTTAAGTACATTATAGTTTGGCACATACGATTTCATGCATTCACACAGTTGCTTAAGCTAGCTTATGCATATTATAGTTGGGCCTTTAAGGACCTACCCGACCTACGGTTGTCATACATGGTGGATTATTATAGTGGATTATTATGATACACATGTCAAAGCTGTGAGTAAGGTAAATTAAATTGCACTTCGTTACCTGACAGAAGCGATGATATATACCGCCACAAGATCCTTAACGGGATAATAACGGGTATACAACGTATTGATTGATTTAAAAAAAGAGCATGCGATGCTAATATTGACTCGTCTAGCTCAGCACAACCTTCCGTTAGGTAACAACTCTGGACGTACTCGGATAAGTGACCTATTTCTGGTTTACACCGCGACTAATTAAGGGAATGGCAAAGGGAAAGGGATGGTTCTCAAATGGAGGAGGTTATTGGCAGTGGTGTCTTCTGCCGTAAGCTTGACTTGGAAGTCTCTCGTCGTCTACGTAACGAATGTAGCATTTTTCAGGCGGAAATATATGATATTGCCAGAGCGGCTGAACTCATATCGTTGAGGCAAATAGAATAAGAAGAATCATAGAAGCGATATTTGCTTTTTCATCGTTAGTCAGGTCGCTTTAAAAGTTCAACCACGAATATAAAGTCGAAGATAGTCAGGTGCTGTCTCGGAGAGCTAAAGGATCGCGATGAACAGCATAACTTAACCCTGTGCTGTGTACCAGGTCGCAAATAAATATTCGGAAATGAAGTAACTAATAAACTTGCTAAAGAAGGGACTACTTCCTCGAGTAACATCGAGGTAGTTGTCTACCCACCCTTCCGTTAATCTACTATGGTATAAAATCTAAATACAAAAATATCTGACATCAGAGATGGAATTCAGGAACTGGTTGTGAGCATACGAAAGCCCCATGGGACGAAGGGCCCGTAAGGAATTCAGAGTCACTTCTAAGCATGGGCAAATCGCATTTACGATTGATTTTGGGCCTTAAAACTGGGCTTAACAGTCTCGGTAAGCGAAGATACGTTTCACTTACGTTGCCAATGTTATAGCATAAGCAAGATACGTGATTCATTTTTCTTTCAGGAACTAGACGAATTCAAAGGGTTGGATCCATTCAGACTTTTAAAATTCAGCAAGGTGTCAGATCAGAGCTCTGGGCTCAACTGAAACATTGGAGAAGAAGAATGTTGAGAAATACGGAATGGATCGTGCATGGTCTTAGAGGGCGCTTGGTTTCATTCGCCACCTAACAGCTTCTGCAGAAGTCATTGGATTCAGTTACCAACGTCCTGGCGAGTTTGCCGAGCAGGCAGTGTCTATGACAGTAACATAGGCAATGTTTTCCTCTCAAGGGAAGGGAGATATGTTGACCTTCTCAGGTCGTACCGTGGTCAGATTTGTCTACCTAACCTACTGGCGTCAATTGGTGTCCATCTATCATTGGACAACCTGACTGTCTCTTGCATAAAGCAAAGCTTCTTGGAGTATTTATAATCTCGTATATTTACTATCAAGTTCATCGGTTTTGCAGTTCTGTGTGATATAGGGATTGCCCAGGTACCCATATAAGGTAGATGTTAAACTGATCATCCCTCTAGTTAAGAGAGAGAATGACAGTCGAGAGCTGTTTGTGTATTTAGGGATGCAGCATCCTGGCTGTTGGAGTAAATGACAACGCCAGTGTTGCACACTATGTTATGTCTCAACCACGTGGCGTCTTCCCTTATTGCCATTATTTCGGCTTGATAGACACTGCAAGTATCTTTTTACCGTGTATTTTTACCGTGTAATCCGAAACCAACCTTCTTATTAAGCTTCCAACCATCTGTGTGGAAATGGAGATAGTTTATATGTCCTGGTTCCCTGGCAGGTAGGTTAGTGGTAAGGTTCTTCTCGTTCGGTTACGATGGCACTACAATGTAATATCCTCATGTGGCCATAGTTCTTGTACATCCACATTTGCAGAAACAATATCAATCGGCAATAGAGCTAGCTTGTGGGGACTCTGTCGCTGTAGTCCTTACAGCTACGCTTATGCGTAGGCAGGCAGTTCTCTGAACCTTCATTGATTGATTGGTAATGGATCTTTATCAGTTGCCGTCCACCACACAACAATGTCGTATAATAGTATTGGATGAACTACTTCTATATACATGAAACCAATGGACGAGTTTAGTAGAGAGGCTTCAATCAACTCCTACAGCTTTCCTGCAGAAAATAGGCGGCTTCTTTCCAACGCATGAAGTCTGAAGGATAATTTTGCATCTACAAATTATACTTAAAAATTTTGCATTTTCAGAAAACGCTAGCTACGTTTCATTTAGCCGACAAGGGTTCACACGTGGATCCTTATATTTCCTTGTAAAGATAAATTACTAAATTTATTCCATTTTGTCCTTCATGGACTTCTGAAATCAATATACTTGTGATCCGAGAAACTGACTTCCCAGTCCTCAACCACGTAATCAAAACCGGTGCTAAGAGACGGCAGTCTCTTAAGTGAAAATGGTTCCTGGCCTCTATTATGAAGAAGCAATCCTTTTTTGACAAAATTTTCCAGTAGAGATTCACCTCTCATATTCGTATCAGTACTACCCCAAAGGGTATGGGTATGCATTGGCATCACAGCCTAGTACATGATCTTTTTCCGTTCTTCTACAATATTCCGTAAGCTCTCTTACTCTCACAGGAAGCATAAACCTATAAACTTTTCTTTAGCCTCAATTAGTATATTAATATATCGTTTTGATAGAAGGCGGACTAACTAAGTCATTATGAGGGAAGTAAGCGGAGGACAGGATTAGTTATTTTCCTTTCTCTAACAGAGTGATCATAATCAGATCCTGATCACAAAACTGATTTAAAAAGAAACATTTATAGTTAAATAATAAGGATGCAAACTCGATTTGTATTAGAATCTCTATAGTAAATCAAAAAGTATCTCTCATCATCGAGGACCATTATTTACTTCCCTTGGACCCAGAGGGTTTCTGTACGATTGCAACTTCTATGTTGTTCCTAATTTAATGGAGGATAATATTAGTTGAAGCTACTATGCAATAATGAAGATTTATTTGCAGAATCCTAATCATGGATTACTCACAGAATTACGCCTCAGTATATCCTCCATTTCAAGCACCGGCTTAGCGAAAGCGCTGCTGAGACCCACGCTAATTCTATAGCCATTTTTTTCCAGACTGACCAAGGTCTCATGGTTTACAGCGAGGAAGATGTTCCTACCCGCATCCGAAGGGGATCTATAATCGCTACCCTTATACAGCCTTCGTTGTGGATATTGGCAGACCAATCCGTCTTGGGCCGTTTAAGGACCGTATTATTAATATAAGCCATATCTTTCGTTCTATCTCGCTTTGTGCCTCCAAGTTCCGCGGTAGATGGGTTTAGTGACCTATCGTCTGAATCTAACAGGATTACTTTCACCGCTAAAATAATACTTCATTAACTAATAACGGATTTTCCAATAGGGATGATATGATTTTGAAGTGACGTTTTGCCCATTTGTAATATGTCATGATCTTTCATTTATTTTTCATTGTATTCAGTAGTGTTTACAATTTCATCATGGAGAGATATACGCAAGAACAACGTTTACAAATTATTCAGTTTTATTATCAATATAATCGTTCTCCAATTGCAACTTTTCGTGCGCTAAGTCCATTTTTTAAAAAAAATAAACACTTTCTATTCGACCTACGACCTTGACACCCATGAGCAATATTCTAGCTCTTGTTAAGAGCTATCTTTTTGCCATTGACCGATTCCCGATCCAACGTACCGTTAAGGATCAAATACACATTTGAAAATGATGCTAAGTCCATTTTTTTTTAAATCCAAAAAAACACTTTCCAGACGACCTACGACCTTGACACCCATGAGCAATATTTTAGCTCTCGTTAAGAGCTATCTTTTTGCCATTGACCAATTGTGGCTACTTGACACACAATTGAATTGTTGCGAGAAAAGTTCGCAGATTCGATTATTTCAAGAAATTGTGGTATTGAATGGCCTCCAAGAAGTTGTGATTTAACACCATTAGACTATTGCTTGTGGGGTTATTTGAAGTCATTGGTCTTTCGGAATAAACCAGACTCTCTTCAAGCTTTACAAGTCAATTTTGAACGTACCATTCATGACATGCGACTTGATTTAGTGGAAAAAGTGCTCGAAAATTTAGTTCATCAAATTCGTTCCTGCAGATTAGATCTTATTTGTATCGATTGTATTTCACATTAAATAAAAAACTTTTGAATTTCCTTAACAATAAGTGTGTTTTTTTCAAAGAAATCATATCACTCTTATTGGAAAACCCGTTATTTATGTAAAACTAATGCTTATTTTAATTCGTTATTTTATTTTTGGCGGAAATTCAATATAAATGACTTTAATATTTTTTTAGGAACAGTGATTCATGTACACTTTCTTTTGACGCTCACTGTATATCCACATTATTTAATTTATTTATTTAGATTTCATTTAAATTGACTAAAATTTATGACAAATGTTCACCGATGACTTAAATTATTATTAATGAATGGCATATCATCAATCAACTAAGTTAATTACAAAGAATACTTGATTTGTGGAAAGGTATGGAAATTGACAATGATCTGGAGCTTAAGAAAATTGTCTTTAAATTATCCATAACTACAGAGCACTTACTTAAATTATATTCAATTATGTTAAAGGTAAAACGAACCCATCTTTGATTTGAGTATTAGGTTACCTATATTTTTACGGCAAGTTTTCTTTCAGGGTAGGTAGTTTCAATGAAACTAGATTTTTACGAAGTTTGTGCCATTGAAGAAGAAAAAATAGCATACCATTTCCATTTTTATTAATCACCGCATAGTAATTTAATTTCGAAAAAACGAAACAAAAATATTCTAATTGGATTGTTGGCCAGGGGTGACGAAGTGGGCTATTTTTTGGGCTATCAAAAGCTTTAAATGTTTGAAGTCGTCTGGGCCAAACAAAGTCTCGCCGACAGAGCTACAGGCAGTGGCGATACAATTGCTCCCTGGCTCAGAGAGATCTACACATGTTGTATCAATCAGGCATACATACCAAGAAAATGGAGAGAAACCAGGGTTGTTTTCATCCCAAAAGTGGAAAAACCATCCCATACTGGAGCTAAAGATTTCCGACAAAACAGTCTTATCGAAATTTATTTTTAAAACCTTGGAGAGATTAATAGATAGTTACCTAAGGGCTAAAATTGATCGCAGGCTACGGTCCAATCAACAACATGCCTAAAACAAGGATACATAAGTCTACCAAAACCACCCTGCATGATTTAGTCAGCATTATTAAAAGATACCTCTCTGTTATGGAGTATACTATGGTAGCTTTCTTAGATACAGATGGAGTCTTCAATAACATAAATCCGGCCGCTATATTTACGGCTTTAGCAACCCTGGAGGTTGATAGCAGTACACGTAGATTAATTTATAACCTTCTGATTAAAGAGACGCATTTCAGCTAGCTTAGGGTCAACTGACCTCCATAGATTTGTCAGCAGGAGTCTCTGCTATGGAGTCTCTAAATGAACAATATTTTGCTTTCTCTGATTAGTGTCAGAGTTGTTGCCTATGCAGATGACGTGCCAATCAGGCAATGAAGCCGACCAACTATAATCGACGGCGGCGGCGTCTGGAAAGATACCGATCAGCGGCGGTGGCTGATCGGTTGAGCCGGTCAAATTTCAACAATCGGCTGAGCCGATAAAGTTCCAACAAACGATGGTGCACGAGTGTCATTCTCAGGCAATGATGGCATTTTAAAATATTTACATTTATATGAAGAAGTTAAAATTAACATAAAAATTTTAGAAAAGTTATGGAAGTTTTGATGTAATGTCGAAAATCGGTTCAATAAATCTCTACTTGTTAGTCTTTTTTTGTGAATGGCATAGTGCCAGTTAAGTTCTCTTTAAAATGACGTAGACTTTGTAAAAATTGGTCCGGCCGCTCAAGAGCTATTGTAATTTCCATTAAAACCAAAAACGCATTTTTTAATTTCAAATCCCATACATTTTTGGATTTTTTTAAATAAATGATAGCGTTATAGCATTTTCCATTACTTAGTAGTCACTTCAACATTTTCATGGTTGCATAAAATAAATCTTTCTGGCTCACTAAATAAAGTTCGGCGTCTGAATTTAAGCCAGGGTTACCACAAACATTTTTCTGAATGGAGGACATTTGTGCCAGAAAGGGAGGACATTACTGACATTTACAAAGAGCCTTTGGAACCTTATGAGAACATTTTTTTATATATAAAATAGCAGTAATTGGAAAAAATAAACATTTTATTATGATCAACAATTAATTTTTTTAAAGGATTATTAACATTTTCTTAAAATGTTGTATTTTTCGCAATATCTTGAAAGATCTATTTGAAGCCGAGGATGGGATGAACAATTTATATTAAAAGAAGGTGAAATCTACTAAATTTAGGATTATTTAATGCATTCTTGAAGTAATTAGGATAAATGGTTCTCGAGTTATGCTAAAATATGTGGCTCAACCTCTATTTTTTAGATGTTTATCGTTGTTATATTAATATTATAACGTGTGGTCCATCTAGCGGTTGCTTTTTTAACTAACGCCGACTCGCATAAGCGATTTGACTCCGTTGGACTATTTTTTGTGGGAGACGGGAAGAATAAGTGCTACACCAGGGCCACACAATCGAAAATGTGTAGAAAACTTGGGTCGTCCCAGAATAGGCCGCGACAGGCATTTCAATAAAGGCAAAATCATAGAAAAATATTCATCCGCCTTTTTTATATCAATTTTAAGGTCGCTTTCCACAAATCGCCTTTGAGCTATTAAATCAAATGACACATGTTTTCGTTTGAGCAAAAAGCAAAACAGATAAATATTTTTGAGAATTTTTTTATTTTTTAGAAAAGGCTATCAAAAACACTTTGGCAAAATTTTCGAAATACAATAGGTAATTAGTTATATGGATGGAAAAAAGACCGCTGTCAAAATTCAACACCCTCCAACTCGGACAGCCCTTAACCGACCTGGTTGGCATTTTGTGTTATAACTACTATCCAATAGGACTAAACCTGGGACAAGTTTCATCCTGATCAGAAGACATCGGTATTGAAAATTCGCTCACCTGGCTTAAAATCCGCCATATGTACTCGTATATACAACATTGAATAATGAAAGTCACGATTGACTGAACTATAAAAATACATTTGAATCAGTGACAAAAGGAGGGAGGACGGGAGGGCAAAGGTAAAAAAGGAGGACATGTCCTCCGAAAGGAGGACGTATGGTAACCCTGGTTTCAGCGGATGTGAGCCGCTAAAATCGGCGGCGGCGCCGGCTGGAAAAAAATGGCCGGCTGCTGCGCGCCACCGATTTGCGCCACGTCGGCTTCATAGCCTGGTGCCAATAGCTGTTAGAGGGAAGTTTTTGGATACTCTCAGAGACATCCAACAGAAGGCCCTTCATACAACAGCAAGATGGGATTCCGGTATTGGTTTTGGCGTTAACCGGACAAAGACGGACTAAGACGGAACTAGTTCTGCCACCAGGAGAAATGAGGTACCGCCAATTAAACCGGACTCCTTGGATGATATTGAAATTCCAAAATACATAGGTATTTTACTAGACAGGAAGTTGCACTTCAAACCCAACATTTGCATAGAGCAAATAAGGCTGTGGAAGCGCTATGTTTATGTGAAAGGGAAATAGGAAAACGCTGTGATCTGAACCCGCGTATATTTTATTGGTTGAATACGGCAGTAGTCAGACCTACAATGCTGTACGGCATTGCCGCCTGGTGGACGGCTCTGCAAAAATCCACCTTCTGCGCGATTGTAAACAAGGTTCGGCGAATGGCTGCAATATGTATCTCTGGCGCGCTGAGACCGACACCAACTGAGGCACTAAATGTTATACTACATTTAATGCCGCTAGACATTATAGCAGTACAATATGCCACCTGTACTGCGATTAGACTTAGGGAACTGTCACTTGGGTCAGGAAATGGCTACGGATATAGTATTATTCTCGACACAATGGTTGACGTTCATTACACTATGACTGAACCACTCTTTGACAAGAAGTATCTCACTTTTATAACTGATAGATCAGAATGGAATGGTCGCATCCCAAGACAGAGGAGATTCATTAAACTTCTATATAAACGGTTCTAAACTCGATAACCAAGTGGTTTTTTGTAGAAGCTGTGGAAATTAAGAGGAGACGGAATCTCTACATGAAGGCATGTAGAGAAAGCGGGACACAGATCAATGGGAGGGGCTAGGGATAAGATATGTTTTCCCTTACGTTCCTGTGGTAACACAATGGACTTCGTTGAAGTGAGTTTGTTTTACAGGCTGCCAATCTGAACCTAACTTAACCTATAAATATTTTTAAGAGCGACCTCTATAGGAGAGCTTTATTGAAACATATACTGATATGGTAAATTTTCGGTGTGCAGAATTTAATTTGATATAGAACAGAAACTGAAAAATGTTTAGCTTATGCGTTAGCAAAAATGTGGTATTTATTTATGGCTTAAATAAGCATATTTGGGAGCGACCTCTATACGAGTCCTATGACAAATCTTTGTGGTGTGCGCTTGTGGGTTAATGGAATCAGCAACGTAAGAAGAGGAAGCAACTGAACAATTCACAATAAGGCCAATCACAGCCGCTATTACAGGTTTGACAGCTGTCAATCTAGGGAACAAGAAAAACAGGAAGAAAATGATGACGGGAGGAGTTTTCCTAGGAGACCAATCAAAAGATTTCTGCCTCTTTTTCCTGATACATTCATCTTGATTGGACGTGTGGCTCCGATTTTCATTCGTTCCAACCAACAAGAAGTATTTTATTTATTAACAAGAACACATTCAAATTTATTTTGATAATACGCGTTTCCACCAGAGGAACAGAGCCAGCCACTTCAACGCTGATCCAATCCACCGTGGGAGACGCTGTTCAGTATTGACCAGCCTGGCATGCTCTGGTATCCTTAAGTAACTAGATTTACTCCATACATTGAACCGAGGACAGACAGACAGTAGACGTGAAATATATTTATATTTGATAAAAAAAAAGATAAGTGAAGTGGTTAGGGGGCTGTAACAATTGGTTTAAAAAATAAAAGGTGAGTGCCTTTGGTGAATCACAAAGGTTCGCGTAAAGCCACGCGGATTGAGCTCATACCGGGTAGGTAGCGTTTCGGTGTTAGGCCGCGTTGTAGGCCCGTAGTTTTCCGGTTGTTTTGTGCCTCTGAAAGGAGAAATAAAGGTACAACATGAATAAATTTAATTTATGTTTTTTGGTTTAAAAAGAAAAGAAAAAAAAAGAGAATAAGTCAAATATAATTATACAAAAAGAGACAAAAAAATACCTAAACCTCTACGGACCGATTTACGGACGACCTAGGGAGTTCCAGAAGCACCAGCTCGAGCCGTCAACCTTTGCCAGTACACCGTTGCAACAAAATAAGAAATAAGAAGATACTTACCATCCAGTTCGATGAAGATGGAGATTCCATGCGCCAAACCTGAAAGAAAAGAAATTTCGAAAAATAAATATTTTTAATTTTGATATATACTTACCCCATCCAATACAAACAAAGGGCCGGCAATCGAAACCCTGAAATTAAGAAAGAAAATTAGCTTATGAGTAAAGAAAAATAGGAAATAGCACATAAAATAAAAAAAAGAGGAAAATATTTTCTGGAAAGGATTTTGAATGGGATATATTCCTCTAGAGAAATTATATAAATTTAGATTCAAACATATTGAAATTCTTAAACTGTGAATTCCATAAAACCACTTTGTTTAATTCTTGTTTTTTTTATAAGCAAACAAAATATAGCTTTTTTATGTGGCAATAAGCCAGACAATAAACGAAACCAGCATATGAATGTATTGCAAAAATTTTAAACAATTGCACGCTGAAAAAAAATCGCCTCTGTAGTATATTGTCCCAAACATATTCTGCTTGAAACATATATATTTTTAGGGTGCACTCCAAATATATAATATGTGACACATACAAATATTATATGTTTGGGAGGATGTTGTTCTAAACAAAACTACGTTTACATCCTAATATTTATACCCTACACCACACTGTGGTACAGGGTATTATAAGTTTGTTTCACGGCAGATGTTTGTAACACCTGAAAATAACACAGCTAGACCCACCTTAAAGTATACCGATCGACTCAGAATCACTAGCTGAGTCGATTTAAGCATGTCTGTCCGTCCGTCGCAATTTCACTCCGATCGTTCTGAAATTTTGCAGTTTAGAGTATTTCGCAGCTGTTAAGATCGCTATTGAATTTGGTTGAAATCGGTTCTGATTTATATATAGATCCCATATATATCTTCCGTCCGATTTGGCCCTTTAGTCCTATAGAAGCTGTATTTTACATCCAATCATTTTGAAATTTAGAATGGTAGAGTTTCTTGATCCATGAACCAACAATACCGAATTTGAAGAATATCGGTTAACATTTAGCTATAGCTCCCATATATATGTTTCGTCCGATTTGGCCCTTTAGTCCTATAAAAGCTGTATTTTACATGCAATCGTTTTGAAGGTAGAGTTTGATTTTGTTTTATGAAATGTCCGATTGTGCCGATTGAAGAAGAACCTACCCATCCGGCGAGCCGTAGCCGGGCGTAAAGCCACCATGTCAGTCAGTTCATACTATGGGCACCCAGAAATATGCAAAAGTAATTTTTACTAAACCTGGACAGGACATTTTCGTAATGGTTCAAGTTTAGAAATAAAATTAAAAAAAAAAAACTAATTTTTCTAATTTAAAATTTTTTTTACTCTACTTTCAGATCTGTATCTTCTTAGCGATGGAATTTTAGGAGTACACTTTAAAAAACATAATTCTTCAATAAAAGAAACTTTCAATCATTGCCAACAATTATTTGTAATTGTGCTAACAACCCCATGTACATATATACCTATATATGACTTTAGTTTCCCATCTCAGATGTTCACCCGCTTATTCTGACAAAAATCTCTGGTCGGTACACAAAGGAAAACAGACTATCTACCATAAATGCCTAAGGATACATGTACGTGTATAATGATGTATGGTACTCGTATACGTTACGTGCTGCAATAATGAGTTTTTGAATAAAATAAATTCATGTTTAGCATTGAACACGTTTCTAATTATACTCGTTGCACTTGTTAATAATTCCATTCACCGAGAATTCACAAGTTCAATACTCGTATACAATATTTATCCATCGTGTAACTATCGCTGGGTGTATAAGGATTACTGTGTATGTGAGATAAATGTACATATTATTGGTATGTACTCGTATATGTGTTTGGTATCCTTACACGTTATTAATTGTAAGTCCGATAATGAAATTAATTAAAATTATATTTAATTTAATTTTCTAGGAATAGAACATCAGCGCAAGTGATATTTTAGGTCATTGCTTTCATCGAATGCAAATAAGGAATAAAGTAGAATAAAATAAAATAAATAGTGAAGGGAATTTTTAAAGATATAATTATCAAAACTTACCTGTTATTCTTTAAATGAAACGGTTTAATGTTTCAAAATCTAAAAATTAAAGAAATAATTGGTCGTTAAAAAACAGCAATTAATAAGTAAGAAACTATAAATATATAAATAAAAACATTCTTAACAAGCAAGGACTTTAGTATGATCTGCCGGGCCGAATCTTATATACCCTCCACCATGGATTGTATTCAATTCTAGAATCGGAAAAATCTCACTACAGTACGCAATAATAAAGCTAGGTGATTTAGCAGACACATTTCTTTTGACATAAATTGCTAATTTGCCCTTAATTATACCTAGAACAATTCACACCATTAAGGGTCAGATCCATAATTGTATATAGATCCCAGACAAAGCAAAGTGTGATGACTTAAAAAAGGGAAAAAATCCCCCGTTTCTTAACCAGACAATCGATTGTAACGGGTGATCCAAGTAGAGATACTTTTTTCAATAGCCTTTTTTTGACAGATCACGTGTGAGTCGTGTCATGCTGTCATGTTATTTTTGATAAGTATTGTTTGGTATTTCATCATGGAAAGACATACGCCTGCACAACGTTTACAAATCGTTCAACTTTATTACGAAAATTCACGTTCTGTGAGGAATGTGTTTCGTGAACTTCGCTCAACTTATGGTCAACATAATCGGCCTACTAAGTGTACTATTCGCAACACCATCACCCATCTTGAGACCCAGCATTATTGGATAATATTCGACCGAATAGACCAGGTCCAGCACGCAGTGAAGAAAATGTAGCGGCCGTAGCTGAGAGCGTACACGAAGACCGTGGAGAGTCGATTCGGCTGACGTATGGAACGACTTGGCGCATTTTACGTCGAGATCTTAAATTGAAAGCCCAACCTTCCCAAGCGACATCGCTTCGCTCTATGGGCTCTTGAAAAGTTCCAAGAAGATCCAACGTTTTCGAGCCAAATTTTGTGCAGCGATGAGGTTCATTTCTGGCTCAATGGGTATGTAAACAAGCAAAATTGCCGCATTTGGGACGAAAAGCAACCTGAAGAGATTCAAGAGCTGCCACTTCATCCAGAAAATACAACGGTTTGGTGTGGTTTGTGGGCCGGTGGAATCATCGGTCCATATTTCTTCAAAAATGATGCCGGGGAGAGCGTAACCGTCAATGGCGACCGTTATCGTGCCATGATAACCGACTATTTGATGCCTGAAATTGAAGCTCGTGATCTCGGCGACATTTGGTTTCAACAAGACGGCGCCACTTCCCACACATCGCATCAATCAATGGATTTATTGAGAGAACACTTCGGTGAGCATATAATTTCACGTATTGGGCCCGTCGATTGGCCACCAAGATCGTGTGATATCACACCGTTAGACTTTTTCCTGTGGGTATATACATATAAAGTCTAAAGTTTATGCGGACAAACCCGCTTGGATTCAGGCCTTGGATCAAAACATCACGCGTGTCATTCGCCAGTTATCAGTCGAAATGCTCGAACGAGTCATCCAAAATTGGACTCAACGGATGGGCCATCAGAGACGTAGCCTCGACCAACATTTGATAGACATAATCTTCAAAAAATAAATGCAATAGAATGTTCTTTCAAATGATAATAAACATTCCCCATTCAATTTGAATTTTCTGTTTTTTTTTTTAAAGTAGGGAACCTCTTTCCTGTTAAAAACAATGGATCGAATAATTGATGACATGGTCAAAGTAAGATAGCGGATGACAGGCTAAAATTGAAACAACATGCCTATGTCAAAGGAAGATCAGTGGAAAAGTTCTGCATGAGATAGTGCACCACATTGAAGAGTGGTGCACTGTAAAGAAATGTATACACTTGCTGTTTGCATAGACATTGAGGGCGCATTTAACAATGTACAGACCGATACACTTATCCAGTCCTTAGACGAGTTGCAGATTGACCGGGCGCTGAAAAACTGGATCAACAATATGCTAAGGAATAGGTGGATTATTTGTGGCTCATATGACGTAAAAATTAGAGACAAGGTAAATTGTGGTATTCCTCATTTTATCGCCTCTTCTATGGGTTACGACGATACACCGTCTCCTAAAAGCCCTGACCAATGAAGGACTTAAACCAATCTGTTATGCAGACGACGTTGTAATACTTCTAAGGGGCTTTCATCCAGATCTATTATGCAGAAGAGCTGAGGAGGCACTTAACATAGCATATAACTGGACACAACCAAGGGGATTAAATGTTAGCCCAGACAAAACAGAAATATGTCTATTTACAAGAAAACGAAGATCCCACGTTTTACCCGGCCTCGATTCCTGAATAAGACAATCGCTATAACCAAGAAGGTCAAATACTTGGGAGTAATCTTGGATCAGAAACTGTACTGGAAAGATCATCTTGAAGAATGAGTTACAAAGGCCCACAGATGTTGGTCGTTGTGCAGAAGAGCTATAGGTTCAAAATGGGGACTACGTCCAAATATGACTCACCGGCTTTAGACCAATAATCACCTACGCCTGTTGTAGTGTGGTGGATAGAAGTAAAACGTAATACCATTGCAAAAAGTGCAACGTATGTGCTGTCTAGGCATAAGCGGGGCATTTAGAACTGCACCAACCAAAGCGTTGGAGACTATACTACACATTCAACCAATAGACATCCGTATAAAGTATGAGTCAGCCCTCACAGCAAGACGTCTACATGTTATGGGTGAATGGATAAATCGAGACCACAAGTCGTACCATCAGAATATTTTAGAATCTCTAGTTGGTTACATTCAAACGCCAGAAATCTCCGACAGCATTCCTGAAGTGCGGCTTACAGCTACCTGTGATACGTTTGTGCCGGATAGATGCTCCTGGGAAAATGGAACTTTGGCCCATGTGCAAGTGGGGACCAGCTGCTACACGGATGGGTCCAAGCGAGAAGGAAGGGCGGGTCTGGGACTTTTATTGGGACTCCCTGACCATAACACGGTGTTTCAAGCAGAATTTCGAGCAATCACGGAGTGTGTGAACTGGCTCAGTAACACCACTAAGCCTAAATATGCCAGCATCTTCACAGATAGCCAAATGGCGATTAAGGCAATAACATCGGAAAGGGTCAAATCCAGAACTGTGTTGAACTGTAAAAGAACGATAAATGATTACTCAGCCCATGATGGTCAATTGCGTATTTGCTGGGTACCAGGACACAACGGAGTGATTGGAAATGAACGGGCAAACAGCTTGGCTTCAGAGGGCAGAGAACTTCGAGTAATAAACTTGGAAAATTGGAAACCTTTCGAAGCCACGAAGAATGAGTTGAAGCACTAGGCAGTGATGGCTCACAAAACTGTGTGGAATAGCGCAACAGTAGGAGCAACTGCAAAGATACTGTGGGGTGACCCAAATGAAAAGAAAACAAGAAGTTTTCTGAAACTAAACAAGATCGAGATTAGTAAGATGATGAGTGTTCTAACGGGATACTCAAGCTTACAGGCACATCTTCATCGCATAGGACTAGCAGAAAACGTCGAATGCAGGGCATGCAGGGAAAACATCGAAACGATGGATCATTTTCTGTGTCACTGCCGGCTTTCACACATGCAAGATCCCAACATTTCGGGTCCGACATATTACCAGACCTGACTCATCTCAGAGGATATGACTGGAAGATACTGAGAAAATCCGTGTCTAGTACACGGGGGAAAATCGCAATTTTTGATATGTTTGAATTGAAAAAAAATGTTTGTGAAAAAATTAATTATATTTGAAAATCAAGAAATGTTGTTCGGAGCGCATATATTAATACCATGATACAATTAAGGTACGTACACACGATTTGCAGATCGGACAACATTGCCAGAAAAATGGCGTAAAAATGCAACCCTGTGAATTTACAACCGTGTGAACATACAATTTTTGTTTTGCAACGTTAGCGAAAAGCCATTGCGTGATAATTTGCAGATTGTTATAAGTGCGAAGTTTATGCATGTGACAACGGCGTCATTGCCAGAAAACACTTTATTTGCAACACTGTCTATAATGCATTTTTATTGGCAATCCTGCATATAAATATTTACAAAATATATTGTAAATATATGAAATTGTAATGTTTTCTTGCAATCGTCTGAACTGTCAATTCACCTTTGCCTAACAATCTGTCATTGTCCGTATATTTGCAGCACTTTAACAGGGTTGATAACGTTTGCCGATCTGGCAATCGTCTATACTCAGCTTTAGAAGGTAGTCGCAGTTGCCCAACAACAACAAAATATCAATTCTGTTCAGACCTCGGGTGTTTCTGGTTGTCAAAATGTAGGTGACAAATTGAATAGAAGTGTCAAAACTATTTCATTCATTTTTGACACAATAATAAAAAATAAATTGGAAGAATTCGAGAATGTGTGTAAATAAATATTGAGAAAAACCGCCAAAAAAATTTTTTTTTCTGGAACTTTCAGTTGTTCTAATTAAATTAAACTACCAAATTCAAATATCAGTGCGATAATTTAAAATATCACTACAAATATAAAAAATTGCCTGGTTTTCGCTGTGAACAAAAAGTCTTCATTGGAATGTTCCACATATCATCCATTCTAGATTAGAGTTGGCTACTGGCGAATCCTTATGTTACTTGGCGAATTTCTTTTTTCGTGTCGTTTAGTAATATAGGGCACTTTTCGGGTACCTTTCGCTTTTAAATCGTTTTTAATTAAATTTTTTTTGCAGAGGTGTCAAAGGATCTTCAAAGGAAAGTAGCGTATTTTTCTAAACGACACGAAAAAAGAAGATTGCAATTCGCCAAGGAACATCAAAATTGGCTAGTAGCCAATACTAATCTCGAATTTTGTAGTTTATTATTGAAAATGAATAAAATAAATTGAAAGTTCCACAAAAAATTTGTTGGCGAGTTTTCTTACTTTGAAAATGTTGGATAGGGGGTCTCTTTTTTCATTGCACACCAGTTTGGTCGACTCTAGTATAGGAGAAAACCTCTCCGGTTGGCTAGTTTAGAGGAAGACCACTGAGTTCGGGTAGTGTACCAACATTGGGAATTGGACTTCGCTAGGCTATATAAGGACTAAGGGCTCTGCCTTTGGCAAAAGTGTCGACTTTTTAGGCCCTTTTACTATGTCGCTGGGCAGGAAGTGGTCACCACAAATTCAGTCCCCACTCTTAAAATGCATTCCACAAATTGACGCCCACTTGAGCCTCCGCTTGTTAGTCGGTACCGCAAAAAACGGACCCTTTTGTATTTCTTTACGTGTTTCTTTATATTTCCAAATCTGATTTTGGTTAACGATATATTTAATTGGAAACAAACAAAACCCTCGAGAAAAAATTTTAAACAGCTGATTGCTGTAGACTACCTTATGATTATACCATGATTAATACATTAGAACAAAATATATTTGCGAACAGACTTTCGCGAGTGCACTGTATTTATATGCAGGATTGCCAATTAAAATATAGGGTGATCCATTTCGAGATTCCCTACTTTTTTGAAGAAAAAAACACAGAAAAGTCAAATTGAATGGGGAATGTTTATTATCATTTGAAAGAACATTCTTTGGCATTTATTTTTTGAAGATTATGTCTATCAAATGTTGGCTGCGGCTACGTCTCAGATGGTCCATCCGTTGAGTCCAATTTTCGATTATGTTGACCATAAGATGAGCGAAGTGCACGAAACACATTCATCACAGAACGTGAATTTTCGTAATAAAGTTGAACGATTTCTAAACGTTGTTCAGGTGTAAGTCTTTCCATGATGAAATGCCAAACAATACTTAACCAAAATAACATGACAGCATGACATGACTCACAGGTGATCTGTCAAAAAAAGGCTATTGAAAAAAGTATTTCTACTTGGATAACCCGTTATTTTATAGACAGTGTTGCCAATAAAATGTTTCTCCGATAATGGCGCCATTTTCCGATGCATAAACTTCGTACATCTTAGAATGTCTTACAATTTGTTTCACGATGACTTTTCTGCTAACGTTGCAGGACAAACATTGTTACCGCCTGACCCACGATATTAAACGTTAACTTTCGCATCACTTCTATGCGAACAACAGCTGATTTGCGACCTACAGCAAATCATCAGAACGGCAAACAGTGTTGCCAGATAAATTTGGGCCAAAATCGTCAAAATGGGGTCAAATCGTCAAAATCCATTTCTGAAATCGTCAAAAAATCGTCAATCCATAAATCTACTATTTACCTATAGATTTTAAGCCATTTAGGCTAAGAAAGCGCTTCAGATGCAGATATCTATTAATAATACTTTCTCACTGTGTATTTCATATTCAAAATAACATTATTTAACTTGACGATTAAATGTATAATGTAGGATAATAATGTATTTCATAAGTTACATATTCCCCCCTAAGTTTGTTATAATGTTTAATGTTTGGAATGTAAATTTGAGACCATATAACGAATTTAATAAGGACTTATATTCAAAAACGGCTATCATTTAGGAGAGCGAAAATGCTGTTTAAATACCACATGGATTTGCAAAACAGGTCTTTTTGTTTAAAAATTAAATATTTTTTAAACAACAAACATTAACATTTTTAATTTTCTACATTTCTGCATTTTATGGCGACTTTTAGCTAATATAATATTTTTCGGAATCTGCATTCAAAAACTAAATTAAATGTGAATTCTAACACAGATTTGAATTCAGCAGCTCAATAGTTACCTAACAAGTTCAAAATAAAACCAGTAAGGAAAGGCAGAAAGTCGGGCGGGGCCGACTATATAATACCCTACACCTCCCTAACAATGCGATAAGGGTCATTGCCATAATAATTTGGAATAATTGGTAAATGGGTAGAAACATATTATCTAATTCTGAAACGATAATCGCTAAATTAAGCAATATTCGTTCCTAAATTGAGAAACATCTTTCTGGAAAATTTTAATGATCGGAAGTAAAATACAACTTCTATAGCGGTTTGATAACAAATCAGGAGGAACATATATGTATATGGAGCTTTAATATAAATCTGAACCGATCTTCCCTGAATACTTATTCATGTAAAAAGACCTCCTTCTGTCGAATTTCATACTGATCGGATATAAAATACAGTCTCTACAGCGCTTACATGTCAAATCAGGGGTAACATATATATGGGAGCTACATATATCTAAATCTGAACCGATTTTCTCCAAATTTGGCAGTATTCCTTCATGTAATAAGAAACCTCTTTCTGCCGAATTTCGCAATGATCGGATATAAAATACAGTTTTTACAGCGCACAGGTCAAATCGGGGGTAACATATATATGGGTGTTATATCTAAATTTAAACCGAGCTTCTCCGAATTTGGCAGTATTCCTTCATGTAAATAGAAACCTCTTTTTGCCGACTTTCGCACTGATCGGATATAAAATAATATTTTTACAGCGCTCACATGTCAAATCGGGGCTAACGTATATATGGGGGCTATATCTAAATCTGAACCGATTTCTTCCAAATTTAAAAGTGTTCATTCATATAATAGGAAACCTCTTTCTGACGAATTTCATACTGATCGGATATAAAATACAGTTTTTACAGCGCTTACATGTCAAATCGGGGGTAACATATAACGGGCTATATCTGAATCTGAACCGATTTTCTCCGAATTTAGCAGTATTCCTTCATGTAATAAGAAACCTCTCTTTGCCGAATTTCGCACTGATCGGATATAAAATAACATTTTTACAGCGCTTATTTGTCAAATCGGGGGTAATGTATATATAGGGGCTATATCTAAATCTGAACCGATTTCTTCCAAATTTAACAGAGTTCATTCATGTAATAAGAAACCTTTTCCTGCCGACTTTCGCACTGATCGGATATAAAATAATATTTTTACAGCGCTCACATGTCAAATCGGGGGTAACGTATATATGGGGGCTATATCTAAATCTGAACCGATTTCTTCCAAATTTAAAAGTGTTCATTCATATAATAGGAAACCTCTTTCTGACGAATTTCATACTGATCGGATATAAAATACAGTTTTTACAGCGCTTACATGTCAAATCGGGGGTAACATATATATGCGGGCTATATCTGAATCTGAACCGATTTTCTCCGAATTTAGCAGTATTCCTTCATGTAATAAGAAACCTCTCTTTGCCGAATTTCGCACTGATCGGATATAAAATAACATTTTTACAGCGCTTATTTGTCAAATCGGGGGTAATGTATATATGGGGGCTATATCTAAATCTGAACCGATTTCTTCCAAATTTAACAGAGTTCATTCATGTAATAAGAAACCTTTTCCTGCCGAATTTCATACTGATTGGATATAAAATAAAGTTTTTAGAGCGCTTACATGTAAAATCGGGGCTAACATATATATGGGGGCTATATCTAAATCTGAACCGATTTTAACCAAATTCAATAGAGATCGTCCTTGGGCCAAAAAAAAAGATATGTGTAAAGTTTCGTCGAGATCGGACCATAATTGCGACCTGTACTTTGATTACGAGAATACATGCACAGACGGACAGACAGACAGACGGACATAGCTAAATCGACTCAGAAAGTGATTCTAAGTCGATCGGTATAATAAACGATGGGTCTATTTCTTCTCCTTTTGGGTGTTACAAACAAATGCACAAAGTTATAATACCCTGTACCACAGTGTGGTGTAGGGTATAAAAACGGCCTAATTTGCGGCATTTGACTTTGTAATAATTCGAAAAAATTAGAAGAATAAGACAGCCAAATGAACGCCATAGATGAATAACACTACGCAACAAAAAAATTTTTTTTTTGTGTCCTAGACCTAAAAATTATTTTTTTGTATATATTGTGGCATACTGTTATATAAAATCAAAAACAAAAATTTTTTTATGGATACATTTTTTTTAAAAAATGTTTTTATTAAAAATGCTATTATCGTCGAAGGTACCCTTAGTGTTTGCACTATAATTTTTGGAGTATATGCCCGATCAGGTCGACTTATGCGTTAAATTGAAGCTTTTAATGTGGGCTACCAATGTTGGAAATATCTCTTTCACTTAGAAACAGTGGTTTAGTAACAGTCTGTTTTGTACTGCTATCGAATCGCAAACCTTTTACCAATTATTGCCTTTTGAATTAATCACGACACGAATTAATGATTTACAATGATTATTAACAACAGGGTAATTTAAAGATATTTTACAACGGACTATTGTGGACTGTATACGACTGATCGTTTAGAGCGTAAGACGAGTACTGATGAATGAATATGAGAAGGATGATAGACAACTGTCAAAAATGATGTGTGAAGGAAATAAGGAAAATCAATAGAGATGAGATAGTATTAAAGGAAGATCGGGATGAGTAATAAATGTACAAAATAGGGATATCAATGTAGATAATAATATAATAATGCAAATAAATATACATTGTCTCGATGCGTTCCTCATCACAGTCTTTAAATAAATTGGAAAAAGTAGATTTAAAAAAAATCCTGGGACAAAAAAATCGAAAAAATATCTTATTTTAGTTTTTAAAAGTTTGCATCCTAGCGAAGAAAATAATGCCTATTTGAAAAAAATCTATGGATAAATGAAGAAATTATAGCCCTTTTGGTAGAGGTAAGAGAATTTTAAAAAAACTTTTTTTAAATTTCTGTTTAAATAGCGATTTTATTTATTACTTTTATTTATATTATGTACATTTGAGTTTATTTACATGAACAAGTTTCATTAGAAGTAATTGTGAGTTCTTTGTTGACGTTTGTAGATTTCGGAATCGGTTTCTCTAATGAGGAACCAAATATAATCTCCCATCATTCTTTCGTCCCAGTGACCTTGGTATCGCGCTCGATGGACTTCAATTCTTAGTGAAACCTTCGCCATGTTCGTCACTTACGTCGCCAAGATTCTCGGGGAAAAAGTTTAAATGAGAAAGCAAGAAATGAATTTTGAGGGACATATTTACAGGTGTTGGAATACATAAAGCGAAAAATAAGTTGGAAGAATACATACATATGTATAATATACATAAATATAAAAAAAATATATTTCTAACCAATTTCTTCATAATTTTTTAACAAATCATTAATCATTGTTTCATATTGCGGGCTTTTATTGGATCCAAGGAAATTTGAAACTACAAAGCTTAAACGACCTCCATGCTTCAATGTCATCCGACGTCAAATATGATTCAAAATTCACATCCTCATTTTAGGCCCATCAAAAACTCCTTCTTCGATTTTTTGAAAAGAAATGCTTTTAAATAAACTTTTTAAATATGAAAGTGAATTTCCATCTTTCCTTAAGGCTTTTACAAAATTTTTAAAGAGCCCCAGCAGTGGTGGCAGAATATCGGCTAACCCAGAGGCATAATTTACCAACTACTTTTAAATCGCAACAAATTTTCCAGCCATGTTCATATTTTATGTATTTTATCAATTTAGCCATTGTTTCGTATGATTCCTTAGTGTTGACAGCATGAGCAATGGGAATCGACGGTTTCTGATTTCCGTTGTGTAAAAGTACTGCTTTCAAACTTTCTTTACTGCTGTCAACAAGTAACCGCCATTCATTTGAATTGTATGTTGGATTAAGTTCCTCGAACAATCCGGGAATGTCCTTGCAAAAGCATCTGTTATCCACAGTTGTATAAAATTGTTTGTAAGGTTTATCACGGACTCTATAATATGATATGTTAACATCTGGGGCCAAAATATTGTACTGTTTCATCCCAGATGTAAGTAGTTCTGCCTTATCTTTGGTCAGTTCCAAATCTCTCACTAGATCAATGAGTTGAAACTGAGTTAAAAGCGTTGACTTTTGACTCACTCTTGAATCGCTCAGAGTTGAGTACTTAGTTGATCTTGATGATGATTGATGTTTCCGTAATTACGCTGTTTGCTATACTTGGACACTTGGGAATTGGTATTGTTTCCGAATGTGCAACTGTCAAAGTGACAGATTTTACTTCAGCGTAATTCCAGCGAATGCTCCTTCCTACTCCAATCCATTAACTTAGACAAAAATAGCAGTCCGTATCGTGAATGAATGGTTGTCTCCAAATCATTGACATTCCAAATTGCACGTGAAATGTAAAATTAAAACGTTTTATTCCACAAAACATTGTAATACATTAATTTTAAAGTAAAGCATTCTTCCACTAGTCCATCGAGTAAGATTTACATGACATGAATTACACAAAATACTAGGTGTCCACGGTTCGTTCATATTTTGAACTCGTATACCAAAATATTACACATATATTTCTTATATTATTTTACTAAACGCACGTCGATTTTTTTAATTACATATTTTCCGCAGATGTACCAGAAATTGTCGGGATCATTTACACATTGAAAAATTCTTTGCCTTTTACTCATACTTCGAAATATAACTTTGTAATATTCGACTTATCTCTTTGTATTGCGTACATATAATATTACTACCTGTATATACGACTGGGATGTCCATGCCCCTAAAAGGCGTAACTGAATGGAAACCTCATAAATAAAAAACCACAAATATTGTTGAATGACCCTCTATCTGAGCGGATCTCATCCAATATAGCTCTCACATTCCATATCATGTTTTATGGAGGGTTACGAACAGTCATAAAACCTCGTCCTCTCTATAATTGTATAATGTCTGATATCAATCCTCATAAAATAAAATGCAAGTGCAATGTCTCTTATATGTCTCTCTCACATATGGCGAATTCAATATAAGCAAAAACTTCATTTAAAAACGAAAAAATATGAATCAAGATTTTTCTGAATTTCCCTAACATTTACAAAATGGCTCATAAATTTTACATCTATCCATAGATTTTTTCAAATAGACAGTGTTTTCTTAGTTGGCTTTTTAAATAATAATTTTTTCGATTTTTTTCTATTTTTTATGGTTTTTTTTTTGTACCAGGAAAAAGTGTTTTTTTTAAATCATTTTTTTTTCTCATATTTTTGACGACTATTATTCAACCAAAGACTCTTCGTGAAAGCGATATTTGCAGCATATGTATCCCTCATAGTTCCCTTTAATTTGAGGCTAACACGGCACAATCAGGATTATACTTGAAAAATTATGCTCCAAATACTGAATGTACGTTCCATGAAAGCAGGAATTAAAAAAAAAAAATTACCATAAAAATGTTTGTTAATATTTTTTTCAGAGAAGTAACTGTTATCCACATCCCTTGGATATTGCATAGTGTAATCGAATGCAAATCGACCTTTTGAGCGTCAGAGTACGATATAACTACGATATACATCGAAATTGAACATATTGTAGTCATCGTACGTCGTCTGTCAAAGTGATTGTTGACGTCCTAGTCACCAGGTGTTGAGACAATGTTGAGCGTTTTCCACTTCTACGTGCAATTGAATAGTCCCAACTCTGAAGTTTTGTCGACGGCAAACCTTCTGGTATGGTGATGGGATTATGTTCTTTGCTCTCAGTACACAACAACAGTAGTATTTTTTGCCTCAATAAAAACTCGAATTGGTCTTCAAATATTATTATAATATTTATTATTAATGCCTCGCTGGGCTATGCAAAAAACTATGGGCCTGTTTCTGTAACTTATTTTCGTTCGTCTACGGCGAACGATCAAAATTCTCTCAGCTATTACTTGAATTCTATAAAACGCAGGTTAAAAATATTTTAGAAACAAGCTTTTAACATGATTTTCTACAGACACAACGAATTATAAACTTCTGTGACTTATAGATTTCTCGGAATAATTGAGTGATTTTTGATCGTTCGCAGTAGACGAACGAAAAAAAGTTACAGAAACAGGCACTATATGTAAGTATACGAATTCAAACTTCACTGTGTAATGTCGGTAGGCAACTGAAGGCCTAGTTAGGCAAACTTAAGGCCCAGTTAGGCAAACTTAACCGTAACGCCCCCGTAGCATAACGAATCAGCTGATTCAATCTGTCATATGGAAATCAGTGTAAACGATTAGCCAACGGAAACGAAACGTAAACGGACGGCTGAATCTGTTGAAATCAGAAATGGACGTTCCGTTTACGTACAATTTGACAACAGCTGATACTACATGTTGTTTACAATTACAATTGTATGTTCACCGAGAAAAGTAAAGAAAATAATTTATTAATTATTTGTTGTTTAAAAGTGCAAACATGAAAGACGAATATTTGATTTCATTGGTGCAGCCGCACGAGTATTTATACAATAAATATAATCCAGCATATAGGATATCTGAAAAAAAGCGAGAAGCTTGGAAGCAAATTGGCAAGGAGCTGGGCGTTGCAGGTGAGTTTTATGAAGATCGCGGCTGACTCCATTAAAAATTAAATTTATAATCTGCTTCAGGATTCTTTTGACGACCAATCTTCTTCATTGTGGGTTAATTTGACAGCAATATAAGCGTCTCTACAAACGTGGACTTATTTATAGATAGAGATTGGATTGGATTTGGCTGAGTCCCTCTTCAATGGAAATATACATAAGTAAAAGTATTAATAAAACACAGAATATTTAAGATATTGAGTTCAAATTTATTCCAGGTGTAGTGCAAATGTTACATTTTAAGAATGAAATTCAATTTCGGTCATATGACCACCACAGCGACTTTTCGACCGGAACGTTAACAATTTCGCGTTGGGTGTTGTCTCTGAGCTCGTCTATAGTTGTTGACTTAGACCAAGAATATTCCTCAGGGGAAACGCCGCATCGCCAATAAAAAAATGAGGAAAGGCTTCAGAGGATGCTGATGATAATGGTTTACTAGGAGGTACAGGTACTGTACCTAAAATAACTGATTGGCCAAACGGAGAGTACTGGAATATAGCTGTATTTAATTTAAATTAAGAAATGGAAATTGTTTGTATTAAAATAGATTATAAATAAATGTAAGTTTAATGGACATACCCCCATCGTGTTGGCTGCCATAACTTCCAGCATTAACAAATATGAATGTATAGTTAGCATCACAGATTCCCACACAATTGGGCATATCCCACATTCGTTGAAAATCATTGGCAATGTGTTTGTACTGCTGTGTAGTTTGTTCACTTAAATAAATCGGCTAAAGCAAGCGCCACAAAACTTCACTGCATTCTTGACGTAGTTAACTCATATTTTATTAATGTTAATAACAAATTAAAAACTACCATAGGCATTCTAGTGTCTTATCCGACGATATTTTCTTTTATTGTAAATTCTGCACAGATTTAAAAAAACACAAATTTATAAACATTATTTTCAACTTCATTCTTAATAAACCTAAACGAAAAGAAATCGCGGCTTCTTTGTTTACTTATGTGTTGTTGTTATCAGAACATATGACTCGTTTTCCCAACGTTGGCTAATCGCTCAAACGGGCAACGTTACGGCAACGGTAAAGACAAATTACGGTTACGTATGCCTAACCCGGCCTTGACTCTCGGTGCTGTGTCACAAAAAACAACAGCCTTAATCAGGCTTGCCAGTTTTGTTTAGTGCCGAATCCGCAAATTTTTATTTTTTATCCCCTAAATCCCCAAAAAAAGATTTCTCATCCCTAAAAAAAATCCCCAGAAAATATTTTAACTTATTTAACTTCTTACAATTCAATGTACTTTGTACTAAAATTCATTTTGTTTGTAAAAAATGTACGTTGTCAAATTATCAAATATATCTGATTCAAAATCTTTCATCTCATCTACATCATCTAATTTTTTTGTACACGGTTTTGGTATTAAGAGTTTGATCATTTCTGCAAATGGACTAAATAATTGATAAAGTACATCAAAGGGTCAATACCAGCGATTCCAGTTCTTTAAAATCGAGTTGGACCAGCAGAATCCTGTTACTAAGCTACTTTTTGTAGGAACTTTTGACACAATTCTAAAAAAATATAGATTTAACAGAAAATACAAATTTTAACATAAATTAAGACATGTAATTATAAAAAATTGCAATCCCCGGATCCCAAAACCAAAAAATATATCCCCATCCGCGAAGAAAAATCCCAAAATTGGGGATAAATCCCCTAAACTGGCAGCGCTGGCCTTAATTCGTATAGCGCAGCTATGGGCACACAATACTTCTACATAATGTTTATGTATTTGTGAGAAGTGTTAACACTCTCTTTATGCACTGCGAGACATGGTATTTGCATTTTCCTAACATATATTTGTTGGGTAAGATAATAAATAAAGTGGACAACGAACATCATTAAGTAGATTTGGGGTTATTATACGCGTACATAAAGAAATCGAACTTTAAAGATGTTATGATTAGCCGCATACATCCAAATTTTCCAATAAAAGTACTGCATACTCGCATTGATTATGCCATATTCTTTATTTAATTCTTTATTTCTTCTATTAACCGTTTTCGAGTGTCCAACTTTTTTTGGTTAGTATATTTAGGTGTTTATAAAAATTTTATTAAAAAATCGTTCAAATATAATAATATATACATTTCAAATTATTTTAAAAAAATCGCTACTTTATTTAATTTTGACAAAAAGAAAATAATATATACATTTCTGCAGTAACATAATAAATAATTTAAACTTGTATTTAGAAATTCTTCGGTAAAAACACAATACATACTAAACTTTATTCCTATACTTGAAGTATGTATTGTAATAATTGTATCATCCATATTTTCTTTATGTGCACACTAAGCAACAAGCGGCGACACAACCCCGTCGATCGAATGTCCAAGCGCGACTGAATGATAGTGAACTCTCATTCAATGTGTGTGCTCATGTACACGTGAGAGGAAAAACCCCGGGTAGTCACTACCCGGCAGTGCTTTTGCCCATCGCTGGTATAGTGTTTAGAAGACATTGGGCGCTTTCACTCGTAGTTATGTATAACTTGAATACAGCGCCACCTATCGGATCCAGATACAGTTACGCGTACTCAAATTGATAATATAAAGGGGTTTCGAACAAGAGGTGTTATTTTGGTATTCAAAGAAAAATGCTATTTTTTGAGATAAATGATCGGAAGTTTATTTCATAATAAAGAGGAATGTATGCCGTTAATAATAATAACAACGCTTATAGGACCATATCCTTTTCATGAAATTTTCCATAACCAAATCGCAAAGTGGCTGCCCTATGTTCTCGATAGCCTCACGAATTCTATCTTTGAGGTCTTCAATCGACGCTGTGCTGTTGGTGTACCCCTTATCGTTCACGTGGCCCCAAAGGAAGAAGTCGCAAGGTGTTAAATCACAAGATATCGGTGGCCAATTGTGATCACCTCTTCGATTTTAACACTTGTTAAAAGTAAACGTTGTCCAGATCCATACCATCCCACCGTAACTGTTGATCCAACCTCATTTTCGAAAAAGTAAGGTCCAATGACCCCGCCGGACCATAAACCGCACTAAACAGTCACACGTTGAGGATGGAGAGGTTTCTCAATAATAACTCTTGGGTTTTCCGAGCCGCAGATGCGGCAATTTAGATTGTTGACGTAGCCACGGAGGTGGAAATGGGCTCCATCAGTCAAAATGAATTTGTATCGTTTTTTTGTTCGATCGTTCGATGATGGTGTATCGTTCCATTTTTAGTAATGGCGTAGTTTCTACTTGTCAAATGTCAAAGAACAAAAGCTTCAAAAGTGGCAGCTACCGAAATACCGGGTGATTCAAAATAACACCTCTTGTTGGAAAACCCTGTATAATGTGAAAAAATAACATCAATCGTTCAAGCCGTTTTGAAGTTACACTAGTCCAGCAGACGAATCTAAAATTGTATATAAAAATATACATTATATATAATGGATATTCAAGGATTAATGATGTTTTCCATATTTTCACCTGCTTCTACCAAACGGAGATAAATATTTCATTCCGCAACTTATATACCATTTCTTTAATTTGAATACAGCTGCCCAGCAGCATAAACATCTGCTCTCTCGTACACTTGGGTACAAGTACTTTTCCGCCACCATTTCCTAATTTTTGAAACGTCTTGAGTTACAATATTAAAAAATATTATTGGTTCTTGGACTCAATGGCTCATTATTATCTATTCTTACTACTTGTAAAAGAATGCTTTCACTAGTTCGAGAGCTTTTAGGTAAGGAACTCAGTATAAAGCAGACAAGGGTAATTTTCAATTTTAAATGTCTATAAGTTCGATATTCCGGACAGAGCAGAGCTGCAAGACCAGCTTGTAAAATTAACATATATACACATTTACTTTCTAATAATTTAATTTTTTAATATTAATTTATTTAATAGAATAATAGAACAACGTATTTGAAATTGAGATTGTAGTGGCCTATATGTGGACATGGTATTTCACTACCTTATTTGTGGATTATTTAAGACGTAGTTAAGAAGTACGAACTTTGTCAACCATGTAAACTATTCATTCTTGTTCTTCCTCTCTTTTTGCGCAGTCATCGCATTGCATCTAAGATCTCACGATTTCATCATCATTTCATGTATATTATTAGAATTAGTTAAATAAAGTGTTTATTATATTAAACATTATATAGCCGGTTTATTCATTCATTAAACTAACCACGAACGGCTATACGATTTTACATAAGAAATTGCATAAATTTCATTTGAAATTGACAAAATTGCTATTGAAATTAAGATTTTACCATGGTATAATCATAAGGTAGTCTACAGCAATCAGCTGTTTACAATTTTTTCTCGAGGGTGTTTTTGGTTGTCAAGTAAGTGTCAAATACATACGTTTGGTTTGTTTCCAATTAACTATATCGTTAACCAAAATCAGATTTGGAAATATAAAGAAACACGTAAAGAAATACAAAAGGGTCAGTTTTTGCGGTACCGACTAACAAGCGGAGGCTCAAGTGGGCGTCAATTTGTGGAATGCATTTTAAGAGTGGGGACTGAATTTGTGGTGACCACTTCCTGCCCAGCGACATAGTAAAAGGGCCTAAAAAGTCGACACTTTTGCCAAAGGCAGAGTCCTTAGTCCTTATAGAGCCTAGCGAAGTCCAATTCCCAATGTTGGTACAATACCCGAACTCAGTGGACTTCCTCTAAACTAGCCAACCGGAGAGGTTTTCTCCTATTCTAGAGTCGACCAAAATGGTGTGCAATGAAAAAAGAGACCCCCTATCCAAAATTTTCAAAGTAAGAAAACTCGCCAAAAAATTTTTTGTGGAACTTTCAATTTATTTTATTCATTTTCAATAATAAACTACAAAATTCGTCGAGATTAGACATATTGGCTACTAGCCAATTTTGATGTTCCTTGGCGAATTGCAATCTTCTTTTTTCGTGTCGTTTAGAAAGGTACGGTACTTTCCTTTGAACATCCTCTGCAAAAAATTTTTTATTAAAAACGATTTAAAAGCGAAAGGTACCCGAAAAGTGCCCTACATTACTAAACGACACGAAAAAAGAAATTCGCCAAGTAACATAAGGATTCGCCAGTAGCCAACTCTAATCTAGAATGGATGATATGTGGAACTTTCCAATGAAGACTTTTTGTTCACAGCCAAAACCAGGCAATTTTTTATATTTGTAGTGATATTTTAAATTATCGCACTGATATTTGAATTTGGTAGTTTAATTTAATTAGAACAACTGAAAGTTCCACAAAAAATATTTTTTGGCGGTTTTTCTCAATATTTATTTACACACATTCTCGAATTCTTCCAATTTTATTTTTTATTATTGTGTCAAAAATGAATGAAATAGTTTTGACACTTCTATTCAATTTGTCACTGTTGAAATTAACTGTTCTTGAAATATAATTGTGCGAACAAAACAAGTAGGCTTAGAGAATTGAATTTGTTTGTATTCATTTTTATTTTTTTGTTTGTCTCTGTCAATAAATTATTTTTCACTTTTCTTTTAAATCGTTCAACTGAATAGACGTGTTTCATTTTTTCTCTGCTAAAAGGTTATGGGCCCAGTCCATAACTGAAACGAAAAATTTATTTGATTTTTGTGACCAATACAAGCCATAATCAAACATTTTTCAGGAATGTGTGCCGCAATGAATTCGCTAGGAGCAATTCAACAAATGGAGAAACTGGTCGGCTCCGAAAACTGGTCGACTTGGAGTTTCGCCATGAAAACGCAACTGGAACTGGAGGATGCCTGGACGTGCATTGAGCCTGCAAGTGGTACAGCTGTACTTGATAGCGAAAAGGATCGCAAGGCAAGATGTAAGATTATTTTGGCCATTAATAAAAGTCTTTATGTTCATGTACGAGATTGCAAAACATCGGCCGAAGTTTGGAAGGCATTAAAAAATCTTTTTCAAGACACCGGACTGGATAGAAGAATCGGGTTGCTGCAAAAATTATGCTCCGTACAATTGGTGGAATGTTCTTCTGTCGAAGACTACGTAAATCAGATTATCTCAACTGCCCAAAAGTTGAATGAAATTGGATTCAGTGTGAACGACGAATGGATTGGAAGTTTGCTTTTGAAAGGACTCCCTAGTGAATACCAACCAATGATAATGACCATTGGAAGCACAGGAAAGTCATTAACTGCTGATGGTGTAAAAATGAAGCTCCTACAGGATGTAAAATTTGAACCCTCTTCATCAAATAGTGCATTATTTTCGAAAAAAGGTAAAGTCACACAAGGTAAATATGCGAAGAATCAGAGAAAAGGTCCTAAACCAGATAAAAATTGAAAGTCTCGATGCTTCAACTGTGAGGGAATAGGCCATTTTGCATCCGAGTGCCCGTCGAAATCGAAAGTCGTAAATAAAGGCAGTTCAATGTTCGCAGCCTTTAGAGCAGAATCTTCGACAAACGATTGGTATATTGACAGTGGTGCCACAAACCACATGACGGCAAACCACGAAAAGTTCAAGAGCATTTCTAATTATTCTGGCGAAATCAAGACGGCGAATAACACGACGATGCAAGCTGTTGGAAAGGGTGACATATCGATGATACTTCCTACACCTAGAGGTAATGAAATTGTAACAGTTCATGAAGTTCTTCACGTTCCATATCTGGGAATGAATTTATTATCCATAAAGAAAATCGTAGATCATCAAAACAGCGTAGTATTTGATAATGCCGGATGCCGTATTTTAAACTCCGCCAAAGAAGTCATCGCGACAGGAAGTCAAGTGAATGGTTTGTACAAATTGGATGACATTGGTACAAAAACTGCCTACTTGGCAAATGCAACTTTGACGGATATTTGGCATCGCAGATTTGCTCATCTTGGATCTGAAAATATGAAACTTCTGGCCAAAGGATATGTAAAAGGTGTAAATCTTAGCGACAATTCTGTATCATCATGTACATCGTGCGCAGAGGGTAGACAACATCGTAGCAATTTCCAATCACGTCTAAAGTTTTAGAAATTATACACTCTGACGTGTGCGGCCCTATGGAAGTGAAGTCTGTTCGAGGAAGTCTCTATTTTGTTACTTTTATAGATGACTATACGCGTAAGGTCAAGGTATATTTTATAAAGAGCAAAGACGAAGTTATCAATTGTTTCCGTGAATTCAAAGCTGAGGTGGAAAATCAAAAGGGAATGTCCATCAAAATTTTGAGAACCGATAACGGTAAAGAATATTTGAACAAGCAAATGGCTGTCGAATTAAAGAAAAGCGGAATAATTCACCAGACCACGGTTCCCTATACTCCTGAGCAGAACGGTCTTGCTGAGAGGATGAACCGCAACTTGATGGAAAAAGCTCGAGCAATGATGTGTGATGCGGGCATGCCTAAGTTTTTCTGGGCGGAAGCTGTAAATTGTGCAAGTTATATTATAAATCGGTCGCCACACAAAATGCTGAAAAAGACTCCAGAAGAAATGTGGTGTGGATATAAACCTGACGTAAGTTACTTCAAAATTTTTGGTTGTACAGCAATGTGTCATATCCCAAAGCAAAAGCGTCGTAAACTGGACTCGAAATCTGAAAAGTGCATATTTGTCGGGTATTCTAGTACATCGAAAGGCTATCGAGTGTACAGTTTGAAGCGCAAAGAAGTTTTTGTATGTCGTGACGTAATTTTTAACGAGACAGATTTACATTACTTGGCATCAACAAAGAAAACTGATATGAATGAAGAGATCCCGTTGTAGTGGGGGCAGATGTAGTTGATACAGCTGATAATCAGAGTGATTTTGGATCATGTTCATCAATGCAGGAAGATGGACATGAAGTGGGGGATTCTGGTGGCGTTCCAATCGAACCTGTAGAATCTGTTTCCAATGCTGTCGATCCTGCAATGAAGGATTTACTCGATAACCGAGATGGCATATCGGTTCCTCGTAAAAGCGAAAGAATTGCAGCAAAAAAGAAAGCATTAACCACCAAGCAACTGGAGAGCACATACGAACCTATTAGTCTAGAAGATGCTATGAATAGTATTGACAAAAATGAATGGATTGATGCCATGAAGAGCGAATTACAATCACTTGAAGAGAACAATACATGGACTTTTGTAGAAAAGCCTCCTGGCGTAAATGTGATCAAAACAAAGTGGGTATTCAAAAAGAAGAAAGAACCAGGTAATAAAATACGATATAAGGCGAGGCTAGTAGCTAAAGGCTTCACGCAGAAAAAAGGCATTGACTACGACGAAACGTATTCGCCAGTAGTAAGGTACACCTCAATACGGTTTCTGATGGCCTTAGCGGCAAAATATGGCCTAGAAATACAACAAATGGATGTGGTGACAGCCTTTCTCCAGGGTGAGTTGAAAGAAAACATTTATATTGAAAACCCCGAAGGTGTTCCAACGGTATGCGATGGTCAAGTTTTGAAGCTCAATAAAGCAGTATACGGTCTTAAGCAATCGAGTTTAGTATGGAATACAAAATTGGATACAGCACTAACTAAATTCGGGCTTATACGATCAAAAGTTGATCCCTGTATTTATATTCATAGAAACGGGACGAATATGACATTTTTAGCAATTTATGTAGATGACATATTGCTGTTTAGCAATGAAATTTCATATCGCGAAAATCTGAAGACTGAACTAATGGCTGAATTTAAAATGAAGTTTTTAGGAGAAGCAAAGCAATGTTTGGGTATTCGCATATCACGAGAAGATGGAAACATTTGTTTAGACCAAGAAGAATACATAGACGAAATATTGAAGAAGTTTAATATGCAAAACTGCAATCCAGTGTCAACACCGATGGATATCAATATTAAACTGTCGAAAGATATGTCTCCCAAAACAGATGCCGAAATCAAGGATATGTCAGAAATTCAATACCAACCAGCAATAGGAAGCTTACTTTTTCTATCACAATGCACCAGACCTGACATATGCCAAGCGGTAAATAAACTGAGCACATTCAACAATTGTCCCGGCAGAGAGCATTGGTGTGCAGTGAAGCGAATCTTTAGATACCTAAAAGGAACTAGGAATGCGAAATTAAAATTTTCTAAATGTGGAAACGAAGATTTAATTGCATATTCTGATTCTGACTGGGCAAGCAATTGCGATGAGAGACGTTCAGTTACAGGATATATATGTATTTTGCACGGCGGGCCTGTATCTTGGGCTTCCAAACGTCAACCAACGATAGCTCTGTCAACCACAGAAGCCGAATATATGGCACTTTCGGCTACAGTGCAGGAGGTTCTATGGCTTAGGAGCCTTGAAATGGAGCTCAATCCAAAGTATAACGAAAAAGCAACCACTATATATTGCGACAATCAAGCAAGATCTAAACACATTGATGTTCGACATCATTTCATAAGAGAAAAGAGAGAGTCGAACATTGTTGACTTCGTAGGCGTGACAACCCAGGTCATGGTAGCAGACAACCTAACAAAAGCAGTTCCTGCTGACAAACATAGATTTTGTTCACTTCAAATGGGATTACATTTTAAGTAATTTTTTGTTCGAGTGGGGGTGTTGAAATTAACTGTTCTTGAAATATAATTGTGCGAACAAAACAAGTAGGCTTAGAGAATTGAATTTGTTTGTATTAATTTTTATTTTTTTGTTTGTCTCTGTCAATAAATTATTTTTCACTTTTCTTTTAAATCGTTCAACTGAATAGACGTGTTTCATTTTTTCTCTGCTAAAAGTCAGCTACATTTTGACAACCAGAAACACCCGAGGTCTGAACAGAGTTGATATTTTGTTGTTGTTGGGCAACTGCGACTACCTTCTAATTGTATCATGGATTTTACATTTTAAATTTAGTTGAAATTTTTAAATTCTAATCGGAATTGGGGCTTTACGTTTGAAATTGCTTAAATTTCAATTTAAATTGAGATTTCACATTTAAAATTGCCTAAATTTCAATTGAAATTAAGATTTCCCATTTGAAATTGACTAAACTTCAAATTAAATTGATGGAATTTTTATCGGAGTTCAGACTTTTCAGTTGAAATTGATTAAATTGAGACATTTCATTTAAAATTGCCTGCATTTAATTCGGAATTGAGACTTTATGCAATTGAAGTTTAATCAATTCTTTTAATTCTAAATTTTCCAAATTGTTTTCAGTCACAATTTGGCAACCCAATCAAAAGTTATGCGGAAAACTGTAGAGGTCATTCGATTTACATTGAAAAAGGAATTCAATTCAAATGTTCATTAAACTTTGACCGCCTCTCCTAAAAAACTACCTTATCCGATTTAGCGAACTAATAAAATTTTCAACAGTTTCGGAGATGACGAAAAAATTTTATAATTTGAAAAATTCTAATGGCTCGAATACTGCAAGTCTTCTATGAATGAGTCAAGTTCAAAGAAAATTACGGAAGAAATTAAAACGATATATAGACAATTTTGCAAAACAAACCGAAATAGATTTGCAAATTTCCCTGTCTTTGAAATCTTTAAATGCTCGAGTATTTCAAAACCAACAAGCTATGTATCTGAAATTTTGCAGTCAGTATTTCATTTCACTTTATTATTGTAATTGCAAAGGCAATTTACAAAATTCTTCAAAAATTTCGAAGTTTTGCAAATATAAATTCAGGACAAATTCTCAGTTACAAATGAAATGTTCTGAACTATAAAATAATGATATATCCAAAATTTCAAATGTAAATTCCCAATTTCTATTGCAATTTAGCCAATTCCAAATGTAAAGTATTTCAAATTCAATTGAAAAGTAGCCAACTGCAATAATATCAATATCATTTTCAAATAAAATTTTCTAAATTATAATGGGAAAGTTCTCAATTACTGTTAAACATGTTGGATTATAACCAAGTTGATTTTTCTTTTTGGTTTAATTTATATATGTATATACGTTTTGACCCAGAGAAACACCTACAAACATATTCATAACATTGCAACATAGAACATTTTTCAAACTAAATTTTTTTAAATAAGAATATCTGCTATTTGAGGCCCGCCGACCGAAAATTTCAGCCCGACCGTGCTCAGGGATATTGGGGGGGATCATTTGGACAGCCAGTCACATCTATATATATAAAAATGGAAAAATGTTTGTATGTATGTATGTATGTGTTTTATAGACGCTTAAACTACTGGACCGATTTTAAAATTTTTTGTTTTGTTTGAAAGCTATTTTGTCTGAGATGGTTTTGGAAAAAAAAAATTTGCAAAAAGTGGGCGGGGAAATGTGGGCGTGGCAAATCGTTTGTTTGTCTGTCTGAAATTGAAATTTGTTCAAAAATGGACGGGATCGGAAATCTAAATCTGGGGCAACGAAGTGGACCGGGTCCAGCTATAATTTATATAGATGGATAGACAATTTTGAGAGAGGAAATTGAGAAAATTGGAAACATTGTGAACATTACCTGTCCTTCTTCGATATTGTTCACCCGAATAACCTTATGTTTCGCCAAATGATACGCTTATTTAAGCAAACATAATTATATTTTGTAACTCAACTAAGTTATATGTATGTCAGTATAACAATATTAGTAATTAAGAAAATTATAATATAAGAGATTTCTTTTAAAGTGTGAATAATTAGTGTTGACATATTTAATAAACTAGTTTAAGTATTAAAATTCGTGTTTATATTATTATGTAACATGAGTGTTATAATTATATGTAGATAATAGGTATGTATATCTTACTTACATGGACTCTTCTTCGGTGAAGCGATCGCTGCATCGTAGTAGTTCCTCCATTTGATTTTAAAACTAATTAGTGTGATGGTATTAAGACAAAATAAATAGCAAATGTTGAAGAAATAAATATTGAAGGTCAAGCAAATGTTGTTCGTGGAAACTTATTTATAAAAATCCTTAATCAGTTAGTTGTGATTGATCGATATTCCGGCTACGTTATTGACTTGGCATATCCTTATTGTATTTAGGAATATTCAAGATGTTTTTAGAAATCTAATTGGCGAGAAAACAACTCATTTTCTCTTAATCTCGCAAGTCCAGTTGAGGCGATTTAAAATCTTAGCACTGCTTTCTTATGGATAATGGTTTCGGAATCAAGCTAGATTATATACGGGTCTGTTCTGTAGCAAGGTGATTTGAAATCACGGTGATTTTGAAATCACCGGCGACTTAACTTCACTGTTGGAGTTCGAAATAGCCCGGTTTATTGTTCATAGCCTCCCAAAAAAGATTGTTCGAAATATGTTCGGGTGATTTCGAACTCCAAAAGTGAAGTTAAGTCGCCGGTGATTTTGAAATCACCGTGATTTCAAATCGCCGTGATTACAGAACAGACCCGATAACATCAGCATTTCCATTATGTAAATTCGCAATATCAAACACGTCATTGAACTCTGCAATATTCAGGAAGTGTGAACCTTTCAATCCAAAATGTTTTTGCGGTAGTTCACAAATTTAAATTTTGGTGTTAGTTCCAAAAGGCCAAAGCCAATAATGTCGTGGATTGTGGTTGAATCCGAATTCTTATAAATTTGTTTGTTCGCCTTCCTTTTTTTATTTTGTGACACGAAATTAGTTGGCTTCCGAACGTTTCAAAATTTATTTCTGAATGAAAATTTTCTATACCATTTTTCAATATTTGAAAACCAAAATTGAAAAGAATTGTTAACGTTGCTTGAAAATTTTAGTTTCCAAAAACTATATACAAAGTACAGTACCGTTATAAAGCGGATAACTTATCGAACTCAAGAGGAAGGGAATGTTATAGCACAAGATTTATGCACTAAATGTTGAATACCCGGTGTCCTTGGATGTATCGAAACGTGAAAATCTTATCACCACTGACAAATAAGCACCTGTACTTTAACAGAAAATGATAGTTTAGCTAAATGAGACAATCGTACGCCCCCATTTTATTTTATATTTTCCCGATTTAATCAAATGTATGTTTCAAAGATAAACGATAGTAAACTGAGGATACGACACGTTACGAGTAATAGGACATATCACGGAGCTTGTCACGATTCCTTTGTGTGGAGTACGAGTTATTTCAGAAATGTAATGGAACAAGACTATTTATAAAGTGGAAGCAAATTGTGGTTATTAGGTGAGAATATACATATATACGTATACATATGTATGCCATATATCATACCAATATTTGTAGACGATGGCGGATATGTATGTATCAGAAATTGTCGGGATCATATACACATTGAAAAGTTCTTTGCTGTTTACTCATACTTCGAAATATAACTTTATAATATTTTTCAGAAAATCGACTTATCTCTTTAAGGCGCCGAATTACACTAATTTATTAAGAAGAAATTTCATTCATAAATTCCGGGTTTAAGGTACATAAGCACCTTATGTACCAGTACCTGTAGCTAACATATAGTTTGCTTCAAACGTAGAAACCCAATATTTTCAAGACTGCCGCGTACTACTTTGTATTGCGACTGGGATGTCCATGTCCCTAAAGGTATAACTGATGTTTTATGGAGGGTTACGAACGACCATAAAACCTCGTCCTCTATAATTTTATAATGTCTATCAATCAGGCTTATACTTGAAATTATTATGGTCCAAATACTGAATGTACTTTCTATGAAAGCTGAAATTAAAAAAAAAATTTACCATACAAATTTTTTTTAAATATTTTTTTCGTGTTTGTGACACCTAATTGCACCAGAAACTGTTATCCATATCCCTTGGACAACAATTTTGTTGCATAGTGTTACATGCACATATGGATTACACTAAACGAAATTAAATAAATTCAAATACAACGTTAAAAGTATAGAGCAAATACATATATTTATCGTACATCGAATAAAAGATTGAGATCCATATTATATTTTACAATAAAAATTATCTTCCTATTGTTTATGTTTATGGGGGAAAAATAACAAAAATAAGCCAACTTCACTAAGCAAAAAAAACTTGTACGCTTGTCTCTTTCTTTGCGCAAAGAGTCCCGTTACAAAATTTAGAACGGGAATATTAAAAAATTGAAATGGAAGTTAAAGGAGAAGAGTTTTTCAAGCTGATCGCATCATTCTATTTTCGTAAAGTGCTAAAAAATGACAAAAAAAAACAAATTTCAAAGGATTTGAAAGAACTCATCATAAAACTATGGAATGAAAAAACTCAGTGCGAGGTATTGGGAAAATTGTTAAAAAACCTCACACTACTATTCATTATGTAATAAAAACATACATACAAAATAAGTCTTTCGAAAGACCTAGTGGAAGTAGCCGCCCAAAGAAAATAAATACGCCCCAAATAGAACGCAGAATAATAAAATTTGTTAAAAAAGATTCAAAAATTTCCGCAGTTCAAATCGCTAAAGAGCTTAAAAGTGACAATATAGTTAATGTCACTCCACAAACTGTAAGAAATTTCTTGCATTCGAAAGAACTGTATGCATACGCACCTAGAAAAAAAACACTTCTAGCCGATGTTATGTATGGAGAAACACAGGTGAAGCTTTAAATCCACGTAACGTTACACATACTGTTAAACACGGAGGTGGCAATGTGATGGTCTGGGGTGCAATGGGTTCAAATGGCGTTGGAAACCTCGTATTTGTGGAGGGAAACATGAACAAAACAGATTATTTGAATATTCTGAAGAATAATTTGGTGCAATCTGCACAAAAAATGGGTCTCGAGGATGGATTTGTTTTTGTCCAAGATAATGATCCCAAACACTCGGCCCATATTGTTAAAGAATGGTTATTATATAATACTAAAAAAGTACTACCTCACCCTCCCCAGAGCCCGGACTTGAATCCAATTGAGCATCTGTGGGCATTTATGAAAACAAAATTAAAGGACTACCATATTTCTAGCAAAGAAACCCTCAAAAAAGCTCTAGTGGAAATTTGGAATTCAATACCCGTAGAAGTGACCAAAAATCTGGTCCACTCGATGCCAAATAGACTCTTAGCTGTGAGAAATGCCAAAGGGCAACATACAAAATACTAACACTCCATAAAAATGTGTGGTTTACTTGGGTAACTTTTAAGTTTTTTTATGTTAAGCGAATTTGACTTTTTGTATTTGTTCTGTAATCCTTATATATAAATAAAACGACAATAAATTAAATTTGTTTAAGTTGTAGTATGGATCTCAAGCTTTAATTTGATGTATAATAAATATATATTTTCTTTATACTTTTCATGTTGTGTTTAAATTTATTTGATTTCGGTTAGTGTACAACTTTTTTTTGCTGACTGTAAATTACTCTAATTATCAACAAGAACGGTTGTTTTAGTTACAACATTGGCATATCCTCCTCTTTACAATGAAATAAACCTCCGATTATTTCCCTTAAAAATACTCCTTTTTTATATAAATATGAACCTCAGTTCAACAAACTTTGACACTTCCGTGGAAAAAATTGCCTCGTGTGAATCAGGACTTGGGTGTTTCTTTCACGACTTAAAATGGTGTTGAGAACATGAAGCTGAAATTTGGGTTTGACGCAAACGTTGTACCCGTGTTTAAATAAAACAACTAAGAAAGTTTCAGTCGGGTAAACCGACTAAGGCATACCCTCACATTGTGAGTAATGTAATATTGAATATTACACGAATTATTCTGTCAATTTGTGTGGATGGTACCAGAAGGGGTTACACAAATACACCTATTTTTCGCTGAACTGTAGATACTTTAAATTCATTGCACTGTGCCGAATTATAATCGTTAATATGCACTGGTATAAACGTTGTGAGATAATATATTGTGGTATCATTTGGCCATTTTGTGTGGGAGGTACCAAAAGGGGCGTGGCAACAACGCCCATTTTTCCCTGGACTGTAGGCAATATAAAAGTATAACGCTCTACAAAATTTCAAGTAGTTTTATACACTGTTATTAAAGTTATAGGCGCTTATTCATAAAAATTTAATGAAGGTTTGAAGAACGCTTTAACACTGCTAAAGCGTTCCTCAAACCTTCTTTAACTTTTTATGAATAAGGCCCATAAGCTGTTAACTTTTGGTGCAAAACGGTGCATGTGTGTGGGAGGTACCAAAAGGGACGTGGCAACTTCGCCCATTGCTCTGGAGTTGATAGCGACTAATAAAGTAATACTATGTGTGGAATTTCAGAAGATTCGAAGTAGTAGTATAGCAGTTATTAAAGAATCAATATGGTCCATCTTCGAACTTAGTCGGAGATAGAAAAAAATATTACCACATACCAAATTTGAATTCAATCGGTTACTCCTTTCGAGAGTTATCGTGCGCACCAGCCAGCAGACAGATAGACGGACGGACATTGCTCATTCGCCTTAAAATTACCCAAAACGGATTTCCTCCGGACATACTTGGGGTCTTAGGTCACTCCTTCTATGTGTTACACTTTTTTCCGTAGCAAATGATATACATATACCCTCGTCACAATAGCCGACGGCTAAATGTTTGTCAAAGAGTTAATGTGTTGACAGAAAACAAAAATAAATTCGACTTTGACAGACCTTATATTCTCTCACTCTTGTTGAAGTGTGAACTTGTGCGCCGTCTATCGAAAAATACCTGCGCCGCCGTCGAGGAAACATACCTCGTATCCGCTCTATGCAACGTATGTAAGTTGTCATTTTTTTGACTTGTTTATTAATTGCATTAGTTTTTCGTGTAAGTCACCAGGATGGGCAATACAGTTGGCATCAATTTTCTATGCTTCCGAAGATTTGGCAATGGAATGGCTAACTGGTAAGAGGTTAAAACTTTAAAGGTTGGGACGATAAAATTTTTTTGATTTGCAGGCAACATTGATTGATGATAAAACCATATACTCCAACGATGATCACTAAAATCCGCATCGCTGAGCAACTTCTTTCCTCCAAAGAACTCGGATATTTTAGACTAATAGGGATGTAAACCTTGATGGATGGTTCGAATACGAAGATTTTTTTAATCGACAGGATAAGTTTACCCAATGGTGTGACTCTGGATATGTACAATTACTATGGGTTGAATGAAACCAATTGGCCAACATTAAAGGAGTAGGCGCTGATGTCATTGATCGTACGGTCCTGGAGGACGACAAATATAAGCAAAGGTCGTACGATTTATGTTTCTATATGTATTTGCCATTCGAAATGGGGATAGTAGGTATTGTTTGTAGAACATCCTTACGCTATTAAATTTTAACAATAATTAAGTTTTCTTTTATACTTATTTTAAGGTTCCGAATACACATATGACAAAGGTCGTACGATTTATGTTTCTAAGTATATGTATTTGCCATTCGAAATGGGGATAGTAAGTATTGTTTGTAGAACAGCGATGAGCAAAAGCACTACCCGGGTTTTTTCCTCTCACGTGTACATGAGCACACACATTGAATGAGAGTTCACTATCATTCAGTCGCGCTTGGACATTCGATCGACGAGGTTGTGTCGTCGCTTGTTGCTTAGCTTGCACATTAAGAAAAAATGTATGATAAATTGCTGCAATATTTTAGTTTGCTGTATTTTTTCCAGTGAATGCGTTGTCACGCGTAAAATCGTATAAACTTTTTTTATAATGGTAAAAGCAAATCTGACATTCTTTGTTTATAAGGCGTTCACACCAACCCGTTTTGGCTCATTGAGATGTTTTCGAGCCAAAACGAGTTGCTTTTCCCTTATAGAAATGTCAATTGAAACCGTCTCAATCGTGTTTTTCTCAATAACACGTCCCAAAACTGCATGTTGAAGTATGTGAACCCCCTTAAGTTGTCAATCTATCGCACACTGAACATATACATTTCTTATGAATTACTTTGTATGGCATCGAATAGTTGAATTCTCGTTGTGCATTGATTTGTGAGCACCAAATAATTTAACAATGCTTTTTTGGTACTTTCCATGTTTCTTTTTTATATTTTCAGTAAAAGTTGTCTGTACACAATAAGTTGACATATGTCATTTGAAAACATAATAAATGTCATAATTAAGCAGGCAACATGTGTGAACGGTGAGATGTTTTCCCAAAACAAATGAGCCAAAACGGGTTGGTGCGAACGCCTTATTACCTATAAATGTTGCTTATAACATATTAAAAAATGTAAATATTTTTAAATACACAGAACCAAATAAAAGTTGGTCACTCGAATATTTTAAATTCAACAAATAATAAAAAATTACATGTAGAATATGTTAAACTTTTCTTTTTGCTTCGGGAATTATTTTTTCTTTATTACCTATCAGTTGAAATGTGCTGGGAAATGAAAATAATATTTCTCGCAATGCACAAAGAGAGCGTTAGCACTTCTCACAAATTCTGACATACGACATTGAATTTTGTGGAAGTATGTGTGTGCCCATCGCTGTTGTAGAACATCCTTGCGATATTAAATTTTAACAATAATTAATTTTTCTTTTATACCTATTTTAAGATTCCGAATACACAGATGGCAGTTCGGAAGAAAACTTAGCAAAACATGCGCTAAATAAATCTAGGTTGGAATCCTGATTAAAATATTCTTCGTAAAGAACAGAAATTCTACAATTGCCGTGTATATGGGTGAACCCAATTGGCCAACATTGAAAATGTGGAATCCGATGTCACTGACTGTCAATCGGCCTTGGAGGACATTAAATATAACCAATTCGGGCAAAAATAGTTAAAGGTAGTTAATGCCAATGAACTGTAAGTATTGTTTGTAGAACCTCCTATCGCTATTTAATTTTATTTATTTTTCATTTATATTATAACATCACACATATTGGAATCCTAATTGATATACTCTTCATAAATAACAGGAAAATCTAAATTTTCTATTTCTTTTATAAAAATAAAAAAATTATTCTTAATAACAAACATTTCTGCAGGAACAACTGATTTTATTTGCTGAAATAGAAGAAAAAGACGTATGCTAAAATGACAAAAATAGTTTCTTCTTCCAGCAGCATTTTTCTGTTAAATAATAGCAAACATGTTTGCTAAAACGACTGTTTTAGTTGCTATAGTAGCCGGCAAATTTGTGTACTAAATAAAAGTCTGCTTTCACTTTTTCAGCTGTTGAAACAACAAACTTTTTGGCTAATGGTACTAACAAAATTCTTTGAGTGTATGACAGAGGAAGAGTGGGTGCAATGAAATATATTACGATAAAAGTAAACTGTAGAAATGCAATGCCTGCAAACAAAAACTTCATTCGATATATTGCTAACAAACGGATGGAAGCATGTACATATGTATAAATTAATGAAGGCGAAAATGGAAAATTCATTTAGTCAAGTTCGTTTGGGTCTATGTCATCTTTTGCAATATTTTAGCTTTTTTATTTAATTTAAAATTTTGTTTTACAACTCCAATTGTGCCTGCTTAGATGAATTTTCCATTTTATCTTCCATTAATTCATACATACATATGTACATCTCATTCGTTTGTTATCAACGTCGAATGATGTTTTTATTATTTTTATTCATTTATTTTATTCATTTTCCCGTTTTAGGTCCCCCAGAATGAATTTCGCCAGCGGGTAATATATTACTCGAAACGGCCTTGAACGTAGAATATCCCTCAACCGTTTGTAGACCAATATCTTTAATTCTACAGACAACGAAAATGAGGTGTTTTTTGCCACCCAAACCTGCATTCGTTTTGGTCCCTTTTTTGGGAGGAAGGACATTTTCTGAAAGGCCTGCTGCTTGTGCATCTCCTTTAAAAAGTTGTTCACTTGGTGCTGTCTATCTTTGAGGTCTTGAATCGAAGCTGGGCTGTTGGCGTAGACCTTATCTTTCTTCCCAAAGGAAGAAGTCGCAAGGTGTTAAATCACAAGATCTCGGTGGCCAATTGTGATCACCGGAACACGGTCCGGAAACTTTTCCCGTAACAGAGCAATCGTTGCTTGTGTGGCACGTAGCGCCGTCTTGTTGAAAGTAAACGTTGTCCAGATCAATACCATCCAACTCCGACATTAAAAATCATTAATCATCTCTCGATAGCGCAATGCATTCACCGTAACTGTTGATCCAACCTCATTTTCGAAAAAGTAAGGTCCTATGACCCCGCCGGACCATAAACCGCACCAAACAGTCACACGTTGAGGATGGAGAGGCTTCTCAACAATAACTCTTGGGTTTTCTTAGCCCCAGATGCGACAATTTTGCTTGTTGACGTAGCCACCGAGGTGGAAATGGGCCTGTAGTGGCCTATATGTGGACATGGTATTTCACTACCTTATTTGTGGATTATTTAAGACGTAGTTAAGAAGTACGAACTTTGTCAACCATGTAAACTATTCATTCTTGTTCTTCCTCTCTTTTTGCGCAGTCATCGCATTACATCTAAGATCTCACGATTTCATCATCATTTCATGTATATTATTAGAATTAGTTAAATAAAGTGTTTATTATATTAAACATTATATAGCCGGTTTATTCATTCATTAAACTAACCACGAACGGCTATAGTGGTGACCCCGACGTGATAGTAATACACACATGAGATGAACGAAGACACAGGCAACGAGAAGACAAGCACATCCGTGGGAGCAGGCCAGGCTCCGGACACTGCTGGACAAGGAGTGGCGACTTCCCCGATGTACGGAAATTTTGTAAGCAGAGTTTCAGTGAAAGTACCGCCGTTTTGGTCTGATCACCCTGAAATCTGGTTCGCACAAATAGAGGCTCAGTTCGTCGTTTCAGGCATCGTGGCTGACGAAACGAAATACAGCACCGTCATAGCAGCGATTGAATCACAGGTGTTGGTGCAGATTTCGGATGCTGTCCTCAAGCCGCCTGCAACAGGAAAATACGAATTTTTGAAAAAATGCATCATCGAACGCTTCTGTGAAAGCGAACAGAAGAAAATACAGAAATTGCTGTCCGACATGCACCTTGGCGACAGGCGACCTACACAATTATTGAACGAGCTCCGTAGTCTTGCGAAGGATAGGGTAAGTGATGACTTCCTGGCATCATTGTGGCTTCAACGACTACCACAGAATGTTCGTGCCATTCTCCAAGCCTCCAACGCGGAGCTGTCCGAATTGGCGAAACTGGCGGATAAGATTTTGGAGGTGAGTGATTATCGACAACTCGCCGCTGTGTCCACATCCACGACACCTAACGAAGCCAACTTATTGCAAAGAATTGCGGTTTTGGAAGAACGTTTGGAGAAATTAGACCGCTCTCGTTCATCCAGTCGCTCATCGAATCGTAAGAAGAGCCAACGTAGTGCCACACCATCTTCGGAGAAATTTTGTTGGTACCACTGGAAGTTCGGCGAGGCCGCTACAAAGTGCCGCCAGCCTTGCGAATTCCATTCAAAGCCAAAAAACTAGTTACCGTGGCTGGTGCATTGTCCAGCGCACCACGCCGAATTACAGTGGCACGTCTTACATTGCTGGACAACGATACAAAGGTGAAGTTCTTGATCGATACGGGGGCTGACGTTTCCGTTTTGCCACCGCGTTCTTGTGACAGAAACGTCACATCGAATTCAGTAACATTATTTGCAGCTAATGGCACCCGTATTAAAACATATGGCGAACGTCGTCTCAAGTTATCTCTTTCATTAAGAAGAGTCTTCGAATGGAATTTTCTCGTGGCAGATGTTTCAACTGCCATAATAGGTTCTGATTTTCTCAAGCACTTCGATTTACTTGTGGATATTAAGCAGAATCGTCTCGTCGATCGCAGGACTTTGCTGCACGCTAATGGTGACACAGTATATTCATGTGCACCCGTCATATCAACATTCAATGCAGACAACATATTTTCACGACTGCTATTTGAGTATAAAGACATCACCGTGTTAAGCAGCAACCGAGATCGAGAGTCATTGCAGACGGACGTTACACACCACATCGTTACGGGTGGCCCAGCGGTGTCTGCCCGACCACGAAGGCTGCCACCTGAGAAATTCGCTGCTGCCAAAAAAGAGTTTGAGTTTTTGGTGGAGCAAGGTATTTGCAAGCCATCCAAAAGTAATTGGGCAAGCCCCCTTCATATGGTAAAAAAGACGAACGGGGAGTGGCGGCCGTGCGGTGATTACCGTGCGCTTAATGCGCAAACTTTACCAGATCGCTACCCTATTCCATTTTTGCATGATTGTACTCACATGCTCCATGGCAAGTGTATATTTTCTGTGCTAGATTTGCAAAAGGCGTACCACCAAATACCCATAGAACCCTCCGACATACCTAAGACGGCGATAACAACACCATTTGGGTTGTTCGAGTTCAACTACATGACATTTGGATTGCGGAATGCTGCACAAACTTTTCAGCGCCACATCAATTCTGTTTTGCACGGCATCGATTTTACATTCGCTTACATCGATGACATTCTCATTGCATCATCTAGTGCGGACGAGCACGAGAAACACCTGAGGATTGTTTTCGATCGGCTACGTAAATCTGGTTTGGCAGTAAACGGCAGCAAATGTGTTTTGGGCAAGTCCGAAGTTAAATTTTTTGGACACACTATAACACCGAACGGCATTAAACCACTAGAGGAGAAAGTGACAGCAATACGTGATTATCCCAAACCTAAAGTGGCTAAAGAACTTACGCGGTTTCTGGGGATGATTAATTTTTACCGCTCCTTTCTCAGGAATGCAACGCGCAATCAAGGAAAATTGCAGGCTCTCATTTCGGGCAACGTCAAAAACGACACGACGCCAGTTGTTTGGGACGATGAAGCCACAAACGCATTTGAGGCCTGTAAGGAGGAATTAGCAAACGCCACCATGCTTTGTCACCTGTCGCCCAACGCAAAATTGTCTTTGTATACAGATGCCTCTAGTGAAGCTGTTGGCGCAGTTTTACACCAGACTGTAGATGGTAAGGTCCAACCATTGGGATTTTATTCCAAGAAGTTAACAGCCGCACAAGCAAAGTACAGTACATACGATCGGGAGCTGTTGGCCATTTATCAGTCAATAGACCATTTCCGGCACTTGTTGGAGGGCAGACAATTCACGATATTGACCGACCACAAACCGTTGATATATGCTTTCGCCCAGAAAGGCGACAAGACACCACCAAGGAGAGCGCGCCAACTGGACTTTATTAGTCAGTTTTCGACCGACATACGACACTTGCGGGGAGATGACAATGGCGTTGCCGATTTTTTGTCCCGAATAAGTTCGATAGACAGCCCGGATTTTGAGGCCTTGGCGAGAGAGCAAGGTCGCGATTCGGAATTGGAGCAAATTATAGAAACCAATAGTTCAACGCTAAAACTGAAAAAGGTTGCTGTTCCGAATTCGACCGAGACGCTGTATTGCGATACCACTAACGACAAAATTCGACCATTCGTACCACGAACTTTTCGTCGTCAGGTAATTGCGAAACTACATGACCTGTCCCACCCTGGACGAAAGGGAACGCAACGAATAGTTGGAGAAAGGTATGTATGGCCTGGTATGATGAAGGATATAGCATGTTTCGTCAGAGAATGCATACCGTGTCAGCGAAGCAAAATTTGTAGACACACGAAAACACCTATAGGAAATTATGAGCCAGTCGAGGCCCGTTTTGATCATATCAACGTGGATATTATTGGACCACTTCCAGTCTCCAAGAACCAACGGTATTGCCTCACGATCATTGACAGATTCACGCGATTTCCAGTGGCCATACCAATTGCTGACATAACTGCAGAGACTGTTGCCAGCGCTCTGATCGAGGGATGGATATCTTTGTTCGGCATACCTCTTCGTATATCCACCGACTTGGGACGACAATTTATATCATCCGTTTTTTCCGAATTAACAAATATTTTGGGAGTACAGCATCTGAAGACCACTGCTTATCATCCGCAAGCCAATGGCATGATCGAGCGATTCCACCGCACGTTGAAGGCTGCCATCAAATGCTACAACACAGACGACTGGACGGCAGCGTTGCCATTGGTTATGCTTGGCCTACGCACTACGGTGAAAGAGGACATAAATGCGAGCCCAGCGGAGATGTTGTTTGGTTCCCAACTACGAATTCCTGGGGAATTTGTACATGCGGGTAAAGTCAAAGCTAGCGAATCCGACTTCATTAAAAACCTTCGTAGGCAGATGTCATCGTTGCGTCAGTATTCAACTTCACATCATGGCGAACCTAATGTGCACATCGATCGCAATTTGCAAAACTGTAAGTTTGTTTTTATACGCATTGATAGAGTTCGAACTCCTTTGGAAGCGCCATACGAGGGCCCCTTCGAGATATTGAAGAGGGGTGATAAATTTTGTAAAATCAAATTGGGACAACGGAATGTGAATGTATCTAATGACCGTCTCAAACCAGCATTTATCGATTTTAACGACACAACTCTAGCTGCTTCTAGGAACCCGGCCACTGAGGAAACGACATCTCTTGAAAGTCCTAGTATGTCGAATGGTCAGCCGTTTTTTCAACACGAACCCCAACCAACACCAGAGACCCGACTAACGAGAACTGGCCGGCACGTTCGATTTCCGGCAAGGTATCTCTAGAGGGGGAGCCCTGTAGTGGCCTATATGTGGACATGGTATTTCACTACCTTATTTGTGGATTATTTAAGACGTAGTTAAGAAGTACGAACTTTGTCAACCATGTAAACTATTCATTCTTGTTCTTCCTCTCTTTTTGCGCAGTCATCGCATTACATCTAAGATCTCACGATTTCATCATCATTTCATGTATATTATTAGAATTAGTTAAATAAAGTGTTTATTATATTAAACATTATATAGCCGGTTTATTCATTCATTAAACTAACCACGAACGGCTATAGGCCTGATCAGTCAAGATGATTTTGTATCGTTTTTTTGTTCGATCGTTTTGTATCGTTCGATGATCGCGTATCGTTCCATTTTTAGTAATGGCGATGTTTCTACTGGTCAAATGTCAAAGAATAAAAACTTCACAAGTGACAGCTACCGAAATACCGAGTGATTCATAATAACACCTCTTGTTGGAAAACCAAATTTTTTCCGGTAAGGGGGTGAAAAGTGGGGAACATTGGCTTAAGAGAAATATTTCTCCAAATGTTCCATCTACAATTTCGTTCATTAGACGAAAGTGTGTATTCCGAAGTCTTACACTTCAAAATCACAACCGAGATAACTAACCACTCTGATTTCCGAGCAAACTTGGTGGTCGAATATCTCGAAAACAAGAGCTAACCTATAAAAACCTACCGCCAATGGATTCAGCGTGGTCGATTTAGTTGAACACACTTGGTGCCCCGTTTATCGATTAAAAAAAGTTCTCAATTCTAGCACAGTGAATTAAAGGTCTTTCATTAGAGAGAACCTGTATAAAAAACATCCGTCGGGGAACCAGCATGCTCACAACAAGGGAAAGTCTACAGAGCCTGCCCTGCACGAACTTGTGGGCAATATCGAATCGTCCCTTCACTTCAAGGAATTCATAGTCCCTTCACCTTTCTTGACATAGAAGTTAGTGTCGGTTCTGACGGGACACTGCCTGATCAGCGAACACGCTAGAAAGGAATTGAGCCCAATGACTTCTGCAGGAGCTGTGCTGATGAGGAAGAAGTAGAGAGCATTGAGCATCTGCTCTGCTACTGTCCCGCGTTGAGTAAACAACGTCTGGGTCGGTACCGATATTCGTAATATTGATAATTTTTTTTTTATCAGACATGAATTAATAATAATAATACTTACCTACTTACATTATCCGCGCAATCCATTGCATTTTTGATTAGTATTAATTAAATATTTGTAAAGGAATAAAAACCGAACTTTTAAACTATGACTGACAATTATGTATGTATGTATTTTTCAATGACAAACTCCCCCAAGAACAAAAATAAAATTGTTCAACTTTTTTCTAAAAACACTTAAATTAATTTTGTCTCTGTTCCAAATTTTCCAAAAAATACTCGTCTACCAATTCTCTAAAATGCAAAACTATATTCTAATTTTACTGTAGATATGTTGCCAATTATAATCTCTTCTATATTCAATTTTGTACAAAAAATTTTGATAAGTATTGTGGTTAGTTTAGGAATAAATTTTGATGAATGTATTTTAATTAATTTTGTCTTCCAAATGGGAATTTAAATTTTCTAAAAATACTCGTCGAATGTCCATGTCTACACACCATCCCTTTAGGAACTCTACATCGTAGATGAAGGGTGTTCTCTATATATTTCGCGGCAAAAATGGAAAACTATTTTCTAATTTTACAGTAGAAATGTTGCCAATTACAATCTCTTCTATTCTAAAATTTTCTACAAAGAATTTTGATAAGTATTGGTACCCAGAAAGTGTTGTAGTTAGTGTAAGAAATAAATTTTGATGAATGTAAGTTTAAAGAAATTGATAATATAAAGACCTAAATTATTGTTTTTGACCTTTAATTTTGAATTTAAAGATACAATGTAGTGTTCGTGCAACATTTCTTTTAAATATTGGACCGAACGAAATGTTGCACATGTACATGCAATTTTGTTTGCCACTTCATCTGCAAACTTCTGACAAAAAAAAAGATAATGACATGCCGTGTGTACCTATTCCCCTATCACAGAAATAGGGTTCGCACACATAGGTTGAAACAGGGAGGTTAGCAGATGAAGCAGCTTCTTCCAAATCGTGTGTCTGAAAAATGTTGGCTAAATCATTATTTAGTAAATGTCGTTTGAGAGTGTTTATTATGTGTGCTGAATCGTGCAAACAAATAATATCATACATATAAATTTCCCTTGGCAACATCCTAACTAAACCTACGGTTAATTTTGATTCCCTGTTATAAAAAGCCTGATTAATCTGTTGCATGTCACAACATACGCAATTTACAACGATTCCTTTTGGAAACTAACGTTTTATTTTTGGGTTAATAAAAACCAGTGGTGTGATTTTCTATAATAAATTGTGAATAATAAAATGTAAGTTTATTTGTTGAAAGACAGAATTCGGAATGAAAAAATATTTTCATTTATCGATACATGCATACAGGAAAAGTCAAAGCCAACTAAAAAACTATTTTATAAAGTATTTTACAAGCATGTTGAATAAATTGTTCAACACCCATTCTCAATTTATAAAATAGATACATACAGGCATGTCACAGGTTTTGTACAAAATTGGTTCGTATTCGTTTTTCAAAATCGTATCGTTTTACTTTTGCTTCTACCGCTCTTGTACGTTTTCATGAAACCGAAAGAAAATGAAAACCGAAAAACACTATCAAAAATATGGCAGAATAGAAATCAGAAACAGCTGTTTCAGCCACCGCCGTCAACAATATCGTTTCGACTCCAGATTCTGATTGGCAGGTACTGAAAATAACGTTAAAGCCAAAAATAAACCAAAGAAAAAAATGCCTGGAATTTCAATTGCTGCAATTGCTGCATTGATGGAAGAAGAGAGAAATATACATTCTGAAACAAAATTACACCGCAGAAGTTTGCTAGGTGCATCATATCCATTGTCCCAAACAAATGGAGTGTAAGTAAATAAGTATATCCATTTAATTGTATATTCGCTTCATTTTTTTGTTTAGTTTTATAAGCTTTTATCGTTTGAATAAAGAGGCATTTTTAATGGTACTGGAAAAAATTGAACCGTTCCTGAAGAGCTCCACAATACCGGGAATTATTCAATTGGCAACAACTCTTCGTTTTCTTGCTACAGGGTCGTACCAAGGTGTTATAGCCAAGGACGTAGAGCTATGTATGGGAAGAAGCACCGTTTCAGTTATTCTATGGAGAGTTATGAATGCTCTCGAGAGTAAGATATGTCCACATTTCATAAAACTAAGAATGACGCCTGAAGAGAAGACGAACTTAAAATTGCACTTCTTTTCAAAATACCAGATACCCGGCATAATTGGATGCATAGACGGTAGTCACATAAAAATTTCGAAACCCACAGAAGATGAGTCTCTCTATTACAATAGGAAAGGAACATATAGCTTAAACGGAATGATCGTAAGTAATAGCTATTTTCAAAGAAATGAATTAGATATGTGATTACATATTTTTAGATATGTGATTACAACATGAAAGTAAGAGCTGTGGGTGCTTGCAGGCCTGGGTCTTGTCACGACGCATTTATTTGGGGCTTAAGTGGAGCAAGAAAGTATTTTTTAAATGAATACATAAATTGTGATACGAATTCTCGTCTATTGGGTGATTCTGGCTATGGATTAGAACCGTTCTTAATTACGCCATACAAAGATGTAACCGTCGGAACTATGCAACACAAATTTAACAAAAAACATACATCAGCTCGTAACATTGTAGAGCGTGTAATTGGCGTAATAAAAAGCCGGTTCAGATGTTTACTGGTAACATTGGTCTATAGCCCGAAAAAGGTTATTAAATTAATTAACGTGTGCTGTGCTTTGCATAACATCTGCAGAGAATGCAACGTTGAACTTGAGGAACCCCATATTTTGAACATCAATGAGGAAATTGAAGTAATGGATGAAATTGATTATGAAAAATCAATTTCTTATTCTCTTTATCACTATCTGATTCTCCATCATTCGAATTACAAAGCATATTCATACTTTGTTCGAAATCCAGCTCGCCAAAGCTTCTTCCACCATCGATTCCGTCTACAGGAGTGTAAAAGGCACAAATTCTGGCGATTGTTTCCTCCTGATCAGACAAAAACATACTGATTATATTCTCCACCACCAGTTTTTTTATTCTCTCTCTTGTTGTGATACATTATTTTCTTTACATTAGCCTTCCAATCCGCCCAGTTTTTTTCCATTCACAAAGACTTTTTGTTGGTGGTCCGGCACAATTTAATTGGTTTGACAATTCTTTCAACAAAGACTCCACAACCACCTTGTCTCCTTTAACATACGCCCTGGCCATGTCTTGGTGGCATTCCATAAAATTGACCAAAATCTTGGCTTGATTACTCTTTCTGTGTTTGCCCCTTTAAATATATAACAATTATTATTATTAATTAAGTTTAATATTAAAATAAAAACTTACATTTCATTGGTCGAATCTTCTTTTTAGATTTTTGTTTTTTTTTTTAGTTTCAGGGTTGCATTTTCTCGTATTTTTTGTTTGATTTATGTTTGCTTTAGAGTGTATAGCACTTCGAAGACCAAAAGTATTAAAATTTGCCTACGAAAAGTTTATTTTTTGATTGAAATTAATACAAGTATTATTCATACTTAATCCTTAGTAGATTTTTCAACTTTTCTGGAGTTTAAATTAATAAAAACATAAATTTCACTTTTGTGAACCGATATTTTTTTTCGTTTACGTTTTCTGTAGAAGCTAAAAACGTTTTCGATTTCAAAAACGTAAATTCTTGTACGATTTTCACTCTGTGACATGCCTGATAGTTAAGTGAGACCAATCATTTTGATAAATTACGTTATTTTGATATTTTGCAATGGTTTTGTTAGGAGATCCGCTAACATGCCTTCTGTTGGGCAGTACTCAAATTTAACTTCTTTAGATTGCTTGATTTTTCTAACAAAATAGTGCTTGACATCAATGTGTTTTGTACGAGGATTAACTTTTTCTGCATCTAGCAGCTTCAAGCAACTTTGATTATCTTCCTTTAAACTAATGTAAGTAATATTAAGCTTTGTATCTTTAAGAATCAGTTTGACATGTTACATTACGACTAAGTATAGAAACAGCAACGCTTATATCGGGTCTTGTATTATTTGCTAGATATAGTAATGAACCAATTGCACGTCTGTATATATTATTTGATTCCAAAATATCTTCAGTTGATGGGTATTCATTTATATATCCAACATCTAATGGAACTTTCGATGCTTTAGAATTTGCCATACCATAATCTTCCAGAATTTTGTTTAAGTATTGTTGATGTACATAGAACTTTGCATCCAATTTGTCAACTTGTATTCCAAGATATAGTTTCAAAGGACCCAAATCAGTGATTTTGAATTTTCTTGAAATATCTTTTACAGTATCAATACTTTGCTGATGTTTCGTAAAAACCAGTATGTCATCAACGTAAAGGAGGAAATAAATTATGTTATTATTGTCTCCTTTAACATAAAGACAGCAGTCAGCTTTTCCCCTTCTGAATCCCAAACTTATTAAAAAATCATTATGTTTTTGATTCCAACATCTGGCTGACTGTTTCAAACCGTATATACTTTTGTTTAAAGCACAGTACTATGTTCCGGTTTCACGCTGAAATCCCATACAAAAATCAAAGTTGTGAAAAAATGAGTGAAATTTTTTCATTTGTGGTACTATGTTTTTTCAACGTGAGAAATTGACATTTTGCGCCGCTAAAAAATAATTGAACTTCGCAACAAATTGAATGCCGCCAGCATTGTACTCCTATTTATTTATATTCATGTTTGTCCGCGAGAAATTCAATTGTTGTCAATCTTAGCGATAAAATTTCCTAATAAAGAATACAATATTAAATTATCTGAAAGAAAACTAATGCAAAGCTTTGGAACAGAAAATAATTATGTATATTGAATAAGCGAGGAGAGCGACATTCCGATTGGATAGCAAACCAAAAAAGTGCAAAACACTGGAAGGACATGTAACTATATGTAATAATGTGGAATTTGTCTTATAATTACGTATGTTCATTTACGTTTGTATGTTTAGAACAATCGTGACGAAAAGCCTGGAAAAACTTTGTGGATGCAAACAATACTGAAGCAGTAGGACAATGGAATTGGGCAGTGCCTGTGATCTCGTTTTTAAATGGTTATAAACAACATAGTGAGTTCTTGCCAGCCATAGGAGTTGGAAGAATATATTCCGTTTATGGATGGAAGTATAATTTATATATGTCCACAAATATAATGTAAATCCTTAAAAATAATAATAAAACATATTTTTCGGTTCATCAAAACATCATTTTATTTATTTATATTCGTACAACAGGAAAAATTATTAATTCATTTAATCTGTAATGTTAATTTTCGAGCTCATTGTGAAGTGTAGCGGTAGATTATAACAGTACGCAACAAATTGACATGAGAACACGTGTCTATGCATTGCCGAGTTAACTAAAAAATATGTGTTTATTGAAACAGTTCCAATTTGAACGTGTATTCACTTGGTCAGGTAATTAAGGACAGAGAATATTTTAATTATTTTGAGTAAATGAAAATAGAAAAAAACGTGGTAAGTGCTATTGAGTATTAAAAATCACTTAATTGGTAAAATTTAAAAAAATAGTTTTAGACATGGGGCGCAAAAAGAGCTGTACTCCGGAACTGCGCAAAATTATAATATGCAAGTACATAAAGGAAAAAAATCGATTCGGACCATTGCGACGGAACTATTATGTTCGAAGTCGATGGTTTATAATTGTACATTGTAGAAACAATGGAAGTGTAGAAAACTAAAACAGAAACCCACGGCCAAGGAAAACTACAACGGGAGAAGATAGGATAATTTGTAGAGTTTTGGATACACATACTGTGTACTGAGTGATGAATCCAAATTTAATTTGTTTGAGCCGGATGGAAAAAAATATGTACGACGTCCTCCAAACAAAGAACTTGACTCCCGGTATACTTTAAAGACCATAAAGCTTGGTGGAGGTAATATTATGGTTTGGGCTGCATTTTCGTAGGTGCAAGAGATTGCTTGAATCGAAGGGTTATCCGACGAAGTACTAGATACAAATCAACATTAGAACCCAATTTAAGTTACAATTTAAAATTTCTTTCAATAAAAATTAAAAATTTGGAATTGTCTTTAATTAGCTGTCCAAGCCAAAAACGAGTTATTTATTATTTTCTTGATTTAAGTATATAGGAAAATATTTTTTCGTTTGTTTTTTAATAAATATATGTTCTGAAATATATGAAAAAAACGTTTATTTTAAAAAAAGAAATTATTATTGTTTTGTTTATGAGAAAAGTTCAAAGTTTCAAAATAAAAAATGGTGTCCCTAATTACGTGGCCACCACTGTATTTCGTTATCTAAATCTCCATTTAAAAATGCAGTTTCAATATCTACGTGGTGAACCAGCAAATCTTTGTAAGTCGACACTGCCAAAAGTGTTCTAAATGTATATTGCTTCACCACTGGCGCAAATATTTCATTATAATCTTGGCCGTATTTTTGGGAAAAACCTTTAGCTACTAACCGGGTTTTGAATTTGTGAGAACCATCTGATAAAGGTTTTATTTTATAAATCCATTTACATCCGATGGCTTTTTCTCTAGGTAGCTCCATCAATTCCCATGTATTATTAGCAAACATTGCTTGCATTTCCTCTTCCATGGCACCAATCCATTTTTCGCTATCAGGACTCTGAACTGCTTCGTTGTACGTAGATGTTTCGTTTAAAGACGCAATTTTGCATTAATATCTTGCAGGTAATTTTCCTTTGTTTTCTCTTGCAGATTTTCGAACGATCGGTTCTGTTTCAGTTTCTTCATGATCATTAATTATCATTCAGTTTCTTCATGATCATTAATTGATCAATTCATGATCATTACGTAAAGTAACAATCAACATTAACAATTGCGTCACTAATATCTTCTTCAACTGGACTTGACAATCGTATGGAAATCTCTTTAAAATCGTCCTTATTTTCAGGTACCCTAAAATCTTCTACAAATTTAGCGTCTCTTGATATTATGATTTTATTGGTGTCACAATCCAGTATTCGATATGCCTTCTTTGAGACATTGTCAAGTTTCTGACGAAACTTCGTATTAACATGGTAATACACTTAATATTATGTTCTAATATGGTTCATACTTGGTTGTTTAAAAAACCACAACTCGTACGGCGTTTTCTTAATCGATTTTGAAGGCAGCCTTTTTTGTAAATAATTCGCTGTATTTACCGCCTCGGCCCAATACTTTAAATTAATTTCAGATTGAATAATCATGGTGCGAGTCATTTCGATTAAACTTCTATTCTTCCGTTCGGCCACACCGTTTTGTTCAGGTGGGTATGGAGCCGTGAACTGCTGACGAATACCTTTACTTTTCATGCAATTATTCATGGCTTTATTTTTAAATTATCCTCCTCTGTCTGTTCCTAATATTTTCACTCGTTTTTGAAACAGATTTTCAACATATTCGAGGTATTCATTTATCTTCTCAAAAGCTTGATCCTTATTTACCAAAAAATATATTACACAGTACCTGGTATAGTCATCAATCATCGTTAGAAAATATTTATTTACACTTAGAGTGAGTTTCTTCTATTTTGCGTTGCCTTGGAAAATTCTTGTCTCGTCATTTTACCTTGGAAACATGCATTACAGTTGTCAGAACAATTACACTTTTTCAATTTCACATTAGAAATTATGTTATTCCTAATGGCATATTTTGTAGTTTTGATTCCCGATGACCAAATCTTCGATGAAATATGTTTTTTTGATATGGTACCCAATTTTTTTATTAAAAATTAATGGTTGGCATTTTTAATGCATATACATATATTTATAGTGATTAACATTAAAAAATACTTATGTAATTTTTTCATTAAGAATTGTAGTAATTTAAATCATATATTAATTGTATTAATGTTTTAATAAATTGACACGACGAGGTGAAATAAAAAATTCGTCTAATACTGCCTTAACATCTACTGGAATGTCTCAATGAATATTCGGGGAAGCCAATCCATTTAAACGATTTTCAGTCATGGTTGACCACAAGGAATTTTTCAGCCGACGCAATGTTGAAGAAGAGCGTTCGTTTGTCGCTGTAGTCACGGTAACACCGCCTTCACTGTCAATATTTTGTGAACGTTTGGAAACGCTTCCAGTAAATTTCTGACATTCTCCGCTTCAATTCATCTTCACCAAAGCTTCACTTCACTAATCCACACTTCAAAAGACCTATCAGGCAAAATTTATGAATATTTTTCAAATAATTGTTTAAAATTTTCTTCAACTTAGTATTGCCATTTTAGTTGGAAAAAGACATTGGAAATTTGACAAAATTCCACGGTATTTATTTTTATTTTAATAGACCAAAAAATCGCTCCAAAATGATGAGTAAAATTTTCGCACATGTCCATCAATTCCTTTTTCGTATTTTCTGCAGGATGGGGTAGTAATGGGGTAGCGATGCGAATACATAGCCTCTCCTACTCAAAAGTCAACCTCGCCTGCACGCGGTCTACCCTGCTTATAACAGAAGAGGACATGACGTCCGATCATGGGCGGTATAACCCTACGAAAACACCCGACAGAGTAAATGCTGTTCGATTAAATGGCCAGCCTGATGGCGAAGGTGGCAGCCCCACCGAGCAGGCTAGGATACGATGGGTTGATTCCCCGTTGTATCTGAAAACAAACATCAATTCCCAGTATGTCTATAAAAGAAACTCGATCCCGAAACCCGATGACATGGAACGTGAAAACTTTATATCAAACGGGCAAATTGGCGCAGGCATGTATGATATTAACGAAATACAAACTAGCGTTCTTGGGCATAAGCGAAGCCAGGTGGAACAAATGTGGACAACTAAGAACACCTGGAGGACATGTTATGTATTGGTCAGGTATGCCAGGCGAAGATGATGTACACCAATATGGGGTAGGAATGCTGATAAACTCCAAATTCAGCAATTCTATTATTGACTACCAATTTACAAATGAAAGGATAATGTCTGTTAGATTTAAAGGTCGTAACAAAAATTTGACTGTAATACAGTGCTATGCCCCGACAGAAGACGCAACGAACGAAATAAAAGATGCTTTCTACGACGTTCTAAATAACACCATAGGCAAGTCTGCGAAGAAAGATTTAATAGTAGTTATGGGTGATTTTAACTCTAAGATAGGTTCAGACAACTCGAATCTGGAACACATCATGGGTAAACATGGTATTGGCGTAATGAATGACAATGGTGAACGTCTTATACAGTTATGTGGAATGCATGAGTTAAAGATTGGTGGTACTTTATTTCCACATAAAAAGGCCCACAAAGTAACCTGGGTATCGCCAGACAATAATACCGAAAACCAAATTGACCACATATGTGTTACAGCCAAGTGGAGCAACAGTCTTTTTGATGTCCGAAACAAGAGGGGCGCCGATATTGCCTCAGACCACCATCTCTTAGTTGGAAAAATTAAATTTACCGTAAAGAAAATGGTACATAAGCAGAAATCCTTTAGAATTAAATACAATACTGACAAGCTTAAAGGGGCAGATCAACGGTATATATTCTCCGAACTCTTGCAGTCGAAGGTAAATGAAACTGATGCTTCCAACGACGTTGAGCAAAACTGGATGAAATTTAAAATTCAAGTCACGAAGGCCTGCGAAGAAGGCCTTGGGCGTGAAACGAAAATAAAAAAAAACTTCATGTCAGAACAATCATGGTTAATGATTAAGGAACGTGCTACACTAAAAGGCATGATAAACTCACTAAGAAATGTAGATGAGAGGAGAATAAAGCAAGCCGAATACCGCCAACTCGATAAGCAAATAAAACGTTCAATAAGGGATGACAAAAAGGAAAGCATTTGCAGCATGGTTAGGGAAGCAGAAAACGCAGCCGCAGTGCATAACATGAAAGATCTATTTAAAATAACAAGGAAAATCGCAGGATCAAATATAAAACAAACCCTCCCTGTAAAGAGCATTGATGGGAAGTTACTAACCCAAGTTGATCAACAATTAAATAGATGGAGAGAACATTGTATAAGCGTACTTAATGTACACAGAGAGGATACACTTGTGACAAATAACATTAATGCGCCAATCTTGCTCATACGGACCGAACCACCATCGAGAAAAGAAATTATTGATGCAATTACATCATTAAAAAATGGGAAAGCTGCCGGAGTCGATAACATCACAGCGGAAGTTCTAAAATGTGACCCGGTATTTTTTGGAACCACGCTTCACCCACTCTTTCTCCAGATATGGAATACTGAGGTTTTTCCAAAAGACTGGCTGAAGGGCATCATTGTAAAACTCCCAAAGAAAGGAGACGCAACAAACTGCAACAACTGGCGGGGCATTACCATTTTGTGCATAGTTATGAAAGTATTCATGAAAATTATTCTGGAGCGAATCGTCCAGCAAGTAGATGAAAAACTGCGCCCGGAACAAGCCGGTTTCAGAAGTGGACGCTCCTGCGTCGATCAAATTAACACTCTCAGGATCATAATAGAACAATCCCTTGAAATGCGCTCTCCTTTATATATCCTTTTCGTCGACTACGAAAAAGCATTTGACTCCATACATCGAGAATGTATTTGGGCAGAATTAAAAAATTTGGGAGTGCCACAGAAGATTATTTCAATTATACGCAGCAGTTACGAAAATTTTGAATGTACAGTGATGCATGAGGGAAAAATGTCTGAACCCTTTAATACCATCTCAGGGGTTAGGCAAGGATGCTTATTGTCACCACTTTTATTCCTGGTTGTGATCGATGCTGTAGCCAGACGCGCTTATTTAGACAAACCAAGAGGCATTGTGTGGGACCCACTAAAACCAAATCAAAGGTTGGAATCGCTTGATTATGCCGATGATAAATGCGAACTTTCACATCGGATATGTGACATGCAACAAAAACTTAATGACCTCACAAGCGAATCAAATAAAGTGGGCCTGCGAATTAACACAGCCAAGCCAAAGGAATTGAGAATTAATTCCACATCCACGGATCACCTAAACTTGCTTAACACACACGTCGAACGAGTAGAGGAGTTCACGTACCTTGGAAGTTGTATATCCGAAAACGGCGGTGCCAAAGAAGACATTGAAAGTCGAATTAGAAAATCCCTAGGTGCATTTACACAACTACGTAATGCATGGAGTTCCAACATCTACAGCGTCAAAACCAAAATCAAAATATTTAAAGCTTGCGTTCTTTCTGTTCTATTATACGGCTGCGAAACATGGTTTGTTACAGAAAACATACAGGAGAAACTAAGGGCATTCGTCAACAGATGCCTACGTAGAATTCTCGGAATATTTTGGCCACGCAGAATCTCCAATGAACAACTATGGCTAAAAGCAGAGCTTGGAGACATAAATACCGAAATCCGCAGAAGAAAATTCGGTTGGATTGGCCATACCCTTCGTAAGCCGCCGGAAGAAGTATGTAATCGTGCCTTAGTATACAACCCGCAAGGAAGTAGAAAACGTGGAAGACCGAAAAACACATGGAGAAGGTCAACATTGACGGAAATAAACTCAATATCGCATATACTCGGCAGATCCTACAATAACATTGGAGAACTAAGTGACGTAGCAGCACACCGGCAGAGATGGAGAGAAATTATAGACAGCCTATGCCCAGTATAGAGGCAGCTCGTAATCCATGGACGACGAGCAAGGCTAATATATATATATATATATTTTCTGCAGGATGGACGGATTCAGCTAAATCTTGATTTTCACTTTGAAGAACGCGACTTAATGATAATGCCAAGCAGTGAACTGAATGAACTACGTGGACCGAAACTTGAAAATCCAAAATAGCCATCAACAACTGAAATGCAGATGTTGTAATTTTCTGATCAGACCAGGTGGTGTAGATGCATTCCAAAGCCTCGATAGCGGCTACTTGTAGGCGAAGAGATATTTTAACAGACTCATGTTGTTCTCCACATAGAGTTGCGCTATACCGCTTTGATTTTAGCTTTTTATCATCACGGAGATTGCTGTTAGAAAATGAGTCTTGAAGAGCTATTTGCCTTTTAGGATATTGAAAAAAGTGGTATATGGTTTGGATAGTGCCGAGACATATTCTTATTGGGACTACTTTACATGCGTAACTTACAACCAAGATGAAGCTGTGAGCTGCACAATGTGAATACAGTGCTAAGCTGTACTTTTCTTGGATATATGCTTGCGCCCCATGAAATTCTCCGTTCATTGCTCTTGCGCCGTCATAGCATTGCTCAAATAAATACTTACAATCAATACCAGAAATTTCGAGGAAATGTAGAATAACATCAGCCAAACCTTTTCCATCAAAGTGTTTTGTTGGGATGAAACTCAAAAAATCTTCGCAAATTTTATATTGCCCATCGTTTTCGTTAAGGTACCAGATACACATTGAAACTTGCTCAACCCCCTGAAATATCAGCTAATTCGTAAGCCATGACAGTGAAAGCTTTGGAATTATTGATTCTCTTAATATATTACTTACTTATAATTTCATTTTGAACACGATTGCTTATATACATTGCGTTTCGTGGTGAATTTGTCAAGTGAATATTCAAATTTGAATCCGTTATCGCCCGATACCTTAGCAAGGCTCTAAAATTGCAATCATTTTGAATAGTTTCATTTAAACCGATTCTGCCTGTATCACAAATTCCTCTTAGTGCTAAAGCTGAGTTTAGACGATTGCCAGATCGGCAAACGTTATCAACCCTGTTAAAGTGCTGCAAATATACGGGCAATGTCAGATTGTTAGGCAAAGGTGAATTGACAGTTCAGACGATTGCAAGAAAACATTACAATTTCATATATTTACAATATATTTTGTAAATATTTATATGCAGGATTGCCAATAAAAATACATTATAGACAGTGTTGCAAATAAAATGATTTTCTGGCAATGGCGCCGTTGTCACATACATAATCTTCGAACATATAACAATCAGCAAATTATCTCGCAATGACTTTTCTGCTAACGTTGCAAAACAAAAATTGTATGTTCACACGGTTGTAAATGCACAGGGTTGCATTTTTCCGCCATTTTTCTGGCAATGTTGTCCGATCTGCAAATCGTCTGTACTTACCTTAAGCCTTGTCGACCAAAAAGGACTACTGTTTGAACCATGGTATAACCATAAGGTAGTCTACAGCAATCAGCTGTTTACAATTTTTTCTCGATGGTGTTTTTGGTTGTCAAGTAAGTATCAAATACATCGTTGTCATTTGCTATGTTTACGTTTTGTTTGTTTATAATTAAAAATATCGTTATCAAAAACGAGATTTGAAAATATAAAGAGACGCATGTAAAAAATTAATTAAAAATATATATAAAGATTTGCGAAATAAAAAGAAAAATGCGAAAGTGCCGGTTATGTGGTAAGGTGGTTGGTGCATCAAAGGGTCCATTTTTTGCGGTACCGACCGACAAGCGGAGGCACAAGTGGTCGTCAATTTGTGGAATTAATTTTAAGAGCGGGGACCGAATATGTGGTGACCACTTCTTGCCCAGCGATATCGTAAAAGGGCCTAAAAAGTCGACGCTTTTGCCAAAGGCAGAGCCTTTTGTCGTTATAGAGCCTAGCGCAGTGCAATTCCCAATGTTGGTATAAATATTTCTAACTATTATAAATCCTAATGTTTTAGTTTTATTTCAGATGTCTTCCAGAAACTGATTTTGAATGTGAATTTGTGGAGGGAATGGATTTTTCGTTAGGGTTTGTCGAGTGGAAATATGAAGCTAATCCGAAGATTACATACTTATTTTTCCATCATTATTGCAGAGAATCTATGTCGGAATTACCTCAAGTAGAAATACATACCCAACCGGAGTAAGTATTCCTACTTCAATGTAATATCACTCGGCATACATTTGGTTTAGACAATTAATGTATGTATGTTGCATACAAATGTACAAGAGTGATGTAGGATAAAACGAAGTATATAGTCCTAATACATTTTTTTGTTTCCATATTTCTGGACCAGCACAACTATAAGTTTTGAGTACACAATACATGTACAAAATTCCGAAACACAGAGTTTTTTTTTTTTTTTTTTTTGCGGAAAAGGAGGGAAAAATGCATTACTGCATCCACGAATAGTCGTCACAAATACGTGGTATGTCGGGCTCCCCGTATGTTGGTATACCGACAAAAAACCCCCTTTTTTCCATCTTTGGAAGGTGATTCCACCCCGGAACCGCTTTCGCATTACTTCGGGGTGGTTTCCGATTGGCTATATGTGTGCCATTTTTCTTTCCTTACGCCTGCGTCCAGGCCACCGCTTTTTCACTGCGTCTTTTTACTGTGCTGCATCCAAATCTGTTTTTTTAATTCTTAAAATCTTTTCACAATATTTCGCTATTATGCACCAGTTTGTATCATCTACTACCATGGTGTCAATGATATTTTCCACTGTTATAAGACCGACTACCCTTTCTACATCGTGCCTGTATTCGGTCCAGCGGGAGCACCTAAAGAAAGTATGCTCAGCGTCGTCTATTACCTCCTCTTCTTCATACAGGCAGTAGGGTGTACTACATTTATTCATTTTATATAGGTACTTCCGAAAGTATCCGTGTCCCGATAACATCTGTGTTAGGTAGTAATTTACGTCCCCAGTTCTTCTGGTTATCCACTTCTCAATGTTCGGGATGAGTCTTTCCGTCCATCTTCCATTTGTTTCCCTACTCCACCTATGTTGCCAAGATTGAATGGTTTCTTGTCTGGTTGCACTTTCATCAATTTGTTCTTCCTCATTTTGTTGCTTTGACATCCACATTTTCCTTCTTTCCAGAATAGACAGATCTATTGGGATCATTCCTGCTATTAATAGCACGGCTGCACCGGATACTGTGCGATATGCTGATGTAATTCGCAGTGCCGCTGTTCTCTGTACGGCTAGTAAGGCGTTTGCCCTCTTTTTAACCTTCATCTTTTCTCCCCAGATTTCACATCCGTAGAAGAGAATACTATTGCTCGCTTCCATCAGCAGCTTGCGCTTGTTTGGCAACGGGCCACCAATGTTCGCCATTAAGCGGCTTAGTTGTGCAGTTATCTTTGCTGCTTTATTTGTAGCATATTGAATCTGATTCGAGTATGTTAATTTTGAATCGAGTCTAATTCCTAGGTAATTTACTGATTTCTTAGTTGGTATTGTTATTTCGCCAATCTGTATATCTATTTCTACTGGTATGTGTCGTCTGGTTATCAGCAATAACTCAGTTTTGTGGGTGGCAAGTTGTAAGCCATGATCGCCGAGCCATGATTTGGTTCTTATCATAACCTGTCTAAGCTTTCGTTTAACTTCTTCCGTGCTTCTGCCTTTAATTACAGCCGCTATGTCGTCTGCATACCCCACTAAGAAAGTATCCTGTGGCATTTCAATTCGCAGTATCTCATCATAGCTGATATTCCAAAGGTCTGGGCCCAGAATGGATCCCTGAGCAGCCCCTGATGTTACCACCATCTTTCTCCGGCCCTCGATTGTATTGTACAACAATTCTCTATCTTTCAGATAATTTCTGATGATCCTGAGTAAATACTTCGGTATACTAAAATTTTCCTCTAAAGCGCGTAGGACATCTGGCCATCGCAGACTGTTAAAAGCGTTTTTAATGTCTAGTGTAGCTAGAAGTACCAGTGGTCTCGTAAATTGAGATTCTTGCTGCGTTGCTTCAACTGCGTTTACTACATCATTAAGGGCTCCAATGGTGGACCTCCCGGGTCTAAATCCATGTTGTCTCTCTGAGAGATTTCCCTTAGCTCGTACGGCTTCATTGAGTCGGGGTTTTATCAATCTCTCAAACAGCTTTCCTGCTGTATCCAGCATACAAAGGGGTCTGTATGCTGATGGAGATTCTTGGTCTCCTTTTCCTTTGTTTATCAGTACTAATAACTGCTTTTTCCAGATCTTCGGAAATACACCTTCTCTCAAGCAGCTGTTATACATATTTAGCATAATCTCTGGGCGTTTTGTAGCTATCTCCTTTATTACTTCTGCGGGTATTCCATCCGGGCCCGGGGCCTTGTTGTTTTTTAAACTTCTGGTCGCATCTGTGAGTTCTTGTAATGTGAACAGTGGAATTTGTATTATTTCATCTGTTGGGGGCCTGTCCTCCGGGACTATGTTAGTTGGGAATAGAGCCATCACTATTTTTTCCATTGTTTGTGCATCCATTTGTGGCGTTGGACTTTTGAGCCCAAGTTTACCCATTACTATTTTGTACCCTGTTCCCCAGGGGTTTCTATTTATATCCTCACGTAGTTCTTCCCACAGCTGTTTCTTGCTGTCGAAAATTGCACTTTGGAGTCGTTTTTTTTGACGCTTTGTAGTCCATTTTTTCAATTTCCGCGTCTCCTCGCCGTCTCGCTCTAGTAAACTTCCTCCTGTAGTGCAGGCAATCTTGTCTCGCATTTGTGATGGTCTCATTCCACCAGTATACTGCTTTTTTGTTAGCATTTATTTTTTTCATCTTGGGCATAGATTTATCACAGCCTTTTTTAATTATTTTCATCACATTTTCAACGAATTTTATAGCGTCAGTCGGCATGTGTAATTCGCTTGATTGTCTGTCAATTTCTTCTATTAGTGCAGATGCGTTAAGTTTACTGACATTCCATTTTCTGATTGGCGTCCGTTGTTGTCGTGGGTTTTCTCTGTCCGCGCCTTCCGCGTCGAAAAAGTACGAGATATATTGATGGTCACTACCTGTGTATGTTTCAAGTACAGCCCAATTTCTTATTTTATTAGTGGCTCTCTCAGATACTAAAGTTATGTCGGGGATAGTTCCTTCGCATCCAGGTCTCCTGAAAGTGGCTACATTTCCCACGTTTGCAACTATAAGACCAGCTCTTACCGACATTTGCACTATCTTTCTACCTCTAGAGTTTGTTGTTTTCATTCCCCATTCTGCAGCTCGGGCGTTAAAATCACCTGCCACAATAATGTATCCTTGTATCTCACGTACATAGTCCTCGATTTCGTCGATCTTTCTCTGAAACTCGTCAATACTGTCGCTAGGAGTGAGATAACAGCTGACTATAGTTAGGTTAGGTATCTGCACCCATACGAAGCAGTTTCCTTTTCCGTTTCTTATTGGGTGAAATTTGTTTGTATTTGGGATCCATATTGCTGCGGTAGCAGTATCGTCCTCAAACCACTGTCCAGATGTCTTTCTAGTGTATTGTTCACTGATAATGACGATATCCGTTTCTTGGTCGATGCATATCTGTGGCAGGAGTGCGTCTGCCACTTTTGCCCTGTGCATATTAAGTTGTAAGATTTTTAACATGATTTTTTACTTGCCTTGCAGCCCCTAGAACCGGGTGTGTGGTCCACTGGACTTTTATCTTCTTCTAAACAGAGACAGCATTTCGGTGGGTTTTTGCACTGCTTCAACATGTGGCCTTTCTCACCGCATCTGATACATAGTCCCAATCCTTTTCTGTCTTTACTTTTACACTCCCACTGTGTATGTCCCAGACCAAAGCACCGCTTTGTTTCCTCGTAGTGCTTAAGTCGGCAGTTTGACCATCCGATTTTAATGCGTTCTTCATCCAAGAGCTTGTTCGCACCATGTGCAGGTAGCGATACGAATGCCTTTTTTTGGTCTCGTATATTGGGATTCGTTAAATGGACTGTAACCTCGCCATCAGATAATTTCGTCATTTTACACACTGCGGTGTGTACATCTTCTTTTGTGGAGAAGCCTTCTATGTCGCGGATTTCAATTGTTACGTTGGACTTTATGTCCTTGACGTCCGCAGCCTCTTTCAGGGTCCCTTTGATTGCTTCAAAAAACTGTTCTTTTTTCCCTCCTTTCTCTAGCTCTAAGAGGATAGCTCCAGTTTTGGTCTTGCGAATTAATCGAACGGCAACCTCTGCCTCATCTGGCTTTACATTTTCTCTGAGACTCTTCAGGACTTCAGCGTAGCTGTGACCCTCTGTTGGTCTGACTATGATAGCGTCAGATCGAGCCCTGATTTTCTTCTTTCGTTTCTTTTTCCTGCCTGGGGTTTTCTTTTTCCCAGCGTCTCCTTGGTTGTTTGCGGTTTCTTCACGCTTTCGTCTCCCTGTTTCCACTTTCCCTTCGTCTTTTTTTGTGGTTTCTTTTTTCTTCTTTTGGGGCCTTGTCGCCTCAGCTGGACTAGTTGCGGTTCGCTTGTTTTGGGATGTTGATGGCGTGCCGTCTGTATCAGACTTTGGGGGTTTGTTACTCCTAGTCATAATTTTGCTCTTTTCCAACTCAGCATTTTTCCAGTTTTTACGATAATCACGTATGATATCAACGAGCTCTTCAAGTTCCGATATTCCGTTTTGCACGTCCATGTTTATGTTCTTCTGTCTAGACATGGCGTGTCTAATTTTACGGAGAACATTTCGGCATCTATCGACTGTTTCTTCTTCTGATGCCCTCATTTTCAAAATATATTCCTGTCGAGGTGAGCTGTATTTGGAGGTTTCGCTTTGCGAGTCCAAGTCAGCTCCTGTGGTCTTCTCGTGTGTAGACCGTGGGGTTTGATCAGGTTGTTCTTCTCTACATACAGCTGTGTTATCTACCGTAACTTGGTTGAATATAGGAGGTTGTAAGGCTTGAGATATGTTTCCAGTACGTGGATTCTTCTTACTTATGGACGGCTCACTCATTGTCATTAGTGGTGCGCTTTCCGCTCTTATGGGAGATCTCACTATTTTACCGCTCGGTCGGAACGGGTTTATTTCTTCTTCGTCATTTTGATTTTTTATATTTTTTTGGGTTTTTTTATTTTTGTCCTTGTTATCTTGGTTTTTGTTGTTGTCGTTGTTTTCATTTTCATTTAAATTCATGGCTTCACTGGGTCCCAACTCGAAGCCGCTATCTCAGCTCGATGTGTAGTTACGTTCCGATCTTATGGTTATCTTTGCAAGCAGGGAGGCCATACAAGGGTTGACGTAGAGTCCTTATGAGACTCTACGTTCAGAGCCAGATTCGATTTAATCAGGACAAGTCATCTGAACCTACACCACCAATTTAATGGCGACGAAGCTTTGAGCGCTCTTCAAGACTAGCTGGGTTTTAACGGGACGGAAGGCGGCTGCAATATTAGCCCAGAAGCCATTTCCGCAAAATGTCACTTCTGCGTACTCAGGTTCCAGAATACTCCAGTCGTCAAGCTAGACGGAAAAAAGTGGCTGCCGCCCCTCCTGGGATCAGACGCAGACCAGCAGCCGCCCATTGTGGATCAGACGCTACTGGGTTTTATGATTAAGGGAACCATGGAGGCATCACTCTCCTATTTGGACCTCTCTTGAGGGCCCCTTTTTGGATGGTGCTTTGTTGATGGCGGCAGCAGTTCGCCATGTCACAGAAGCGTTTTCGGGCACATGTACCTTTTTGTAGTACGCCCTCGGCCTCTGCCGCTCGTGGTCGGGGACTGTTTATTTTTCACAGCTAACCTACATATCTGTAGGTTGTTCAGCTATCCGCCACCCGCTGACCCCCATGGTAGCCTGAGCTCAGCCCCATAAGAGTAAGCTCTTTAAATTAAAAAGATTATTATATCGAGGGCTTATATTCAAAAGTGGATATTGGAGCTCGAAAACGAGTTTTTGATGAGAAACTATTCACATCGTACATACCAAATTTCATCACGATCGGATGTACATATGAATGTACTGCGGCTTTGGTGTGACCGAAATATGAAATATATGGGAGCTATCTCTAAATCTGAACCAATTGAAACGAAATTTGGGAGCAATGCGCCAGATGTTTGTAACACCTTAATATAATTGGAGATAGACCCACCTTTGTCTATACCGGTCTACTCAGAATCACTAGTAGATTTAATTTAACAATGTCCATCTGCCCGTCCATGTAAATGTTGTTAGCAAATTACAGCTCGAAATTATCAACCGATCACTAAGAAATTTGGCACGATGAACTCTTTTGGTCCCAGAACGAAGCCTCTTGAAACTAGCGTTATAATTCGATATAGTTCCCATATATGTATATGAATCTTCAGATTTGCTATATATGTGCTGTATGAACTACTTTTTACACAGAATCGTCGTGAAATGTTTGGCTCCATTATTAGATGTGTCATAATTGCAATTTGGGGATGTCATATACGAGAATGGTGTAGGGTATCATATAGTCGGTCCCGTCCGATTTTTTATCCTTCCTTACTTGTTTAAAAAAAAGATAAAAATTGTTTTCGCTCTCGTGAAAAGTTATGGGTATGTTTCACATCTCATTTCTTTAGCATACTTCTCACAAAGCTGTTCTCTATTTCAGCACGAAACACTGAGAGGCTCCAAGGAACAGGAAATGTTGAAGTGGACGGAACGAACTGGATGAACTCCAACAAACCTCCCACAAACAGTGAAAATTGTTGTACAGCTGCAGAAATAAATGAACACGAAGCCGTTTGTTGTCAGGAATACGAGGGAAACGAAGAGGATGAAATAATGGATGTCGAAGGACTAGACTTTGTACAAATTCAAGACTCGGATGCTCTTCAAGATGATGCTTTGGAATACATTTCAGGATATATAATTCAAAAGCTAAATCTAGATGACCATCTGAGTCAAGAAAACACTTTTACCTGGGTTGACCAGGTATCCAAAGGTTCTTTGAAAAAACCTTCTCAGCACTTCGTACGAGGCATAAAGGAGCTCGAAAAAGTGTTTGAAAGCATTAACGGGAAAGAAATCGACTGTGGAATAAACTTAAGGAAGCGACTCTTTGAAAAAAGTGTCAATGTTGATCTTCCAGAAAATGTCCGAAAATTCTTTTTCAAATGTATATTTTTCCGCATCAAAAATCTCAACAGAGGCCTTAAGATACAAAAGGCAAAACAAAAGATTATGGATCACAAGAAGTTTTCAAAAATTAAACTTTAAATTCAATAATTATATGAATAAAATTCAATAATTATATGAATAAAATTCAACACTGAAAAAAAATTTGACATGAAATGAAAAACAAGTTTGCCCTTAAATCAGAGATTAAATCCGTCATTGTTTGAAGAACAAATATCTTTGAATTTAAGAAAATTTACTTGATTTCAAAGAAATTTTCATTCGTTTAAAGTAAAATTTCTTACTTCTATGATAAGTTGTCCATAACATTATGTCATGTTGACTTTAACGTTACGTCATAAAATTAAAGAAAAAATAATTGATTGTAGTGCAAATGCCATTAACTCAAGTACACATTTTAATAGTTTGTAAGATTTTTTCCTTAAAAATGTGGAAATTCTCATGTCATGTTTTTAAAAACAATTTACCCTTAACTTTCAGTCCACTTTTCTTTGATTTTTAAATTAAAGATTAGTTATCTTTTAAATTAAGAGATCGTTTTTATCTGCGAGAGGCCGATTTCCAAAGAATGTTTCCGTAATCCGAATCCAAAGAATGTTTCCGTAAATATTTATTTCCAAAAAATTAATATTGACGGAAATATGTCACTGCAAGAAAATGTCATTAAAAATATATTTATACCCTCACTTTAGTGTGACGAGGGTATATAAAGTGTAACACGTCGAAGGAGTGACCTAAGACCCCAAGTATGTTCGGAGGAAATCCGTTTTGGGTCATTTTAAGTCGAATTGATTGGCCTCAAATTTGGTATGTGGTAATATTTTTGTCTATCTCCGGCTAAGTTCGAAGATGGGCCATATTGGCCCACTCCTTCTAGTACCTCCCCCACAAAGGGTTAAAATGTTGTGAAATATTGATTATTTAATAACTGCTATACTACTTATTCGAATCTTTTGAAATTCCACACATAGTATTAGCTTATTAGTCGTTATCAACTCGAGAAAAATGGGCGAAGTCGCCACGTCCCTTTTTGTACCTCCCACACAAATGCACCATTTTGCACCAAAAGTTAACAGCTTATAACATTAATAACAGTGTATAAAAATACTTGAAATTTTGTACAGTATTATGCTTTTATATTACCTACAGTCCAGGGAAAAGGGGGTGTTGTTGTCACGCCCCTTTTGGTACCTCCCACACAAAGGTACCTTTTTGCACCAAAAGTTAACAGCTTATAACATTAAAACCAGTGTATAAAAATACTTGAAATTTTGCACAGTGTAATGTTTTTATAGTGTCTATAGCCCTGTGAAAAATGGGCGTTATGGCCACGCCCCTCTTTGTACCTCCCACACAAAATGCCGAAATCATACCACAATTTAATGTCTCATAACGTTTATACCAGTGCACATAAATGCTTATAAGTCGGCACAGTGCAATGAATTTAAAGTATCTAATGTTCAGCAAAAAAAAAGGTGTTTTGATAAACCCCTTCTGGTACCTCCCACACAAATTGACAGAATAATTCGAGTAATATTCAATATTACATTACTCACAAAGTGAGGGTATACCTTAGTCGGTTTACCCGACTGAAACTTTCTTACTTGTTTTTTATATTTTCTGACATATTTTATTATATCATATTATATTATGAATAAAACATCACATATTGAATTGTCGTTAATTAAATAAATTAAAAAAATATATATTTTACCAAACATATTTTACACTTGTGGAAAGTACAGCATGTGCATGGTTTAATTACAGAATGTACTTAATCTAAAGTAATTTCATGTATTTGATGTAAGCACAAGGCGTAATAGATTTAAAAATGTGAAGTCTTTCATCGAAGTATAAGGCGTAATTTTTTCAAAGACGTTTGATGTCCTGATTTAAAGATGATTTATGACTTTAATTGTAGTACAGGATATACTTATTTTAATAGTCTTTATCTTTGGAGCCAAATCAAAGAAAAAATCTTAAAAGTTAAGAAAATTTAAATGATTTTCAGTACACTTTTTTTTCAGTGAATAATATGAATAGAATTCAATAATATGAATAAAATTCAATTGTCAATAAAATTTTAATATGAATGAAACTAAATCCACCAATGTCGAAAAGATGATTTGTTCTATACTAGAGTCGACCACTGCGATCTTCCGCTTTACTACAGTCGACCACTGCGGTCTTCCCCTATATGTACTATTATCGACCAAACTGGTGTGCAATGAAATAGAGACCCCTATTCAACATTTTCAAAGAAAGAAAACTCGCCGAAAAAATTATTTTTGTAGAACTTTCAGTCGATTTTATTCATTTCCAGTAATAATCTACAAAATTCAAATATCAGTGTGATAATTCAAAAAATAAAATAAATAACACAATGAATTATAAATGTTAATAATTCTCCGGTTTTGGCTGTGAACAAAAATGGAGGAAAACAATTTATCAACTTGAAATGAAATAAATATGTAAATTAAATAAACAAATGCTTTAGTTATCTCTTATTATACCTCAGTACTTATTAATTACTGCAAAAGCAATGACATGGCATTGAACCCAATACATTTCGAAAAGTCTTGGAATATTCTTCAGGCACCTTCAATTATTGTCCACATATCAACCATTCTAGATTAGTATTGGCTACTGCCCAATCCTGATGTTCCTTGAAGAACTTCAACCCTCTTTTGTGTGTCGTTTAGAAAAACACGAAAAAAGAAAGTTGAAATTCGCCAAGTAACATCAGGATTGGATAGTAGTCAATACTAATATAGAATGGATGATCTGTGGACAATAGTTGAATTGCCTGAAGAACATTCCAATCAAGTCTTTTTGTTCACAAAACCAGGGATTATTTTATATTTGTTATTTTAAGTTTTAAATTTTCACACTGATGGAATTTGGTACTTTAATTTAATAAGAACTGAAAGTCTCACAAAAAACATTTTTTTACGGGGTTTCTTAATTTGAGAATGTCTCTATTTCATTGCACACCACTATATGTTTCACGTGCATATGTTACGTTCTTAGCATTTAAACAAAAAAGAAAAGGATTTCAATTCTCGAATTCTTCCAATTTTATTTTATTTATTTATTATTGTGTCAAAAATGAATGAGGTAGTATTGACACTTCTATTGAAATTGTCATCTACATTTTGACAACCAGAAACACCCGGGGTATAAACAGAGTTGATATTTTGTTGTTGTTGGGCAACTGTGACTACCTTCTAATTGTATCATGGTTTGAACTATTGCTTCCAAATGCTTTCTATTTTCGTTTACGACCAGTTTTTCCTGATTTTGTAATTGTTTATCGCTGTGGCTTATATTGCTTATATACATTGCGTTTCGTGGTGAATTTGTCAAGTGACTATTCAAATTTAAATCCGTTCTCGCCCGATACCTTAGCAAGGCTCTAAAATTGCCATCATTTTGAATAGTTTCATTTGAACCGATTCTGCCTGTATCACAAATTCCTCCTAGTGCTAAGCCTTGTCGACCAAAAAGGACTACTGTTTGAACTATTGCTTCCAAATGCTTTCTATTTTCGTTTACGACCAGCTTTTCCTGATTTTGTAATTGTTTATCGCTGTGGCTTGCTTTTCTACATAAGATCTCATTTCAGCTTTCAATACACTGTTTCTATGGTATTCGAGTGATGATTGGTGGGGAAATACGTCCAGTGCTTTTTTCCAATTATTAAATGGTCTTGATACCAAGTTTCCTAGTTTTTGGTTATGCACTTCTGTATCCCTAGGAGCAAATAATGCACATGTTTTACAGAAAGCACCGACTTGAATCGCGGAGTACGCCAACCATTTATACTTGTGACCAAGAAAGTTGGAATTTGAAACTTCTTTGCCCAGTCACTGGAAAACTATAATTATCTGGGGGGAATCCAGATTTTTTCATGAAGACCTTCGATATAGTCGATGCTCTCTGAAGCTTACTTGTTCACGAAAAAACCTATATCATATGGTGATACTTCGTTTTGGTTACTGGAAACTGTGGAGTTTGATGTAGTTGGCTTTTCCATATGACCATCATTAGTTTCAACGGGCAAATTACATCTCTGTGGATCCTGAGTCATGAAGAATATTCAGAAAAATTCATTGTAGATATAGTAAGAATCATTGCGTAGGTTTAAGTATTTCGTTATGCACACATACGCATATTATAAAAAATAATTATATGTTTTTTACATTCTGCTTATTAGTTAAATATATTATAATTCTTACGTCATCCTCCTCAATTCTTTGCCTTTTATTAAAATATTGTCGAATATCCATCCTGTTGTAGCACTTTTACACAATCACTTCTCCGCGATTTAAAATTGAATGTCACGTGTTCACCTCACTTATTTCAATTGAAACTGTGTATGTTTACAATGTGTAAATGTACAAAGCACTTGGGCACAGGGTTACCATACGTCCTCCTTTTTAACCAGTGTCCTCCCGTCCTCCCTCCTTTCTCAAAATTGTTGGATTTGTCCTCCTTTTGTTACAAACTCAACTTTTTCACAAACAGTAAACCATCACATGAATTACATTTTTTCTTTTAGTACAAAGGTAGTGAATTTGCCCATTTTTAGCTAGATGACCGAAATTTGTTACAGATACTTCTTGTAGCTGCAGGTAACTTGGTATTGAAAATGGGCAATATCGGTCCATTTTTTGATATAACCCCCATATATATAATCTCCCTGACTTGACTTCTTCACACAAATTTCTTCTGATCGGACTGAACATTTGTTGACGCGAACAACGGTAGTCATAGAGCCATATTTTGATATAGCGAATTGGACTGAAATTTGGTAATATGCGTTCATTTGCACCCAAAAAATTTACATGCGATCCACGGTGGTGGGTGTATAGCAGATTCGGAATGGCCTAACTTAACGCCGCTTTCACTTGTTTATTATAAGTTTGTTTCGAGACAGATGTTTGTAACACCTAAAAATACTGGAGCTAGACCCACCGTAAAGTATACCGACCGAATCAGTATAGCTTGATGATTCGATTTCGTCCGCCTACCTGACTCTTTCACACCTGCGAAGAAATTGGTCAAAATTGCTTTAGATTTAGATATATACTCCATATATATTTCCTTCCTGAATTGGTCGATAGGCCTTTGTACGGTATCATATTGTCGGCTATGCCGGACTTTAGATCTTCCTTACGTGTTAAAAGTTTAATTTTGTATCATAGTAAAATGCTCATCTTTCCAATTACTGTATTTTTTAAACGACCTCCGAAAGTTCAAAACTCTCTTTGTAAAAGTCACAAATGTCCTCATTTTCTGGCACAAAAGTCCTCCTTTCCGAAAAAAGTTTATGGTAACCCTGCTTGGGCATACACAATGAAATCTACAATATGGTACTACCTATTCCTACTGTCTTTAACGCTGCTCTAATTGTATATTTACTACAAAACGGAAAATTCTTCGAAAAATCCCATCATATCGCTTGGGGCAGTACTAACACCAATAAAAGGGGACACGCCCTAATCGAATTTTTGAATACAAATGACCTCATAACTCTTAACATAGGAAACACTGCAACCTTTGATAACAAAATTAGGGAAGAAGTATTAGATATAACGATATGTTCAGCAAATCGTATTGATGAGATTCATGAGTGGAGGGTTTCCGATGAACACTCCTATTCAGACCACCGTTATATAAGGTTTAAAATTGCACGGCCACCGCCAAATCCCATAAGTTTCCGTAATAAGGCTAAGACCGACTGGAATAAATTCTGAAATCTACTTAGAAATCGATTGGGGCAGCCTACATGCGATTATCTATGTGCAGAAGACATTGATATCAATGTGAAGAAGATTACCGAGGCTCTTGTAAAATCATTCGAAGATAGTTGCCCACTTCGAGAAAGGAAATCTGCCTTTGAGAAACCCTGGATGACAGGGCAAATTCGCTCGATTGGCAAAGATGTCCACAGACTTTACAACAGAGCTCGACGTAAAAAACAATCAGTATATTGGGACGACTACCACAGAAGACTCAAAGAATACAATAAAACCATTCTGTGAACAGGTAGACAGCGGTAACAGCATGTCTAAAATGAAAAAGTTCCTCTCAAAAACTCATGTCCAAACCAAAACACTGGTGGATGAAACGGGTAAAAGGATGGAAACTATAGAAGATACCGTAAGGCTCTTGATGAAAACTCATTTTCCGACTGGTAATGCTGGACCAACAGAGGAACAGTTACAGAATGAAAATGTATTGCATCAAGTACCTATTACGGATATAACAGATGGTATGGTTAAAGAAGCGATAAAAAGTTTCTCTCCCTTAAAGGCTGCGGGACCGCATGGAATATTTCCAGCACTTCTGCAGAATGAGGTGGATCTGGTATCCACTCATCTGGCTGGAGTGTTCACTGCATACCTAACCCATTCGTATACCCCAAAAAACTGGCAGGAATCAAGGGTGGTCTTCATACCAAAGCCTGGCAAGGCGAGTTATACGACCCCAAAGGCTTATCGACCCATTAGCCTAACTTCTTTCCTGTTAAAAACAATGGAGCGAATAATTGATAACATGGTCAAAAGTAAAATAGCGGATGACAGGCTAAAATTCAAACAACACGCCTATGTCAAAGAAAGATCAGTGGAAACAGCTCTGCATGAGGTAGTGCACCACATAGAAGAGTCATTCAGTAAAGAAACGTATACACTTGCTGTTTGCATAGACATTGAGGGCGCATTTAACCATGTACAGACCGATACACTTATCCAGTCCTTAGACGAGTTTCAGGTTGACCGGGCGCTGAAAAACTGGATCAACAATATGCTAAGGAATAGGTGGATTATTTGTGGGTCTTATGACGTAAAAATTAGAGACAAGGTAAATCTTGGTATACCTCAAGGGGGCATTTTATCGCCTCTTCTATGGTTAACGACGATACACAGTCTCCTAAAAGCCCTCACCAATGAAGGACTTAAACCAGTCTGTTATGCAGACGACGTTGTAATACTTCTAAGGGGCTTTCATCCAAATCTATTATGCAGAAGAGCTGAAGAGGCACTTAACATAGCATATAACTGGGCACAACCAAGGGGATTAAATGTTAACCCAGACAAAACAGAAATATGTCTATTTACAAGGAAAACGAAGATCCCAGGTTTTACCCCGCCTCGATTCCTGAATAAGACAATTGCTATAACTAAAAAGGTAAAATACTTGGGAGTAATCTTGGATCAGAAACTGTACTGGAAAGATCATCTTGAAGAAAGAGTTACAAAGGCACACAGATGTTGGTCGTTGTGCAGAAGAGCTATAGGTTTAAAATGGGGACTACGTCCAAATATGACTCACTGGCTTTACATGAGCGTGATTAGACCAATAATCACCTACGCCTGTGTAGTGTGGTGGACATCAATGGACAAGAAGTGCAACGTAATACCTTTGCAAAAAATTCAACGTATGTGCTGTCTAGGCATAAGCGGGGCATTTAGAACTGCACCAACAAAAGCGTTGGAGACTATACTGCACATCCAACCAATAGACATCCGTATAAAGTATGAGGCAGCCCTCACAGCAAGACGTCTACAAGTGATGGGTGAATGGATAAATCGAGACCAGAAGTCGTACCATCAGAAGATTTTAGAATATCTAGTTGGTCACATTCAAACGCCAGAAATCTCGGACCGCATTCCTGAAGTGCGGCTTACAGCTACCTGTGATACGTTTGTGCCAGACAGACGCTCCTGGGAAAATGGAACTTTGGCCCATGTGCCAGTGGGCCAAAGTTGCTACACGGATGGGTCCCAGCGAGGAGGAAGGACGGGTCTGGGACTTTTTATTGATGAACCAGAAGTCGAACTTCACTTCCGCCTCCCTGACCATAACACGGTATTTCAAGCAGAAGTTCGAGCAATCACGGAGTGTGTGAACTGGCTCAGTAACACGACAAAGCCTAAATATGCCAACATCTTCACAGATAGCCAAATGGCGATTAAAGCAATAACATCGGAAAGGGTCAAATCCAGAACTGTGTTGGACTGTAAAAGAACGATAAATGATTACTCAGCCCATGGTCAATTGCGTATTTGCTGGGTACCAGGACACAACGGAGTGATTGGAAATGAACGGGCAAACAAATTGGCTTCAAAGGGCAGAGAACTTCGAGTAATAAACTTGAAAAATTGGAAACCTTTCGAAGCCACGAAAAATGAGTCGAAGCACTGGACAGTGATGGCTCATAAAACTGTGGAATAACGCAACAGTAGGAGCAACTGCGAAGATACTGTGGGGTGGCCCAAATGAAAAGAAAACAAGAAGTCTTCTGAAACTAAACAAGATCGATATTAGTAAGATGATGAGTGTTCTAACGGGACACTCAAGCTTACAAGCACATCTTCATCGCATAGGACTAGCAGGAACCCAGCAAAAACTTGGTAAGTACATGTCATTACCACTTGCATTACCAGGTAATGACATATCATTACCCCCTGCATTACATGTAGTCAACAAATAATGACTTTCTTATATTGACATAAATATGTACTTATTTGTAAGTTATTTTAAGTCGGGTATTGTAAAATATGCGACAACGCCAATTTTTATTTTCTTATCAAATCAAATTTTCTTTAATAAAAACTGTTGTTGTTGCATATTTTACAATACCCATCTTAAATTGACTTACAATTACATATCTTTGTCAATATAAGTAAGTCATTATTTGTTGACTACATGTAATGCAGAGGGTAATGACATGTCTTACATGCTAATGCAATGTACAATGACATGTACTTACCATTTTTGTGATCGGAATATTCCGAGTAAAAAATATGTCTCGTCGTATTTAATTATATATGATGAGTAAATGGTTACGAAAATCATTACTGATAAGGTGTTATTTAACCCCTTATTAAAATGACAATAATAACTACTTATATGTTGTATCTTCGTAAGCGTGAGGGTAAGTAGTTATTTGTTAGCTCTTCGTATGCTTGCATGGAAGTACTTTCCTCCAATATCATGCCCATGTAAAAATAATCTGAAGGGTGGCTAAATGGTAAGTCATTATTTATTTTGAATTTCACTTACCCGCCAGGCTACCTGGTAATGAGCGTTTTCGCTGGGAAACGACGAATGCAGGGCATGCAGAGAAAACATCGAAACGATGGAACATTTTCTGTGTCACTGCCCGGCTTTCACACATGCAAGATCCCAACATTTCGGGTCCGACATATTACCAGACTTGACTAATCTCAGAGAATATGACTGGAAGATACTGAGAAAATTCGTGTATAGTGGCGATTTTCTGTAACTCGTGAGGTATAAAAAGATCATAAATAAGGTGCGCGCACAACAGGCCAAACCACTGGCTTAAGTGTATGTCCATGGACATGAGACGTTTAAACGTTTCCTCTCTTCAACCTAACCTAACCTAATTATAATTGGCACGAATAATAAATTTTAAATATTATAATTTTATTCAATGATTTAATAGTTTTGTGCTATTTCCAACTAAAATGTATTGTCATTATTAACAATTCCATCGTCTAAACTGTTAAAAATCTTCTGATTATTTTTGTCTGAAAAGTATATATATTATTGAATAATTTTATTATAATTATTAATTTTTTATAAAACATATTCACAGGATAAACTTCGTAATGGAATCCACATATAAATTTTTCTGTAAGATAAATTATACTATTTTGCCGTAAACGATATTTGTCATCATCCACTACAAATCTGTTACAGCAATTTTCTGAAGTGTACAGTTTTCTGATTTTTTAATTTAAAAGGATGTAATTTAGGAGATAAAACTTTAAATATAGTAAAATGAAACTTAAAAAATTATTTAACGAGAGAGATACAGCGCTGGAAGTCTCTCCTTACAATCCGTGCCATCCCAGCGGTAAATGAAACGAAGTACCTAGATTATAATCAATGACATCAGTATGACATTCTAAGCGAACGATTTAAGTACTTAGAATTTTATACGTGTGTAATCTAACAAATATCGTTTACTTATTACAACTCCGATTACAATATAAGCGGAGAGTTAGTTCGTGTAAATATGCACAAAAAATGCTAAGAAATAAAAAATTCCGTTATAGCGGCTTTGGAAAAATACATAAATAACAAGAAATATGTATGTATCACTATTATTAATGTTAGTTCAAAGTTGATCGCGCAACAAAGAAGTTGTTGACATTGTTGAAAGTTGGTAAATAAAATAATTGTTTTAAGTTAATAATATTCTACATGATGCGGTTTTCTGTAAGATTGGTTTGCACTTTTTATATTTGTATTTATACTGATAAATTTCTATTTGTTTGTTTGCAGATGCTGTCAAGGAAGTGAGTTTGACGAATGAAACACTTAAAAAAGATTTGCAGCATTGTTTTAAAAAACTCAAAAATAGATATTTTGCAAAAAAATGTGCATTTAATAATTTTTTCACAATTTTATCTCAAACCTGAAAATCTGAATTTGTGTTGTGATATTTAGTATACACTTTAGTATGTGCCTTTTGTTTTTGTTGTGAAATGAATTTATTTATTTTTATTTAAGTATTTTTTCAATCGTATTTAAGTTTTTTTTAAATAAACAAATGATACATTTAAATGCATGTTTATTAGACTTTCAATTACAGAATCATCAGGATTATTGGTACCATCTCATAACATTGCCTTACAAGTGCAAATCAGACTGTAATCGGCGTGCATTACATTCTAATTTGCCTGCATATATTGAAGTGCCATCAGGCTCGCTTATAACTCCACTTATAACGTAAGTGCAATTGAAATGACACTTACTGACATCTTTCCTTACTTTGTAAGCGAGAGGGCACCGATTAAGCTGCCTATGACACTCGTGTGTAAATGTAAGCAGAAATATAAGCGATAGAATCATCACTGATTGCTACTAAATATTGCTTACATCAGCGATTAAATCATGGGTATTTTTACCGCTGGGATGCGAATATCGTCTTGGGAGAGTGTGTAGAGCAGCGATGGGCAAAAGCACTACCCGGGGTTTTTCCTCTCACGTGTACATGAGCACACACATTGAATGAGAGTTCACTATCATTCAGTCGCGCTTGGACATTCGATCGACGAGGTTGTGTCGTCGCTTGTTGCTTAGCGTGCACATAAAGAAAAAATGGATGATACAATTATTACAATACATACTTCAAGTACAGGAATAAAGTTTAGTATGTATTGTATTTTTACCGAAGAATTTATAAACATTTCTAAATACTAGTTTAAATTATTTATTATGTTACTGCAGAAATGTATATATTATTTTTTTTTTTTGTCAAAATTAAATAAAGTAACGATTTTTTTTAAATAATTTTAAATGTACATATGATCATCTTTTAACGATTTTTTAATAAAATTTTATAAAAACCTAAATATACTAACCAAAAAAAAGTTGGACACTCGAAGACGGTTGATAGAAAAAATAAAGAATTAAATAAAGAATATGGCATAATCAATGCGAGTATGCAGTATTTTTATTGGAAAATTTGGATTGATTACTTTACATAGCATAATATGTGGCTAATCATAACATATTTAAAGTTCGATTTATTTATGTACGCGTATAATAACCCCAAATCTACTTAATGTTGTTCGTTGTCCACTTTTTTTATTATCTTACCCAACAAATATATGTTAGGAAAATGCAAATACCATTTCTCGCAGTGCATAAAGAGAGTGTTAACACTTCTCACAAATACATAAACATTTTGTAGAAGTATTGTGTGCCCATCGCTGGTGTAGAGAGATTCTTTTCAATCCCTTTACGATCCGTGCTGAGCGAATTCGTCCCAAGAGAGTCGAAGGAGAGCACCATACGCTGAAACGCCCTCTCACAATACGTACAAGCGAATATCGTCCCGGGAGAGTTGTAGCAGAGACTTCGGGCCTGTTTCTGTAACTTTTTTTCGTTCGTCTACTGCGAACGATGAAAAATCACTCAATTATTCCGAGAAATCTATAAATCGCAGAAGTTTATAATTCGATGTGTCTGTAGGAAATCATGTAAAAAGCTTGTTCCTAAAATATTTCTAACCTGCGTTTTATAGAATTCAAGTAATAGCTGAGAGAATTTTGATCGTTCGCTGTAGACGAACGAAAATAAGTTACAGAAACAGGCCCTTCTTCTCCTTCAACCCGACAGGGTTGCCAATCAACGAAGTAAATGCACAAGCTGGGGAAGTTGTGCGGCAAGTTCGCGAACTTAAACAAAGTGTTTTACAAACAAGTTGAATAAATTGTTGAAGAATTTTAATTTCTAATTAACATAATAATATAATTTTTTAAATGCATGTCATTGCAAATACTGTCATATGTTTCTCATCTTTTGCGATATTCAATTCATCCCACGATAAGCACACCTCTTTCAACAACCTGGGCATGTTGCTTAATGGTGCCAGGTGGAATAGTGGCGCTAACCCCTCTTTTATAAAAGGGAAGTTGGTCTATTGCAGTCAACAATTATTTATTTTTGTGGATTTGGTTCCGCTGTTGTAGGCGATGTTCTTTTCGGTAAAAGGATTCGATAGTACATATAATAAACAAATTTAGTGGTTAGCGAATGCATTTGACTTAAGTCTTTCGTATTGAACACATTTTCATATCGATACCTCAATCAGGCTTGCCAGTTTTTTTAGTGCCGAATACCCAAATTTTTATTTGTTATCCCCTAAATCCCCCAAAAAAAGATTTCTCATCCCCAAAAATATCCCCAGATACTATTTTAACTCATGTGAATGAAGTATTTTAAAATTAAATGTATTTTGTACTAAAATTCATTTTGTTTGTAGAAAACGTACGTTTTAAATATTCATTATATCAAATACAGGGTTGCCCATATTCGACGGACCCACGGACTCGTTGGGCCCATTCCAATCGACGAGGCTTGTCCGCAGGCAACAATCTTTGCGTCAATTGAATTTTGTACGGGAACAAATGCAAATCAACGCGAATAATCCGTTGTAAAGTGGACCGTCCATGCCCAACTGCTGAGAACGGCGTTTTTGGGATGTTCTTGGGGACCTCTCAACATTGGCTCGTACGGCAGCGATATTCTCGGCCGATCGCCTTGGTCGACTTTTATTTGGCTTAGAAAGAGCCTCACCAGTCGAAAATTTTTCGTATAAACGCTTAATGGTGTTTTTAGAAGGCGCACTTCTCACATTTTTTAATATTTTAAAAGCACGTTGACTTGACTTCTTCTGTTGAATGTAAATTTCAACTATTTCAGAGCGCTCGCGTGGCGTGTATTGTTCCATGGTTAAAATCTGCTTGGACTGACGCTTCAAACGCGGTATGTCATTAAGCGATCTGACATCTCTGTCAAAAGTTATGGCGTTGCCAGATGGGTCCGTCGAATATGGGAGACCCTGTATATCTGATTCAAAGTCTTCCATCTCATCTACATCATCTAATATTTTGTACATCTTTCTGGTATTAGGTTAGGTTAGGACATACACTTAAGCCATGGACATGGGACGTTCTGGTATTAAAAGTTTTATATTTTCTGCCAATGGACTAAATAATTGGCAAAAAGGTTAATACTAGCGATGCCAGTTCTTAAAAATTTAGTTGGACCATCATAATCCTGATACAAGTTAACTTTAGTAGAAAATGAGCTTAAATTGTTCGTAATGTCGTCTCCGAAGAATTCTTTCCATTTTATAAAGCACATTTTGTTTCCATTGAGATTTATAAATATCTATAGAAATACATTGCAATTACTACAGGTAGTCTATTTAAGTCGTACTCTAATACACTGCGAGAACGTTAGTCAAAGATTCTTTTTGTACGAACTTTTGACACAATTTTTAACAGAAAATACTAATTTTAACATAAATGAAGACATGTAATAATAAGAATTTGCAATCCCCACCAATTCCCCGGATCCCCAAACCAAAAAATATATCCCCATTTACAAAGAAAAATCCCCAAATTGGGGATAAATCCCCTAAACTGGCAGCGCTGACCTCAATTTTAAACTATGCTAAGTGCAAAAAGGTAGTTTTTCAGGAGAGACAATCAAATTTTGATGAATTTTTTAAATTTGTGTGGAATCTTTATAATGCTAATCGATTGATCTTACTGTTTTGTGAATAACTTTCGATTGCGTTGACGGATAAACACCAAATTTTGCTTGAATATAGTTTGGAATATTTAGAAATTAAAAATGAAATCTCCCTAAAACTATGCTAAGTCGACTTAGCTTGTTGAGGGTATCGATATCAGAAAGTGATTCTAACTTGTTATGTGGTTAAGCGAACACACAAACATATACACCCAGGAAAATAATTGGTTGGAATTCGATTGTAACAATAAAAAATTAGTACTAGCAACAAAAAGTATATTGCCTACACCGTCCGTCGGTTGTATTTATATATAATTAGTTGAAACAACAATAATAACATGGATACGATCAAATGAAAATGCTTGCAACTAAATCGATGGTTGTATCAATCGAATTAAGACTGTTTTTTTCATTGACACTCGATTAGTTGTGGTAACCAATTTTAAATTTTCAGTATAAAGGGTCCGCCAAATAACTTTTTTTTTGAAAATGCTATAAAAAAAAATACTGAATATTTTCTCACATTTCATTTTTTATTTGAAAGTACAATCATTCCGGTTAATAATGGAAAATAATTTCATTCAAATGGCTGCCTCGGCTGGTCATGCAGTAGCCTACACGATCGGTCCAATTTTTAAGCACATTATCGATTGTGTGCAGCTGTCTTTCACCAATGGCTTCACGAATATTGTCCTTTAAAGCGTCAATTGTCTCTGGCTTGTCGGCGTAACTCTTATCTTTGAGGGCACCCCACAAATAATAGTCCAACGGTGTCAAATCGCAGCTCCGAGGTGGCCAAACGACATCAGCTCTGCGGCTGATAATGCGATCTTCAAAAACAGGGCGCAAAACATCGAGTGTAGCTTCGGCTGTGTGGCACGTAGCGCCATCCTGTTGAAACCAAATGTTGCCAATATCCACCTCTTCAATTTTTGTGAACAAACATTCGTTCAACATGTCCCGATAACGATCGCCATTGACTGTAACGGCCACTCCTTGCTCATTTTCGAAGAAAAATGGCCCAATTATGCCTCTGGACCAAAATCCGCACCAAACAGTGACTCTTTTCAATGTACGCGTGCGGGTTTTCTGTGCCCCAAATGCGACAATTTTGCTTGTTTACATACCCGCCAAGATCAAAATGAAAAAATCAAATTCAAATGAAAAAAAAATGAAAAAAAAATTGAAAATCCAAATTTTCAAAGTAATGTCGCAATATTTCCCAGCGTTGTTCAAGCGTATACACAACCATATTCGTTCAGCGGAAGGATACAACTAATTATCTGTCAAATGAGACATGAGCTATGTGTTACCATTTACGAAATAAGCACTAGTTGAAAAAAACGTTAGATGGCGGACCCTTAAGTACCATATGATCGATTTTTGGTTGTAACAACCAATGTTTTATTCTTGACAACAGAAATTGTATCAATAGACCAAAGATTATTATTGCAACGAATAATTGGTTACTACACTCAAAGAATTTTGTGAGTATCATTAGCAAAAATGTTTTTTTGTTTCCACAGTCTGTGTCTGCTGAAAAAGGGAAAGCAGACTTTGATACCGGGAATACATATATACGAACCCACATTCTAATTATAACTCCTTTTTTTGCGCGATCGTCCTACTCCTTTTGTTACATTTGCAAAATCGATTGTTAAAATTCGCTATATATACTATATGTAAAAATTTAAGACTGTGGCTCTTTTTTAAAAAAAATTAATTGTTGACAAAAACAAAATGTATATTTTTTTCCAATTACTGCTATTTTTTACTTTAAAAAATTTCCTCCGAAGGTTCCAATATATCACAAATGTCCTCCTTTTCTGACACAAATGTCCTCCTATCCGAAAAATTTTTATGGCAACCCTGTGTGGAATAGTATATCACATTAGCAGAAACGAAATATTTATTTAAAACACATTGAGTAAAGTAGATAATATGTTATAGATTTTTTATATTTTTATTGCATTTATTCGAAACATAAGAGTAGTACCTTCCTGGAATAAAATTATTTGAGTAATAAAAATAATTGAGTAAGATAAATTAAATTAAAATACACCTTAGTGGCTTTTGTAATGTTTGGGTCTATAGATTAAGGTGGGTACTATGTTTTTTCAGCTTGAAAAAATTCCACAAAATGTTATTTCAAGTTGAAAAATGGAACGCTTTTTTACTAAGGTCACATTGCATGTTTGAAGTGTGTGTGGAAATGTCACTTATATGTATGTGTGTGTGTATAAGCATGTGCATTTTTTCCTTTTTGCTTTTCTTGAAAACAAACACGAGTTTGATTTAGAATCAATAAGCAATTAAGTGGAATAATGCCGACTTAGAATATAGTTAATTTAAATTGCAGAATGGAAATATGGTTGAAGATCATTGTGCTAATGTTATAACTAAATAAATTATTTATTTTGTGTTGATACGATGGCGATGCTTGTGAGGCATCAGAAGTAGAGTGATCAAAAAACCGGTTTTTTTGAAAAAATAAAAAACCGGTGGATGGTTTATTTAAATTATAAAAAAACCGGTGGACGGTTTGTTTCTTCGAAGAAAACCGGGGAAACCGGTAGAACCGGTTTTTTCTGCATAACAAAACAGTATGAAAATTGCCGTTTGAAAAACATTTTCCTTTTTAATAACAAAAAAGGCGATTTTTTTTAATATTAAATTTTTAAAAGCGATGTCTTCTGATCAGGAATCTTGCACCAAATTTAGTCATGTTGGATAGTAGTTATGAGTTGGATTGTGATGAATATTGTCATTTGAGTCAAACGGTCCTTTTATCTCATACATATAAATAATTAGCTATTGTATTTAGAAACATTTTCCAAAAGTGTTATCGATAGTCTTTTCTTCAACCTTTTAAAAAAATTAGCAAATATATTTTCATTACTTTTTTGAATTTTAGGAAAAAACCTATGTTTTAATTTTTGATTTTTTTTCTCAAAAGAAAGCTTAGATAATTTCCTTTAAAAGCTTTGTGACCTATTAATGGGATGGGACTTGTTGATCTATCAAAATAAATATAAACCTCTGAAAAAAATATTAACGTTCAAACAAACATTTTAGCATTTCAGATGGGAAAAACAACCGTTTGACAAAAATGTCAATATTTGAAATTTTGGAAAAAACCTGTGTTTTAATTTTTGATTTTTTTTCCTCAAAAGAAAGCTTAGATAATTTCCTTTAAAAGCTTTGTGACCTATTAATGGGATGGGACTTGTTGATCTATCAAAATAAATATAAACCTCTGAAAAAAAATTAACGTTCAAACAAACATTTTAGCATTTCAGATGGGAAAAACAACCGTTTGACAAAAATGTCAATATTTGACTGACTCCAACTCGGAAAGTCCTTAACCGATTTCGTTGGAATTGTGTCTCATAACTACTATCTGATAGGGCTACTTGGTGCAATTTTCATCCCGACAGAAGACATCCCTTTTAAAAATTAACTCACTTGACATGAAATTCCCCTTATGTAGTTCAGTCAAAAAAAAATATTAATATTTCGGGATATTAAATAGAATATTTAATAGAGGTATTAAATCTTAATACATATATATTTTATATACACACTTTAGTGCAGGTGGGTATATACGAGTATACATATAAATATATAAGAGTATACACTGGTCGGTTTACACAAATGAAATTTTCTTACTTGTTTTTGTTTCGGTTTGGAAGTGGGAGAATGCGTTTACTTTTCACATAACTTCTGCGCGTATGAATCATTTATTTTCTTTAAATTTTTGTAATTTGTATAGAAATTGGTGAATGGCTTCGGATTCTAGCAAAGTCTTTTTAGGCCATATAACGAGATCTTTCATATTATTATCTTAATTTGTGATATTTTGTATATAAAGTTGTAAATAATTTTTAATATTTTAGTGATAATAAAAAAACCGGAAAACCGGTGGAAACAAACGAAAAAAACCGGTTGCACCGGTTGTTCGAAATTCATGATTTTGAGAAAAACCGGGGACGGTGGAAGCAAAAAACCGGTGGGCCGGTTTATTTTAAACCGGTTTTGATCACTCTAATCAGAAGCCAGAGTAATACAATGTTACAAATAACAAAATAATTTCCTACTGTTGTACGAATATAAATAAATAAAATCATGTTTTGATGAACCGAAAAATATGTTTTATTATTATTTTTAAGGATTTACATTATATTTGTGGACATATATAAATTATACTTCCATCCATAAACGGAATATATTCTTTCAACTCCTATGGCTGGCAAGAACTCACTATGTTGTTTATAACCATTTAAAAACGAGATCACAGGAACTGCCCAATTCCATTGTCCTACTGCTTCGGTAACGTTTGCGTCCACAAAGTTTTTCCAGGCTTTTCGTCACGATTGTTCTAAACATACAAACGTAAATGAACATACGTAATTATAAGACAAATTCCACATTATTACATATAGTTACATGTCCTTCCAGTGTTTTGCACTTTTTTGGTTTGCTATCCAATCGGAATGTCGCTCTTCTCGTTTATTCAATATACATAATTATTTTCTGTTCCAAAGCTTTGCATTAGTTTTCTTTCAGATAATTTAATATTGTAAGATTGACAACAATTGAATTTCTCGCGGACAAACATGAATATAAATAAATAGGAGTACAATGCTGGCGGCATTCAATTTGTTGCGGAGTTCAATTATTTTTTAGCGGCGCAATGAAAAAATTTCACTAATTTTTTCACAACTTTGATTTTTGTATGGGATTTCAGCGTGAAACCGGAACATAGTACCGTGCTTAATCCATCTTCGTTGAAGGAAATGTTACAAAATGTGCATTTGATATCTCTGTTTCCCGGAACATCGGCGAAAAGTTCATCAGAATCAGGAAAATTAAACTTATGTCTGAATCGCTCGAGGATGATATTTGGTGCACACGACGTTGCTTACATTTCGCGGTATTTTTGACACCCTCCATTTTAGTTTCTGATGCTCCCTTTCGTTTTTTAATCGAGTCGACACTTTTTTGCAGTTTGTTTTTATAAGGAGACTTGGTGAGAACAGTCGGTTTTCTTTTTCTTCATTGGCGGCTCGTTGATGGTTGTTGTATTTTTGGGTGAGGCGATATTTGCCATGGAGTTAGGTTGAAGAGAGGTGACGTTTAAACGTCTCATGTCCATGGACATACACTTAAGCCAGTGGTTCGGCCTGTTGTGCGCTTATTATTTCTTATTTATTATCTTTTTTATTTATTAACAATTATACTTATAACTAAATTACACATATAATGCAAGCTCCGACTACTGAGAATTAATATCTTTTTATACCACACGAGTTACAGAAAATCGGTACTAGATACGAATTTTCTCACTATCCTGCAGTCATATCCTCTGAGATGAGTCAAGTCTGGAAATATGTCGGACCCGAAATGTTGGGATCTTGTATGTGTGAAAGCCGGGCAGTGACACTGAAAATGTTCCATCTTGCATGCCCTGCATTCATCGTTTCCTGCTAATCCTATGCAACGAAGATGTGCTTGCAAGATTGAGTGTCCCGTTAGAACAGTTGCTCCTACTGTTGCGCTCTTCCACACAGTTTGTGAGCCATCACTGCCCAGTGCTTCAACTAATTTTTCGTGGCTTCAAAAGGTTTCCAATTTTCCAAGTTTATTACTCGAAGTTCTCTGCCCTTTGAAGCCAAGCTGTTTGGCCGTACCCAGCAAATACGCAATTGACGTCTTGCTGTGAGGGCTGCCTCATCCTTTATACGGATGTCTATTGGTTGGATGTGCAGTATAGTCTCCAACGCAGTTCTAAATGCGCCTGGACAGCACATCCGTTGAATTTTTTGCAAAGGTATTACGTTGCCCTTCTTGTCCATTGATGCCCACCACACTACACAGGCGTAGGTGATTATTGGTCTAATCACGTTCATGTGAAGCCAGTGAGTCATATTTGGACGTAGTCCCCATTTTAAACCAATAGCTCTTCTGCACAACGACCAACATCTGTGGGCCTTTGTAACTCTTTCTTCAAGATGATCTTTCCAGTACAGTTTCTGATCCAAGATTATTTACAAGTATTTTACGTTTTTAGTTATAGCAATTGTCTTATTCAGGAATCGAGGCCGGGTAGAACGTGGGATCTTCGTTTTCCTTGTAAATAGACATATGTATATCTGTTTTGTCTGGGTTAACATTTAATCCCCTTGGTTGTGCCCAGTTATATGCTATGCTAAGTGCCTCTTCAGCTCTTCTGCATAATAGATTTTGATGAAAGCCCCTTAGATGTATTACAAAGTCGTCTGCATAACGGACTGGTTTAAGTCCTTTATGGGAGACTGTTTAGGAGACTGTGTATCGTCGTAACCCATAGAAGAGGCGATAAAATTGTCTCTAATTTTTACGTAATATGTCCCACAAATAATTCACATATTCCTTAGCATATTGTTGATCCAATTTTTCAGCGCCCTCAATGTCTATGCAAACAGCAAGTGTATACATTTCTTTATGCTGAATGAATGTTATGCTGAGAATATTCCTTTTCCAGAATGTCAAAAAACAGTTGCACATTTTCACGTATAAAACCTTTAGCTCTGTCAAAGGAAGTGCCAGTTGGCGCACGTAAGCTTAACTGATTCTTATTTCGTTTCAAAACACCATTAAGCCAATCCTTTCCAGCACACTCTTTCATGACGGAAAAATTGTTCAAAATACCGTTTCTTTTCACGAGTTGAAATGCCAGGGATCGGATATCACTCTGAGTAAGACCCCAAAAACGGGCCTCCATTTCAAGTGCGTACTTTACCAAATCGACTTCCATTTCATTGCTAAAAACTGGCTTGTGTTCCAGTGGCGTTGACAAAAGGTCGGTTACATTAGGTTCACTTCTCTCCATTCTATAGAGTGTTGTTCGAGGAATATTGAAGGACTTTGCTGCTAATTTAATACCCATTTCACCATTTTTAACAGATTGCATGGCATGTTTTATGTTTTCGGGATCCCATTTTCGAATTAAACCTTTCATTGGCATGCTTCAATTCTGTCTGTTATAGAAAAAACAAAAGTTAGTCAGCGGGTAATGTGGAACACGGTTCCACAATACCCGCCTTCAGGTATTCCACATTAACCGATTGGCAAATAATTCAAAACAAAATTAATAAAACTTATTAAATACATATATTTACCGATTAAAAGTATTACTTGGATCACCACTTATAATATATAACACTAGCCAACAGTCGTTTTGTTATTTGGTTCTAGCATAGTTTTTCTCATTGATTTTGACCTACTGAACACGAAAATGAGTTTTAAACATTTTTCTGTCGATTGGTTTTCGAGATACAAATTTTTGAACTTTTTTTTTAAATTTTTGGAGGTACACTTACAATTTTGAGCATATCTTTCGTCTTCTTTGACGTATTTGATCCTACTACTACTCAAATTAAAGCAAATTGAGCCGTCTACAACTCATTCTCAGAAAATTTTCAAATCGGGTGAGTAGTTTTGATGTTGGCGTCTTAAAAAGGTTAAAAAACTGCGTTTTTTTAGTAAAAATGTGGCAGAAAAATTCATATAAAATATAAAACGCAATTATATTTGCTATACTCTATGCATTTCAGCAAAATGTTCATAGTTTCACAGTTCTCCTTTGAATGAACCGCATGAGCAATAGGAAGAGATGGCTTTTCATTCCCATTATGTAAGAGAACTGCCTTCAAGCTCTCTTTGTTGCTGTCAATAAACAACCTCCATTCATTGGGGTTGTGAATTTGGTGAAGCTCTTGGAACAAGCCGGAAATGTCGCTGCAAAAACATATTTCGTCTTTCTTTGTATAAAATTTTGCATACTGCTGGTGACGCTTCCTGTACGCTGTTACTTTCACTTCTGAATCCGCAAATCCACACTGTACCATCCGAGACGCAAAAAGTTCGGATTTCTCCTTAGTGAGACCAAAATCGCGCACCCAATCGTTTAGTTCGGCCTGTGACAGTAATTTTCGCTTTCTGCACGCCCCAAATTCGCTTGCACTTGATTCGGACTCTTGATCTGACGATTCTGCTTTTTGAAGAGATGCACCAGGGCACACTGGATATGGTACATCATTCGAATGTGGTACTGGAAGTGCAAACGATCCCACTTGAGCGTAGTTCCATTTTAAAAATCTCCCTACCCCACTGTTTGTGGTGAGGCAAAAATAACAGTCTGTGGAATGGCATAGCGGCTTTTTCCACATCATTGGTGTATCGAATTTCATATGGCGCCTAAAATTAAAATAAATTACTATATTTGCTTTGCTTAATGTGTTTAAATAAAAATTCTTACATTCCGCCAGCTGCCCAGTTGGTTAGGATTATATAGCAAAGATCACATAGCGACTTAGGTGTCCATGGTTCTGTGATATTTGGTGAAATACCAAAATAATTCAAATAGTGCAATTGCACTGCTGGAGTAAACGTGTGTGCGTGATTATTCTTTATAAACTCGCCACAAACATTGCAGAAATTGTCTGGATTGTTCAAACACTCGAACACACGTAGTCTTTTACTCATTGTCTTACTTGTTGGGTAGGTATTATATGCACTTAAATTCAATTTGTTTCACTTTTTACTCGTACTACTCGCGTTCGTAGACACTTGTTGAATGGCAAAAAACGATAAATGAACACCTATAAATACTAAGTATGTTACAATATTTTACTGACAGGTACTTATGAATGGGCGCATCTTTTAAGGGTGGCTATATACCTGATTCAGCAAGTGTGCGTTTCAAATTGTGGAAAAGTTTCCAAATAATGACCACTCACAAATGTGGGGGGAATTTCTGTAAAAAAATCCGATACAGGTAGCCATCGGGAAAACACACATCAATAAAAAAGTGTAATTCCCTTTTTTACCTTTAATTGACTGTGGACGGAGTAGCAGTCATAAAGGAACACGAAGAGCGTCCACGCACATTCAGAAGCGTATATTACTCTGCAACCACAATCATAAAAATTAAATAACTATTTGTGTATTACTTATTTTTTTTAATTCTGAGAATCATAAAAATTACGTAAACGTTTTTTCCAAACAATTTTGTACATGTAAAGTGGGTTTGCCAAAATTCGTATCGTAAAATGCACCTGTGTTTCTATGTTCTGCATTTTCATTATACCATTTTCGACGAAACGTCCCTACGGTATTGTAAATAGGTTTTTTACAATTATGAAATATTTGTGTTATTAATATTAATTTAAAAATTTTATCAAAACGGCAAAGTGCTGTGACATTTGAAAAAAATTTCCAAAAAAAAATTGCTGATTTCACTAAATTTTTGAAATTTCACGTCCCTTGCCAGAACAGAAGACATTAACCCAGGGTGGTGAAATTTTGAACAGAAGTAACTTATGTATAGGAGCAACTGTTCCGTTCTATTCCAAAAGGATTATAAAAAACTTGCTTTTTCGATCCCTCCTAGTAGGTTAGCTGTGCAAATAATGAAAATCAAAATATCGTGAAATAGCGGAATTTCGGTCTTATACCAAAAAAATTATAAGTCCGCCATTTGTTGTCAGATTTTGTTAAGTAAGTGCTTATTTTCTTTGGAAAAATGCCAGCTATACGTAAAAAAACCAAAATCGCTGTTAGCATCGCGTTTTATATTTTATATGAATTTTTATATGAATTTTTCTGCCACATTTTTACTAAAAAAACGCAGTTTTTTAACCTTTTTAAGCCGCCAACATCAAAACTACTCACCCGATTTGAAAATTTTCTGAGAATGAGTTGTAGACGGCTCAATTTGCTTTAATTTGAGTAGTAGTAGGATCAAATACGTCAAAGAAGACGAAAGATATGCTCAAAATTGTAAGTGTACCTCCAAAAAATTAAAAAAAAAGTTCAAAAATTTGTATCTCGAAAACCAATCGACAGAAAAATTTTTAAAACTCATTTTCGTGTTCAGTAGGTCAAAATCAATGAGAAAAACTATGCTAGAAACAAATAACAGAGAAAATTTTGTTATTTGTGACCTAGTGTAATTGAAAAACATAGACAAATGCTAAATATGTAGAACAAAATTACTCTTCGAATATGCTCGCGAAAAAAGTCGACTACACGTGTTTTCACTCATAGGCCAATTGAAAACTAACGGTACGATGAAATTCATGGCCGACCGCGTTATGTTGATATTTGTCAGTAAGCTATGCGTGTATACATACAGATTTGACAAATAATAATTATTTTCCGAAATAAAGGGGGGTTCCACATTACCCGCATATTCCACAATACCCGAAGTTATAAGGCGTTCACACCAACCCGTTGTGGCTCATTGAGATGTTTTCGAGCCAAAACGAGTTGCTTTCCCCTTATAGAAATGTCAATTGAAACCGTCTCAATCGGCATGTTTTTCTCAATAACACGTCCCAAAACTGCATGTTGAAGTATGTGAACCCCCTTAAGTTGTCAATCTGAATTGATGAATTTACTTTGTACGGCATCGAATAGTTGAATTCTCGTTGTGCATTGATTTGTGAGCACCAAATAATTTAACAATGCTTTTTCGGTACTTTCCATGATTCTTTTTTAAATTTTCAGTAAATGTTGTTTGTACACAATAAGTTGACATATGCCATTTGAAAACATAATAAATGTCATAATTAAACAGGCAACATGTATGAACGGTGAGATGTTTTCCCAAAACAAATGAGCCAAAACGGGTTGGTGTGAACGCCTTATTACTCTACTCTTGGACCTTATGAGACTGCGAAGTATTATTCGTTGACCTTATGAGGCAACCAAATACTACTCGTGGACCTTATGAGACTACCAAATATTACACGTGTAAATTACGAGTAACAAGTATTACTCTTGGACCTTATGAGACTACCAAATATTACTCTTGGACCCTACCAAGTATTATTCGTTGACCTTATGAGGCTACCTAATATTACTCGTGGAACTTGTGAGACTACACCCAGCGAAAACAAAGCACATACGTGCTTAATCTTTGCAAATTTGTTTATGATAATGAACCAACGCCGTATGTTACGAATTCAAGCAAGGCGGTGCATGAATAAAGCATCAAAAATCAACAACGCTTCGTTGCAAAATGAATACCAACTGGGGATAATTTAAATGTGTTGGGGACAACTATAGAACTTGCGGGGACGACTAAAGCACTTGCTGAGGACGAATAAAGCACGCGCTGGGATAACTTTTCATTCTAAATCTCCCCTCCCCATTTAAAACTATTTAAACAGCATTAGAGTTTCAATACATTTATTAATGTTATAAGTAAATAAAGTGAGTAAATAAAACGTGAACACAACAAACATATAAATGCAAATTTGCATATTTATCACTAAGCAAATCACGTCTAAACAAAACACATTCGAATGTGCAGCAACACAGTATTACCTCCGTTTTTCTCGGAATTCAGCTCGTAACCCTAATGGTGGCAGTCTCCTTCATATCATTCGCCTTTATGTACTGCAAAATTTAATTCATGTGCTCTATAAAAAACATACACACTCATTATTAACTTTGAAATTTTTATAAGCTTAGGTTGTTAAATATTCGTAGGCCGACACCATTTGATTGATTCTAGAAATTTTTGCAATAGGAAGATGTCACTGGATTTTGCAATCACCTTATCCTTCTCATTCTATACCCCAGAGAATCATCCACAATATCAAACAGGTCATTAAATTCTATTTCTTCGTCATTAATTTTCATTTTTCACGTCTTTATAAATCCTCGTGGTTTCTTCTAAGAACAGACAATAACAAATCCAATGAACAACACAAAGCCGAACAAATATGTACCAAACGGTGTTTATTTTGCAACGTCTTTTTTCCCTCAGTGTAGCAACTACTATTGCATGGTCGAAATGGGTATATCCATATGGTCGCCTTTCTCTTACATTTTTGGACACAGTAATCATACCTTAAAATAAAAGATCGCGGTACATACCATGACTGGCTAACTGACTCACACTTGCTTTTGGCGTTTCCTTGGTTTTTGCTAATTTCTTGACTGAATTGGGGAATTGAAAATTTCACTATCTATGGTGGTGTCCGTGGAATACAACTCCGGCATGAAAACCACACCACACCGTCGCCCTTATTCCAGTTTTCGTCGTCGACGTCGATTCTTAGTCGACACTGTTTAGATTGACGACTTCATAAATTTTGAAATTTTTTTAAGTTATAAAAAGGGTTTTTGTTATTTAATGGATACCAAAAACATTCGTTTTGGCGTAAAGATGGCAAAGATAGAACTTCATAGATATGACGAAAATGATGTGACAACGTCGACAACGCCAACTGGAATAGGGGCGAGTAATTTTTTGCGGATGCAATTGTGTCTCTCGAAGTACATGTGGGTTTGTTGCTGTCCAATAACGCATAGATTTTGACACTGAAATGTTTGAGGGTGCGTTGACCTAAAGATACGAAATTGTTATATCCCTATTGGAAAATCCGATAGGTACATATCGCTCAATCAATTTAAAATGTTTGGGGTTGCGTTACAGAAATGCGAGTTTTGGAAATGTCCATAAATTAATCTCACCTAAATTTAGTTTATAAGTTTTTAAGCATCTTATTTTATGTTACTTATCTTTTTATATGCACTGCTGGAGTTGTCAGTCTCCTAACGGGCGCGTCCCCAGGTGGCGGATAGGGGGAGGGGGATGGACACACTGTTTCATCTCAACTAGGGATGCCTCAGGGAGGATGGATTTTCTGTCCTTACTGAGGCGCCCCTGGGGGGGATGGAACAGTGTGTCCACCACCTTAGGGAATATTGCATTCCCCGCGGACCAAAACTGACTATGGGGGTGTTTCCCCTAAAACAAAAATAAAACACTATGGAAAGCAGGAAAAGTGGAAATAAAGTTACGGTGCAGGGAGTAATAACCCCAGTACCGGCGGCAGTTGTTGATGTGCTCCCTAGTCACGTGTCGTCGTTATCCCAAAATAGCGAGCCAAAAATATTTTCAATGTCTCCTACAGGTGTGGCTGCCTTGGCACCTGTAGTCGTCACAAGCGCAACCAATCCTCCTTCAGGTGTCCTTACAGGACACACATGCTTACAAGCACACCTACATAGGATAGGAGTTGTAGATGACAGCATATGTAGGGCAAGCGGGGAGGATGACGAGACGTTGGAGCATTTCCTCTGCCATAGCCCAGCGTTCGCGAACAATAGATCACGTTTCTTAGGAAATGATAGGTTAGGGTGGCAGCCGTATTTTTTTACAAGCTCACATAGACCAGTTTAGGTCCCTAGTGTTGCCACGGGCTGAAATGCCCCTCATCGAAACCAACCTGCTTGATATATAAATTTATCGATAGTACGAATATCAGTACTGGAAAGATCTGTTAGGCTGCCTAAAAAGGCCGACCCCAGTATGTCCAGTCGTCGCTTACTCAAAGCGGGACAGTCGCAAAGCAAGTGCTCAATGCTCTCCACTTCTTCCTCATCTCCACAGCTTCGGCAGAAGTCATTGGAGTCAATACCCAATCTTTTGGCTTGTTCACCGATCAAGCAGTGTCCCGTCAGAACCTGTACTAACGTAGACAATCGTTTCCTCTCTAGTGCGAGGAGATATTTTGACCTTCTCAGGTCATACCTTGGCCAGATTTGTCTAGCTACCCTGCAGGTGCCGATTTCTGTCCATCTTTCGTTGGACTGCCTGATTGCCTCTTGCCTAAGCCAAAGCTTGCACGTGGATAGTGGCGCACCAATATATGCAAATTCTTCGAGAATTTGTAATGTCGTCCCTTTCCTAGCAAGTTCATCGGCTTTGCAGTTCCCCGGGATATCCCTATGCCCAGGCACCCATATGAGGTGTATATTAAACTGCTCAGCCATCTCGTTAAGAGATCTGCGGCAGTCGAGGGCTGTTTGTGAATTTAGGGATGTTGCCTCCAAAGAATTGATGGCAGCCTGGCTGTCCGAGTAAATGACAACGCCAGTGTTTGTTACTATGTTGCGACTCAGCCACTTGGCGACTTCCCCTATTGCCATTATTTCGGCTTGATAGACACTGCAGGTATCTGGTAGTGTGTGAGCTATATCCAGAATAAGTTCTTCACAGTGTACTCCGAAGCCAACCTTTTCATCAAGCTTCGAACCATCCGTGTAAAAGTGGATATGGTTTCTATTACCTGGTATTCTGCCGACCCATTCATCTCTGGCGGGAATCATAGTGATGTAATTTCTCTCGAAGGTGTACACAGTTGGTATATAGTCCACTCGGTCGGTTACCATAGCACTACATTTTGATATCCTCATGTGACCATAGTTCTTGTACCTCCACATTGATAGGCAGTTTAATCTTATTGCCGCTTTGGTTGCAACTTCTCTCGCCACAATATTAATCGGCAGTATATGGAGTAGGGCTTGTAGAGACTCGGTCGCTGTAGTCCTTAAGGCTCCGCTTATGCTCAGACAGGCAGTTCTCTGAACCTTTGTTAGTAGGTTGGTAATGGTTAGTTTGTCAGTTGCCGTCCACCATACCACAATACCGTATAACAGTATTGGACGAACTACTGCTATATATATCCAGTGGACGATTTTAGGAGAGAGTCCCCACCGCGACCCTACAGCCTTTTTGCAGGAATATAAGGCGACGTTGGCCTTCCTTACACGTTCCAATACGTTTAGTCTAAATAACATTTTCCTATCTTGAATTATTCCTAAAAATTTTGCACTTTCAGAAAAGACTAGATCTGTTCCATTTATCCGAGGTGGATGGTCCACATGTGGGACATTATTCATCCTAGTAAAGAGAACCAATTCTGTCTTGTTGGCGTTAACGCCCAAACCGCTGCTTCTGGCCCATCTAGCCAACTTGTTCAGAGCCACCTGTAGGATGTCTCTGAGGACGTTTACGAATTTGCCACTCACTGCGATTGCCACGTCGTCCGCATATGCCACGACCTTGCAGCCACAACGTTCTAGATCTAGCAGGATTTCATTCACCGCTAGGTTCCAAATTAGTGGAGACAGTACTCCTCCTTGCGGGGTCCCTCTGTTTACATACCTTGTTAGAGTTGTGGACCCTAGACATGCAGATAGTATGATGAGCGTTCGTGTCTGCGCCAATAATCAGCTCGAGTTCGTCAGACGTTGCTTCTTCTACTACTTCCCTGAATAGAGCAGTCGGTACTACAGATTCATAAGGCAAGTAGCTGGAGACCACCCAATATATGCGATTACCGATCTCCAGGCTAGCAGCTGTTTGGTCTTTATCACTTAAATTAGTCAGGAGAAAGTTACTTAGATCTTTCCTGGCCAAAATGCAGGTTCTTGGAGTGCCTTCACAGTTGGCCACAAGCAGTTTAAAGTTGGGTGTCCTAATACCGCACACCCTTCCTCCCACTACGTAGGGCTCCTGTATCAGGACGATGTCTACTGCGCCTGTGGACAGGCGCAGCAATAGAGCCGCTGAGGCTGCTTTAGCGTGATGGAGGTTAATCTGTAGAATTCTTACCACCATTGGTAATTGACAGATTAACATCCACCCCGACAAGGGTGTTATCGAACTCTACGTCCGTATCGTCGAGAAGCATGTCCCCGCCAGATGCGTCAGAGTCCGGAGACTCCCCTCAGCCTCTCTGTGTCCGAAGTAGAGCTTTTGTCCTCAGAGAAGGACGTTACAGATCTTCTGTTAGAGTTGGAGTCACCAGAAATAATAGGCGTGGGTACCTCCGCACTTCCAGAAAGTGCCACGGTGGACGACTCACCTTCTGCAGTGGGAGCTATATCCTGCTTGTATATCTTCAAGACTATAGTCTCGAAGCCATATTGTAGGGTTGCACTCGCACTTTGTATATGAGAGGTGGATTCCGCGTTTAGGATAAGATTGACCTGCCGCTTTTTACCATCCGCCTCACCCACCTTGCTGATTCTCCAATTATGGGCCGGCAGACCAGGATTGGAATCTTTTATTATTTCTAAGATGTCAGCCGGGTTGGAGGGCTCTTCTGTAACCCAGGTGATGGCTCTAGGGTGACTAGGGATGTTGTTTTTTTCGACAACATCCAACTGGGCACCCGGCCACACCTCACCCGCTCGACTCAGAGCAGCCTTATACAGGTCTACTGATCTGGCATCACCGAAATATAAGAGCTTTACTCTCCCCTGATGCCACCCTGCATCGTTGCAGATTGGTGGTTTGCCCGGCATTTCTCTACGGACATCGAGGTAATGAGCCATAATGGCTGATTGTACATGACTCCATTTGTCCTTGAGGATGGATCCATCCTCACTACTTCTGTCTATAACAGCCATCACTAGACTCTCCTTCGCCACTTCATTGAAGGGCTTGGTGAGTGTCCTGTTGATGGTGACATTAGGGCCTCTTGCCTTTTTCGAAGGCAGGGGTTCATCAGGTGATCTGATTCGTTTTACTTTATTAGCCGTTAACACAGCTGAATTTGTGGCTCTTTCAGCCGACTCATTGGCCTTAGAAGCATCTATGACGCCTTTAGCCCAGGTAAGTGACTCTTTTTGTTTTTCGGTAAGAGCCGAAACCTCAACAGCCTCCAACTTCGTCAAAACTCTGAGCGCTACACGATGCTCATTGTGCTTCCGTTTTGACGGTCGGACATGACGTTTTCCCCTCACCGCACCACCTGTTGTGAGTACTTGGGGGAGATTTTCACCATTTTTGGTGTGGTCGGCTTTGGCCAAGACCAACGGACGGACAGTCGGACGATTGGGGAACCGCGCTCCATCGGAACACGAAGGCATCCCCGTCAAGAGAATTTATTTTTATTTTGTCTGTATTAGACCGTAATAGGTACTACGATGTAGGCCTTACAGACTTTGTACAGATTTTTGCTATTGCGTAATAGGTACTGGTAACTATCCGCTATGTGATAAACACGTCCGTTCACTGCGAATGATCATACTATACCAGACTTGACCAAACTTAGGGGCGTAGACTGGAAGAAGATTAAGGACTATGTCGACAGTACAGAATGACCTTTCTAAATAATAACAATTAGAGCGCACATAATGCCGAATACTGGCTTACGTGTATGTCCAAGGACATGAGGCGGAATTTCACCGCCTCCTCTTCTCAACCTAACCTAACCTAACCTATATGCACTTACAGAAACACATCGTGACAATTTTAAATTTGTATACCCTACACCACACTGTGGTCCAGGGTATTATGAGTTTGTGCATTTGTTTGTAACACCCAGAAGGAGAAGATATGATGATGTTTATTATACCGATCGACTTGGAATCACATCCTGAGTCGATTTAATTTTATGGTCCGATTTTGATGAAATTTAGCACAGTGCTATTTTTTGGCCCAAGGACGATCCCTATTGAAATTGGTCAAAATCGGTTCAGATATATATATATAGCCCCCATATACGTATACATATGTTACCACCGATTTGACATGTTAGCGCTGTAAAAACAGTATTTTATATCAGATCAGTACGAAATTTGGCAGAGGGCGTTGTCTTATTACATGAATGAACACTGCCAAATTCGGGGGAAATCGGTTCAGATTTAGATATAGTCCCCATAAATATGTTATACCCGATTTGACATCTAAGCGCTATAGAAACTGTGTTTTATATCCGATCAGTACGAAATTCGGCAGAGAGCTGTCTTATTACATGAACACGGAGGAAAATCGTCATTTTTGATATGTTTGAAACGAAAGAAAATATACTTGGAAACGATTTTTTAATTATATATTTGTTAACAAATACATTTTATTTGAAAATCAAGAAATTTTGTTTGGATCGCATATATTAATATATTAGAACATAATTTATTTGCCAAACTGAATTTCACAAATAAAATATGTGTTTACACACAAACAAAGTTATTGTTTAAGAAGATTTCCAAATATGTTTTATTTAAAAAGATTTTTGAAGCATTACTGACTTATTCGAATTTTAGTTAGTTTTTCCTAGTTTTCGTGTTAAACTTTATAGCTAAAAATGTCCTTATTTATAAATATTCCTATTCATCACTTTTTGTCAATTCATCAAAGTCGTTTATATTTACAAAAGATTGTTCGATTTAAGTTTTGATTAAATAACATATAAAATGTATAAAAAAATTGCTCTTTGAAAATCTGAAAAACAGAAAACTTGTCTTTAAGTTAAGGCATTTAATACATTACCAAAATAAATAATTACAAATGAATCCTTGTTTCGGAAATACTAGTTCCAAATAAAAAATATTTGAATGGGGGCATATTTTTGTTTAGAACAATATCCTCACAAACATATAATATTTGTGTGTGTAAAATATTATACATTTGGAGTGTACCCTAAACATATGTTTATTTCAAGCCGAATACGTTTGGGACAATATACTACTACAGAAGCGATTTTTTTTCAGCTTGAATGAACACTGCCAAATTCTTATCGCAATGCTCATTTTCACATTGTTAGGGAAGTGTATGGTATTATATAGTCGACCCCGCCCGACTTTCTGTCTTTCCTTACTGGTTAGTTATGGACGCCAACTCGAGTGTGAAATGTCACAAACCGGTCTAAGCTGAAGAGAAATAAAACATTTATCATCAAATAGAATTGAATGGAACGAATTGTAGTGGCCTTTTTTCCTTATAGGAACCACAGGACATAATTACATCAAAACATAGACCGATATTCTCCATCTTCTATAGGGATCGTCCCTAGTCTAAGAAAGTCTCTGTACCGATTTTCGTAGGTTAGGTTAGGTTGAATAGAGGAGACGTCCATGGACATACACTTAAGCCAGTGGTTCGGCCTGTTGTGCGCTCCTTATGTATGATTTGCATACCCCACGGATTACAGAAAATCGGTACTAGACACGTATTTTCTCAGTATCTTCCAGTCATATCCTCTGAGATGAGTCAAGTCTGGCAATATGTCGGAACCGAAATATCGGGATCTTGCATGTGTGAAAGCTGGGCAGTGACACAGAAAATGTCCCATCGTTTCGATGTTTTAATGCATGCCCTGCACTCGTCTTTTTCTGCTAGTCCTTTGCGATGAAGATGTGCCTGTAAGCTTGAGTGTCCCGTTAGAACACTTATCATCTTACTAATCTCGATCTTGTTTAGTTTCAGAAAACTACTGGTTTTCCTCTCATTTGGGTCACCCCACAGTATCTTTGCAGTTGTTCTATTCCACACAGTTTTGTGAGCCATCACTGCCCAGTGCTTCAACACATCCTTCGTGGCTTCGAAAGGTTTCCAATTTTCCAAGTTTATTACTCGAATTTCTCTGCCCTTTGAAGCCAAGCTGTTTGCTCGTCCATTTCCAATCACTCCGTTGTGTCCCGGTACCCAGCAAATATGCAGTTGACCATGGACTGAATAATTATTTATCGTTATTTTACAGTCTAACACTGTTCTGGATTTGACATTTTCCGATGTTATTGTTTTGATCGCCATTTGGCTATCTGCGAATATGTTGGCATATTTAGGCTTTGTGGTATTACTACTAAGCCAGTTATCACACTCCGTTATTGTTCGAACTTCTGCTTGAAATACTGTGTTATGGTCTGGTAGGCGTAAGTAAAGTTCGACTTCTGGTTCATCAATGAAAAGTCCCAGACCCGTCCTTCCTCCTTGCCTGGACCCATCAGTGTAGCAGCTGGTTCCCACTGGCGCATGAGCTAGTGTTCCGTTTTCCCAGGAGCGTCTGTCTGGCACGAACGAATCACAGGTAGCTGTAAGCCGCACTTCAGGAATGCGGTCGGAGATTTCCGTTGTTTGAATATGACCGACCAGTGATCGTAATATCTTCTGATGGTACGACTTGTGGTCTCGATTTATCCATTCACCCATCACTTGTGGACGTCTTGCTGTGAGGGCTGCCTCATACTTTATACGGATATTTATTTGTTGGATGTGCAGTATAGTCTCCAGTTGGTGCGTTTCTAATTACTCTGCTTATGCCTAGACAGCACATACGTTGCACTTTTTGCAATGGTATTACGTTGTACTTTTTGTCCATTGATGTCCACCACGCTACAGAGGCGTAGGTTATTATTGGTCTAATCACGCTCATGTAAAGCCAGTGTGTCATATTTGGACGTAGTCCCCATTTTGAACCTATACCTCTTCTGCACAACGACCAACATCTGTGGGCCTTTGTAACCCTTTCTTCAATATGATCTTTCCAGTACAGTTTCTGATCCAAGATTACTCCCAAGTATTTTATCTTTTTAGATATGGCAACATTCTTATTCAGGAAACGAAGCACGGTAAAAGGATGAATCTTCCTTTTCCTTGTAAATATACATATTTCTGTTTTGTCTGGGTTGACATTTAGTCCCCTTGGTTGTGCCCAGTTATAAGCTATGTTAAGTGCCTCCTCAGCTCTTCTGCATAGTTGGTTTGGATGTGTGCCCCATAGAAGTATTATAACGTCGTCTGCATAACAGACTGGTTTAAGTCCTTCATTGGTGAGGGCTTTAAGGAGACTGTGTATCGTCGTAACCCATAGCAGTTAGGCTAATAGATCGGTAAGACTTTGGGATCGCATAACTCGCCTTGCCAGGCTTAGGTATGAAGACCACCCTTAATTCCTGCCAATTATTTGGGGTATATGCATGAGTTAGGTATGCAGTGAAAACTCCAACCAGATGAGTTGATACCAGATCCACCTCATTCTGATGAAGCGCTGGAAATATTCCGTCCGGTCCCGCAGCCTTAAAAGGAGAGAAGCTTTTTATTGCTTCTTTAACCATAGCATCCGTAATAGGTACTTGGTGCATTACATTTTCGGTCTGTAACTGTTCCTCTGTTGGCCCAGCATTTCCACTTGGAAAATGAGTTTTCATCAAAAGCCTTACGGTATCATCTATAGTTTCCATCCTTTGACCCGTTTCATCCACCAGTGTTTCGGCTTGGATATGAGTTTTTGAGAGAAACTTTTTTATTTTAGACAAGCTGTTAACGCTGTCTACCTGTTCACAGAAAGCCTCCAGAAGTTACGTTTCGCCGATCTTATGATTTTATTGTATTCTTTGAGTCTTCTGTGGTAGTCGTCCCAATATACTGATTGTTTTTTACGTCGAGCTGTTGTAAAGTCTGCGGACATCCTTGCCAATCGAGCGAATTTGCCCTGTCATCCAGGGTTTCTCATAGGCAGATTTCCTTTCTCGAAGCGGGCAACTATCTTCGAATGATTTTACAAGAGCCTCCGTAATCCTCCTCACATTGATATCAATGTCATCTGTACTTGGATAATCGTGTTTAGGCTGACCCAATCGATTTCTAAGTAGATTGCCGAATTTGGTCCAGTCGGTTTTAGCCTTATTACGGAAACTTATTCGGTCAGGCGATGGTCGTGCAATTATAAACCTTATATAACGGTCATGGATCTCATCAATGAGGTTTTCTGATCATATCGTTATATCTAATACTTCTTCCCTAATTGTGTTAACAAAGGTCGCCGTGTTCCCTATGTTGAGAGTTAGGAGATCGTTAGTATTCAAAAATTCTATAAGGGCTTGTCCCCTTTTTTTGGTGTCAGTACTACCCCAATCAATATGGTGTGAGTTGGCATCACAACCAGCTAGTAACACATTACATGTATTTTTTGATTCCCTTACCAGACGTTGTATTTCCGAGGTGGCAATGTCGGCGTATCGAATGGCAGGTATACTGACGCCAGGTACATCCTTCCGTTACCTTGCATCAGCACAGTTGCGTCCGATGTTGACAACTCTGGAGAGAAAAGATAGCATACGTTTTTATGGCTCAGAATACAAGTCCTTGGACGAGTACCTGTGTTAGCGTAGAAAAGATTGTAGTTCATATGGTTTAATCCATTAACATTGTTACTAGTAGTCCACGGTTCCTGGACCAAAGCAACATGAACCCTGCCTTTATTTATTATGTCCATCAGAGCAATGGATGCCGTTTCGCTCCGGTGGAGGTTTATCTGGATGACCTCAATCATTGTCTTTCCAGTAAAAGTTTCCTTTCGGAGTCGTCTATCCTATCCTTTTGCACTCCCTCCTTATTTGGTAGTGTCTTTCTCCTCCTTTCGTTTACTACCTATTACACACTCTTCAAGTAGATCTCTTTGGGAGGCGGTGTTACTTTTTGTCGTTCCCTCTTTCTTTATGTACCTATTCCTATCACCACTATTGCTGGGAACATTCTGCAAAATTGGTGATATTATCGGTAATTATGAATGTTATCGACCACTTTGTGGAAGGTGGTGTTGTTTTTTGCCGCTCCCTCTTTGTTTTAAGTTTTTCTGCCGCTCTTCATATCCTTATCACCACCTTTGCTGGGAATTTTCTGCAAAATTGATGATGTTATCGGCAATTTGGCGATGTTATCGACCACTTCCACCTCACTTTTTGGAATAGTCTCACTCGCTTCTTTCTGTTCACTGTTTTCGTTTGCCACTGCAGGCGGTACGTTCGTGTTTTTGGGCTCGATTTAACTGTCCTGCCAATGAGATTTTTCCAATCTTAAAGAAGATTTTCCAAATCGCGAAAAATGCCATGCCTTTTGTCTTGACAAGGCTATCCCTGGAATACGGGTCTATGCCTACCACCAGGAGAGAACCATCGGGATCATTTTTCCTGTGGAAGACTTCCCCACTTTAAGGTTCGAATGTTGTTTGCCAATGACGCTGAGTATGCGCTCTGACGGTACCTTACTTGCCCATCCTCTGACATAGAAAGATGTTTTTATGAGTACAGGGATGTCGCTTTTCCTTACCAGTTTCAGCTTTTCGCCGTCCCAAGGTGAGGGGATGCTCTCCACTAGTTTTCCGAGGACATCGACACAGCATTGTGATGCCAGTTTCAGCATCAAAACGTCCCTCTCAAACGTGCAACTCATTACTTGGATTGTTGGTCCATCATTAGATTCGAGAATGTGGTCCAATACCTTTGTGTAGAACAAATCTTCGAAGATGCTCTTTTGCTCGTCGGGAATTCTGCCATACGCACTACTGCTATCAATTATGGCATAGAGTAGTTCGTCCTGAATATGTTTTTTTTTGGCTATTTGGGAATAAGATGGTGCTTCCTTACCCTTTCTTATAGCCACCTTGCTTTTTCCTTTAGAATGGGTCTTTTTGTTTGAGGCCCCCTCTTTTATGGATGGTTTGGTGGACTTACTCACCTTCTCAACAACAGGATCAACTTTACCTCCCACCATTAACGGATTCTGACTAGAAACTCCTTTTTTGGTAGATTGAATAGGTTTCTCCGAAGTGCTGGGTGTCGGTGAGCTTTTTTTCTTAATTGATTTCGCATCGCTATGCTCTTCGGGAGATCGCACTCTTTTAGTAGATGTAGAAGAGTCAGATTCATCCTGTAATATCTTTTCATCTTATTAAGTTTCCTTCTCTGTGCCCCTGACAGTCTTTCCCGATTTTCAACAATAGTAATATTGTTATCACTTGATGACTCAGAGTCCGAGTTCCCACTAACTTTTAAAAGCTGAGGTTGCTTAGAGACCCCCCCCCTTGGGTTTTCTTTATCTTCCTCATCGTTTATTTTGCCAAAGGCTAGATGTGCTCTTGTATCTGTTTCGACTGCGGAATCCGAGGCACCCAACCCCGTAGAAGTTACTTGCTCACGATTGTTTGATAACGACGACACGTGACTCGCGAGTAAATCAACGCTTTCCGCCGGTACTGGGTTTATTTATCCCTGCACCGTAATATCATTTACTTCATCAGGGTTAATCATAAATTTTTGGGAGAGACCCCCATAGCCAGTATTTGCCGGTAATAGGTACGTCGATGTTGGCCTTCCAGACTACTTCCAAAATGTCTGTCCTGAGATTGATGCAACAAATTCAACCCCCACTTTAAGAACAACACCTTGTGGTTGCGTAGTAGGTAGGTGAATAAGTATTGCGTAATAGGTTGAAAAAAATTCCGCTCTGCAATAACACCTCCGTTCGCTACCACTGGCGGCGACTGAATCTTATGGCGAATTCTTTTCTGCAAAAAGTGCAACATTTTCATTGCCCTTTTTCCGAAAACGGCACTTTTGTGATACTTTTTTGAAATTTGGTAATTAAGTTACTCGAATTTAGCACAACTAAAATTTCAAAAAAGCAATATAATAGTGCAGTTTTCGGAAAAAGGGCAATGCAAGTGTTGCACTTTTTTGCAGAAAAGAATTCGCCATTATAGTCAGCTTATCATTAGATGGTCAGTTAAAAGCTAACTCGTAGTGCCTTCTTATATTATGCGCCAAAACCTAACTCATAGTGAGCTAACTTGTGGTTAACTGAAACTTATGCAGAGTGAGTGAGTACTGACTCACTCTGATGACAACACGTGTAAAAACTGAATAGGATTTTACATGGAAAATGAGTTAGCTTTTGAGTCACCTAACTCAACGAACCATTTGTTAGCTTAAAGATAACTCAATTTCCGACAGGCAAGCAGAAGGCAGACGGACGTGGCTAAATCTACTCAAAAAGTAATTCTGTACCCATCGGTATAATAAACTATTAATTAAAATTAATGCAACAATTTTTGAAATATGTATGTACATATGTATTTTTTTTTAAACCGATGTTATGTTGTCGTTACAATTATTTTGATCGCATTCACACATTAGGATCTAAATTCATTGTGCCCCATTAAGAATCTATCAAATGCATTGTAATAAAATTAGAACAATTTAATTTCTCTGCTTTATTTCTTAATTTTACATCGGTTTATTTTATAAGCATTATAAAGCTTCATTATTTCTTTAAATGTGCATTAGTTACACAAAGTATGGTTTTCAATTTATATCGTTTATTTAAATTACAATTGTATGCTCTGTTGTTTTAATTTGATATTGCGCCATAGACATAAATCTGATACAGCAGATTGACGTCCCACATTCAAACGTAAATCATAAAGTCTGAAAAATTAAAATAAAATTTCATGAATTGAAAACAATCAATATGCATCGACATCTTTATTCGCGACACTTACCTGCTAATTAAACCCACATTAATGTCTTCGGTTAACATCACTTTCAATAAATTATGTATAAGATTGGGAGGTAATAGCTTCAGAACTGGCCTTATACGATCTTTACCACACTCGACCAACAGTGTTATGAACTGATAGATAAAGTATATTTTCGGTGAAAGCTCATCGGTGGTGACAAACTGTTGAAAAACTCTAAAGATATACTGAATTGATGACTGCAAAGGCTCTCTCAGTTGTGTGGGAGTCTCACGCATATTACTCGAGTGCAATGATGATATGGAAGAACTTAAAAGCAAACTATTTTCGGAGAGAAAATCATTCGAACACGAATTGTCCGAGCCATCGGCGGTGATTTTACGCATTTTTGCCGCATTATTTAAGTCGTGTTCGTCGCCATCATGGGAACGTGAACGTTTCTTTGGGCCAAAACTACCTTGGGTTCTAGTCTCTAAGGCGGATATAATGCAATAGACACATAAACGAGCCAAGACATATGATTGCGGTTCGTTAATATCGTCACTTTGCAAAAGAAAAAAAAAAGAAAAAATACCTTTATAAAAATTGCCTTGCTTGTATAATTATATAATTCGTTACCCTTGGCGATTGTTTATTAATACGGGAACAACATGCACCAATAAGGCCTCTGTAGTGCGTTCAATATCCAAATGTGAAATTGCAAATATAATATCCATTGTTTTCATCATATCCTATAAAGATTGTAATAAGTTTAATAATTAGAATTTTTTTACAAATTATCGTATATGTTAACAACCAAGCTTTTATAAATTAATTGACGATATGCAACACACATTTTGAATTAAAAAACATTGTATTTCCCTGATGCGTTACTACAAAAATGGTCTATATTTTCATTTCAATTAGTAACGATCTGTGGATCAACATTTGCCAAAATGCTAAAACTATATATGAATGTTTTAAAATTGATTTTTTTTCGAATTTCAATTTATGTTTTTCAAATTTCAATTGACCTTTTTCGAATTTCAAATTGAATCTTGTAATTTCAATTGATCTTATTCGAAATTGAACTGATTTTTTTTAATTACAGTTGAAAATGGTGTAGTGTAGCTAATGGGATAGTGTTAAGTTAACCTTTTCCTTACCTTTTTATATTTACACTTGAGCATTTCTTCAACCATCTGCGAGGCCAGCCAAGCCGGTCCTCCGGCATGTAATAGCGACTCAATAACTTGAGCCGCTCTGGGCGGCACCCAACCATGATCAGCTACCGTACTCCAGACGTCTTTGAATTGTTCTATCAATGGATTGCGTGAAACTAAATTTTGTGTCAGTGTTAAACTGCGCGACTTCAGACTGCCCGTTGGATGGGCATCATATTGCATTTTGCGTATAATTTGAAACGACAATCCCAGACGTTCTTTGACATTTTCTTGAGAGGACATTTCATCATTGCCAGCTGGTGTGAGAAATTGTTGAATCATGTTTAAGGGTTTCAGCAGTTCTTTCTGAAGAAAAATAAAACAAAATTGTAATTATTTCAATATTATGTTAATTTAATCCTGCTTAATTGTAAGACAAAAAATCATTGGCATATGAAAATGTGTTGTTACTGTTCTACAAAAGTTAAATTTCGTTTACTTACATCTTTCACAGAATGCATGTAGGCACTCAAAAATGACGTTGCACACACTGAAAAGGAAAACATTCGCCTCTTAATGTTATCCAATATGTTTTTAACATCGGCCGCTGATAGCGTTTCTTTTTCCCAAGAAATTAGAACGTGATTCAAAACACCGGGCAAGTTAATGCAAATATCTTGCCATGTTATGTTTCTGAAATAAATAAGTTAACAAGAAAAAAAGAACGAGAAATTTTTGAATGAATGTGGATTTATTGGATGATGAATCTCATCGAATTATAAATAGTATTTTTAAGCTTCATTTAAAAGATTAGTGGATTATAATCCTTTAAAGCCCTATATATTTCCCAAACCTGCTCGCTTTCATGGAAAATATTTCCTTTTTTGGGGATGATATTTCCTTTCCAATTCAACTACATATTACATATTGCAAATATCTGAATTTGTGTTGTTTAACAAAATAAAGTAAACATTTTAAGTTTCTGTATTCGACTATTTTTATGTAAATTCTTTTCCTCGTAGTTTAGTTGAAGGTCTGCTCATTATTTTGTTAACCTACACCACGGTGCATTTGTTAGTTATACCCTAAAAGGGATTACACCCATAGCTTTAAAACACATCGAAATAGGTCAAAATGAAAAAATCTGCCAAAAAACCGTACAATCGTACCCAAAGACAATATAATGACATTCCTTCCTGTAGCGAGTAATTGTCGAATAGGAATTTGATTCCAACGAGTGAGGTTTTTCGCGGATTTTCAGACCGCTTTTCCCGAATTTTTTGTAATTGTCACAATTAAAAAATTAATTTTAATCGATAAGTGCCAAAAAATTTCGATCAATGTTCGCGGAATACTGTTTTTTCGCGTGTTACAATTCATTCCTATTCGTTCGTAACTGATAGATTTTGACGTTTCGGCTGAAGAAATGTCTTCTTATATTCTATTTGTCTTTGATCGTACCATTTGTTTCTTTAATTTTTGTGTGAATATTCATCAAATATAAAAATCGCCTAAAAATTAGAAATCTATTTTTTAAAGTTTAAAACAACCTGAAATCGATAAGTAAACTCGTCGGTTGTCCGGGTGAACTTTCTCTAAGTAACTAATTAAAGGTATGTCATTTGCATAACTCGTACAGGCGTGTAATTTACTTACGAATTTTTCATTTGCGCATCAGGTTTGCTGAATGTCAACAACAATTCATCCACAATATTTTCATCACACATAAGTATCATACTGCGGGGATTTTTCGGCTTATTACGCTCGACCATACATTCGCGTACCCATTTCTCAAAGAAACTATCACCGTTTTCGGTTAAGACCACCTAGAAGAAGACAGGGTGTCATTGAACAAAGCAACAGTAATATTGCAATATAAACTTACACTTGAACCGTAAGTTTGTACAATGGATGTCAGCATAAGGAAAGAAACATCAAATAAAGTTGAACGTATAATGGAGGGTTTACCCACTTCACCTGGTATTTGTTTGGAATTTTCATTACACTGTATAAGACGGGAGACGAAAGTCTTTAGACGTCCCTCTACGGTGGCCACAGACAGTATTAAATCAAAGCTATTGCCTATATCAATTACTCATATTTTTAATACTGTTTTGTTTTTCAGAGAATAGATAGACTGAACTTTATTTTTTGTTAAATGTACTTACCCACTAATACTTGACACAGTACTCCCAATAGGGCTTCTTGCACTTTATTGTAGTCGGCACAGAGAGTTTTTAGAATGCCTGACAGCGGCACTTCGGCACGAATAATGAAATTAATTATGGATTGAGTTTGAATGCCCCATTCACGTTTTTGTAAGAGCAGCGAAGCTTCTTGATCTCTTTGAGCGGCAAAATGTTTCACATGAACATCATTGACTAAATGTTGTTTGGCCCAATCGTTGAGTAAATAATCAATTATGTTGCAGGAACATTTTGAATCCATTAAATCTAAAAGAAGATTATCTTCTAGTAGCATTTCAAAGGCTTCAACCACTTCGGGAATGAAATCAGTTTGGGCTGGTTCTGTGGGAGCTGAAATATACGAGATTTTTATATATGTTGGTAAGGCAAAAACTATGCGACCAAAGAAATTAGAGAAAGAAAATCTTAATCGAGTAAACCGAATGAATAATGTATTATTTGCGCCTTCATTGAAATACACTTTTGTTGGTAAATATCGGAAAAAAGTATCAATTCGGTATTAATGTTATGATCTTTATATGACAGAGACATTAAACCTATTATGATGAGAAACTGCTGTATATTAAGAATTTCATGAAACAGATTTCCTACAAACCCATTTGGGTCTTATGCCCTTATTTCAAGAGTCACTTTTGGTCAGTAGTAAGAGAAAATTTCGGATTCAAACCGTTCTCGGAAACGGCTTTTCAAAGGCTTCAACCACTTCGGGATTGAATTTTGTTTGAGCTGGTACTATTGGAGCTGCAGTATACAATATTATATAGTTGGTAAGGAAAAAACTATGTAACAAAATAAATAAGAGGAAGAAATCTCAGCCGAGGTAATCAAATAGAATATGTATTCTCTGCGCCCTGAGGAATACATTAAGGAATTTGATACTTTGAATGGCAAATGTCGAAAACAGTATCAATTCGTTTTCACTGGTATTTAAGATATGATCTATATGATCTACAGATACGATAAACCTATTGTGATGAGCGTACAGTTAAGTATTATATAAGCTATTGAAAATGTAGAATTTCCTGAAAAAGATTTCCACAAGCATATTTGGGGTCTTAGGTCCTTCTTTCATGTGTTACTATTTTGGATTCAAACCATTCTCGGAATAGAGAACAGAGCGCACTTAACTTACCTCGATTCAAAGCATGCAGCTGTTTTATAATTTGTGGCACTTTAAAGAACGTAAATGCACCCCACATGGTGTCATGTATTGTATCTACAACATTGCTAAGCGACACAAAACCAGCACGTATAATTTCATAGAAAAGACGAGTATTGGAGAATTTTTTCAACCTTTGCAACATTTGCATTTCGGCCACATAATATGAGGTATCATTGCAGGGATTCAGCAAAACTTCTACCGCCAATAAAGGTTGCACACAATACGAGATGGGTTCAGGTAATGGATGGACATCTAAGGTCTTCATATCCAAATGATGAACGTCTATATAGGCCAATTGCTGCAGATATTTTTCAACCGCCGGATGAGATGGAGTGAAATTGGAATTGGTCAAGGACGTCTTAATGGTAGCATAGTTCTCACGTATTTTACTATAATTATCGGGATCTTCTTGACGGCCCACATATAGAATTGCCAAAATAAACTGATTCTTAACCAATTTTTCGATGACCGTGCAACATTGATCATGAAGATAGGACTGTTCGGCACTAAGTTCACGATTCATTTCATAGCAGGTGGTAACAGTGGCAAATATTTGCATTAACCAATCGACCAAAGAAACAATTGCACCAGGCAACATTGACTCTTCAGCTTTGGTACTGAAAGTATGAAGAAATGATAACAATTTGTAGAGGACAACGAAAAAAGTATGCACCACAACATACCGGCAAGTTACACCGTCCAGAATGGAATCCACAAAGTCCAACAAAGATGTTAGACAATAAATGCGCTCAAAATGATCATATTTTGAAATACGCCTCAAGACAGCAGCATATGAAACCAAATGGGCACATAATGAATGTTTTAAATAATTCAAAACCATCTGTAATTAAAGGGAGCTCTTCGAAAAAATTCCATTGCTGCAAATTAAAATAATTACTTACCGGATTCGCTGTGGATCCAATCAAAGCTTGTTGTAAAATACAATCTGACAGATTATAAACATCTCCACTTACCCCTCTGGGTATAACCTGAAAAGAAACAAAAAAGAAGACATTTTTTAAGTATGGCTTGAAAATATTGTCAGTTTCTTTCAAATAGTTTGTCTATATTTTTTTTATTAAAGTTTCCCCTATTTCTTCAGCACATACAAAAATCCATTTTTCTTTCCCAAAATGAAATGCTTAACAACTTTTTTACAATGTGCTGGACGTTTATTACAAAATTTCGACAATTGCCAAAAATTGCAATATGCCACATCTGCTGCTTATCAATTTAAGATGAACAAACCCGTTTACTATCCCGATCGTCGTCTAGAAATGCAACGCATAAATGATCAAGAAAAATCAGAACTGGTTGCCGAAGCAAATGAAAAGAAGAAACCTCTACCCAAAGATTATTATTATAGAGTTTTGGGACTGCACAGGCAAGCCACAACACAGGATATAAAGGCGGCCTATTACGCTTTGGCAAAACGTTTCCATCCTGATTTGACAAATGCCAGCAGTGACCAACAGCAACAAGTATCGAAACGTTTTCAAGAGATTTCAAATGCCTATCACATTTTAACGGATGAATCGAAACGATTGGAATATGATCAACTAGGTGAGGTACGAGATGAGAAAATATTTTTGGAGAAAATAAATACAAAAGCAACTGGCAAGGAATACAAAGTAAAATCTTCAAGTGTTTCGAAAGGATTTGAAGGTATAGCTAGACCGACAGCAGCTTCAAATCCGATGCTACTTTTAAATAGTGATGGTAAGGATATATGAAATTTTTAATTATATCGATTCCGAAGTATTTTTTTAAATTTGTATTTGTCTCCACTTTTTTGTACAAACCACCAATTTTGACAAAATATAATTTGAAAAATTCAGAATTTTAAAATACAAAACATGCGAATTTGATTTGCATACTTTGGAGTTGAGATATCTATAGGTTGTGGTGATATATATAAGCATCTCGCATGATAATGTTGCCTATTTTTCTTAAAATTTACCGTGTTTTAAAAAATCTATACACTCTAATTGAAAATATCTGAAACGTATGACTTTCTAAATCGCTATATACTTCCTCTTAAAGATATCCGGCAAATGACGAATGTCGAACAAAAACTTGAAATTACCTTCCTTGAATCTGTACATGGCGTAAAGAGAAACATTGATTTGAATTATCTGAAAAAGTGTCCCCAGTGTAATGGCAATTCGCAGCGCATGGTTGGTCGAATAAATCCTGAACCCTGTCGCAGATGTAATGGTAGTGGCCAATTGAAAAAGAAAACGGCCACATATACTACACTAAGTGTTTGTGACCAATGTCATGGCAAGCGATATATTAATCGTAATCAATGTGACTTGTGTGAATGTCGTGGATTTGTGCAAGAATCAAACAAAATAACCATTCATATACCGGCCGGAGTGAAGGCAGGCGATGTTATTTCCGTGGAAAATCCTAAAACGGGTCAGAGGCTGAACTATCGTCTTAATGTCCAAGAATCAGATTACTATCAGCGAGTAGGTAATAATGTTATCACCGAAAAGTATATCAATCTTTCGGAAGCGGTGTTAGGTGCAGTGGTTAAGGTGCGTGGCATCTACGAGAGTCTAGATTTGAAAATCGAACCCGGCACTGAATCTCACACAAAAATCACCCTGAAAGCCAAAGGAATTAAGACACGCGGCGATGGTGTTGGTGATCACATTGTCCTTGTAAAGATAAATATTCCCCGCCAACTGAGCATGAAGCAGAGACAATTGATACTGGCTTTGGCGAAAACAGAGAAACCAACATTTGACGGCGCTTTTTAGAAGCTCATTTCCATCCTTGCCTGCTTGATCGGTAGGTTCCAGAAGAATTTACTCACACCAGTAATATATATTTAAAATTTATACAAATATATGTGTGTTATGATTAAGTTTAATAAATTAGAAAAATAAACATCCTTTGGAACTTTATATACATTTTTTATGTTTATGCCCCACTGCGAATCCGACCAACGTTCACGCCAGGCTACGTGAATCAATTTTATGATTTTATTTTCCTTCATATTTACTGACAATGCTCGCTATTATCCCTTCACTACTTAAATAATATTTGTGTTAAATTTTGCAAACTCTAAACAAAATGTTTTCTATTTCGCTTTTTGGTCTTCTTCTTCTCTGCTGCGTCGCTTACCGCGACGCCGACGTTTTCTATGACATACGGTAGCGATTTGTGGTAAACGTCAATACAAAATTGCGCTCTACTTTCCACGTAACGCAAGTAAGATCCTCAACACACGAGGCAATTTTCCTAAGCAATTCGAGGTTTGTAGGAAATCAATGCTGTCGGTGTCAAAAATTATAAATTATGAAGATAAGTCATCCCGAGAACTGTCAAAATCTATCAGTTACGAACGAATAGGAATGAAATGTCACACGCGAAAAAACAGGTTTCCGCGAACATAGTTTGAACTTTTTTTGCACTAATCGATTGATATTAATTTTTTAATTGTGACAATTACAAAAAATTCGGGAAAATCGGTCCGAAATCCGCGGAAAACTCACTCTTTGAACACCTACTCGTTGAAATTTCTATTCGTTCGTAACTGACAACCTACTTGCTCCGGGATGACATATCTTATTATTCATTATTTTTGGTCGGTGTAGTCAAAAATAATGAATAATAAGATATGTCATCCCGGAGCGAGTAAGTTGTCAGTTACGAACGAATAGAAATTTCAACGAGTAGGTGTTCAAAGAGTGAGTTTTTCCGCGGATTTCGGACCGATTTTCCCTAATTTATTGTAATTGTCACAATTAAAAAATTAATATCAATCGATTGGTGCAAAAAAAAGTTCAAACTATGTTAGCGGAAACCTGTTTTTTCGCGTGTGACATTTCATTCCTATTCGTCCGTAAATGATAGATTTTGACATTTCTGGCTGACGGCACATCTGTATAATTTAAGGTCTGTGGGTGTAGTGTCGATGGGCGGGGGGTATGTGTTGTGGTGAAAGTCTCTTGTACTGTACCGTTCAGTGTTTTTCATTCGCACTTTGCTACCTCTCTACTACAAGCACCGAATTGCATCATGTAAGTCTGCATTTACATGATACTTTTTTTTAAGTTTAAAGTGTACTTATCGGCGTTTTGTGGGCGAGAGAGGCAGTCGGAAACGTTGGAAAAAAGTATGCCGTACTCGTACTTGTCGTACTCATCGTTTTGTGTTTTTCGTTCGCACTTGGAAACAACAACAATTCACACGGGAAAAGCCGAAACAAACCCCAAATGAAAATAAGTATAAGTATTGAAAAAAAGTACGTGTGTGAACGTAAATACCTTTTCAAAAGAGAATAAGTCGATAAGTTACTTAAAAAAAATGTATCATGTAAATGGGGACTTAAACGGAACTAAGCATGATCTACATTAGTCCCGATTTACACTGGCTGAATATTCAGCAGATTATCGGCGTTTTGTAGTAGAAAGAGGCAGTCACCAAGAAGGAGGAAAAAACCCTCCCTGAGCGTTTTGAGTTCAAAAGAGAATTTGATGATAAGCTGCTGAAAACACTTGCCTGGGGTAAATCTGGACCTAGGCTTGTTTTCGTTACACCACAGCTGCTTAATTTGTATAAGGAGCTAAGTCCCGATTTACACTGGCTGAATTTTCAGCAGATTATCGGCGAATGTTCAGCAGATTATCGGCGTGCTGAAATTTTCTTTGTATGCATTTGGTGGGAGATAATGTGATTGGTCCAAAAATGGGCGGCATCGAGCCAATGCCACATAAAATATGAATGTTTACATTAGGCGTGTTTTCGTTACACCATAAGTGCTTAATTTGTATGGGGAGCTAAGCACTTTTAAGCACTATTAGTTCCCGATGAAGTTGGGTGCTTGTGTTCCTGTCTTAATCGAGTATGATGTCACCAGATTGGGCACCCTATATTTAGCAATATGGCATCCCATTTTTGGAGAGATTGTTATCAATTATTGTGAATTAACGGGAAGAAGAACAACAAAAATCCCACTGCAGCCGGTTCTTTGTACCGGATTGACCCGAAGCAGCAATTCTTCGGCCAGGGGCTGCCACCTCAGTACTATGTGTTTTATGTTCGTCCATTTTTTCGCCTTGGGAGAGGCACATCCCGGAGTGTCTGCTCCGAATTCTTCTGGTCCGTGCCGGGACCGAACAAAATCCCGGACCACAACAATATTTCTGCTCCGTCTGCGGGAACCTTATACGTGGCAACTCAACATCAGTAAGGTGTACCCGATGTATGGAGTGGTTGCATCTCAGGGGTTGCTCTGGCCTTAGGAACGCCGGGGAGTATCGCCGCATAGGGAGCTATGTCGGAGCCTGCTGTGCATCCATACCTCTCAGTGTGCCTCAAGAATCGCAGTCGTCAGTGTCGTCGGCTTCGTCGTCCCCGTCGTCTACGTCATCGACACCTTCGGTTTATGGGACACCGCCGCAATCTCCCCTACAGCAACATGCACAGCAATCAACACCACAACTAACACCACACATTGCTGTACCAACCCCCGAACATGCATCCTTCTTGCAATTTAATTGCAATGGTCTCCGCGGCAAAATCAACGAGATTGTAGATTTTATGAATCGGAATAACATCAAGGTCGCTGCGATCCAGGAAACAAAGCTGAGCGACACATGCAGCTTGCACAGTTGTCAGGGTTACAATGTGCTACGTAAGGATCGCACTAGAAGTGGAGGTGGGGGACTGGCTTTCCTATTACACCATTCTGTGCAATACAGACCTATCTCGCCTGAGCTTGACTCTAGAGACCCATACATTGAATGTATGGGGGTAGCAGTTAAGTCCGGGACTGCCGAGATAGAGCTGTACAACGTATATATACCGCCGATTGGTAGCTGTTCTCCGCGTTATTTGCCGGACATCAGTCCGTTACTGCAAGGCAATAATCGCGTGGTCCTAGGAGACTTTAATGCCCATCATGAGCTTTGGCATTCTCTCCTAGCTAATGACCATAGAGGCATAGCTTTGGCTGAGCAGATAGATGGCTCTACGTTCTGCACAGTGAATGAGGACGCCCCCACACGGATTATGGGTGATTGCAGCAGCTCGCCAGATATCACCATCGTGTCGCCTGGTCTGATAAATGACGTCACCTGGCAGCCCGTCATTTCATTGGGATCAGACCACCTCCCCATAATCCTCTCCATAGACAGACCAGCCGATTTTATTATCTCTGAACGCCGTACTTTCCTGAATCAAAGGAAAGCGGACTGGAACGGGTTCAGAGAATTCACCAACCGCAGCTTCAGTGAACTACCCATCCCCTCAGATGTTCGGGTAGCTGAGAAGAAATTCCGAGGCATCATCAACGCAGCAGCCGCTCGCTTTATCCCTGCTGGTCGAATACCCGAGATACGACCTAATTTCCCAGCAGATGCAGCGGGACTAGCAGACGTGCGTGATGAAATTCGTCGTTCTAATCCTGCTGATCCTAGAATCAGGGAACTGAATCTAGAAATCAGTAGGAAAGTCGACGAATATAAGCGGAATAAATGGCTAGATCAACTGAAGCAATGCAACTTAAGTTCCGGTATTAGTAAATTGTGGGCAACGGTTAAGTCACTCTCGAATCCAGGCAGGAAAGACGACCGGACGGCAGTCACATTTGGTGCCACCACTGTGACTGACCCGAAGAGGTGCGCGCGTTATTTTAACCGACAATTTATAGAGCACCCCGTGAGTGACAGAGCGAAAAGGAGAGTAATGCGTCGTATCCATGCTCTCCGAGCTGAAGAAGTACCACCACAGTTTACAGTTGGAGAAGTTGCAGATGTCATCCGTAGCGCTAGGTCATCCAAAGCGCTCGGCCCCGACGGAATTTCGATGCTGATGTTGAAGCAATTGGACATACCGGGAGTTGAGTACCTGACTAGGGCCCTCAATCTGTCGTTGGCCACTCTGATAATACCCGAAGCCTGGAAAATGGGTAGAGTGGTCCCGCTACTGAAACCGGGCAAAGATGCGAGCAAGGGAGAATCGTACAGGCCTATCTCCCTTCTCTCGCCAGTAGCAAAGACGCTTGAGGCGTTAATCCTCCCGAGCCTTATTGGACATTTTCCAATTGCTAATCATCAACACGGATTCCGAAAGCAGCATAGTACGACTACTGCTTTACACGCCATATCCACGCATGTGAGCCGCGGTCTTAACCAGAACAAGCCCGGTGACAGGACCGTCCTCGTGGCGCTAGACCTATCGAAGGCCTTCGATACTGTCAGCCACGCCACGCTTTTTGAGGACATAGCCAACACGTCCCTCCCGAATAGTTTGAAACGTTGGACCGTCAATTACATGTGTGGACGCCAGTCGTATGTGGAATTCAGAAACAAGAAGTCCAAACCCCGTAGAGTGAAACAGGGAGTTCCCCAAGGTGGGGTGATATCTCCGGCACTGTTTAACCTCTACCTTTCTGCAATTCCACCCCCACCTGACGGCGTTGAAATCGTATCATATGCTGATGACTGTACGATTCTGGCGTCGGGCCCTCTAATCGATGACATATGTGGAAGGCTGAACGTCTACCTCGCTGAGATTGCCAATTTCTTCGCTGCGAGGAACTTAAAAATATCCGCCACCAAATCATCGGCCACCCTTTTTACTGCATGGACAGCGCAAGTGAAGGAGCAACTCAATGTGATAGTCGATGGCACAAGAATTCCGACCACCAACTACCCTAAGGTTCTTGGTGTCACATTTGATAGCCTCTTCAGGTCTAACGCGCATGCCACAGCTATCTGCAATAAAATGAGAAGTAGGAACAAGGTCCTCAAGTCGCTAGCCGGCAGCACTTGGGGCACAGATAAAGAAACCTTGTTGACCTCTTACAAAGCGATAGGTCGGTCTGTGGTAAACTATGCAGCACCAGTGTGGTCACCGAATGTGAGCGAGACGCAGTGGAAGAATATACAGACCTGCCAAAATGCCGCCCTGAGAACTGCGACAGGGTGCCTCCTCATGTCTTCTGTGGACCACTTACATGAGGAGACGAAGATCATAACCGTGCGACGACACAATTTTTTGCTGTCGAAGCAGTATCTGCTTGGTTGCTACCGTCCCAGCCATCCCAATCACCATCTAGTGGATAGGCGCCCACCTCCCAGGCAGATCAGGAAAGACCTTCATGATCTAGAGCGCGAGGTCCAACGCTACAAGAGAGAACCTCTAGACCAAAGAGCTTTCAAGGCAGGTCTGGCTGACATACACTCTGACGCAGTCGCTGAAGCCGTGAATAACTACAGAGTCAATGTCGTACTAGGAGACCACCCTCCATCAGTGGCCTCAGAGGAAGAGGAATTACCACGACAGACAAGAGTACTTTTGGCCCAATTAAGATCTGGCTGGTGTAGCCGCCTCAATTCATACTGGGCAAGGATTGATGGCACCACGTCGAACATATGTCCCGCCTGTAACCAGGGACCACACGACACACTACACCTCTTTAACTGCCCTGCCAAACCTACTCAACTTGTTCCCAGGTCTCTTTGGACCCAACCAGTGGAAGCAGCCATCTTCCTCGGCCTGGAAACCAATACAGCAGAAACCACTATACAAGGCGAATGAAAAACAACTAATGGATAACAAACACATATACTGCTACAACAACAACAACAAAAAAGGGAAATTATTTTAATATATGCAAAAAGAGTGTAAACAATTGAACATAGAATAGTAAATATATGTTTTGTAAATACTTTTCACGAATTTTTTGTCTGTTTCGTACTGTGTTTTCTTCGCAACTCATGACATCATTGCTACCAGATAGTTAAAATCCGCCACTTGCTTATATGCCAGTTAGTGAAAGTCAGTTGTTTTCGTTGCAAAGTGCTAAACAAAATTGCTAGCTTGTAACGAAAACATGCCTATTATTCTGGTTAAAGTAGGAAATTAATCGGCGCGGTCGATAAAGCGGTGCGTAGCCGATGAGCCGCCGCCGTCAATTTTGTACAAGCCGCCGCTGCCAACAATTTGCCCACGGCTTGCTTCTCTGTGCCACAGGAGCTTCAAATTGGACGATAAATCGCTAAAGCCTTAGCAACCATTGCTGCGCCTACAACGAGTTCACATACCATCACCTATACGTTAGCAGGGGTAAATTTTTTATAAATATAGGGTGATCCAAGTAGAGATACTTTTTTCAATAGCCTTTTTTTTGACATATCACGTGTGAGTCGTGTCATGCCGTCATGTTGTTTTTGTTTTGTATTGTTTGGCATTTTATCATGGAAGACTTACGCCTGAACAATGTCTCAGATGGTCCATCCGTTGAGTCCAATTTTCGATGACTCGATTATGTTGACCATAAATTGATCAAAGTGCACGAAACACATTCCTCACAGAACGTGAATTTTCGTAATAAAGCTGAACGATTAGTAAACGTTGTTCAGGCGTAAGTCTTTCCATGATGAAATGCCAAACAATACTTAACAAAAATAACATGACAGCATGATATAACTCACACGTGATCGTAAGACCCGATTATGTTGACCATAAGTTGAGCGACGTGACTCTTTCCATGATTAAATGCCAAACAATACTTAACAAAAATAACATTACAGCATGAAACGAATCACACCTGATCTGTCGAAAAAAGGCTATTGAAAAAAGTATCTCTACTTGGATAACCCTATATAAGAATATGTAGGCAACTCTGTAATATGCCAGTCAAGCTGTTTTTGTTGTTGTTTAAGTACGGTACTATGTTCCGGTTTCACGCTGAAATCCCATACAAAAAACAAAGTTGTGAAAATATGAGTGAAATTTTTCATTTGTGGTACTATGTTTTTTCAACGTGAGAAATTGACATTTTGCGCCGATACAAATTAATTGAACGCCGCAACAAATTGAAGCCGCCAGCATTGTAGTCCTATTTATTTATATTCATATTTGTCCGCGAGAAATTCAACTGTTGTAAATATTAGCAATAAAATTTCCTAATAAAGAATACTAAATTAAATTATCTAAAGAAAACTAATGCAAAGGACGGAAAATAATAATGTACATGGAATAAACGAGAAGAGTGACATTCCGATTGGATAGCAAAGCAAAAAATGTGCAAAACACAGGAAGGACATGTAACTATTAATTACATATGTACATTTACGTTTGTATGTTTAGAACAATCGTGACGAAAAGCCTCGACAAACTTTGTGGACGGCTAACGCTACCGAAGCAGTAGGACAATGGAATTGGGCAGTGCCTAAGATCTCGATTTTAAAGGGTTATAAAGAAAATAGTAGGCATGTTTTCGTTACAAGCTAGCGATTTTAGTTTAGCACTTTGCAACGAAAACAACTGACTTCCACTAACTGGCGCATAAGCAGTAAGTGGCGTTTTCCATTATCTGGTAGCAATGGTGTCATGAGTTGCGAAGAAAGAACAGTGCGAAACAGACAAAAAATTCGTGAAAAGTATTTATAAAACATATATTTACTATTCTATGTTCAATTGTTTACACTCTTTTTGCAAATATTCAAATAATTTCCCATTTTTGTTCTTCTTCTTCCCGTTAATTCACAATAATTGATAAAATCTCTCCAAAAATGGGATGCCATATTGCTAAATATAGGGTGCCCAATCTGGCAACATCATACTCGATTAAGACATGAACACAAGCACCAAACTTAATCGGGAACTAATAGTGCTTAAAAGTGCTTAGCTCCCCATACAAATTAAGCACTTATGGTGTAACGAAAACACGCCTAGTGAGTTCTTGCCAGCCATACACTCAAAGAATTTTGTGAGTATCATTAGCAAAAATGTTTGTTGCTTCAACAGTCTGTGTCTGCTGAAAAAGGAAAAGCAGACTTCGTCTGTTATTTTGGCATCCCTATGGTTGTTATTCTAGCACACAAATTTGCCTGCTACTATAGCAAACTAAAGCAGTCGTTTTAACAAACAATTTTGCTATTATTTAACAGAAGAAAGCGGCTGGAAGAACAAACTATTTTTGTTATTCTAGCATACGTCTTTTTCTTTTTTATTTTAATAAAAGAAATACAAATTTTATATTTTCCTGATATTTGAGAAGAGTATGAATCAGCCGATGAATTGATACGCGTTTCGAAGTGTGAAATTTGTATGTACGCTTGATCTAAAAATATAAATAAAAAAGAAATCATATAGTAAAATTGAATAGCAATAGGAGTATCTACAAACAATACTTACCGGTCACTGGCATTAACAATTATCTTCTTTTTGTCCGAAGGATAAATATAAAGAACATAAATCGTACGACATCGACGCGAACCCTGTCAATGTTGGCCAATGTGTTGGGTTCAACCTATAGACACGGTAATTGTACATGTCCAGAGTCAAATCATTGGGCAAAATGATCTAATACATGGATTACATCCAAATTAGACTACATTATTCCGAGTTTTTTTAGAGCCAAAAGGTTGCTTCGTGATTCGGATATTATCGACCATCGTTGGAGCATATGGAGTAAAAAATCACTGTTGCCATTTCGTTAAACGAATCACAAAAAGGAAAAGAAAAATACTTACGAGTTGCAGGTATTTTCATTAGGGTCGCACTTCCAAGAGGTGTATGCGATTTGGAAAAGTGGACAAGGAAATAAATTGCTAGTCCATCGCTTTCACGTACTTTGTATGGACAGCATATATTTGCTATGAAATTTAAGTTCATCTTTTGTAGCCGTATTTAAGTAGAGAGTTTTTATAGGACACTGCTTGTTGAGAATCGTGAAAACAACCAGAAATAAGCCTTTCACAATCATAGATAATTTAATTTGCAATTTGTGTACGCTTACCTGTTGCGACTTGATAAATCGATAACTAGGTTCTTTACGTGCTGCATCCCTTATGATTTTCATTAAGAAATCGTAAACACCCATCCACCGTTCAATATTATCAGTCCTGTGCCTTCTATCCTCCAAGGCATAAACAATTTCGCTTTTTCGGGAAATATTAAACCGATTTCTTTCTTTAGCCATTTGTAAGCATGGTCGAAGCTGTCCCCCGGAATAGTTTTACTCATTAAAATCAGTTCTTTACTCTGCCAGCGGGATGCCTTTGTAATGCGATTTAACAAACAACGAAAATTTCAATTTTATTTGGCGTCAAATATTTTACACTTCAAAGGGTGCTACTTAAATAGCCGACGTCGGCGCACAATGTATGTCAAAGAGGGCTACTCTTGAATGTTAGTGAAATCATATTACGTCTGTCAATATTTTTTGATATGCAAAATAAACATTTAATATGAGATTTTGTCATCTGCACAAATATGAATATATGTATAACTTATCACAAACACATTTTAATGGAAAAAATTGGTTTCAATGGCAAGGAATATAAATTAAACGCCGCTTCTTTTTTTAATTTGCTTTTTTCCGTAAAGGTGGGTACTATGTTTTTTCGGCACGAAAAAATTTCGCAAAATGTTATTTCGAGTTGAAAAATGGAACGCTTTTTTACAAAGTCGAATTGCAATTTGGAAGTGTGTGTGTCAAAGTGTCACTTTTATATGTATGTATGTGTGTATATGTATGTGGGTATATGCATATGCATTTTTTCTTTTTGCTAACATTCTTGAAAACAAACAAAAGATAAAATTCGAATTAGTAAACAATTGCAATAATGCCGACTTAGAAAATAGTTAATTTAAATGTCAGAATGGAAATATTGTTGGAGATCATTGTGCTAATGTTATACATAAATTATTTATTTTGTGTTGTTGCGGTGGCACTGTTTGTGAGACATTAAAAGTCCGGGTAGTACAATGTTATAAATAACGAAATAATTTCCTACTGTTGTACGAATATAAATAAATAAAATTATGTTTTGATTAATCGAAAAATATGTTTTATTATTATATTTAAGCATTTACATTATATTTGTTGACATATATAAACAACTTCTATGGCTGGCAAGAACTAACTATGTATGTTTACAACCATTTCCAAATCGAGATCACAGGCACTGTCCAATTTCATTGTCCTACTGCTTTAGTAGCGTTAAGGTGTGTACAGACGATTGCCAGATCGGCAAACGTTATCAACCATGTTAAATTGTTGCAAATGTACGGGAATTGACAGGTTGTTAGGCAAATGTTAATTGACTGTTCAGACGATTGCAAGAAAACCTTCAAATTTCATATATTTTGTTAATATTTATATGCAGGATTGCCAATTAAAATATTTTATAGACAGTGTTGCCAATAAAAAGTTTTTCTGGCAATGACGCCGTTGTCACATGCATAAACTTCGCACATCAACAAATCTGCAAATTATCTCACAATGACTTTTCTGCCAACGTTGCGAGACAAAAATTGTTTGTTCACACGGTTGTACGTTCACAGGGTTGCATTTTTCCGCCATTTTTCGGACAATGTTGTCCGATCAGGCAATCGTCTAAACATACCTTTAGCCGTCCATAATCGTTCTCCTGGCTTTTGCACACAATTGTTCTAAACATACAAACATAAATGTACATATCTAATTACAAGACAAATTCCACATTATTGCATTTAGTTACATGTCCTTTCAGTGTTTTGCACATTTTGTTTGCTTGTGAACTGCAATCCAATTGGAATTTCACTCTTCTGGTTTATTCCATAAACATAATTATTTCGCCTTTCACATCTTTGCATTCTTTTTTTCTTTATTTCGGAAGATAACTTAATTTATTATTCTTTATTAGGAAATTGTGTATCTAATATTTACAACAGTTGAGTCTCTTGCGGACAAAAATAAATATAAACAAATGGGAGTGCGACGGTGGCGGCATTAAATTTGTTGCGGCGTTCAATTTGTAACGGCGTTAAATTTGTGGTGGCGCAAAATATTAAGTTTTCGCGTTGAAATAAACATAGTACCACAAACGAAAAAATTTCGCAGTTTTTTCGCGACTTTTAGCTTTGGGTTCATTAAAATGCAAAACATTAGAAAGTAAAATCTAAACGCACTTAGATTTTGAAATCGCTCTATTTCCACGTCAAATCATATTCGTTATCGATGTGTTTTACTTTTTGCAGTTTTATTCGACTCCTTTTTCCAATATTTATAAAATCCAATGAAAAAATAAAAATATTGAGAACCGTAACTCGGAAAATAGATATCGCCGACAAATTATTTAATTTTTTTCAAAATATACTTTTCTCAGCACACGAATGACCTTAACCTTTTTGATTTTCAATGGTAGTTGAACTTTATCATGTAAATTATTGAAACTTTTGTCTGTTGTTCACATATTTTGATTAACTTTTCAGCAAACTGCAAATTTTTCAGCAGTGCGTTTGCTAATGCAGAACTGCAAACTTTTTGCTATTACAGCAGAAAATTTGCTGTATTAGCAGAAAAAATGTTTGCTGAAAATTAGCAGACGTTGTTTGTTATTAACAGCAAACTTTTTTTTTGGGTGTAGGAGTTGGCAGAAGAAATTCCGTTTATGGATGGAAGTTTAATTTATTTAGGTCAACAAATATAATGTAAATCCTTAAAAATAATAATAGAACATATTTTCGGTTCATCAAAACCAAAGACAAATAGAATATAAGAAGACATTCCTTCCTGTAGCGAGTAATTGTCAGTTACGAACGAATAGGAATTTGATTCCAACGAGTGAGGTTTTTCGCGGATTTTTAGACCGTTTTTCCCGAATTTTTTGTAATTGTCACAATTAAAAAATTAATATTAATCGATAAGTGCAAAAAAAGTTCAATCAATGTTCGCGGAATACTGTTTTTTCGCGTGTGACAGTTCATTCCTATTCGTTCGTAACTGATAGATTTTGACGTTCCGGCCTGAAGGAATGTCTTCTTATATTCTATTTGTCTTTGATCAAAACATCATTTTATTTATATATATTCGTACAACAGTACACTCAAAGAATTTTGTGAGTATCATTAGCAAAAATGTTTGTTGTTTCAAAAGTATGTGTCTGCTGAAAAAGGGAAAGCAGACTTCAGAAAAAAGCGGCTGGAAGAACAAACTATCAGGCATGTCACAGAGTGCAAAATCGTACAAGAATTTACGTTTTTGAAATCGAAAACCTTTTTAGCTTCTACAGAAAACGTAAACGAAAAAAAATTTCGGTTTAAAACGTTCACAAAACCTGAAGTGAAATTTATGTTTTTAGTAATTTAAACTCCAGAAAAGTTGAAAAATCTACTAAGGATTAAGTATGGATAATACTTGTATTAATTTCAATCAAAAAATAAACTTTTCGTACGAAAATTTTAATACTTTTGGTCTTCGAAGTGCTATACACTCTAAAGCAACCATAAAACAAACAAAAAATAAAAAAATAAGAGAAAATGCAACCCTGAAACTAAAAAAAAGAAACAAAAAAAAAGAAGATTCGTCCAATGAAATGCAAGTTTTTATTTTAATGTTGAACTTAATTAATAATAATAATTGTTATATATTTAAAGGGGCAAACACAGAAACAGTAATCAAGCCAAGATTTTGGTAAATTTTATGGAATGCCACCAAGACATGGCCAGGGCATATGTTAAAGGAGACAAGGTGGTTGTGGAGTCTTTGTGGAAAGAATTGTCAAACCAATTAAATTGTGCCGGACCACCAACAAAAAGTCTTTGTGAATGGAAAAAAACTGGGCGGATTGGAAGGCTAATGTAAAGAAAAGGATGTATCACAACAAGAGAGAGAATAAAAAAACTGGTGGTGGAGAATATAATCAGTATGTTTTTTGTCTGATCAAGAGGAAACAATCGCCAGAATTTGTGCCTTTTACACTCCTGTAGTCGGAATCGATGGTGAAAGAAGTTTGGCGAGCTGGATTTCGAACAAAGTATGAATATGCTTTGTAATTCGAATGATGGAGAATCAGATAGTGATAAAGAGAATGAAGAAATTGATTTTTCTACGTCAACATCAAAACAAAGCACTATAACTCATTCAAAAAGACGAAGAACAAGATCCCCACTCACTTTCGATTCTAAAAGAGCCAAATCTAGCACCCCACGCTCTACAGAGCCTCTTACAAATTCATCAAACTCTGTCACCTCGCGTCAGCCAAGTCCAAAAAGAAGCAGACCATGTACTCCATCTTCAAACATTGTCCCAAAAACTACAAGCACTCCAAAAGGACGCAACTTTTGCAATACACCAAAACTGGACTTCAGTTGCCTTCTGTCTGAAGAAAATAAATATTTAGAAAATATTTGCAGACATCTGGAGGAACACAAAAATGAATCCAAAATTATGAATGAAAAACTGGATAGGCTATCTAATATTTTGGAAAAAAAGCTGAAAATGATCAGCTACACAACCTTGCAGTACAAAAAGTGTGTGAGAGAAAAATGAAATGAAGCTAAAGCTAATTGAAATCGAGGAACTAAGACTGAGCATTGAAAAGGAGAAATCCAAAAATTGCAACTAAAACAAAAAAAAAACGTGAACATTTTTTTGATCTCATTTATGAATGTGTCTTTTTCGTATTAAATACGGTTAGACAGTTTTTTTATACTAATTATAGGAAACTTATTGAATTCATGTTTTTTTTACTTAAACAAATAAAATTACTTTAGCAATTAATTTGGTTTGCTATACTGTCTCTTATAAGAGTGCCTGCGTTGAACAGACTTCTTTGAGAAGTATCTCCCACGTCATAATCAATTTAATCCATTACTTCAATTTCCTCATTGATGTTCAAAATATGGGTTTCCTCAAGTGCAACGTTGTATTCTCTGCAGATGTTATGCAAAGCACAGCACACGTTAATTAATTTAATAACCTTTTTCGGGCTATAGACCAATGTTACCAGTAAACATCTGAACCGGCTTTTTATTACGCCAATTACACGCTCTACAATGTTACGAGCTGATGTATGTTTTTTGTTAAATTTGTGTTGCATAGTTCCGACGGTTACATCTTTGTATGGCGTAATTAAGAACGGTTCTAATCCATAGCCAGAATCACCCAATAGACGAGAATTCGTATCACCATTTATGTATTCATTTAAAAAATACTTTCTTGCTCCACTTAAGCCCCAAATAAATGCGTCGTGACAAGACCCAGGCCTGCAAGCACCCACAGCTCTTACTTTCATGTTGTAATCACATATCTAAAAATATGTAATCACATACCTAATTCATTTCTTTGAAAATAGCTATTACTTACGATCATTGCGTTTAAGCTATATGTTCCTTTCCTATTGTAATAGAGAGACTCATCTTCTGTGGGTTTCGAAATTTGTATGTGACTACCGTCTATGCATCCAATTATGCCGGGTATCTGGTATTTTGAAAAGAAGTGCAATTTTGAGTTCGTCTTCTCTTCAGGCGTCATTCTTAGTTTTATGAAATATATGGACATATCTTACTCTCGAGAGCATTCATAACTCTCCATAGAATAACTGAAACGTTGCTTCTTACCATACTTAGCTCTACGTCTTTGGCTATAACACCTTGGTACGATCCTGTAGCAAGAAAACGAAGAGTTGTTGAATTCCCGGTATTGTGGAGCTCTTCAAGAACGGTTCAATTTTTTCCAGTACCATTAAAAATGCCTCTTTATTCAAACCATAAAAGCTTATAAAACTAAACAAAAAAAATGAAGCGAATATACAATTAAATGGATGGAATACTTGTCCCAAACAAATGGAGTGTATTTACTTGCACTCCATTTGTTTGGGACAAGTATTCCATCCATTTAATTGTATATGATCCATTTAATTGTACAATGATCTGATGCATCTCGCAAACTTCTGCGGTGTAATTTTGTTTCAGAATGTATATTTCTCTCTTCTTCCATCAATGCTGCAACTGCAGCAATTGAAATTCCAGGCATTATTTTCTTTAGTTTATTTTTGGCTTTAACGTTTTATTTATTTTCAGTACCGCCAATCAGAATAAAGGGACCTGTTCCTGCGGAAGTAATTCCCATTCTACAAAGTTGGGGATTAATTCCGCAGGAAGGGAGTTACCTGTGTCCAAATGGTCACCCATTAAAACTATGCGAAAGGCAGAATATCGATGGATGGGCCTGGTGGTAAATAATATTGTGATTAAAAAAATCAGTAAAAAATATTATTTTATTATAGCTGTTGGAGCACAGTGAAGAAAAATAAAAAGAAAGCGGTACAGTGCAACACCCAAATATCATTTAGAAAGGGCACGTTTTTGAGAAGGCGCACCTTTCTATTTGCCAAATACTCATTTTTTCTTTTTTGTGGGTGGAAAATTTGGAGTTGCAATTTATAATGAAGGAGACGGAAATTGAAGGAATCCAAACTGGAGTGGGTTGGAACAACTTCTGTAGAGAAGTTGTTCTGTTTGGATCCTTCCAAACTGAAATTAAAATAGGAGGACCGGGAAAAACGGTAGAGATAGACGAAAGTAAAGTTGGAAAGCGAAAATACCATCGGGGCCATAGAGTGGAAGGGCAGTGGGTTTTTGGTAGTGTAGAGCCTGGTAGTGGGAAATGTTTCATATTTCCGGTGGAAAAGAGAAACGCCATATACTGCCAGCAACCACAATAGTGTCCGACTATTGGAAGGTAAATATAAAAAAATAATATCTGTAAAATAAATTAATATTTTTAATAAATTTAGGCGTATGATTCACTCACATATGAAGGGAATGTGCATTACACCCAGTAAGTCGGCAGCACACCAATACTATTGAAGGTCTCTGGAGACATTTGAAGAGATCTATCCCAGCATATAACCGGAGAAAAACATTTTTCAACGGATATATTCAAAAATTTATATTTATGCGGTGGTGCAAATCCGAAGGACTTAAAAATTTTACCGGATTTTTTGAAATTTGCCGGACTTATGTACAACCCGCTTCAAGTGAACGATGAAATAGGTCGTATAGAAGAATTGGCCGCTGATGATGAGTTGGAATCTGTTTCCGGATACTCTGATTCTTCCGAAGAATTATTTTAATTAAATTAAATTATTTTAAAAAAATCGTGCGAGTTTTCATTATTATTTTTTATTCAGAATCAAAAGTTCTACCTATGTTGTAAATTTTGGCCTGATCCGATGAAAAATAGGGAAGATATTGAAGAATATGTCTCCAAAATTTCGGGGGCCCGTAACTCGGAAAAAAATTATTTTTTATTCAGAATCAAAAGTTCTACCTATGTTGTAAATTTTGGCCTGATCCGATGAAAAATAGGGAAGATATTGAAGAATATGTCTCCAAAATTTCGAGGGCCCGTAACTCGGAAAATATGGGTCGCCGCCAAAAAAATATTTTTTATTCAGAATCAAAAGTTCTACCTATGTTGTAAATTTTGAGCGAATTGGTTCACTTGTGCTAAACTAGATTTAAGCCGCGGCTTAACGGTGTTTTTGGGGATGGCAGTAGGAAAGGGAGGGGAAAAAACTCTCTCGTACTCGACTGAAAGTTTTGTTTTTCATTCGCGCTTTGAAACAACAAAAATACACACAGGAATAGCCGTGGGAACGCAAAGGCAAGTTCAAAAAAGAATTAGAGAATATAAAAATCGCCCCGCGTAAATCAGGACTTTCCATTTCAAACCGAAAATTTCACAAGTATTTGCCGTCTTGTTTTTTTTTTTGCATACACAAGCCTTAGTCCTGGATCCCACGAGGCAATGTTTTCCAAGCAAGTGACCACATTTGTAGGAGGGAGAGGCTGCCGGAAAGAGCTCTCTGCCACACTCACCTAGAAACTTTGACACTTGCTTGAAAAAAATGTCCTTGTGTGAATAAGGACTTTATAAAAATTTTTACAAATCGCACTGAAAATATTAATGTTTAGCTTTGGTCTCATTAAAATATAAAACATTAGAAACTAAAATCTAAACACAATAGATTAATTTTACTTAGATTTTGAAATCGCTCTATTTCCACGTCAAATTATATTCGTTATCGATTTGTGTTTTACTGTTTGCAGTTTTTTCGACTCCAATTTCCATTATTTATAAAATCCAATGAAAAATAAAAATATGGAACATATGGTCTCAAACCAAAAATAAATTCTGACTGAATAACAAAAGCACAGACCAACAATAAATAACAACAACACATACAAACACATGCGGTACGATGACGTCGGCATTAGCCGTTGACAAAACTACATTTGCTTTCGTGGTTCGCGATGCGAACCCAAGCAAAAAACAAAAATGGATTGGTATGAGAGTTTTAGTATGTTGACTTAGTTCGGCAAAATACGGGTTTGGTTAGCAGTTCTTGTTAAATTCAATTTACTGCTTCCATAACTATTTCAGCTGATTTAAGTTAAAGACATACACTATTGCTACTGAATTCTGAAGATGATAGAGTGGTGTCTATCGAAACTGCAGTCAATTCTACCAAGCAATTAAAACTCTACCAATTTTTGTATTTGTTTCTATTCCTTTTTTGGAATAGACTGAAAGTAAATGGAACATCTGGTCTCAAACCAAAAATAAATTCTGACTGAATATTGAGAATCGTAACTCGGAAAATAGATATCGCCGACATATTTTTTAATTTTTTTTTCAAAATATACTTTTCTCATCGCACGAATGACCTTAACCTTTTTGATTTTCAATGGTAGTTGAACTTTTATCATGTCAATTATTGCATCTTTTGTCTTATTTTCACATATTTTGATTAACAGCAAACATTTTCAGCAAACTACAAATTTTTCAGCAGGGCGTTTGCTAATGCAAAACTGCAAACTTTTTGCTATAACAGCAGAAAATTTGCTATGTTAGCAGAAAAAATGTTTGCTGAAAATTAGCAGACGTTGTTTGTTATTAACAGCAAACTTTTTTTTGGGTGTAGAAATTATTTTGTTATTTGTAACCTGGCTTCTGATGCCTCACAAGCATCGCCATTGTATCAACACAAAATAAATAATTTATGTATAACATTAGCACAATGATCTTCAACAATATTTCCTTTCTGCAACTTAAATTACATATTTTCTAAGTCGGCATTATTTCATTTAATTGATTAATGGTTAGAATTTAAACTCGTGTTTGTTTTCAAGAAAAGCAAAAAGGAAAAAAATGCACATGCATATACACACACACATTCATATAAAAGTGACATTTCGACACACACACTTCAAAAATGCAATGCGAATTTGTAAAAAAGCGTTCCATCTTTCAACTTGAAATAACATTTTGTGGAATTTTTTTCAAGCTGAAAAAACATAGTACCCACCTTAGGGGTCTACACGGTTTTCACGTCACTTCTTGCCCCCCCATATAAAGGTTTTTTGTTTTCAAACGGTTTGATTTATTTTGATTTTAATTTTTTTCTGCACATAATAATTCCGGATGAAGTTGTCTTAAATGTCTCCAGATTTTCATGTATGTGGGCTTAAAATTTTCCAATTGCAACTTCCATTGTTGTACACTATTTCTTTGGCAACATTTTTGTCTAACAAATCATGCAAAATATTATTTTTTGGTCGCGGCATTTTGGGTGCGTGTTAAATTGATTAAAATCACAAGTACACTAAACGTAGTGTATTCTGTGTGCATTCGCTTGAAAAAACAACCACCATTATTTGCCAACCAATGAATGGAAAGATATGTAGAGGCTATATGAAACCGTTATTCTGTTGCGGGCTCTTCAAAAAATTCAAAATCCCGATAGAAAAAATTTCGCGTGGAGCTTCGCGTGCAATGTGGCCTTTTCTGCCCAGTGGCGGCCACCAATCCACTCTTAATAAAAAAGTAATGATGGGGGGTGGAGGCTCAGTAAGGAGGAAAATCTTCTGCACATCCACCTCTCATTAATACGTTGGGGAGAGGGTGCTGTGTTTAGGGAGGGATTTACTACTCCACACCCTACTCCCACCGAGACGATAGTCCCTCGTGGCGGTGTCCACAAATGGTGGCGTATCTATGACGCAGTGGTAAGTAATACCGTTGGCAGAGTACCACTACAGTGCGCCCGAGTCATACCGCGGGTACTCCGGACTCGAATTGAAGCAGGATTACAAAGGTCGGATGCAGCGACTGGACTGAAGAGTGAAAGGAATCCAGGAGCCAGTCTTTCCAATAACCTCAGTGCGGAGTCTATGCACCCGACCATTATAATCCACAGGAAATCTGGAACGAAAAAAGAAAAAGAAATTGATTAGTATTATGTTAAAAGCATAAAATAAGATAAAAACCAGTAAGGAAAGACAGAAAGTCGGGCGGGGCCGACTATAAAATACCCTACACCTACCTACCAATGCGAAAATGGGCATTGCGATAAGAATTTGGCAGTGTTCATACATGTAATAAGCAAACTCTCTCTGCCGATTTTCGTACTGATCGGATATAAAACACGGTTTCTACAGCGCTTATATGTCAAATCGGGTGTAACATATATATTGGGACTATGTTAAAATCTGAACCGATTTTTCCCGAATTTGGCAGTGTTCATACATATAATAAGAAAACTCTCTCTGTTAAATTTCGTACTGATCGGATATAAAACATGATTTCTACAGCGCTTAAATGTTAAATCGGGTGAAACATATATATGGGGGCTATATCTAAATCTGAACCGATTTTTCCCGAATTTGGCAGTGTTCATACATGTAATAAGAAAACTCTCTCTGTTAAATTTCGTACGGATCGGATATAAAACACGATTTCTACAGCGCTTAAATGTTAAATCGGGTGAAACATATATATGGCGGCTATATCTAAATCTGAACCGATTTTCCCCGAATTTGGCAGTGTTTATTCATGTAATAAGAGAACTCTCTCTGTTAAATTTCGTACTGATCGGATATAAAACACGATTTCTACAGGGCTTAAATGTTAAATCGGGTGAAACATATATATGGCGGCTATATCTAAATCTGAACCGATTTTCCCCGAATTTGGCAGTGTTTATTGATGTAATAAGAGAACTCTCTCTGCCAAATTTCGTACTGATCTGATTTAAAATACAGTTCCTACAGCGCTTACATGCCAAATCGGGTGAAACATATATATGGGGGCTATATCTAAATCTGATCGGATTTTCTCCGAATTTGGTAGTGTTCATTCACGTAATAATAAAACTCTCTCTGCCGAATTTCATAAAGATCGGATGTAAAATGTGGTTTCTACGGCGCTTGCATGTCAAATCGGGTGAAACATATATATGGGGACTATATCCAAATCTGAACCGATTTTAACCAATTTCAATAGGGATCGTCCTTGGGCCAAAAACGAGCGCTATGCTAAATGTCATCACAATCGGACCATAAATACGACCTGCACTCTGATTACAAGAATACATGGACAGACGGACATGGCTAAATCGACTCAGAAAGTGATTCTGAGTCGATCGGTATAATAAACAATGGGTCTATCTCTTCTCCTTTTAGGTGTTACAAACAAATGCACAAAGTCATAATACCCTGTACCACAGTGTGGTGTAGGGTATAAAAATAGAGAAATGTTAAAAACAGAAACTATACCACATTTCACACTCACCAGCTGTTTGTTATGAACGAATCTTCTCTCCTTTTGACGTTTGGTATATGAGGGGGGATCACTGTACGTAATAGTATGTAACTGTAATAGAGTTAGTGTAGTGAGTAGTACAATAGGCGTGTTTTCGTTACACCATAAGTGCTTAATTTGTATGGGGAGCTAAGCACTTTTAGTTCCCGATGAAGTTTGGTGCTTGTGTTCATGTCTTAATCGAGTATGATGTTGCCAGATTGGGCACCCTATATTTAGCAATATGGCATCCCATTTTTGGAGAGATTTTATCAATTATTGTGAATTAACGGGAAGAAGAAGAACAAAAATGGGAAATTATTTCAATATTTGCAAAACAGTAGGCATGTTTTCGTTACAAGCTAGCAATTTTAGTTTAGCACTTTGCAACGAAAACAACTGACGTCCACTAACTGGCACGTAAGCAATAAGTGGCGAATTTTCACTATCTGGTAGCAATGGTGTCATGAGTTGCGAAGAAAGAACGGTGCGAAACAGACAAAAAATTCGTGAAAAGTATTAATAAAACATATATTTACTATTCTATTGTCAATTGTTTACACTGTTTTTGCAAATATTTAAATAATTTCCCATTTTTGTTCTTCTTCTTCCCGTTAATTCACAATAATTGATAACATCTCTCCAAAAATGGGATGCCATATTGCTAAATATAGGGTGCCCAATCTGGCAACATCATACTCGATTAAGAGAGGAACACAAGCAGTGTTAAGGTAAGTACAGACGATTTGCAGATCGGACAACATTGCCAGAAAAATGGCGGAAAAATGCAACCCTGTGAATTTACAACCGTGTGAACATACAATTTTTGTTTTGCAACGTTAGCAGAAAAGTCATTGCGAGATAATTTGCTGATTGTTATATGTTCGAAGTTTATGCATGTGACAACGGCGCCATTGCCAAAAAATCATTTTATTGGCAACACTGTCTATAATGTATTTTTATTGGCAATCCTGCATATAAATATTTACAAAATATATTGTAAATATATGAAATTGTAATGTTTTCTTGCAATCGTTTGAACTGTCAATTCACCTTTGCCTAACAATCGGACATTGCCCGTATATTTGCAGAACTTTAACAGGGTTGATAACGTTTGCCGATCTGGCAATCGTCTAAACTCAGCTTTACCGTTGTGCGACTAAAGGGGTAGTTTTGCCCCTTTTTTCAGCCGTGATACTTTTGCTCCCCTTTTCTTTTGGGATACTAAATGTGCCACTTTTCACATTTTTGGTGCCACTTTTATACACTTCTGCCACTTTTGTAAAAAATTATATTTTTGCAACAGCATTTTATGTACTAATGTACGTAAATAACGTACGAAGACAATAAATGGCCAAAAAGTAATGATAAATAAAAAAATAAATGTAAAATATATGATATTTCATATATTTACTTAGATAGTATACATCACAAAAAAGTTTTGTGTAGCTTTTTTAAATTTGTTTTAGAGTAAAACACAGGTACTATTATCGAAATATATTGCATAACCCGATCACGTCCATTCCGATATATGGACATATCACAGATGCCGTACGGAAATTCGTAGTTAAAAGCAAAAAATTATATATATCAGGTCCACATGAAAATTGCAGCAATTCAGCAATAAAAATAATTTAGCGCTTTGGATTTCATTATAATAAGCTCTGTGACAAGGCCCATAAAATGTAATGTCATGTACACATATAGTTTTTTTGAATAAATTTGTTTACAAATTTGTAGAAAATGTGTACAAGTTTTGATTTAATTGTATTTTGCCTTATATAAGAACCTTAAAAAGCATGCCACTTTATTTTATGAACGTGTGCCCCGTTTTTCGGAAAAATCCCCTTTTTGTACCCCTTTCTGAAATTTTCCAACGGTAACACTGAACACAAGCACCAAACTTCATCGGGAACTAATAGTGCTTAAAAGTGCTTAGCTCCACATACAAATTAAGCACTTATGGTGTAACGAAAACACGCCTAGTGTAAACAATTGAACATAGAATAGTAAATATATGTTTTATAAATACTTTTCACGAATTTGTTGTCTGTTTCGCACTGTTCTTTCTTCGCAACTCATGACACCATTGCTACCAGATAGTGAAAATCCGCCACTTATTGCTTATGTGCCAGTTAGTGGAAGTCAGTTGTTTTCGTTGCAAAGTGCTAAACTAAAAGTGCTAGCTTGTAACGAAAACATTCCTAATATCAATGAAATAATAGTAGACATTTTTATTCAGTTGAATGCATTTTCAAATTGTTTTGGATGTCCTTCGTGTGATGTGTAAAAGGTTCATGTCTCTGACTAAATTAATGGTATAAAAGGGATTTTTAGTGTCTTTTTTTTTAGAAAATGACTATCACCGCTATATTTTTGAGCATTTTTTATTGTCCTTTTTAGAAAAGGACGAGTAAATTTAGTTTTTTTTTGGAAATAAATTTAGAAAAATGGATATATTGGAATGTGTTGAAGCCAAGCCAGACATTAGGGGGATAACTCACGCTCAGAGTTAATTATAACTTTGCCCGAAACATCACGCATGTGCGCTAATCATAGCAAGAGAATTATAGTTTGAAATTAAAAAGATTACAAAGAAATGCTCAAACGTGAACCTGCAATTTAAATTTTAAAGTATTTCTGAAAATAAATAATCAGTGCGAAAGAATTTTATCAAGAGGTGAGTCGAAAAGAGAACAAACAAATGAATAAAAGAAAATGTGACACGAAAGTGAATTTTTATTAAGGTTACTGGGAGCGATAGATTGATGAGGCCAAATAGAAGGGTCCGAGATTCCAGGGCAGAAACATCAAAGGAAGGATCTAAGGACAAAAAGAAAATAATGAATCCCAAGGATGCGAATGATTAGCCAAATCGAAGCAATAATTTGACATAACCAAACCTAGTTTAAAGTAAAGGAAATCAAGAAAAAAATTATACCGGGTTTTTCAATAAGAGCGCTACAAAAGTTTTTTTAAATAAAACAAAAACGGTTTTGGATATCAATGAAATTCTTTATTCCTGTGAATGTACGTTCGATGCCATTATGTATGGAACTCGATTTCTTTTGCATGGTCACCATGGGCACGCTTGCAGAAGTCCAGACGCTGAACCCAATTTTCGACAAGCATAAATCGGCCGATACTGCTGCACTCATCGAATATAAATTGGACGTAGCGCTCTTAACGTTGAGGCCACTGACTCCGAATTTCGATAGTAAATTTTAATAATTTCGACTCGTTGTTGGCTCGTATATTTTTCCATCATGAAATAGCAAACCTTACTGAAGAGAAATTTCAAAAGAGCGGCAAATAATATGGCGTCGTTTGCTGTCCCTGTCGGTCTACTTTTGTAGCGTCCCTGTTGAAAACCCCGTTAGTTCATGAGAAAATTAAAGAATTTTATGAGTTTAAAAAAATTGGAAAAAAAATTTAAGATAATATAAAACAATTAAAGCCTGTTTCTCTATTTCGCACGAAAGCGATGCATACGAAGAACATCTGATTTTAGATCTACTAAAAGGTATCAGAACGACAAAGTGACTGCAAACATAATGGCTGATGCCAGTTAGTAGGTCTAAAATCAGCTGTTCTGTTAGTGAAAAGAAAAAAAAAGAGGAGAAAAACAGGATAGAAAAATAAGTAATGCAAATATTAGGTATAAGTGTTTTCTTATAAACGTTTGAGTTAAGTCCATATAAAGGAAGTTCGATAGAGAGTAATTATTAAGAGTATATTGAAAAAAGAGGAGAAAAACAGGATAGAAAAATAAGTAATGCAAATATTAGGTATAAGTGTTTTCTTGTAAACGTTAGAGTTAAGTCCATATAAAAGAAGTTCGATAGAGAGTAATTATTAAGAGTATATTGTAAAAAAAGGGACCTGAAACTAATAAAAAAAATTAAAATAACCAAAGTAGTTGGATTAATGATATTCTCAGAAGCGAAAATAGTTGATTAAGAAAGTTTAGTTCATACAATATTTTTTGTTTGTTGTTTTTCTCCTTAGGGAGCTCCTTCAGGTTAGAAAATCCCAAAGTCAGTATTTGGGCCTTAGAGGCCAATAAATAGTATTTGAGCTGACGGTGAATAAAATTAATTAACGAAAATTATTGCTAAGAAATAAAAATTCAAAACATTATTTGTTTTTTTAGGTCGTTTTTTTATTTATTTAAACTGTTATTAATATTTATGTATGTGTGTTTACGTGATTTATTTTATTTTATTTCTGGAATGATTGTACAATTAATCGTTTCAATTTCGAATTATTAAGGGCCTTATTCATAAAAACTTAATGAATGTTTGAGGGACGTTTCAGCAGTATTAAGACGTTCTTCAAACTTTCATTAAATTTTTATGAATAATGGCCTAACACTTTTAAATTCCTGCGTATCAGGGATCCATTCAAAAAGTGGAACCGTTAGCTGTTATCGGTAAGGTGAAGAAGAAAAATAATTTTTGATTACGTATTAGCTGAATTATAAGTTTTTTTTTGTATAGAATTATAAGTAATAAATATGTGATTAATGATGATATGTGAAAAGAAAATCATGAGTGAGTAGAAATTATGAATGGGGTGGTAAGTTTGTAAAGGGGGTAAGTGGATTGGTGAGCGGAGTGAGGGGCCACATGTTGCGAGGTAGGGCTAATATATGAAAATGAGAAAAAGAAGATTGTTTACAATTGTGAGGGGATTTGTATACCCTACACCACGCAATGGTGCAGGTTGGTATAAGGTTTCGTGGAAAATGTAACGCCAAGAAAATGCTGTAATCGGTTCAGATTTAGACACATTCCCCACATACATGTTCGTACCAATTCGGACCTTTAGCTTACAGTTGTACTTCACATTCAACCGTTCGTGAAATTCAGCTGTATGAAACGTTCCGACTTATTTCAGCGAGCAGCGACGAAAATTTACCGAATTTGAAAATTCCTCCAGATTGGGACACAGACCTGAAGGAAATATGAATTGTTGAACAAATCAGTATGAGAAAATTACAAAAACAATGATTGTGTTTTGCCTTACTCTGCTCCGGAATGTTCGGTTCCCCCAACTTTAGCGCTGTCCTTACTGGGTTTTTATGCCCCCATTGTGACGATAGAGCGTGTATACATATACATATATATATCCTTTGGTTGCGAACCAAAAGTGCAACGGGTCGAGGGGGGCTCCAATAATTTACATACATCGAATTACCTTCGAAAGTGGTATTTGATAAAATGTGTTGTTCAAAGATAGCAGTCTCGGCCAACTCCTGTTTGGCACGTATCGCACAGATGGACTATTTTTTTACGATAAGATCAGCAAGCCCATAAGCTTGTGAAACTTTGTTATTGCCAAATTCCTTTTTGGGCTTGATGCCTCCCACGCGAAGAGGACAAAGCACACCTGAACTGTTCCTAACATTACTAGCGATTTCTTAGGGAATTACACATTGATGCAGGGTAATATAGCTGGCGTTCCCATTGTTCATCGGAAAAAAATGTCGTACGTGCCAAAATTTTTTCTTGCGGCACCAAGTAAAGCGACAAATTCCTCTTCGAGTTTTCCCACTTTCTGATTTTTCTGTGTCAATAGAAGTCTGGGGAAGGGTGTCATATAATACATTTTGCATGTTTCACCGAAGGAGGAGAGTACCCGGTTCGGGAAGAAATTGTGCTTTTCCTTTTTTCTAAATTTTATTATTTGTTGCTAATGTGGATGCCATGAGGTGCTTCTGGCATCTGAGTGAAAACAGATGTTGTGGACAGGGAATGATGAAAGTCGGTGTTACACTACTACGTAGTATTACGACAGCGTTGCAACAAATGGTACAACCCCATTCATAAATCTGCCCGAAACGGGGAAATAAAAGAAGGATGATGTTTTGCAGGGAATTGAAGGAACCGGTAATTTTTGAAATGAAAGAGATTAAACCTGGTTAAAAGACAAGGACAACTCCTTACAAGATGTCTTACGAGTGGGAATAGATTTTAGCGGGAAAAAGGGATAAAAAAGTGAGAAAAATGGGAGAAATCGGTCATTTGCACAAGTTCAATTTAACACTTAGACGGACAGAAGCATCACGAAGAGAGAAAAAAGTAAGAATTTATGAAAGTGAAAAAAAGAAAGTTAGTGAAGTGGAGTTCTTCTTTTGTTTAGACCTGAAATAAGAGTGAAAATAATTTATTCAATACACGGATTTCATTCTCGGTGTGTGCAATTTGCAACATAAGTAAGTTTATCGCAAAGGATAATAATTGTGACAATAATTGTGATCATTATTTAAATAATCCAAATAGGTTTGGTGTGGCCTCCTGTTAGAAACATTGTGATCATTATTTAAATAATCCAAATAGGTTTGGTGTGGCCTCCTGTTAGAAACAGGGGGCGGTGAATTTTCTTTAAATAAACCCGCGAAGTCTCCTGTGAAGGCCAATCGAAGCATTCATCGGTATCAAATTAGGCCAGTGAGATACCTGGACAAGTCCCCTCGTTGGTTGAAGTATAAGGTGAATAAAACTTCGCGAATCAGACCAAGCGTACGCCATAAGGTAGGAATAAAGACAAGTTTATACCACATTTTGATATCTTACGACGATTCGGGAGTTTGCCGGCTAATCGTCATACAAGGTGGCAATTCATCCCTGAAAGAAAAAGGGGAGTCCGCAGACAAAATCCCAAGATCCACAATCCCAGTAAATAAAAGAGCTATAGGAGATAACACAACCGCTGGGTTTCAATAAACCGGAAACTTAGCATATTAGTGTTAGTGGATTCCCCTGATGAGTTTTGAATTTGCCATCAGTACTAATAAAAACAAAATTTAAGGGTAGGCTGTTAAAGAAGGCAGATGACTTATTAATTGGAGAACAAATTTAGTAGGACTTGTGACAAACAAAACACAAGCTCGGAAGTGAATAAGTCTTTGTTGTACAGATAAATATTTGTTTTACAAAAACCAGAGAACGTAAAATAAATACACATATCTATAGTTTTAAGTATTTTTTTTTTCATAAAAATTTTTTTTTGTTTGCTTAATTCTACTGTCTTGTTAGGGATTTTACAAAGTAAGCGAGTCATCTCATTAGAAAAATAGGGGAACTCATATTAACTTGGCCCTGATATTTTTTTCCTACTTAACTGAGCTCAATTAGGTAGGTTTAATAAGTAAGAAGGTTTTTGGTCCTGGAATCAAGGACGAGATCTCCACGCTTTGTGAGTCCCATTTATTTGTGTACTTCGTGTGTATCTATTGTTTAGCTATAAGAAAGATTTAGATAGTTTTCTTTCCAACCTTTTTGGTTTTTTTTTTTATTTTTGTCTAATAAATGAAATTATACTAATGTAAGACGAAATAATGAAAAACTTGTAAGTGATTTTTATGGAAGGAATGGGATAATGGTATGAGGTGAGAACGAGGCATAATGGGGTCCAAGAAAAAAATTTGATTAATATAGTAAATTGGACCATGGAAGGGAGGGCAGAGTGTTGGTTCAAATACCAAGGACCATAAATACGTGGATATCTCTTTGTGTAAGTGTAGTGATGTTTTATGTTGTTACTTTTTTTTGTGTTATACCTCAAGGCTAGGTTTTGGCGGGTTGAGAACTCGACTGAGATCCGAAGAGCTACCGGAGGGCCAACCTAGTGCTTTGTATGGGGACATAACACACATTCAATATTGACAAAGGAATATATGTGGTCATGGTTGGGTGGGCGACTGGAGGCAACATCTTCCTCCCTTTTTCCGGTAGTGTAATTTTGTGTAGTACATACTTGGATTTTGAGTTTGATCGTAATTTTTATAATTGTGACTGTTCCTGGCTAGGGAATGAGATGAACACGCCCCATGAGAGTCCGTCTTAGCTAGTGGGTATGGAATTCCTCTAGTGCATATGCAGCACGTAACAATTCCTACGAATTGTTGAAGGGTAAATGTCGAAGTTTGCTTGTGTTCCTGTCTTAATCGAGTATGGTATTGCCAGATTGGGCATCCTATATTTCGCAGTATGGCATCTCATTTTTGGAGAGATTGTTGTCAATTATTGTGAATGAATGGGAAGAAGAAGAAGAACAAAAATGGAAAATTATTTGCAAAAAGAGTGTAAACAATTGAACATATAATAGTAAATTTATGTTTTATAAATACATTTCACGATTTTTTTGTCTGTTTCGCACTGTTCTTTCTTCGCAACTCATGACTCCATTGTTACCAGATAGTGGAAATCCGCCACTTACTGCTTATGCGCCAGTTAGTGGAAGTCAGTTGTTTTCGTTGCAAAGTGCTAAAGTAAAATTGCTAGCTTGTAACGAAAACATGCCTATTACATTGCTCACGGACTGTGAGTGGGCCTTAAGGCCGGTTTAGGCAAACTTATCCGTAACTTAACTCTAGCGCAGCCTTAACGTTGCGCGTTTGAGCAATTGCCCAAAACTTGAAAAACGTGCCATATGACTCAGACATTCACAACCAAAATTGTAAAAAGCTTTATTTTATTTCATATTTTCTTGTTTTTTTTTAATAATTTATTACTTATTTATCATGATTCGTTACGCTGCTGGGGCGTTACGGTTACGTTTGGCCTAACCCAGCCTTTAGTGGCTGGGAAACATATAACACAATTTTTTTAGAGGGAAAGCTTGGAAAATTGTGAGAAAACCGCGTGTGACTTGGCAGACGATATAAAAGACAGCCCTGAGCAAAGGCGGCTTATTATCTTTTGTGTCTCGTTACCTTTACAAGAGCACATCTAGTCTTTGGCAAAAGAAACGATGAGGAAGATAAAGAAAACCCAGGGGGGGGGGGGCTCTAAGCAACCCAAGCTTTCAAAAGCTAGTGGGAACTCAGACTCTGAGTCATCAAGTGATAACAATATTACTATTGTTGAAAATCGGAAAAGACTGTCAGGGGCACAAAGAAGGAAACTGAATAAGATGAACCGGCAGAAGATATTACAGGATGAATCTGACTCTTCTACATCTACTAAAAGAGTCAGATCTCCCGAAGAGCATAGCGATGCGAAATCAATTAAGAAGAAAAAAAAGCTCACCGAAACCCAGCACTTCTGAGAAACCTATTCAATCTACCAAAAAAAAGAGTTTCTAGTCAGAATCCGTTAATGGTGGGAGGTGAAGTTAATCCTGTTGTTGAGAAGGTGAGCAAGTCCACCAAATCATCCAAAAAGACCCATTCTAAAGGAAAAAGGAAGGTGGCTATAAAAAAGGGTAAGGAAGCACCAACTTATTCCCAAATAGCCAAAAAACATATCCAGGACGAACAACACTGTGCCATAATTGATAGCAGTAGTGCGTCTGGCAGAATTCCCGAAGAGCAAAAGAGTATCTTCGAAGATTTGTTCTACACAAAGGTATTTTGTAGAACAAATCGAATCTAATGATGGACCAACAATCCAAGTAATGAGCTGCACGTTTAAGAGGGGCATTTTGATGCTGAAACTGGCATCACAATGCTGTGTCGATGTCCTCGAAAAACTAGTGGAGAGCATCCCCTCACCATGGGACGGCGCAAAGCTGAAACTGGTAAGGAAAGGCGACATCCCTGTACTCATAAAAACATCTTTCTATGTCAGAGTATGGGCAAGTAAGGTACCATCAGAACGCATACTCAGCGTCATTGGCAAAGAAGATTCGAACCTTAAAGTGGGGAAGTCTTCCACAGGAAAAATGATCCCGATGGTTCTCTCCTTATGGTAGGCATAAACCCGTATTCCAGGGATAGCATTGTCAAGACAAAAGGCATGGTATTTTTCGGGATTTGGAAAATCTTCTTTAAGATTGGAAAACCCCCATTGGCAGGACAGTTAAATCGAGCCCAAACACGAACGTACCGCCTGCAGTGGCAAACGAAAACAGTGAACAGAAAGAAGAGAGTGTGACAATTCCAAAAAGTGAGGTGGAAGTGGACGATAACATCGACAAATTGCCGATAACATCATCAATTTAGCAGAAAGTTCCCAGCAAAGGTGGTGATAAGGATATGAGCGACAAAAAACAACACCGCCTTCCAAAAAGTGGTCGATAACATTACAAATTGCCGATAATATCACCAATTTTGCAGAATGCTCCCCGCAATATTGGTGATAGGAATAGGTACATAAAGAATCAAAACAAAGAGGGAACGACAAAAAGTAACACCGCCTCCCAAAGAGATCTACATGATGAGTGTGTTATAGGTAGTAAACGATAGGTACGAACGTACCGCCTGCAGTGGCAAACGAAAACAGTGAACAGAAAGAAGAGAGTGTGACAATTCCAAAAAGTGAGGTGGAAGTGGACGGTAACATCGACAAATTGCCGATAACATCATCAATTTAGCAGAAAGTTCCCAGCAAAGGTGGTGATAAGGATATGAGCGACAAAAAACAACACCGCCTTCCAAAAAGTGGTCGATAACATTACAAATTGCCGATAATATCACCAATTTTGCAGAATGCTCCCCGCAATATTGGTGATAGGAATATGTACATAAAGAATCAAAACAAAGAGGGAACGACAAAAAGTAACACCGCCTCCCAAAGAGATCTACATGATGAGTGTGTTATAGGTAGTAAACGATAGGAGGAGAAAGACTCACTACCAAATAAGGAGGGAGTGCAACCAGATAGGATAGACGACTCCCAAAGGAAACGTTTACTGGAAATACAATGATTGGGGTCACCCAGATAAACCTCCACCGAAGCGCAATGGCATCCATTACTCTGATGGACATAATAAATAAAGGCAGGTACTCGTCCAAGGACTTGTATTCTGTGCCATAAAAACGTATGCTATCTTTTCTCTCCAGAGTTGTCAACATCGGACGCAACTGTGCTGATGCAAGGTAATGGAAGTATGTACCTGGCGTCAGTATACCTGCCATTCGATGCGCCGACATTGCCACCTACGTCGGAAATACAACGTCTGGTAAGGGAATCCAAAAATACATGTAATGTGTTACTAGCTGGTTGTGATGCCAACTCACACCATATAGCTTGGGGTAGTACTGATAGCTATAAAAGGGGACAAGCCCTTATATAATTTTTGAATACTAACGATCTCCTAACTCTCAACATAGGGAACAAGGCGACCTTTGTTAACAAAATTAGGGAAGAAGTATTAGATATAACGATATGCTCAAAAAACCTCATTGATGAGATCCATGACCGTTATATAAGGTTTATAATTGCACGGCCACCGCCTGACCCAATAAGTTTCCGTAATAAGGCTAAACACGACTGGACCAAATTCGGCAATCTACCTAGAAATCGATTGGGCCAGTCTTAACACGATTATCCAAGTACAGAAGGCATTGATATCAATGTGAGGAGGATTACGGAGGCTCTTGTAAAATCATTCGAAGATAGTTGCCCGCTTTGAGAAAGGAAATCTGCCTATGAGAAACCCTGGATGACAGGGCAAATTCGCTCGATTGGCAAGGATGTCCGCAGACTTTACAACAGAGCTCGACGTAAAAAGCTATCAGTATATTGGGATAAAGCTGAGTATAGACGATTGCCAGATCGGCAAACGTTATCAACCCTGTTAAAGTGCTGCAAATATTAGGACAATGACAGATTGTTAGGCAAAGGTGAATTGACAGTTCCGACGATTGCAAGAAAACATTACAATTTCATATAGTTACAATATATTTTGTAAATATTTATATGCTGGACTGCCAATAAAATTACATTATAGACAGAGATGCAAATAAAATGTTTTTCTGGCAATGGCGCCGTTGTCACATGCATAAACTTCGCGCATATAACAATCTCCAATTTATCTCGCAATGACTTTTCTGCTAACGTTGCACAACAAACATTGTATGTTCACACGGTTGTAAATTCACAGGGTTGTATTTTTCCGCCATTTTTCTGGCAATGGTGTCCGATCTTCAAATCGTGTGTACTTACCTTAACTATCACAGAAGACTCAAAGAATACAATAAAATCATTAGACTGGCGAAACGTAACTCCTGGAGGCTTTTCTGTGAACAGGTAGACAGCGTTAACAGCATGTCTAAAATAAAAAAGTTTATCTCAAAAACTCATATCCAAGCAGAAACACTGGTGGATGAAACGGGTCAAAGGATGGAAACTATAGATGATACTGTAAGGCTTTTGATGAAAACTCATTTTCCTAGTGGTAATGCTGGGCCAACAGAAGAACAGTTACAGAACGAAAATGTGATGCACCAAGTACCTATTACGGATGCTATGGTTAAAGAAGCAAAAAAAGGTTCTGTCCAGTGCTGTCTATTTCCAGCGCTTCTTCAGAATGAGGTGGATCTGGTATCAACTCACCTGGTTGGAGTTTTCACTGCATGCCTAACTCATGCATATACCCAAAAAAATTGGCAGGAATCAAGGGTGGTCTTCATACCCAAGCCTGGCAAGGCGAGTTATACGATCCCAAAGGCTTATCGACCTATTAGCCTAACTGTTTTCCTGTTAAAAACAATGGAGCGAATAATTGACGACATGGTCAAAAGTAAGATAGCCGATGACAAGCTAAAATTCAAGCAAGATCAGTGGAAACAGCTCTACACGAGATAGTACACCACATAGAACAATCGTTCAGTGAAGACATGTACACACTTGCCGTTTATATAGATATTTGATTATCCAGCGGTTAGACGAGTTTCAGGTTGACCGGGCGTTAATAAACTGGATCAACAATATGCTAAGGAATAGGTGGATTATTTGTGGGTCATATGACGTAAAAATCAGAGACAAGGTAAATCGTGGTATACCTCAGGGGGGCATTTTATCGCCTCTCCTATGGGTTACGACGATACACAGTCTCCTTAAAGCCCTCACCAATGAAGAACTTAAACCAGTCTGTTATGCAGATGACGTTATAATACTTCTAAGGGGCACACATCCAAACCAACTATGCAGAAGAGCTGAGGAGGCACTTAACATAGCATATAACTGGGCACAACCAAGGGGATTAAATGTCAACCCAGACAAAACAGAAATATGTCTATTTACAAGGAAAAGGAAGGTTCATCCTTTTACCGTGCCTAGATTCCTGGATAAGAATATTGCCATATCTAAAAAGGTAAAATACTTGGGAGTAATCTTGGATCAGAATCTGTACTGGAAAGATCATATTGAAGAAAGAGTTACAAAGGCCCACAGATGTTGGTCGTTGTGCAGAAAAGCTATAGGTTCAAAATGGGGACTGCGTCCAAATATGACTCACTGGCTTTACATGAGCATTATTAGACCAATAATAGCCTACGCCTTTGTAGTGTGGTGGGACAAAAAGTACAACGTAATACCATTGCAAAAAGTGCAACGTATGTGCTGTCTAGGCATAAGCGGAGCCTTAAGGACTACAGCGACCGAGTCTCTACAAGCTCTACTCCATATACTGCCGATTAATATTGTGGCGAGAGAAGTTGCAACCAAATCGGCAATAAGATTAAACTGCCTATCAATGTGGAGGTTCAAAAACTACGGTCACATGAGAATATCAAAGTGTAGTGCTATGGTAACCGACCGAGTGGACTATATACCAAAGGTGTACACCTTCGAGAGAAATTACATCACTATGATTCCCGCCAGAGATGAATGGGTTGGAAGAACCGATGAACTTGCTAGGAAAGGGACGACATTACAAATTCTCGAAGAATTTGCATATATTGGTGCGCCACTATCCACGTGCAAGCTTTGGCTTAGGCAATCAGGCAGTCCAACGAAAGATGGACAGAAATCGGCACCTGCAGAGTAGCTAGACAAATCTGGCCAAGGTATGACCTGAGAAGATCAAAATATCTCTTCGCACTAGAGAGGCAAAGATTGTCTACGTTAGTATCAGTTCTGACAGCACACTGCTTGATCGGCGAACACGCCAAAAGATTGGGTACTGACTCTAATGACTTCTGCAGAAGCTGTGGAGATGAGGAAGAAGTGGAGAGCATTGAACACTTGCTATGCGACTGCCCCGCTCTGAGTAAACGACGACTGGACATACTGGGGTCGGCTTTTCTAGGCACCCTAACAGATCTTTCCAGAACCGATATTCGTACTATAGACAAATTTGTATATCAAACAGGTTGGTTTCGATGAGGGGCATTTCAGCCCGTGGTAACACTAGGGACCTAAACTGGTCTATGTTAGCTTGTATAATAAATACGGCTGCCACCCTAACCTAAACCTAAAGGGTCCGCCAAATAACTACTGAATATTTTCTCAAATTTCTTTTTTTATTTGAAAGTACAATCCTTCCGGTTAATAATGGAAAATAATTTCATTCAAATGGCTGCCTCGGCTGGCCATGCAATAGCCTACACGATCGGTTCAATTTTTAGCACATTATCGATTGTGTGCAGCTGTATTTCACCAATGGCTTCACGAATATGTCCTTTTTTGGGTGTATCGACTTTTCAATGTATGCGTGCGGGTTTTCTGTGCCCCAAATGCGACAATTTTGCTTGTTTACATACCCGCCAAGATCAAAATGAGCTTCATCTGAAAAGACGACTTTTTGGCGAAATCTGCATCTTCTGTAAGTCGATCGCAGGCCCACTTAGCGAAGCGAAAACGCATTGGATGGTCAGTTGGCTTCAACTCCTGAACCAATTGGACTTTGTATGGCGTCATACCAAGGTCTTTATGCTAAATTCGTCTCAATGATGTCTCCGAAATGTTCAATTGTTGAGAACGACGGTGAATTGATGTTGATGGCGCTTCACGCACACTTTCTGCCACAGCAGCAATATTCTCGGGTGTACGCACTGTTTTTGGCTTTTCACGCTTTTGTTTATTGATGAGGATGCCAGTTTCTTTCACTTTTTTCACAAGATAACGAACATACGGAGCTGACGGTGCTTCTCTTCTTCCAAAATCCGTACGCAATTTTCGCAAACATTCTGCAACATTACCATGATTTTCAAAGTAATGTCGCAATATTTCCCAGCGTTGTTCAAGCGTATACACAACCATATTCGTTCAGCGGAAGGATAAAACTAATTACACTAGCCAACAGTCGTTTTGTTATTTGGTTCTAGCATAGTTTTTCTCATTGATTTTGACCTACTGAACACGAAAATGAGTTTTAAAAATTTTTCTGTCGATTGGTTTTCGAGATACAAATTTTTGAACTTTTTTTTTAAAATTTTTGGAGGTACACTTACAATTTTGAGCATATCTTTCGTCTTCTTTGACGTATCCTACTACTACTCAAATTAAAGCAAATTGAGCCGTCTACAACTCATTCTCAGAAAATTTTCAAATCGGGTGAGTAGTTTTGATGTTGGCGGCTTAAAAAGGTTAAAAAACTGCGTTTTTTTAGTAAAAATGTGGCAGAAAAATTCATATAAAAATTCATATAAAATATAAAACGCGATGCTAACAGCGATTTTGGTTTTTTTACGTATAGCTGGCATTTTTCCAAAGAAAATAAGCACTTACTTAACAAAATCTGACAACAAATGGCGGACTTATAATTTTTTTGGTATAAGACCGAAATTCCGCTATTTCACAATATTTTGATTTTCATTATTTGCACAGCTAACCTACTAGGAGGGATCGAAAAAGCAAGTTTTTTATAATCCTTTTGGAATAGAACGGAACAGTTGCTCCTATACATAAGTTAGTTCTGTTCAAAATTTCACCACCCTGGGTTAATGTCTTCTGTTCTGGCAAGGGACGTGAAATTTCAAAAATTTTGTGAAATCAGCAATTTTTTTTTGGAAATTTTTTTCAAATGTCACAGCACTTTGCAGTTTTGATAAAATTTTTAAATTAACATTAATAACACAAATATTTCATAATTGTAAAAAACCTATTTACAATACCGTAGGGACGTTTCGTCGAAAATGGTATAATGAAAATGCAGAACATAGAAACACAGGTGCATTTTACGATACGAATTTTGGCAAACCCACTTTACATGTACAAAATTGTTTGGAAAAAACGTTTACGTAATTTTTATGATTCTCAGAATTAAAAAAAATAAGTAATACACAAATAGTTATTTAATTTTTATGATTGTGGTTGCAGAGTAATATACGCTTCTGAATGTGCGTGGACGCTCTTCGTGTTCCTTTATGACTGCTACTCCGTTCACAGTCAATTAAAGGGAAAAAAGGGAATTACACTTTTTTATTGATGTGTGTTTTCCCGATGGCTACCTGTATCGGATTTTTTACAGAAATTCCCCCCACATTTGTGAGTGGTCATTATTTGGAAACTTTTCCACAATTTGAAACGCACACTTGCTGAATCAGGTATATAGCCACCCTTAAAAGATGCGCCCATTCATAAGTACATGTCAGTAAAATATTGTAACATACTTAGTATTTATAGGTGTTCATTTATCGTTTTTTGTCATTCAACAAGTGTCTACGAACGCGAGTAGTACGAGTAAAAAGTGAAACAAATTGAATTTAAGTGCATATAATACCTACCCAACAAGTAAGACAATGAGTAAAAGACTACGTGTGTTCGAGTGTTTGAACAATCCAGACAATTTCTGCAATGTTTGTGGCGAGTTTATAAAGAATAATCACGCACACACGTTTACTCCAGCAGTGCAATTGCACTATTTGAATTATTTTGGTATTTCACCAAATATCACAGAACCATGGACACCTAAGTCGCTATGTGATCTTTGCTATATAATCCTAACCAACTGGGCAGCTGCCCAGAAGAATTATGGCCAGCTGGTAAGAATTTTTATTTAAACACATTAAGCAAAGCAAATATAGTAATTTATTTTAATTTTAGGCGCCATATGAAATTCGATACACCAATGATGTGGAAAAAGCCGCTATGCCATTCCACAGACTGTTATTTTTGCCTCACCACAAACAGTGGGGTAGGGAGATTTTTAAAATGGAACTACGCTCAAGTGGGATCGTTTGCACTTCCAGTACCACATTCGAATGATGTACCATATCCAGTGTGCGATTTGATCCAGACAATTTCTGCAATGTTTGTGGCGAGTTTATAAAGAATAATCACGCACACACGTTTACTCCAGCAGTGCAATTGCACTATTTGAATTATTTGGTATTTCACCAAATATCACAGAACCATGGACACCTAAGTCGCTATGTGATCTTTGCTATATAATCCTAACCAACTGGGCAGCTGGCCAGAAGAATTATGGCCAGCTGGTAAGAATTTTTATTTAAACACATTAAGCAAAGCAAATATAGTAATTTATTTTAATTTTAGGCGCCATATGAAATTCGATACACCAATGATGTGGAAAAAGCCGCTATGCCATTCCACAGACTGTTATTTTTGCCTCACCACAAACAGTGGGGTAGGGAGATTTTTAAAATGGAACTACGCTCAAGTGGGATCGTTTGCACTTCCAGTACCACATTCGAATGATGTACCATATCCAGTGTGCCCTGGTGCATCTCTTCAAAAAGCAGAATCGTCAGATCAAGAGTCCGAGTCAAGTGCAAGCGAATTTGGGGCGTGCATAAAGCGAAAATTACTGTCACAGGCCGAACTAAACGATTGGGTGCGCGATTTTGGTCTCACTAAGGAGAAATCCGAACTTTTTGCGTCTCGGATGGTACAGTGTGGATTTGCGGATTCAGAAGTGAAAGTAACAGCGTACAGGAGGGGTCACCAGCAGTATGCAAAATTTTATACAAAGAAAGACGAAATATGTTTTTGCAGCGACATTTCCGGCTTGTTCCAAGAGCTTCACCAAATTCACAACCCCAATGAATGGAGGTTGTTTATTGACAGCAACAAAGAGAGCTTGAAGGCAGTTCTCTTACATAATGGGAATGAAAAGCCATCTCTTCCTATTGCTCATGCGGTTCATTCAAAGGAGAACTATGAAACTATGAACATTTTGCTGAAATGCATAGAGTATAGCAAATATAATTGGAAAATATGCGCCGACCTCAAAGTTGTGGCCCTTCTGTGTGGACTCCAAGGAGGCTATACGCGACATTGTTGTTTTCTGTGCCTTTGGAATAGCCGCGCTGATGATCAGCATTATATTAAAAAAAAAATGGCCGGAACGAACGAAACCTGTAGTTGGAGAAGCGAATGTCCATTTTTGGGTAGGAGTGCACATGTCACTTAAAATACACTTTCTGCATTCTCATTTGGTTTTTTTCCATGAGAATTTAGGAGACGTGAGCGACCATTACCATTCACGAAATAAGCACTAGTTGGAAAAAAAGTTAGATGGCGGACCCTTTATTATCTTGTTTGGCAAAAGAAATTTGAAAGGAGTTTCAAAGTTTTGAAGTTCAAAACAAAATATAAGTTTCGGGCGTTTATTCAAACAGTAAGTGTTCGTGTGGCGTGACAAAAAAATAATCGTACTGATGGTTGTGGTTTATGTGTTATGTGTTTATTTGTTTTATTTACTCCGAAATTCCCATGGAACGGAGGCCAGCAATTTCTTTGGTTCATCATCTTCCTTGGTACTTGTGGTTATTCCGTCTTTGATACCAACTGAGAGAGTAAACCCAGATCCGGCAAAGTTCCTACCAACACTACACATTTCTCGCGTGGACGAATTGGTCTGGCCTACAAAAAGAGAAGGGAAGTTCATTACTAATATTGGAACGCAAGGTAACACAATATCATTTTTTACATACCGGAAAGCGTACGAACCAGACATTAGGTAGTGTAGTGATATCCGAGGCACCAAGGTTTTTCCCTATATCCTCATCAGCGTTAATAATCTACAAATAAAAGAAAGGATAAACATATATTTCAAAAAAACGAAGAAAGAATTGAGAAAGCGAAAGAAGCAGAAATATCATCAAATTGGGCTAGTTTTGTGTTAGTGTTGTAATCGTACTGTTTCAAGTGTTAAGGTGGGTACTATGTTTTTTCAGCTTGAAAAAATTCCACAAAATGTTATTTCAAGTTGAAAAATGGAACGCTTTTTTACTAAGGTCGCATTGCATTTTTGAAGTGTGTGTGTCGAGATGTCACTTTTATATGTATGTGTCTGTGTATAAGCATGTGAATTTTTTCCTTTTTGCTTTTCTTGAAAACAAACACGAGTTTAAATTAGAATCACAAAATTGAGAATCAATGATCAATTAAATGGAATAATTCCAACTTAGAAAATAGTTAATTTAAATTGCAGAATGGAAATATGGTTGAAGATCATTGTGCTAATGTTATAATTAAATAAATTATTTATTTTGTGTTGATACGATGGCGATGCTTGTGAGGCATCAGAAGCCAGGGTAATACAATGTTACAAATAACAAAATAATTTCCTACTGTTGTACGAATATAAATAAATAAAATGATGTTTTGATGAACCGAAAAATATGTTTTATTATTATTTGTAAGGATTAACATTATATTTGTGGACATATATAAATTATACTTCTATCCATAAACGGATTTTCTTCTTCCAACTCCTATGGCTGGCAAGAACTCACTATGTTCTTTATAACCATTTAAATATGAGATCACAGGCACTGCCCAATTCCATTGTCCTACTGCTTCGGTAGCGTTTGCGGTCCACAAAGTTTTTCCACGCTTTTCGTCACGATTGTTCTAAACATACAAACGTAAATGTAGATATGTAATTACAAGACAAATTCCACATTATTACATATAGTTACATGTCCTTCCAGTGTTTTGCACATTTGCTTTGCTATCCAATCGGAATGTCACTCTTCTCGTTTATTCCATGTACATAATTATTTTCCGTCCTTTGCATTAGTTTTCTTTATTTCAGATAATTTAATTTAGTATTCTTTATTAGGAAATTGTATTGCTAATATTTACAACAGTTGAATTTCTCGCGGACAAATATGAATGTAAATAAATAGGAGTACAATGCTGGCGGCTTCAATTTGTTGCGGCGTTCAATTAATTTGTATCGGCGCAAAATGTCAATTTCTCACGTTGAAATAAACACAGTACCACAAATGAAAAAATTTCACTCAGTTTTTCACAACTTTGGTTTTTGTATGGGATTTCACCGTGAAACGGGAACATAGTACCGTGCTTTAAGGTGGGTACTATGTTTTTTCAGCTTGAAAAAATTCCACAAAATGTTATTTCAAGTTGAAAAATGGAACGCTTTTTTACTAAGGTCGCATTGCATTTTTGAAGTGTGTGTGTCGAGATGTCACTTTTATATGTATGTGTCTGTGTATAAGCATGTGAATTTTTTCCTTTTTGCTTTTCTTGAAAACAAACACGAGTTTAAATTAGAATCACAAAATTGAGAATCAATGATCAATTAAATGGAATAATTCCAACTTAGAAAATAGTTAATTTAAATTGCAGAATGGAAATATGGTTGAAGATCATTGTGCTAATGTTATAATTAAATAAATTATTTATTTTGTGTTGATACGATGGCGATGCTTGTGAGGCATCAGAAGCCAGGGTAATACAATGTTACAAATAACAAAATAATTTCCTACTGTTGTACGAATATAAATAAATAAAATGATGTTTTGATGAACCGAAAAATATGTTTTATTATTATTTGTAAGGATTAACATTATATTTGTGGACATATATAAATTATACTTCTATCCATAAACGGATTTTCTTCTTCCAACTCCTATGGCTGGCAAGAACTCACTATGTTCTTTATAACCATTTAAATATGAGATCACAGGCACTGCCCAATTCCATTGTCCTACTGCTTCGGTAGCGTTTGCGGTCCACAAAGTTTTTCCACGCTTTTCGTCACGATTGTTCTAAACATACAAACGTAAATGTAGATATGTAATTACAAGACAAATTCCACATTATTACATATAGTTACATGTCCTTCCAGTGTTTTGCACATTTGCTTTGCTATCCAATCGTAATGTCACTCTTCTCGTTTATTCCATGTACATAATTATTTTCCGTCCTTTGCATTAGTTTTCTTTATTTCAGATAATTTAATTTAGTATTCTTTATTAGGAAATTGTATTGCTAATATTTACAACAGTTGAATTTCTCGCGGACAAATATGAATGTAAATAAATAGGAGTACAATGCTGGCGGCTTCAATTTGTTGCGGCGTTCAATTAATTTGTATCGGCGCAAAATGTCAATTTCTCACGTTGAAATAAACACAGTACCACAAATGAAAAAATTTCACTCAGTTTTTCACAACTTTGGTTTTTGTATGGGATTTCACCGTGAAACGGGAACATAGTACCGTGCTTTAAGGTGGGTACTATGTTTTTTCAGCTTGAAAAAATTCCACAAAATGTTATTTCAAGTTGAAAAATGGAACGCTTTTTTACTAAGGTCGCATTGCATTTTTGAAGTGTGTGTGTCGAGATGTCACTTTTATATGTATGTGTCTGTGTATAAGCATGTGAATTTTTTCCTTTTTGCTTTTCTTGAAAACAAACACGAGTTTAAATTAGAATCACAAAATTGAGAATCAATGATCAATTAAATGGAATAATTCCAACTTAGAAAATAGTTAATTTAAATTGCAGAATGGAAATATGGTTGAAGATCATTGTGCTAATGTTATAATTAAATAAATTATTTATTTTGTGTTGATACGATGGCGATGCTTGTGAGGCATCAGAAGCCAGGGTAATACAATGTTACAAATAACAAAATAATTTCCTACTGTTGTACGAATATAAATAAATAAAATGATGTTTTGATGAACCGAAAAATATGTTTTATTATTATTTGTAAGGATTAACATTATATTTGTGGACATATATAAATTATACTTCTATCCATAAACGGATTTTCTTCTTCCAACTCCTATGGCTGGCAAGAACTCACTATGTTCTTTATAACCATTTAAATATGAGATCACAGGCACTGCCCAATTCCATTGTCCTACTGCTTCGGTAGCGTTTGCGGTCCACAAAGTTTTTCCACGCTTTTCGTCACGATTGTTCTAAACATACAAACGTAAATGTAGATATGTAATTACAAGACAAATTCCACATTATTACATATAGTTACATGTCCTTCCAGTGTTTTGCACATTTGCTTTGCTATCCAATCGGAATGTCACTCTTCTCGTTTATTCCATGTACATAATTATTTTCCGTCCTTTGCATTAGTTTTCTTTATTTCAGATAATTTAATTTAGTATTCTTTATTAGGAAATTGTATTGCTAATATTTACAACAGTTGAATTTCTCGCGGACAAATATGAATGTAAATAAATAGGAGTACAATGCTGGCGGCTTCAATTTGTTGCGGCGTTCAATTAATTTGTATCGGCGCAAAATGTCAATTTCTCACGTTGAAATAAACACAGTACCACAAATGAAAAAATTTCACTCAGTTTTTCACAACTTTGGTTTTTGTATGGGATTTCACCGTGAAACGGGAACATAGTACCGTGCTTTAAATGTAAAGAAATTAATTAAGTTAATGTTTTGTTTGCAAAAGTTATTAATGCCAGTATAGAGAATTGTCAATAGTGAGTACAGGATTTTCTCTAGGAGTTTTTAGACAGCGACGGTAAATGTTAGTGTAATTTTTTTGTTGGATATGTAATTGATTTTTAGATCCTGACCCGATAAATTAAGAGAGCTATTTTAGATTAGGTGATAAAGATAAATTTATTGTTTGTGTTCGGATTTGTTAGTGCGAGCCGAAAATGGTTGAGTCTGTATTGCGTCTAGATTTTTCTGTTGGTGAATCTGAGCGAATGGCTCTCCATTTAAAGATATAAAAAATTACGTCTGAAGTTAGTGATTTATAATTGTTTAAATTTTTGTTTTTGTAAAAAGATTAAGCGTCAATTGTTTAGGTTTTTATGTATAGGATTAAGACATTTTGTGTCAATAAATGTAACGTTTTTAAGGTTCTAAACAAAATCATGATGTGCTAGGTTTAGTCCAGATTCACACTTGCAATTTTTTTATGCAATTCTCTTTTGAAGTTGCATTTGCGTTCAGACAACGTATTATGTTTCGACAATTTTATTTTCGTCGTTCATTAAAATTTATTAAATTTATTAAATTTCATTAAAATGTATGTCGCACAAATTTGCATATGTTGAACCGAGCACAAAACTACGAATATTAAATAAAAAGGAATGCGGAAATGCCAAAAAAAAATCACCACTTCACAGCGAAAGAAAACACAAAACGCATTGCAAAAAAATTGCATGTACGGAAGACTTTTTTCTCCCCCCTTACCGACTGCGGCCCTCTCCCACAAGCACTGCAATTCAGCGGGGAAAAATTGCATGTGTGAATACAGACTTACTTAAACGGGGGTAGTGATAAAGGCATGAGTTTTGTATGGTAAGTGTGTGGGAATTGGGGTCCTTACAAATGTCTAAAGGAACATTAAGGATCATGGTTGGGAGGGCTAAGTGCGGGAGCATAGGCCAAGCTCCCTGGCCAGAAACGTTGTATCTAGTGTTTGTATTGTGATATGTGAAATAGTGATTTCAGTAATTGTTCGTTCCTCTGGGCTAAAGTGGAGGATTGGAACCGGCTGAGAAATCTGACCGCTGAGCTGCCGGAGGTCACTTAGGCGCCACCAATAGGGGGCACGCAACACCAGATCAATTGAAAATGTGTTCTCCAGAGCGTCAAGAAGTGAAATCGGTGGGGTCCATTTTATGGGGGCTATATCAAAACATGGACCGATGTTCCCCATTTTTACTAGGGACGAGTAGATTCAATATATAGTGCAAATTCTTAAATTTCAACCATTTCAATTGAGAAATCTGTTCTCCAGAGCGTTAAGAAGTTAAATCGGTGGGGACTTTTATATGGGGGCTATATCAATGCATGGACCGATGTGCCCCATTTCAATAGGGGCCGTCCTTATTTTGCTTTCGAAGAACCGTACGTTATCATATCAAAATATTAATGTACGGTATTCTGTTTGCGTACACATACACAATCACTAAAAAAAGAAATAGCGTTTGCGTTCTATGAACGTTTTTTTTTCCGAACACTGGTATTTAGTATTTCCAGGAAATTCAACATTTACACTTTTCTACTTCGTGCACAGTTCCAAAATAAAAACCAGTAAGGAAAGGCAGAAAGTCGGGCGGGGCCGACTATATAATACCCTACACCTCCCTAACAATGCGATAAGGGTCATTGCCATAATAGTTTGGAATAGTTGGTAAATGGGTAGAAACATATTATCTAATTCTGAAGTGATAATCGCTAAATTAAGCAATATTCGTTCCTAAATTGAGAAACATCTTTCTGGAAAATTTTAATGATCGGAAGTAAAATACAACTTCTATAGCGGTTTAATACCAAATCAGGAGGAACATATATATGGAGTTTTAATATAAACCTGAACCGATCTTCCCTGAATACTACTTCATGTAAAAATACCTCCTTCTGTCGAATTTCGTACTGATCGGATAAAAAATACAGTCTCTACAGCGCTTACATGTCAAATCGGGGGTAACATATATATGGGAGCTATATCTAAATCTGAACCGATTTTCTCCGAATTTGGCAGTATTCCTTCATGTAATAAAAAAACCTCTTTCTGCCGAATTTCGCACTGATCGGATATAAAATACACTTTTTACAGCGCTTATGTACATGTCAAATCGGGGGTAATATATATATGGGGGCTATATCTAAATCTGAACCGATTTTCTCCGAATTTAGCAGTAATTCTTCATGTAATAAGAAACCTCTCTTTGCCGAATTTCGCACTGAGCGGATATAAAATAACATTTTTACAGCGCTTACATGTCAAATCGGGGTAACGTATATATGGGGGCTATATCTAAATCTGAACCGATTTCTTCCAAATCTAACAGTGTTCATTCATATAATAAGAAACCTCTTTCTGCCGAATTTCATACTGATCGGATATAAAATAAAGTTTTTACAGCGCTTACATGTCAAATCGGGGCTAACATATATATGGGGGCTATATCTAAATCTGAACCGATTTTAACCAAATTCAATAGCGATCAACAAAACAACATCTTTCTGTCGAATTTCGCACTGATCGGATATAAAATACAGTTTTTACAGCGCTTACATGTCAAATCGGGGGTAACATATATATGGGGGCTATACCTAAATCTGAACCGATTTTCTCCGAATTTAGCAGTAATTATTCATGTAATAAGAAACCTCTCTTTGCCGAATTTCGCACTGAGCGGATATAAAATAACATTTTTACAGCGCTTACATGTCAAATCGGGGGTAACGTATATATGGGGGCTATACCTAAATCTGAACCGATTTCTTCCAAATTTAACAGTGTTCATTCATATAATAAAAAACCTCTTTCTGCCGAATTTCATACTGATCGGATATAAAATAAAGTTTTTACAGTGCTTACATGTCAAATCGGGGCTAACATATCGTCGGCTTAATACTATTTTGTTCCATACGCCATTTTGTATGAACGGAGAAAAACGCAATTTATTGTTTGAGTAAAAACGGGACTCAGGAGTTACACACATTTTGTACCACAGTGTTCCCCACATTGTTCATATGATTCTCATGCATTTCTATGCCATTACCTTCAAAAATAAGCAAGTTATAACAATTTTTGTACATGGCATTTTGGTCCATATCCACTTTTGTTTTAATATTTTTTCGTATTTGTATTACATGGACCACAAAGAGGATCGGTATTGGAGGAGAGTAATTTACATATTGTGATCGAAAGAACGTAAAACAGAGAGTCAAAAATATAGGGCGATAGAAAAATGGAGACATAGAACAAAAATATCAAAATTATTTTCCGTAAATCAGAGTTAAACAGATTTACCCTACCAATATCTCGAAAACTAGACGAGATAGGAAAACAATTATTGCAGATTCTGAAAGAGCATGCTTGAAACTCATATTATCAACTCCTAACTCAAAAAACACAAAAATGGCGTATGGAACAAAATAGCATTAAGCCGACGATATATATGGGGGCTATATCTAAATCTGAACCGATTTTAACCAAATTCAATAGCGATCGTCCTTGGGCCAAAAAAAAGATATGTGTAAAGTTTCGTCGAGATCGGACCATAATTGCGACCTGTACTTTGATTACAAGAATACATGCACAGACAGACGGACATAGCTAAATCAACTCAGAAAGTGATTCTAAGTCGATCGGTATAATAAACGATGGGTCTATTTCTTCTCCTTTTGGGTGTTACAAACAAATGCACAAAGTTATAATACCCTGTACCACAGTGTGGTGTAGGGTATACAAAATAAAATGGCGCTTGCTGTTTGCGTTTTGTTACTTTCGTTTTTGTAAACGCTCTGTCAAGTTCGGATTTTTTGCAATTATCCGGCGTATCCGTGTGCGTATTTGGATAGCTGTAGTACATTTCCATACATTTGAAATACAGTTTGACAGGCTCCGGACGCATTCGCTGGTATTTCTCCTAAATACCAGTGAATGAGATACCCCATAGTCCGTAATTTACCCCACGTAATTTTGTTTCGGATATTCCTGTGTGAATTGTTGTTGTTTCAAAGTGCGAGTGAAAAACACAAAACGTTCAGCCCGATAGGCCCGAGTTCGGAGAGTTTTTTCCCCCCTCTTGCCGACTGCCTCTCTCCAACAAAACGCCGATAATCTGCTGAACATTCAGCCAGTGTAAATCACGACTTAGGTGTCTCCTAAATACCAGTGAATTGCGCCCGACGTCTGTCAAAGTGTTGTGTGCACAGAAAACAGTAGGATGATATTTAAGTTTGACAGACGCCTGACGCATTCACTGGTATTTAAGAGATGCCCTCAAGTGATATTCATATTTTCAATGCGGAACGCTTTTGTCCAAAGTTGTGCGTTTCACATTTCTTCTTGTTGCTTTTGCGTTGTTACTTTCTTGTTGTTGTAATTTTGTTGCTTCCTTCACTAGTGTTAAAGAAAACATTACGCGAATACAAAACAATTTTTTTAACTGCGTTGAAAAAAATACAACAATCCAGAATTATAAAATAATTCGATTAACGAAAGATAATTCCACCCCGAATATCAGTAAAACAGAGGAAATTTTATTGTGAATCTGCTACCAGCCAATACCATTGTTTTGTTTTATTGGTGGGTAAGTATTAGCTGGCGTATGGATGAATTTGACGGACGGACTTATGCATTGTTAAATAGATTGGTTTTTGTTGTTTTTTTGTTCTTTTGCCATTATCAGTTTTTCAATAATGTCAATAGATTTTTTGGCTGGTCGAGGTGAGGTGCTGTTGTCATTTTGCATATATTTTTTCGCTCGTCTTCGTTTTGGAAATGTAAATGAAATTTAATTTGCAATCATACAGTTACCTAAAAATGTTTTCGTCGTGTTTGTAGCCAGCGGTTAGGAGGAAGGGTGTTTGTTGTTATTCGCAGCAGTATGCAATATAAAGACAAAGAATTAAGAACGGACGTGTTATTCTGACTTTTTATAGCCTTGTGGTAAGACGTGTTGGTCAGCTAGGACAAGTCTATACTCCGTGATATGACAATTGTATAGCTCTTCATTTCATTGTTTGCCCCTTACGTTTAGGATGAAATAATGATAGTAGAAACATTAATATAAACCACATTAAAATTAGAAGAAAGAGTGATCCATGAATATAGGTTCAATGTGTTCCGAAAAAATGGGCAAAACAAAATTTACACCTCAACTGGATCATTTGTAAAATGATGCTTTTAGAGCTCGATATGGACGCAATATTGAAATTGGGATAGATGCCGTCTTGGCAAAAGTTCATATTGGCGAACTTGAATTTGATTGGATGAGCGTATGCCGGTCAACATAACAAATGATAGATCGGCCAAAGGTCCAAGAATTAAAATACCTTGTTTTATTAGTGTAAAAAACTTGTTTACATATGGAATACCTGCAAAACAAGTATGAAATCTCAGTTGAGTGAACCGCCTGTGGTATACCCTCATCTTCAGAGAACTATAACATGGAATTTGGTTTTCTTTTGTTGGAGATGTCATAGCGGGTGGCAACATTTTGTCCATTTTTTGGAAGAATATCTTTTATAAAAGTTGTCTAAAATACCGAGTTTTTAAGAAAGACTTCAAGAAATTGAGAATAAAATCTACTTAAAAAAGGATGCTACTTAAACAAAGACGAATAAGATTATGTATATTTGCGAGGAAAACGAAGACTGTATGTACTGAGCTGAGGAGTATGCAGAAGAGCTGAGGAGGCACTTAACATAGCATATAACTGGACACAACCAAGGGGATTAAATGTCAACCCAGACAAAACAGAAATATGTCTATTTACTAGGAAAAGGAAGATTCAACCTTTTACCGTGCCTCGATTCCTGTATAAGAATATTGCCATATCTAAAAAGGTAAAATAATTGGGAGTACTCTTGGATCAGAAACTTTACTGGAAAGATCATATTGAAGAAAGAGTTACAAAAGTCCCACAGATGTTGGTCGTTGTGTAGAAGAGCTATAGGTCCAAAATGGGGACTATGTCCAAATATGACACACTGGCTTTACATGAGCGTGATTAGAAGAATAATAACCTACGCATCTGTAGTGTGGTGGACATCAATGGACATAAAGTACAACGTAATACCATTGGAAAAAGTGCAACGTAGGTGCTGTCTAGGCATAAGCGGGGCAATTAGAACCGCAACAACAAGAGCGTTGGAGACTATACTGCACATCCAACCAATATATATCCGTATAAAGTATAAGGCAGCCCTCACAGCAAGTCGTCTACAAGTGATGGATGAATGGATAAATCGAGACCACAAGTCGTACCATCAGAAGATATTATAATCATTGGTCGGTCATATTCAAACAAGGGAAATCTCCGACCGCATTCCTGAAGTGCGGCTTACAGCTACCTGTGATTCGTTCGGTCCAGACAGACGCTCCTGGGAAAACGCAACACTAGCTCATGCGCCAGTGGGAAGCAGCTGCTACACTGATAGGTCCAGGCTAGGAGGAGGGACGGGTCTGAGACTTTTTATTGATGAACCAGAAGTCGAACTTTACTTCCGCCTCCCAGACCATAACACAGTATTTTAAGCAGAAGTTCCAGCAATCACGTTAACTGGCTCAGTAATACCACAAAGCCTAAATATGCCAACATATTCACAGATAGCCAAATGGCGATCAACACAATAACATCGGAAAAGGTCAAATCCAGCACAGTGTTAGACTGTAAACGATACTTACTTACTCAGTCAATGGTCAACTGCGTATTTTCTGGGTACGGGGAGACAAAGGAGTGATTGGAAATGAACGAGCAACGAGCAGCTTGGCTTCAAAGGGCAGAGCACTTCGAGTAATAAACTTGGAAACCTTTCGAAGCCACGAAGGATGAGTTGAAGCACTGGGCAGTGATGGCTCACAAAACTGTGTGGAATAGAGCAACTGCAAAGATACTGTGTCACTGCCCAGCTTTCACACATGCAAGATACCGATATTTCGGTTCCGACATATTGCCAGACTTGACTCATCTCAGAGGATATGACTGGAAGATACTGAGAAAATACGTGTCTAGTATCGATTTTCTGCAACCCGTGGGGTATAAAATCACAAATAAGAAGCGCACAACAGGCCGAACCACTGGCTTAAGTGTATGTCCATGGACATGAGACGTTTAAACGTCTCCTCTATTCAACCTAACCTAACCTAACCTATGTACTATACGAGAACTTTGTATCCTGAATAAGGCAATTACAATAATTAACATGGCGAAATACTTAGAAGTTATCTTGGATCGTAAAACTATGTTGGAAGGGCTATATAGAAGAAAGAGCCACCCAGAGATGTTGGTCATTGTGCATAGATCTATAGCTTCAAAATGGGACTCGGTCTAAGTATGACACACTGGCTTTATATAAGCGTATGTAGACCAATAATAAACTATACCTCTTCAATGGCAATGAAATACAACGTAAACATGTTACAAAAGGTTCAAAAAATGTGCTGTGGGGCCGGCGAAACAGGGGGAAGCTACTATGGGCTGACCCAAATGACAAAAATGGTTACGAAATATAAGCAATACCGATATTAGTAATATAATGAGAATTTTAAAAGGGCTATCAAACATATGAGAAACTCTGCGCCGTATAGATCAGATTAAGACGAATGCAGGACAACGAGAGAAAATTCCTATACCAATGTGCAAGATACTTATACTTTATACATTACTAGATCTGACTCATCTCAGAGGAAAACACTGATGATACTCATGTCATGTACCGATTTTCTGTAAAACTAGAAAATTTAAAGGATTATAAAGAAGTGGCGCGCAACAAATTAATCTACTGGCTTAAGTGTAACCTAACCTAGTTGCGTGGAAACAATTACTAACCGCTGTTTCCGTACAAAGAATTATCCTGAGACTTGCTTCATAGACAACACATAAGCCAAGAGAGAGAGTTAAACTGTGTAGGGTCTAGGATGTAGAAGATTATTTTTCTGCGTTTTATAAAATACGAAATTTAGTTGAGAGATGTGAAACGCTTGTACGTCTCAGACAAATTTGTTTTATGAAAACAGTGGTTAGTAGTAGTCTCCATAGAAATTACAAAATTTAAAATCATTCGGTCTCTTCCTTTAAGAAGAAACCTTCATTTGAGGGCGAACATAGTTCAAATGACTTAAAAAACCATAGTCATAAAGGCATCTTATAAGTTTAATTCCAATTGTAAGAAATAAAAACGATTACTAAACTCGTGAACAATTCACCATATTTGCTATAGTCCGAATGAACTTTTATATATTTCTGTGTGACCAAATTAAAAATATGAAATTTTGATGTAATCCATTTTAATACCACATCTTTTTTGCACAATATATTTCACTTACAGATATAAAAAAATACATTTTAAGTGAATAATAATAATTAGGCGAACGTTTCCTAGAAGGATCTAAAGAGGTGATATAGTGCAGTACCGATGATGAGTTTACTCTTTCGACCAGACATGGACGCTGGTGAAGTGTTTGTGAATTTCAATCAAAATATAACGTAAGTTTTCACATAAACGTCATAATTTATAAGCACATTTATCATAATTATATATCGTGTTATTTTTTTTTGTTACAGTTCCCTAGCTGTGGGCACCAAATCCGGCTATAGCCTATACAGTCTAGTTTCTGTGGATAATACCTTAGATAAAATCTATACATGTCCAACAGAAGAAATATTTTTAATTGAACGTCTTTTCGAAAGTTCACTGGTGGCGATTGTGGCCCAGAGAGCTCCACGAAAATTAAAGGTATTTATTCTAAATTGATAACAGATGGATAGATTGTAAACTGTAAAAAATGTGCCATTACAGGTCTGCCATTTTAAAAAACAAAGTGAAATCTGCAATTACTCCTACTCAAATTCGATATTGGCTGTTAAATTAAATCGTGAGCGTTTAATTGTATGCCTTGAAGAAAGTCTTTACATACATAATATACAAGACATGAAAGTAGTCCACACTATACGGGATACACCCTGTAATTCGACTGGTCTGTGCGCGCTGAGCTCGTCTTCGGATCACTGTTATCTTGCCTATCCGGGCAGCGTGACATCTGGTGAAGTGCAGATCTTTGATGCCATTAATTTACACGCTAAAACAATGATACCAGCTCATGACAGCCCACTGGCGGCCTTGGCTTTCAGTCCCTCGGGAACCGAAATTGCAACGGCAAGTGAACGTGGCACTGTCATTAGGGTCTTTTCGTCGTTGGACGGGACGAAACTGTTTGAGTTGAGACGAGGCCTTAAACGTTGTGTTTCTATAGCTTCACTATCGTTTAGTACATGTGCTGAATATTTGGTCTCAAGCTCAAATACCGAAACCATACACATATTTCGTCTGGATCGTAGTTCGTCGGAGAACAATGACACCAAACAAGGTTCTGATGATTGGATGGGGTATGTAGATTTTTTGCTTTGCATTAATATTGTAGTCAGTTGTTGTTGGCCATGTACTTTGATACTTTGGTTATGGTTTAATTGTCTTATGCATAGTCTTTCTTTATGTCCCTTTGTATATATGGGCATTTCCGCCGAATGGTCAACCAGTGCCGAAGAATAAAATGTTGATAACCGTCGTATTTTATTGTGAATATTTATAAAAAAAAATTAATAAAAAATGTCTAAATTTTTAAAATACAATGGTTTAATAGCATAGCTCAGTTGTTTTCATGAGGAAATTGGCTTGAAAACTGAAAAATCTTATTTTTTTTCATTTCAAACTACTTTTAAAGACATTTTTATATTTAATTATTTTACATGCAAAACATATATTATGTTTGCGCACTTTTTACGAAATCTCTTTATTACAATCAATTATGAAGAGAAAAATACATGGATACCAAAATAAGGTTCGATTAACGGTTAATTTAACGGTTAAAACACATAGAAAAATCGTACGTTCGCGACCGGTACTTAAGCCAATTAGAAAAAAACAATAGAGGTAATTTATTGTGTAAATACTCGGTAGAAAGCTACATTAATCCGCTTTTAAAATAAATTAATAGCTTTAGAATATTCCATTCCATTTCGCAGATTTTTGCATTTTACTATATTCACACATGTTTATTGCTATCATTATGAAAACTAAAACTCGATTCTACCGAGCTATCGAATCACCCAAAAAATATGCGTGCAAAATTTTTGTTTTCTATATTTTTTGTACATCAAAAGCGTACGAACTTACATTCGCGACCAGCGGAAATGCCCTTATATTTTTTCTACATTATTTAATATCATGCTTATTTTAATTATTTATTTTTGTAATTTTCTTTTTCTATTTTTTTTTTCATATATACCTAATGTTGTATGTTCACACTCTACTCAATAAATCAACAACATTCACCAACCTACTACCATTGTATTTTGTATTTCACAAATACTTTGCACATATGTATTTCTTCTGTACTGCTAATTATATTTATATTGTAATATAATATAAATACACATATCCTGGTCATTGTGTATCGTGTATCCACCACTCACTGCCAATACATCCAAAACACATACAAAAAATAAACTTCGCGTTTTACATTTCAAAAAAGTTATTCGTTTTTTAGATTTCTTAGCAAGACTGTGTCCAGCTATTTGCCATCCCAAGTAACAGATGTCTTTAGTCAAGGGCGTGCATTTGCTTCGGTGACTTTACCCGAGGCGGGTATTAGGCGTATGTGTGCCATAACAAAAATACAAAAGCAACTGAGGTGAGTATTTGACAAACAATTAGAATATTTTTGTACAAAGTGAAAGTTACAGGGTGGCTTATATGTAATGCAACAAAGTAAAGCGCTTTATTTTTTTTTAATTTTTTTTTAAATTTTATTGTTTAAAAGCAAAAAATGTCGGAAATAACATAAAATTCTAGAAACAGTTTAGATTTGTTCGAACTGGCCACCTTTGGCTCGAATTATGGCCTTCAAACGGCCGCCGAAGCCATCACACGCTGCACGAAAGTGGCTCTGCGGTATTTTGGCCCATTCCCGGCGAAGCGCCGTCTTGAGATGATCGATACTTTGATATTTTTTAGTGCGAACCTTACTCTCTAAAATGCCCCAGGCGCAAAAGTCCAACGGATTGAGATCCGGAGATCTTGGTGGCCATTGTGCGGTAGAAATGAAGCGAGGAACCTCCTTTTTAAGCCATTCTTGATTGCCGCGTGCTCAATACTGTCTTTAGGACATTTTCCCGATAATATTCGGCATTTATTTTTACCCCATGGTCGATGAATACGAGCGGGGAGCGACCATCGGCCGTTACGGCGGCCACACCATTACCATCGGCGGCGCTTGAGTTCTGGTGTCCAATCGAAGGTGTAAATTTTCAGCTGACCTCTTTGGCAAGTAAACCCGATCATTTTGTTTGTTCACAAACTGCTCAATTTGGAATGGCTTCTCATCGGAGAAAACCAAATTCGGTAACTGGCCACTTTCGTGCAAGCGAAGCAACTCCTTGGCTCTTTCCAGTCTAACTTTTTTTTGTGCATCGGTGAGCTCTTGCGCTTTTTGGAATTTCAATGGCTTTAGTCCAAGCTCATTTTTTAATATGTGTTGTATCCGTTCTCGCGATATGTTCAGCTCACAAGCAATTTTTCTACCACTGCGGCGTGGATTTCGATCAAATCTGGCCTTCATTTTTCGGATAATTTCTGGTGTTGTTATCGTTTTTTTCGTCCACTTTTTGGACGCGATGCAACACTGCCAGTACGAGCAATGGTACGAGAAACAAAAGATTTATTCACATTTAAACGCTGGAGGGCTCTAACGATAGGCACTTGTGTTTTTCCACCCAAATATAAAGCAATCACACTATCACGCTTGAATTCCATCACGAATAACTTTTTTCTGAATGCAATAGATCAAAATGCTTTTGTAAGCTTGTAAACAATAAAATGAACTGTCACTGAAATAAATCTGTCAGCTATCAGACTAGCGGTTTAGAAATGATAGCAACCTGAAGTTGGTTGCAATACATATCAGCCACCCTGTATTGTTTAAAAAGGAGCTTGGAATGACTTAATTTTTAACCCACATTTTCACAAGCTCTGGTTGGGGCTAACCAACAGTTATCTTTTACGAATTAAATTCGTAATAACAGCTCTAATGTGGGATAATCGGAGGTGGTGAAAGTGGCCTTTAGGATAGGTTAAGGTGGCAACCGGAATTACTCAGTGGTTAGTGCATTAGACTTGGACCCCGAAGGGGCTGGGTTCAATTCCCACTGGCACTGGCAACATTTAACATCAAAATTTCATGTTTTTATCATAATTCGAGTATCTGCAGCTAAAAATAACTCACCGGTCGCACTACCACTACAACAACATCTGATCACCCAAGTCAACAGGGAAGCTAAAAATAGACATAACACCATGACGACTATTAACAGAAATGCAACGCTTCTAGTGGAGAATAGTAACAGGAATACTCAAATAACATCCATTCCCTGAAATTAACAGACGAATGTTAATTAACAACCGGACAACATTGAGTAGATGGAACAACATAAGGTTCCCGCGATAATCGGATATATGCCGGAACGGAGTCTGTAATAGAAATAGACTTAAGGATTATCAACTCAGCATCTCCAAGCTGCTACAACAACAACGTGCTCACATAGAACCTCATTGGTTACGATATCGTGTCGCCTGGTCTGATAAATGACGTCACCTGGCAGCCCGTCATTTCATTGGTATCAGACCACCTCCCCATAGACAGATCAGCCGATTTTATTATCTCTGAACGCCGTACTTTCCTGAATCAAAGGAAAGCGGACTGGAATGGGCTCAGAGAATTCACCAACCGCAGCTTCAGTGAACAACCGATCCCCTCAGATGTTCGGGTAGCTGAGAAGAAATTCCGAGGCATCATCCACGCAGCAGCCGCTTGCTTTATCCCTGCTCGTCGAATACCCGATATACGAATATAAGCGGAATAAATGGCTATATCAACTGAAGCAGTGCAACTTAAGTTCCGGTATTGGTAAATTGTGGGCAACGGTTAAGTCACACTCGAATCTAGGCAGGAAAGACGACAGGACGGCAGTCACATTTGGTGCCACCACTGTGACTGACCCGAAGAGGTGCGCGCGTTATTTTAACCGACAATTTATAGAGCACCCCGTGAGTGACAGCGAAAAGGAGAGTATTGAGTCGTATCCATGCTCTCCGAGCTGAAGAAGTACCACCACAGTTTACAGTTGGAGATGTTGCAGATGTCATCCGTAGCGCTAGGTCATCCAAAGCGCTTGGGCCCGATGGAATTTCGATGCTCATGTTGAAGCAGTTGGACATACCGGGGGTCCTCAATCTGACTAGGGTCCTCAATCTTGACCACTCTGATAATACCCGAAGCCTGGAAAATGGGCAGAGTGGTCCGCCTACTCAAACCGGGCAAAGATGCGAGCAAGGGAGAATCGTAAGGCCTATCTTCCTTCTCTCGCCAGTAGCAAAGACGCATGAGGTGTTAATCCTCCCGAGCCTGATTGGACATTTTCCAATTGCTGATCATCAGCACGGATTCCGAAAGCAGCATAGTACGACTACTGCTTTACACGCCATATCCACGCATGTGAGCCGCAGCCTTAACCAGAACAAGCCCGGTGACAGGACCGTCCTCGTGGCGCTAGACCTATCGAAGGCATTCGATACCGTCAGCAACGCCACGCTTTTTAAGGACATCGCCAACACGTCCCTCCCGAACAGTTTGAAACGTTGGACCGTCAATTACATGTGTGGGCGCCAGTCGTATGTGAAATTCAGAAACAAGAAGTCCAAACCCCGTAGAGTGAAACAGGGAGTTCCCCAAGGTGAGGTGATATCTCCGGCATTGTTTAACCTCTACCTCTCTGCAATTCCACCCACACCTGACGGCGTTGAAATCGTATCATATGCTGATGACTGTACGATTCTGGCGTCGGGCTTTAATCAATGACATATATGGAACGCTGAATGTCTACCTGGCTGAGATTGTCAATTTCTTCGCTGCGATGAACCTGAAAATATCCGCCACCAAATCATCAGCCACACTGTTTACTGCATGGACAGCGCAAATGAAGGGAGCAACTCAATGTGATAGTCGATGGCACAAGAATTCAGACCAACAACTACCCTTAGGTTCTTGGTGTCACATTTGATAGCCTCTTCAGGTCTAACGCGCATGTCACAGCTATCTGCAATAAGATGAGAAGTAGGAAGAAGGTCCTCAAGTCGCTAGCCGGCAGCACTTGGGGTACAGATAAAGAAACCTTGTTGACCTCTTACAAAGCGATAGGTCGGTCTGTGGTAAGCTATGCAGCACCAGTGTGGTCACCGAATGTGAGCGAGACGCAGTGGAAGAATATACAGACCTGCCAAAATGACGCCCTGAGAACTTCGACAGGGTGCCTCCTCATGTCTTCTGTGGACCACCTACATGAGGAGACGAAGATCATAACCGTGCGACGACACAATTTTTTGCTGTCGAAGCAGTATCTGCTTGGTTGCTACCGTCCCAGTCACCATCTAGTGAATAGGCGCCCACCTCCCAGGCAGATCAGGATCTAGAGCGCGAGGTCCAACGCTACAAGAGAGAACCTATAGATCAAAGAGCTTACATGGCAGGTTTGGCAGACATACACTCTGACGCAGTCGCTGAAACCGTGAATAATTACAGAGTCAATGTCGTGCTAGGAGACCACCCTGCATCAGTGGCCTCAGAGGAAGAGAAATTAAGATCTGGCTGGTGTAGCCGCCTCAATTCATACTGGGCAAGGATTGATGGCACCACGTCGAACACATGTCCCGCTCGTAACCAGGGACCACACGACACACTACACCTTTTTAACTGCCCTGCCAAACGTACTCAACTTGTTCCCAGGTCACTTTGGACCCAACCAGTGGAAGCAGCCATCTTCCTCGGACTGGAAACAAATACAGCAGAACCCACTATACAAGGCGAATGAAAACAACAGCTCACATAGACTAATAGAGTCTTGCTACGGGCTCTGATGCTCCTCATCGCAAACCAACCTGTTTGAATTATCAATATGTAGTTAAGTTATCAAAAGTACGTCATCGGTACCGGAAAGATCTGTCAAACCTCCTAGAAAGGCCGACCCCAGTATATACAGACGTCGCTTACTCAATATGGGTAATCAATGCTCTCCACATATTTCTCATCGCCACAGCTTCTGCAAAAGTCATTGGAGTCAGTACCCAACCTTCTGGCGTGTTCGCCTATCAGAACGTGTCCTGTCAGATCTGACTCTAATGCAGACAGTCTTTTCCTCACTGGTGCGAGGGGATATTTTTACCTTCGCAGGTCATATTTCGACCAGATTTGTTTAGCTATCCTGCTGGTGCCGATTTCTGTCCATCATTCATTGGACTGCCTGATTGCCTCTTGCCTAAGCCAAAGCTTGCACGTTGTCAGTGATGCACCAATATATGAAAATTCATCGAGAATTTGTAAGGTCGTCCTTTTCTTAGCAAGTTTATCGGCTTTGCAGTTCCGTGGAATATCCCTCTGTCCCTATGAGATATATGTTGAACTGCTCAACCATCTCGTTAAGGATCTGCGGCAGTCGAGGGCTGTTTGTTAATTTAGGGATGTGGCTTCCAGAGAATTGATGGTCTTGCTGTTCGCGTAAATAACAATGCCAGTGTTGGTCACTATGCGACTTCCCTTATTGCCATGATTTCGGCTTGATAGACAGTGCAGGTATCTGGTAGTCTGTGAGCTATATCACGACTATGTTCTTTACAGTGTACTCCGAAGCCAGAAGTGGATATGGTTTTTGTTTCCTAGTATTCTGCCTACCCATTCCTCTTTGGCTGGTATCATAGTGGGGAAGTTCCTCTCGAAGGTGTACGCTGTTGGTATATAGTGGATTACCATAACACTACACACTGATATCCTCATGTGGCCGTAGTTCTTATACCTCCACATTTATAGAACGTTCATTCGTAATGTCGCTGTGTCTTAATCGCTGCAGTCCTTAAATCTCCGCTTATGCTTGGGCAGGCAGTTCTCGGAGCCTTTGATAATTGGTTGGTAATGGATCGTTTATTAGTTGCCGTCCACCACACTGTAATGCCCTACAACAGTTTTGGGCGAACTATATATCCAATGAACGTTTTTACGAGAGAGGCCCCAACGTGACCCTGCAGCTTTCTTGCAGGAATATAAGGCGGTGTTATCTTTCCTTACGCGTTCCAGTACATTAAATCTGAATGAAAATTTTCTATCTTCATAGAATTATTCCTAGCTATTTTGCACTTTCAGAAAAGACAAACTCTGTTTCATTTATCCGAGGAGGCCCACATGTGGGGCCTTATATTTCATAACGCCCAAACCACTGCTTCTCGCGAATCTGGCCAGTTTGTTCAGAGCCTCTAGACATCTGGTTCCTTGAACGAAAAGTCACTGTCCAGCCACCTTCCTGAAAATTACCCTGCTTTTTCCATGACAACTTTCTTTAACAACTTTTATTATTTCTTACAGACTTTTGATTGCTTCCCAAGATGGTTATTTGTATGTTTATTCCATACCCTCAGTTGAAGGTGCTGAATGTCAATTGATTAAGAAACATGATCTACGTCTTGACGATTGCTATGCCATTGATGTTCGAGGTACAAATTTTTCTATTAATTTTTTTTGTTTTCTTTATTTTTTACATTTATTTTGTTTTTTTTTTTCGTTTTGTTGTTTATTCATTAGTTTCACTATCTTTAGGCGTTTCAGCAGCGACCACCTCAGGTGCTACGGCAGCGAATGCCTCGCCCAGCTCTTCGGCTGGTGCATCCTCGAACAAAGACGAAGCCGCTACCAAATCGTCACCTTCATCAAACAGTTACGCTGCAGCGGTTAAAACTGACGGATCACCTAGTAATACAACATCTTAAAGCTCGTCATCTTTTTATTTAAATTTTATTGAAGAAATCAAAAACAAAAACTTCGATTTACAAGATATCAATCACCAACCAACCCCATGAAATAATCCTTAGATTGATAAACATACAAACAACAAAAAACAGTGTAGCAACTCCTGTTTCTTTTCTAAAGAAGAAGTTGTGCGCGCTCTAGCTTTTCCTTATGTTTAATCCATTTTTGTCTGTGTTCTTTACATACATAAGTAACGTATGTTATTTTTCTTCTTCACTTCACTTTAATTTTATATTCATATATTTTTCGCTTTTTGTTTTGCAAGTGTTTTGTATACAAAAAATAAGAGCTTTAAAGTTTTTTTTCTAAGACTATTATTATTATAGGTTTCTTATTTGCAATAAAGTAAAAAATAATACATAATTTTCACTTTAAAGTTATTTTTTAACATTTTATTTGTTTGCTTACCATACTCAAATACATATATACATATGTACATGTAACAGCATATCTCCACAAAATAATACCCACCATACTATCATTATCTACAGATTTACACATTTTTAGTTAAACAAAAATTATTTTTAATTATTTACTTCACTATAAAGGTGGTCTTATGCAATAAATAGTATTCACAGTGTTTTGATTGTGACCTGCAAAAGAAATTACATTTTGAGAAAGGTGTTGTTTTGTAAGACGTTTTCATTCCGCGCCCACGTTGATGAAGCGTCTAAAAACAATAAAGAATAGAGAAATTACTCGAATGTTACCACCATAAAGAATAGAAAAATTAATGAAGTTAGAATTTGGCGTATTTGAAAAATCCCCTTCCGACATCTCCCCCAAAAATAGACAGACCCATAACATTTGTGGGCAATGTCAAATAAAAGTGGAGAAAATAACCTCTGTAAATAGAGACTACTTTAGTTTCCCATTCATAGCATATGTATTTAATATAAGCAGTACCAATTGTCGTCAAAGAAACAATTTTCAAAAATAAGATTCAGAGCGAAAAATTTCAGCTCGAGACATATTCGGTAGAATATACTCGTATAGAATGGAATACTGTTCCATTGTTATGTATTCCGAGTGTGACTTGAATCGAAATCTTCCGCTCAAATAAGTTTCGAAGGTATCAAATATTTTCGAAAGGGAAAGCAGACAGTCTGCGTTTACAGAAGTCATCAAACCGAAATTATGGACTGTTTTATGAATAAGAAATTCGCATTGAATCCGCTCTCGGAATACAAAACTTAGGTGATAGACAGATTTTTGCAAAATTACTACAATTTCCAAAAAAACCCTGTTTGCTAATCTTTTCTTCAATATAATAGATAAATCCATTAAAATCAATTTCTGAGTTTAGCTATGCCTGTCCGTTTGGCTGTAAGTATTCTTGTAATCAAAGAACTGGAGTCAAATCACGGCATTTGATATCGAAAACCGATTTTAATTTTTGAATAGTAAGGAAAGACAAAAGTCGGGCGCAGCCGACTATATGATACCCGACACCATCTTGTAGAGCAATAAAATACAGCTTATACAGTCCTTAGAACCCAACCAGAATGGACATATATACAGGGGCTATATCTAAATCTGAACCGATTTCCTCTAAATTTAGTAGTTTTTATTAATGGGCGAAAATACTTGTCTCTGCCAAACTTTACCTCGATATGGTTTAAAATACACCATCTATAGCCCTTAGAAAAAGTGCGCTGTCCTAAATTTTATCACAATCAAAGCTTAATTACGACCTGCAACTTTCATAGAAAAAAAAAATAAATTTCATAAAAATTTTTTAATTATAGAAAATTTCAGATTTTTTTTTATTTGTAGAAAATTTTATCGACATTTTGTTATTTATAGAAAATTCCAGTTTTTTATTTATAGACAATTTCAGACATTTTTTTATTTATAAAAAATTTCATAGACAGATTTTTATTTATAGAAAATTTCATAGAAATTTTTTATTTGTAGAAAATTTCCTAGAAATTTTTTATTTATAGAAAATTTCGTAGAATTTTTTTATTTATAGAAAATTATGACTTTGTTTGTAACGCCCAAAAAGAGAAGAAATAGAACCATAGTTTATTATACCGATCGTCATATAATCAATTTTTGAGTCGATTTAGCCATGTCCGTCTGTCTGTTTGTTCGTCTGTCTGTCCGTCTGTCCATGTATTCTTGTAATCAAAGTGCAGGTCGTATTTATGGTCCGATTGTGATGAAATTGAACACAGTGCTCTTTTTTGGCCCAAGGACGATCCCTATTGAAATTGGTCAAAATCGGTTCAGATTTAGATTTAGCCCCATATATATGTTACCCCCGATTTGACATGTAAGCGCTGTAGAAACTGTATTTTATATCAGATCAGTACGAAATTTGGCAGAGAGAGTTCCCTTATTACATGAATGAACACTACTCAATTCGGGGAAAATCGGTTCAGATTTAGATATAGTCCCCATATATATGTTTCACCCGATTTGACATGTTAGCGCTATAGAAACCGTATTTTATATCCGATCTGTACGAAATTCGGCAGAGAGAGTTTTCTTGTCACGTGAATGAACATTACCAAATTCGGAGAAAATCGGTTCAGATTTATATATACATATATATGTTTCACCCGATTTTACATGTAAGCGCTGTAGAAACTGTATTTTATATCCGATCAGTGCGAAATTCGGCAGAAAGAGGTTTCTTATTACATGAAGGAATACTGCCAAATTCGGAGAAAATCGGTTCAGATTTAGATATAGCCCTCATATATACTTACGTTACCCCCGATTTGACATGTAAGCGCTGTAAAAACTGTATTTTATATCCGATCAGTATGAAATTCTTCAGAAAGAGGTTTCCTATTATATGAATGAACACTTTAAATTTGGAAGAAATCGGTTTAGATTTAGATATAGCCCCCATATATACGATACCCCCGATGACATGTAAGCGCTGTAGAGAATGTATTTTATATCCGATCAGTACGAAATTCGACAGAAAGAGGTCTTTTTACGTGAATAAGTATTCAGGGAAAATCGGTTCAGATTTATATATAACCTCCATATATATGTTCCTCCTGATCTGGTATCAAATCGCTATAGTAGTTGTACTTTACTTCCGATCATTAAAATTTTCCAGAAAGATGTTTCTCAATTTAGGAACGAATATTGCTTAATTTTGCGATTATCGCTTCGGAATTAGATAATATGTTCCTACCCATTTACCAATTATTCCAAATTCTTATCGCAGTGACCCTTATCGCATTGTTAGGGAGGTGTAGGGTATTATATAGTCGGCCCCGCCCGACTTTCTGCCTTTCCTTACTGGTTATTTATAGAAAATTTCCTAGACATTTTTTATTTAAATTTCATAGAATTTTTTTATGTATAGAAAATTTTATAGAATTTTTTTATTTGTAGAAAATTTCCTAGAAATTTTTTATTTATAGAAACTTTCCTAGAATTTTTTTATTTATAGAAAATTTCCTAGAATATTTTTATTTATAGAAAATTTCCTAGACATTTTGTATTTATAGAAAATTTCCTAGAAATTTTTTATTTATAGAAAATTTCCTAGAAATTTTTTATTTATAGAAACTTTCCTAGAATTTTTTTATTTATAGAAAATTTCATAGAATATTTTTATTTATAGAAAATTTCCTAGACATTTTTTATTTATAGAAAATTTCCTAGAAATTTTTTATTTATAGAAAATTTACTAGAAATTTTTTATTTATAGAAAATTTCCTAGACATTTTTTATTTATAGAAAATTTCCTAGAAATTTTTTATTTATAGAAAATTTCCTAGAAATTTTTTATTTATAGAAAATTTCCTACAAATTTTTTATTTATAGAAAATTTTTATTTATAGAAAATTTCCTACAAATTTTTTATTTATAGAAAATTTCCTACAAATTTTTTATTTATAGAAAATTTCCTAGAAATTTTTTATTTATAGAACATTTCCTAGAAATTTTTTATTTATAGAAAATTTCCTAGAAATTTTTTATTTATAGAAAATTTCCTGGAAATTTTTTATTTATAGAAAATTTCCTAGAAATTTTTTATTTATAGAAAATTTCCTAGAAATTTTTTATTTATAGAAAATTTCCTAGAAATTTTTTATTTATAGAAAATTTCCTAGAAATTTTTTATTTATAGAAAATTTCCTAGAAATTTTTTATTTATAGAAAATTTCCTAGAAATTTTTTATTTATAGAAAATTTCCTAGAAATTTTTTATTTATTTTATTATTTATTTATATGAATTACAATACAAAGTAAATTTATATTCTAATTTTAAGGTCCAGGGAAAGGCCGGGTTACAAAGACCATATGACTGAATTTTGCAGCGACAGACCAGAGCCTCTGGTGGGAATCGAACCCACGACCCCCAAACTCATAGGCGAGTACGCTACCAACTCGCCTACTGGGGCGCTCAGAATTTTTTTATTTATAGAAAATTTCCTAGAAATTTTTTATTTATAGAAAATTTCCTAGAAATTTTTTATTTATAGAAAATTTCCTAGAAAATTTTTATTTATAGAAAATTTCCTAGAAATTTTTTATTTATAGAAAATTTCCTAGAAATTTTTTATTTATAGAAAATTTCCTAGAAATTTTTTATTTATAGAAAATTTCCTAGAAATTTTTTATTTATAGAAAATTTCCTAGAAAGTTTTTATTTATAGAGAATTTCCTAGAAATTTTTTATTTATAGAGAATTTCCTAGAAATTTTTTATTTATAGAGAATTTCCTAGAAATTTTTTATTTCTAGAAAATTTCCTAGAAATTTCATCGATTTTTGTATTTATAGAAAATTTCATGGAAATTTTTTATTTATAGAAAATTTCATCTAATTTTTTTATTTCTAGAAAATTTCATCGAAATTTTTATTTATAGAAAATTTCTTAGAAATTTTTATTTAAGAAAATTTCTTAGTCAGAACTGACTTATTTTCTTTTTTGAAATATGTATATTATGTTTTATTATACACTCACTTTAGTGATACGAGGGTATATATCATTTGCTACGGGCCAAAAGTGTAACACATCAAAGGAGTGACATAAGATTTTAAGTATGTTTGGCGGATGTTCGTTTTAGGTCGTTTTAAGTCGAATGAGCAATGTCGGTCCGTCCGTCTGTCTGCTAGCTGGTGCGCACGATAACTTTCGAAAGAAATAACCGATTGACTTCAAATTTGGTATGTGGTAATATTTTTTCTATATCCGGCTAAGTTCGAAGATGGGCCATATTGGCCCACCCCTTCTAGTACCTCCCCCACAAAGTGTTAATATTAAGCGAATTATTGATTATTTAATAACTTCTATACTACTTATTTCAATCCTCTGAAATTCTACACATAATATTATTTTATTAGTCACTATCACATCAAGAAAAATGGGCCAAGTTACCTCGCCCCTTTTGGTACCTTCCACACAAATGGACCATTTTGCTCCAAAAGTTAACAGCTTATAACTTGAATACCTATGCATAAAAAGACTTGAAATTTTGTACAGTTTAATGGTTTCATAGTACCTACAATCCAGTGAAAAATGGGCGAAGTTGTAACGCCCCTTTTGGTACCTCCCACACAAAATGGACAAATCATTTTATCATTTTTTTTTTAATCATTTTTTACTTGGGTGAATATTTGTAAAAAAGATATAAAGTGCAAAAGAACTACCTTACTAAACAATTTTATTCAGAAAATTCGATTTCTTTTTGGAAAAAGCTATTGTTTCTAACATTTATTTTTTTTTGTCAAAGGCAGAATTTTATGCAGTTTAAGTTTTTGCTATACGATTTAAAAAAAGATCAACCCGCCCTAATATGTATACTAAATCACGCTTAGATGCGACAGCCTTGCAATTACCGCATGTGAGTGAATGGTGTTATAAATTCCTTCAATATCAAGAAACGCCACCATATTGAACTCCTTCAAATGTAGAGATGATCCGATAGTGCCCATCAGTTCATGCGGGCCCGATTCTGTAGACAGTAGAAAGAATCTAAGAGCCTTTATATCTTGTAGTAGGAACGAGGATAGATTAATTGGCCTGAATGTTCCTTCGGCCTGTATACCACTTTGGTATCCCTCCATCGATTGGGGATATATGTATGTATGTACGAGAGTTTAATTCAACCCTCATTTGAAAAAGGAATCAAAAATATGTAATAATTGTTGGGAATCGGGTTTCCTTTAATTTTATATCATAGTGTTCTTAGCCATTTGGATTGGGTTTTTAAACTCTCAATGGAGTATTGACCCTGTAGTAGCGAAAAGGATTCCTTGAGAAGCACTGATGTAGTCAATATGATTAATAATTTCATATCTATTTTTAAAAGATAATCTTAAAAAAAATTTTTAAACAATAAATTCGCCATAATCGGGTCTCCTTATATTTTTTAATTTTACATTGTGGAGAAGCAGATAAAGAGACCCAAGTGTATGGCAAACTATTCTTCACAAGCCCTCAAAAGACTGTAATAAATTGTAGTTGACCACCTATACACATACATATGTACATCCATCATTTAAATATGTAATATTTTAAAAAACAACATGAGGGGAAAATAAACAGTTTATTAAGAAACATCATGGATAATTTTAACAATCATTTTCAGCAGCAAACGTCAGTTAATCGGATTTAAAAATCTAAAAAACAGACTACTGTGCTAAAAAATATATTTTTGTACAAAACAAGTTAAATGTATAGTTTTAAATTATTTCACTATTTATTAATTCGTAAATCATTTAATAAATATGACAAAATTAATTGATAATAAAGAAATTAAGGAATTAAGTGTTTTAATATGATAATAAATGTTGTCGGTTAGGATTCTTCTCAAATGACGAATCGAATGGCATTAACCACTCTCTGCATCCCATCAAACTTTTATTTAGATATTTGAAATTCACTATTCATGTTTGGGAAAGAAACTTAGAGAACATTGGATCGATCCATTATTAATAAAAATTACATAAATTAAAATTATATGTCATAGAAATCGTGAATTTTTGTCGATACAAATTATTTGTTGGAAAATTTCAATTCATCCGAACGGAAGGAAGATGGATTATACCACTTTTTATACCCTCACTTTAGTGATACGAGGGTATGTATCATTTGCTATGGAAAAAAGTGTAACACATCGAAGGAGTGATCTAAGACCCCAAGTATGTTCGACGGATATTAGTTTTGGGTAATTTTAAGTCGAATGAGCAATGTCCGTCCGTCTATCTGTCTGTCTGCTGGCTGGTGCGCACGATAACTCTCGAAAGGAGTAAACGATTGACTTCAAATTTGGTATGCGGTAATATTTTTATCTATCTCCGGATGAGTTCGAAGATGGGCCATATTGGTCTACTCCTTCTGCTACCTCCCACACAAAGGGTTAAAATTTAGTGAAATATTGATTCTTTAATAACTTCTATACTACTTATACGAATCTTCTAAAATTCTACACATAATATTAGTATATTAGTCGCTATTACCTCGAGAAAAATGGGTGAAATTGACATGCCCCTTTTAGTACCTCCCACACAAATGGACCATTTTGCATCAAAATTTAACTGCTTATAACTTTAATACAAGTGCATAAAAATGCTTGAAATTTTCTACAGTTTTTGTAGCGCTTATAGTCCGGTAAAAAATGGGCATTATTGTACAGCCCCTTTTGGTACCTCCCACACAAATGGACCGCTTCGTATCAAAAGCAAACGGCCTTTAACTTTAATACCAGTGCATACAAATGCTTGAAATTTTGTACAGTCTAATGCTGTTTAGTGTCTATAGTCCTGTAAAAAGTGGGCGTTATCACCCCGCCCCTTTTTGTACCTCCCACTCAAAATGACCAAATCATACCAAAATTACATAGCTCGTAACTTTAATAACCAGTGCACATAAACGCTTATTAGACCGTTTATAGCACATGATGCTAAAAGTGAAAGTTGCTGCGATCTTTGATTTCCGGACCGAACAAGTTTCCATTTGGCCTACAAGACTTCCAGAAAATTTTTTGTGCCGATCTGATAACCCTAGGGTCTGCCCAAAGTTCATTCAAAATTTAGAAAACTTTATAGGGGAAATATTTTTTTTATTCAAAAATCGTATGTTTAATTTATAAATTACATTTCTTTGTATTATTAATTAATAAATAGTTTTTAAATATTAAGATCGGTGAAAAAAACAAAAAATACAATTAATTCAATATTATATTAGATCTGACTTGTTATGTGAGGGACATTTTCTACGATATTCTTCAATGCACTGTAATATAAATTGATTTTGTTCTTCGTCTTTCGTAAGTATTCTGTTGTAATCATTCATAAATTGTACACAGCGTTCAGCAGTGTCGTTAACAACAAACAGATTACGACAAACATCGAGAGTATCTTAATAATCTTCCCAAATGGATGGATCATGCTTTAAAAATTCAGTACTCAATCCAAAAGCACCGAAACATGTTTGGTTTTGTATGAGACGAAATCGCTCAAATTATTACACAGCAATAGTTTCGGGTCGGAGAATTTTCGATCGTTTCCAGATTTACGACGGGCTCTGTTGATTGCAGATGCCTAACCATTTTTCGTTACTCTTCGAGTGAAACATCCGAATCGAAAAATGCCAAAGCCATTGATTATAGGGCCAAATACCACAAATGATTTTTCCATTTATTCAAAACCGCTTCAGACACATCTTGTCTTTCAACAAGTGTATATCTTGATTTGGTGCTCGTATGGCATTTTGCATGTAAACCACGCCCACTGGACTCTCGTTTTGTCAATGCAAACTGCTCTAGAAATAGGTATATTTTTAAGGCATAAATGCCTTTTCCCATGAATCTTGCGTGGAATGTTGGACCAGGTGTTCGGAAGTTATCGCCGACACCACCAATAAACATTATTGTTAATTGTAATAGTTCCTTGTAGTCAGCTCGGATTTGTGTTTCATTTAGCTGTTTAATGCAGAATTTCTTAATGATTTCGCAGTCAGCATTACTTATTTTTGAGCGTATAGTTGGATCTTCGAGTCCGTTTTTAAACGATTTGTGGTCGAGACTTACCCAAGCGGCAGCAAAACGATTAAAAATAGGCACTTCAGGACCACAAGTCGCCGAAGTTTAACCTCAAACACATGTTTCAATACTATCTCCATCATGTGATGAGAACATGGGAACTTGATTAATTTTCGACCTAATTTGTTCTGCAACAAAATGCACGATCCAGTGTTTTGACCTGTATTTGATGAGTGTATCATGAACGACTTTGGCCATATTTTCTCCAGTACCAGCCAGGATTTTGGGAGCGCCCAAAAATTTTGATGTGTAGAACGATTAATCACAAGCTCACCAACAGAGGTCAGAGGCGTCGCAGCATTAAACATTACAGTTATCACATTATGAAATATCTGTCTGTTTGACGGCAGTTTGGCTCCAGATATTGTATGTGATACATTCCCAACTGATTCTACGGTGCGAAATTTATCACTGGATCTAGTAACCATTTTGGATGTGGTCGGTCTGGAGACAAATAAGAATATGACTAAAATTAAATTTTGTGCGAAGCTGTCCCTTTCTCAATTCACTTAGCTGGAGGCAGAGCGCGTTCTGTAAACGACCCTGTTGCATGGCCGTATAGCGCGCTGCAAAGTTCTGCTTATGTTTTCTTATTTGACCAGTAGAAAAATGGCAGACTGATGCGAAAAATCTACTATAATGCAAATCCGTTGTTTTTTTTCATGCATGCACAAGCATGATCTATTTTTTATTGTGATTGCTCTTACGTCTCCATAGGTACATAGAGGCCATGTCGGTGTGCATGCATGCCCTGTCATGACGTAAAATTCAAATGAAAACTGCTGTAACTTTTTCGTTTTTCGGTCGATTTTGATTGTTTACGACTTGTAAGAAAGAAAATTTTATTCAAAGACCATTTAAAAACTTTTCATGCTAATAAAATATTTTTTAATTACTTGAACATGTGACATTTGATAAAAACCCAAATTTTGTTCATGTAAAGTGAGTTTTGAGTTTTCAAAAAACTTTGGGCAGACCTTAGCGTTATCCAATCGGCACCAATTTTTTTATTGGAGGTCAAATGGAAACTTTTTCGGCCCGGAAATCAGTACCGAAAAAATAATAAATGGTCTAACGCTTATAGTTCGGCACAATGCAATGTATTTAAAAATCTACTGTTTACCGAAAAATAGATGTATTTGGAAAAACCCCTTCCGGTACCTCCCACACAAATTGACAGATTTATTAGTGTAATGTTATATATTACATTCACCCTTATCGGGAATACAATTTCAAGCGGAATTTGTTCCCTTTTCAATGTGCAATTTAGGGAACAGGGAACAAATTCCGTGTGGAATTTTATTCCCGATAATGGTGATTACTCAGAAAGTGAGGGTATACCATAGTCGATTTACCCGACTGAAACTTTCTTACTTGTTTATAGGCATGTTTACGTTACAAGCTAGCAATTTTAGTTTAGCACTTTGCAACGAAAACAACTGACTTCCACTAACTGGCACATAAGCAATAAGTGGCGGATTTTCACTATCTGGTGGCAATGGTGCCATGAGTTGCGAAATAAGAACAGTGCGAAACAGACAAAAAATTCGTGAAAAGTATTTATAAAACATATATTTACTATTCTATGTTCAACTGTTTACACTCTTTTTGCAAATATTAGAATAATTTCCCATTTTTGTTCTTCTTCTTCCCGTTAATTCACAATAATTGATAACAATCTCTCCAAAAATGGGATGCCATATTGCTAAATAAAAATATTTCTAGGAAATTTTCTTTGTAGGAAATTTTCTATAAATAAAAAATTTCTAGGAAATTTTCTATAAATAAAAATTTTCTAGGAATTTTTTTATTTATAGAAATTTTCTATAAATAAAAAATTTTTTATAAATAAAAAATTTTTGGGTTATTTTCTATAAATAAAAAATTTCTAGGAAATTTTCTATAAATAAAAAATTTCTAGGAAAATAAAAAATTTGTAGAAAATTTTCTATAAATAAAAAATTTGTAGAAAATTTTCTATAAATAAAAAATTTCTAGGAAATTTTTTATAAATTTTCTATAAATAAAAAATTTCTAGGAAATTTTCTATAAATAAAAAATTTCTAGGAAATTTTCTATAAATAAAAAATTTCTAGGAAATTTTCTATAAATAAAAAATTTCTAGGAAATTTTCTATAAATAAAAAATTTTTAGGAAATTTTCTATAAATAAAAAATTTCTAGGAAATTTTCTATAAATAAAAAAATTCTAGGAAATTTTCTGTAAATAAAAAATTCTAGGAAATTTTCTATAAATAAAAAATTTCTAGGAAATTTTCTATAAATAAAAAATTTCTAGGAAATTTTCTATAAATAAAATATTTCTAGGAAATTTTCTATAAATAAAAAATTTCTAGGAAATTTTCTATAAATAAAAAATTTCTAGGAAATTTCCTATAAATACAAATATTCTAGGAAATTTTCTATATATAAAAAATTTCTAGGAAATTTTCTATATATAAAAAATTTCTAGGAAATTTTCTATAAATAAAAAATTTCTAGGAAATTTTCCATAGGTAAAAAGTTTCTAGGAAATTTTCAATAAATAAAAAATTTCTAGGAAATTTTCCATAGATAAAAAATTTCTAGGAAATTTTCAATAAATAAAAAATTTCTTGGAAATTTTCTATAAATAAAAAATTTCGAATTTTCTATAAATAACAAATTTCTAGGAAATTTTCTATAAATAAAAAATGTCTAGGAATTTTTTTATAATAAAAAAGTCTAGGAAATTTTCTATAAATAAAAAATTTCTAGGAAATTTTCTATAAATAAAAAAATTCTAGGAAATTTTCTATAAATAAATAATTTCTGGAAAATTTTCTATAAATAAAAAAATTCTAGGAAATCTATATATGGGTGATTTCGACATTATCGAATAATTTGAGGTCCTTGTGTATTTAAATTAGGAAAAATAAAATATATACCACTCTGAAATTTACTTTATTACAAAGCTTTATAGGTCCTACGCGGTAACTAAAATATACCATTGAAAAAAAAATTTATGAAAAAAAATTGTCTACCAAAGTGCTCAAAAGTCATTCCCCTGGCTGTCCCTAACTCTACTTTCACTTAATTTGTTCAACATTTTTGACAAAAATAGTTAATATTTATTTAATAAAATTGGTTCAATGAAAAATATAGAATTTTATGATTTAGGTTTTCTATTATCGTTTATAATTTTGTATCAATTGCTATTTTTATGGATGATTATTTTTTGTCCCTGTAGATATGCGTCATTCTACTGTCAAATCTTATATTCCGTTAAATTCAAATTTCCAAACCATTCTGGATTTTCAATAATTCAAATTATAAATTATAAAGAGTATTAAATTTACTACATATAAAGGGTTTTCCAACAAAAGGTGTTATTTTGAATCACCCGGTATTTCGGTAGCTGTCACTTTTGAAGCTTTTATTCTTTGACAGTTTACAAGTAGAAACTACGCCATTACTAAACATGGAACGATACACGATTCAACAACCCATTGAAATTATTTAAATTCGAAAATCATCGAAAAATCATCTTGACTGATGAGGCCCATTTCCACCTCGGTGGCTACGTCAACAAGCAAAATTGTCGCATCTGGGGCTCGGAAAACCCAAGAGTTATTGTTGAGAAGCCTCTCCATCCTCAACGTGTTACTGTTTGGTGCGGTTTATGGTCCGGCGAGGTCATTGGACCTTACTTTTTCGAAAATGAGGTTGGATCAACAGTTAAGGTGAATGGATTGCGCTATCGAGAGATGATTAATGATTTTTTTATGGTCGGAGTTGGATGGTATTGATCTGGACAACGTTTACTTTCAACAAGACGGCGCTACGTGCCACACAAACAACGAAACCATTGCTCTGTTACGGGAAAACTTTCCGGACCGTGTTATCTCTCGAAGAGGTGATCACAATTGGCCACCGAAATCTTGTGATTTAACACCTTGCGACTTCTTCGTTTGGGGCCACGTGAAAGATAAGGTCTACGCCAACAGCCCAGCGTCGATTCAAGACCTCAAAGATAGAATTCGTGAGGCTATCGAGGACATAGGGCAGCCACTTTGCGATTTGGTTATGGAAAATTTCATGAAAAGGATATGGTCCTGTAAGCGTGGTCGTGGTGGCCATTTGGCTGATGTTGGTTTTTCATTATCGGCGGCATACCTTCCTCTTTATTATGAAATAAACATCCGATCATTTGTCTCAAAAAATGACATTTTTCTTTTAATACCAAAATAACACTTCTTGTTGGGAAACCCTATACTTGTGGTTGGATTTTCGCCAACAATATTTATAAAATGATGAAAGTCGCTCTTTGTCTTCGGAAATGAGCTTTCACACTCACATTGAAAAACAAGTGTACTGAAAATCATTGAAATTTTCTTAACTTTTAAGATTTTTTCTTTGATTTGGCTCCAAAGACATAGACTTTTAAACTAAGTACGTCTTGTGCAACAATTAAAGTCATTAATCATCTTTAAATCAGAAGAGCAAACGCCTTTGAAAGAAATACGGCTTACACTTCGATGAAAGACTTCACATTTTTAAATCAATTACTTCTGGTACTTCCATTAAATACATAAAATGACTTTAGCTTAAGTACATTCTGTAATTAAACCAAGCACTTGATGTACTTCCTTAATTGTAAAATATTTTTTATTTAATTATTTGTTTACACGTTCATAGTAATTTGTATTATTTGCTTCTTTATTAAAATATTTCATTTCGATAAACAGTTTATTTATATTTAGTATGCTGCACAGCATACATACCTGACGATACCCTTAGCCATTGTGTTTTGTCTACTTTTCTTCATATTAGAGGGAATTTTGAATATTTTGCAAAATTGTTCCTAGTAGAAATGCGTGTAACTCTTCGTCAATAGAATCCTCGTTCGGAAGATTATTTTCATTCCTCCAATTTGCATAATCATATATAATTGGGACCTGGTATAAAGATATTTAAAAATATATATTAATATCAAATTTTAATTCGAAATTTAACCTAGTCCTTCCTCTTTTGAAATCCGTACAGGAGTTTGAATGATTCAAAATTTGCAGCCTTTAATAATTTTATTATTCAATATTTCCAAACGTATTTAATATTGCTCGAAATACGACGCTTAGGTGTCCAAATCATTGTTCCTGTGATAGATTGCGATGGATATTGTCGTACTGATATTAGAGAGAGAAATATTCTATAAGTAATCTGAAACTATAAATTTATGTTTTAAAAAACTTTTGTATTGTCCTGTGGCAGCACCAAGACCGCCGTGTTCGAATAACAAACAATCTGGCAAGGTTGTAACGAACCAGAGGAGGAGAAAACAACAGCTGATTTCTAAACAAGTTTTCTCATTTCAGCTCTAGCTTTTTTAAGTAATACTTCGTAAGATTTTGTGAACTAGTTTTAGTAATAATAAATATATGTAAATAGTTGTTAACTGTAAATACGAACGTCTTCTTATTACATCGGCAACGATATTGGTGACCCCGCCTTTAACGCGCAATCTGAAATAGTATTTTTTTTACATTACTACAAACTTCTTGACAGCAGAGCATCAAATAACTTCTTGGAAGCTTCTAAATTTTCAACGTTTTTTTCATGCAACATTTTGCCAAGATAGTCTACGCTTTTTGCTTATGCATCCGAACCGGTACAACTTGAGGCAACGAGACAGTAGCAGCATAAACATGTCGGAAATGGAAAATCTAATTCAGCGAATGGAGGCACTATAACGTGAAGTACATTCTCTTCGAGAGTCACAAGGGAACGCAGATGATGGACAGCGATCGAACCTTCATAAAGTGCATATTCCAAAATTCAACAAACAGAATCCGGAATTGTTTTTTGCTCAGGTTGAACACTCTTTTTCTCTCTGTGGTGTTTCAACTGATGCGGACAAATTTGATGTTGTTTCTGTGCGTCTTGTCGGTTGAGGACCTCGTAACAAATCCGTCGCAAAATGACAAATATTCTATTCTAAATAAAACGATTGTTCGGACAATATTTCTCGGGCAAATGCCAGACTCGATTCGTCCTCTATTAACTGTGTGGGAAGAAGACGATTTGGACAAACTAGCTAAAATGGCAGACAAGATGTTGGACGCTGTGGGAAATACAGCGGAACACCACCACGTTCTGATACCAACATTTCGGTTGATGCAATTAATTCGCATATGTCTTTTGCTGATATTTGCAAGACTTTAAAGGATCTTTCAGCTAAGGTGGATACTATTCAAGTGAAAAATAACAGCAAATACAGTCGTAATCGATCCAGATCTCACAGTAATACACGTTAAAATGTTGGACCATCTGACAATTCGCTTTGCTGGTATCATCAAAAGTTTGGAGATGCAGCGCAACATTGTGAACCGAATTGTCCTCGCTACAACACTAATTCGGAAAACTAATGAAGCTGTCGTAAGTTAACACGACTGGCGGCAGCGGCAGTAACAACCACGTAAATGAGAATCGTTTACATATCTACGACACATCTACAAAGTCTCGATTTTTAATTGATTCCGCATCGGTGGTGTCAGTGGTCCCCCCATCTTTAATCAGAACAACTCTAAAGCCGTCCGGCATGAGACTTCTTGCTGCAAACAGTAGTGAAATACAAATTTATGGTAATTGTGTTCTTAAATTAGACCTAGGTCTACGTCGTGATCTCAAGTGGTTGTTTACCATTGCCGATGTCCAGTCGCCCATTAATTCATTATAATTTGATGATTGATTTAAAACGGAAATGCCTTATCGATAACACAATAAATTTGACAAGTCGTGGTGAAATTCGTAAAACCAAAGATTTTAGTATTTCAACATTATCGCGATCGACAGGACCATTCCATGAATTACTGAAAGAGTTTATTGGCATCACAACTACTACTTTGACGCGTAAATCGACGAGTGATGCAATTATTGTTCACAACATCGAAACAATCGGAAACCCTGTTGCAGACCGCCCACGAAGACTTTCTGGAGAGAAACTTGCAGCTGCTAAAGCGGAAATTCCTATTGGACAATGGTATATGTCGTCCCTCCAAGAGTCCTTGGGCTAGCCGGCTCCATATGGTATCGAAAAAGGATGGTGGTTGACGAGCGTGTGGCGATTACCGAAAGCTGAATTCGAAAACTGTGCCTGACAGATACCCAATTGCCAACATCAACGATTTTTGTGGGAAATTATATGGTAAGTCAGTTTTTTCTACACTTATTACCAAATACCAATGGCTGCGGAAGACATCGAAAAGACAGCTGTGTGCACCCCTTTTGGACTTGTGGAATTTTTATATATGCCATTCGGGTTGAGAAACGCCACACAAACGTTTCAGAGATTTATGGACTCCGTTTTAAGAGGTCTTGATTTTGTTTATTGTTATATTGACGATATGATTGTTATGTCTGAGTCTATTGAAGAACACCAAATACATTTACGGCAGATTTTTGACCGCCTTCGACAATACGGTCTAACAATCAACGTCAATAAATGTAAATTTGGACAATCTGAAGTACAGTTTCTTGGTTACATCATCAACGGCAATGGTTGTACACCTCCAACAGATCGTGTTGCCTCTATTGAAAATTGCACCAAACCTGAAACTATTTGCGAGCTTCGCAGATTCCTCGGTGTCGTCAATTTTTATCGTCGTTGCATTCCACATGCCGCTCAATGAATTCCTTAAGGACTCCAAGAAAAATGATAAGAGGAAGGTTCCTTGGACACTTGAAGCTGAAAATGCTTTTACATCTTGTAAACGCAGCCTTGTGAAGCAACTATGCTAGCTCATCCAGCACCCAATTCAGATTTGGCCCTTACAACCGACGCATCAGACATCGCCATTGGAGCTGTGTTGGAAAAAAAAGCAAATGGAATTTGGCAACCACTCGGTTTTTTCTCCTGAAAATTATCTGCGGCAGAGAGAAATTTTAGCACATATGACAGAGAGTTGCTTGCTATCTACGAGGCCATAAGATATTTTCGACATTTGCTGGAAGACATTTCATAATTCGGACCGATCACAAACCGCTCGTCTATGCATTTTCGCAAAAACCGTAAAAAGCCTCGCCTCGACAATTGAGGCACCTTGATTTCATTTCGCAATTCACGACAGAAATTTTGTACTTGTCGGGTTCTGAAAACGCAGTGGCGGATGCACTGTCCCGCCTTAACGCAATTTCAATGCCAACATCAGTAACTCTAATGGAACTCCAATCAGCTCAAGAGATGGACGAAGAGTTGAAAACTATATTGAATGGCGCAAATTCTTTAAAACTTCAAATAGTACATTTTGATACGACATCTGTATACTGTGACGTATCCACAGGATATGTTCGCATGTATGTTCCTGAGTCACTATGTCAACAAATCTTCAATTCAATTCATAATCTTTCACATCCTGGCGGCCGTGCTAGTCTTCAACAGATACGTGAGAAATACGTATGGCCTGGAATGAAGAAACAAATCCTAAATTGGTCTCGGAATTGCATATCGTGCCAAAGAGCAAAAATCACCAGACACAACCACCTTACTCCAGACAAGATCGATGTCCCAGACAATCGGTTCGATCATGTTCATTTGGACATCGTGATAATGTCCTTAGTACAGGGTTATAGATATTGTCTCACCATGATCGATCGATTTTCACGATGGCCTGAAGCTGTTCCTCTGAGGGACATGTCGGCCCAGACGGTCGCGACTGCATTTTGGACCAACTGGATTTCACGCTTTGGTTGTCCTAAGCCAATTACGACAGACCAGGGCACACAATTCGAGTCCGCGTTATTCAAGGCCCTAGCGAATTTAATAGGTTCGAAACGTACTCGAACAACGGCTTACCATCCACAATCGAATGGAATGATTGAGAGATAGCACAGATCTTTCAAAGCAGCTTTAATGTGTCATTCATAAGTATCGTGGGTCGATATACTTCCAACTGTTTTGTTCGGATTAAGGACAGCTGTCAAAGAGGATCTTCAAGCTTCGCCTTCGGATCTTCTTTAAGGTGGGCACTTACGGTTACCTCAAGAGTTCCTCACCGAATCAGAAATTCCTGCCGATTCATCTGAATTTTTAAGGAAACTTCGTGAATACTTCAACTTCCTGCGACCAATTCCAGTGTCTCACCACAACAAAAAAAAATGTTTATTTTCAAGAACCTCAATGATTGCACTCAAGTTTTTCTTCGCACGGACGCAGTACGAGGACCACTTGAACCACCTTACACTGGACCGTTTGAGATAGTGCGACGAATTTCAGATCGGTTATATACGATACGAATGAAGAACACGGACGTGAACATATCGGTAGATCAACTCAAGCCAGCTTTCGTCATCAATAATACTGAGCCTGAACATCCTCAAACAGCACAAACACCTCTACCGAGTCCACAGACATTCTCTCAAGGCTCATCAACACCATCTCAGAGTACGCAGTCCACCGAACTTCCAGTTGTGCGGAACACACAAACTAAGAGAATATCGTTCCAAGCGGATCAGGTGTCGGATCCTGACTTGGTCACTGGAGAGGGAGTGGCTGTGGCAGCACCAAGATCGCCGTGTTCGAATTACAAACAATCTGGCAAGGTTGTAACGAACCAGAGGAGGAGAAAACAACAGCTGATTCCTAAACAAGTTTTCTCACTTCAGCTCTAGCTTTTTTAAGTAATACTTCGTTAGATTTTGTGAACTAGTTTTAGTAATAATAAATATATGTAAATAGTTGATAACTGTAAATACGAACGTCTTATAACATCGGCAACTATAGTCCATTATAACTGCGATATAACTACACAATTTTAGTAATCCGTAAAATTTCTGAAAATTGCAATATTTGAAAACGATTAGCATTTATTTCAAAGTTGTAACGAACAAGAGAATTTAAAAAACAATATTACCCCCAATTTCACAACCTCCGGTCTAGCTCTAACTGTAGGATAACCGGAGATTGTGGAATTGGCCGTTAATGTAATAAAATTTACCAAAAGGAATATTAATAAAATGAACATACTTATCGTCGGTGCGACGACGAATACTCCTATGTGTAATTTTTCGAGTTTTTTATTGTCGAATTAGAAAGTCCGTAAGGCCTACATCGTAGTACCTATTACGGTCTAATACAGACAAAATAAAAATAAATTCTCTTGACGGGGATGCCTTCGTGTTCCGATGGAGCGCGGTTCCCCAATCGTCCGACTGTCCGTCCGTTGGTCTTTGCCAAAGCCGACCACACCAAAAATGGTGAAAATCTCCGCCAAGTACTCACAACAGGTGGTGCGGTGAGGGGAAAACGTCATGTCCGACCGTCAAAACGGAAGCACAATGAGCATCGTGTAGCGCTCAGAGTTTTGACGAAGTTGGAGGCTGTTGAGGTTTCGGCTCTTACCGAAAAACAAAAAGAGTCACTTACCTGGGCTAAAGGCGTCATAGATGCTTCTAAGGCCAATGAGTCGGCTGAAAGAGCCACAAATTCAGCTGTGTTAACGGCTAATAAAGTAAAACCAATCAGATCACCTGATGAACCCCTGCCTTCGAAAAAGGCAAGAGGCCCTAATGTCACAATCAACAGTACACTCACCAAGCCCTTCAATGAAGTGGCGAAGGAGAGTCAAGTGATGGCTGTTATAGACAGAAGTAGTGAGGATGGATCCATCCTCAAGGACAAATGGAGTCATGTACAATCAGCCATTATGGCTCATTACCTCGATGTCCGTAGAGAAATGCCGGGCAAACCACCAATCTGCAACGATGCAGGATGGCATCAGGGGTGGCAGGATGGCATCACAGGTCTACTGATCGGTGATGCCAGATCAGTAGACCTGTATAAGGCTGCTCTGAGTCGAGCGGGTGAGGGTTACAGAAGAGCCCTCCAACCCGGCTGACATCTTAGAAATAATAAAAGATTCCAATCCTGGTCTGCCGGCCCATAATTGGAGAATCAGCAAGGTGGGTGAGCGGATGGTAAAAAGCGGCAGGTCAATCTTATCCTAAACGCTGAATCCACCTCCCATATACAAAGTACGAGTGCAACCCTACAATATGGCTTCGAGACTATAGTCTTGAAGATATACAAGCAGGATATAGCTCCCACTGCAGAAGGTGAGTCGTCCACCGTGGCACTTTCTGGAAGTGCGGAGGTACCGACGCCTATTATTTCTGGTGACTCCAACTCTAACAGAAGATCTGTAACGTCCTTCTCTGAGGACAAAAGCTCTACTTCGGACACAGAGAGGCTGAGGGGAGTCTCCGGACTCTTTGACGCATCTGGCGGGGACATGCTTCTCGACGATACGGACGAAGAGTTCGATAACACCCTTGTCGGGGTGGATGTTAATCTTTCAATTACCAATGATGGTAAGAATTCTACAGATTAACCTCCATCACGCTAAAGCAGCCTCAGCGGCAGAGCAACTCAAGATCTATAAGAAGGAGCTTAGAAAGGCGCAAAGGCGCTCTTGGTATACCTTCTGTGGTGAAGTGGAAAAGGTCTCCGACGCCGCTAGGCTGAGGAAGATATTATCAGCTTCACCCTGTACAGTGGGATATTTACAGGATGAGGCAAATAACTGGACCAAAAACAGCGAGCAGTAGCTCAATGTACTGCTCGACACACATTTCCCGGGGAACTCTGTAACAGAACCCGAGGATCAGCAGGACCAACAAGAGTACGAGTGGACTGCGAGCGTCGCTAGCTTCTTGACTGAGAGATCCAGAATAAGCTGGGCTATTAATAGCTTTGAGCCCTTCAAGTCACCTGGACCAGATGGCATCACTCCAGCAGAAATGCAGAAAATGTTAAAGTACATTATCCCCTGGCTGGAGAAAATTTATGTAGGTTGTATCAGGCTTTCATACGTCCCGAATCGATGGAGGGATACCAAAGTGGTATTCATACCTAAAGCGGGAAAGATATCACACACTAGGCCCAATGACTTCAGACCAATTAGCCTATCCTCCTTCCTATTGAAAGGTCTGGAAAGACTTTTAGATCATTTCATTAGGGAAAACCTGGATACAAAACTCCTGTCGGGGAACCAACATGCTTACAATAAGGGCAAGTCTACAGAATCAGCCCTGCACGAACTTGTGAGCACTATCGAATCGTCCCTACATTTCAAGGAATTCACCATGGTGGCATTTCTTGACATAGAAGGGGCTTTTAACAACATTCACTCAGATGCGGTAATTGCGGCACTCTCACATCTAAAAGTTAACACTAGTTTGATTAGACTAATTCAAAGTCTGCTCACCAGAAGACGCATAACAGCATGTCTAGGGTCCACAACTCTAACAAGGTTTGTAAACAGAGGGACCCCGCAAGGAGGAGTACTGTCTCCACTAATTTGGAACCTAGCGGTGAATGAAATCCTCCTAGATCTAGAAAGTTGTGGCTGCAAGGTCGTGGCATATGCGGACGACGTGGCAATCGCAGTGAGTGGCAAATTCGTAAACGTGCTCAGAGACATCCTACAGGTGGCTCTGAACAAGTTGGCTAGATGGGCCAGAAGCAGCGGTTTGGGCGTTAACCCTAACAAGACAGAATTGGTTCTCTTTACTAGGATGAATAATGTCCCACATGTGGACCCTCCACCTCGGATAAATGGAACAGATCTAGTCTTTTCTGAAAGTGCAAAATCTTTAGGAATAATTCTAGATAGGAAAATGTTATTTAGACTTAACGTATTGGAACGTGTAAGGAAGGCCAACGTCGCCTTATATTCCAGCAAAAAGGCTGTAGGGTCGCGGTGGGGACTCTCTCCTAAAATCGTCCACTGGATATATGTATATAGCAGTAGTTCGTCCAATACTGTTATACGGTATTGTGGTATGGTGGACGGCAACTGACAAACTAACCATCACCAACATACTAACAAAGGTTCAGAGAACTGCCTGCCTGAGCATAAGCGGAGCCTTAAGGACTACAGCGACCGAGTCTCTACAAGCCCTACTCCATATACTGCCGATTAATATTGTGGCGAGAGAAGTTGCGACCAAAGCGGCAATAAGATTAAACTGCCTATCAATGTGGAGGTACAAGAATCAATCAAGATATATATGACCTTAGAAGGTCAAAATATCTCCTCGCACTAGAGAGGAAACGATTGTCTACGTTAGTACAGGTTCTGACGGGACACTGCTTGATCGGCGAACACGCCAAAAGATTGGATATTGACTCCAATGACTTCTGCCGAAGCTGTGGAGATGAGGAAGAAGTGGAGAGCATTGAGCACTTGCTTTGCGACTGTCCCGCTTTGAGTAAACGACGACTGGACATACTGGGGTCGGCGTTTTTTGGGAAGCCTAACAGATCTTTCCAGTACTGATATTCGTACTATCGATAAATTTATATATCAAACAGGTTGGTTTCGATGAGGGGCATTTCAGCCCGTGGTAACACTAGGGACCTAAACTGGTCTATGTGAGCTTGTAAAAAATACGGCTGCCACCCTAACCTAAACCTAAAAGTACACACGATTTGCAGATCGGACAACATTGCCAGAAAAATGCAACCCTGTGAATTTACAACCGTGTGAACATAAAATTTTTGTTTTGCAACGTTAGCAGAAAAGTCATTGCGGGATAATTTACAGATTGTTATATGTGCGAAGTTTATGCATGTGACAACGGCGCCATTGCCAGAAAAACATTTTATTGGCAACACTGTCTATAATGTATTTATATTGGCAATTCAGCATATAAATATTTACAAAATATATTGTAAATATATGAAATTGTAATGTTTTCTTGCAATCGTCGGAACTGTCAATTCACCTTTGCCTGTCATTGTCCGTATATTTGCAGCACTTTCACTGGGTTTATAACGTTTGCCGATCTGGAAATCGTCTATATTCAGCTTAATATAATCTAAAATCGTACGATCGCATCGTGTTAATGCGTCGAATGTACCTGTGCATTTTCTCTTTCACCTACCTACCACCTACCTTTCATACTCTATCATGACAATCAATACTTCTGACATTTACTCAAATTTGAAAGGATGGCGCCGTGTGAAATAATAAAATATACTGAGGAAAATTTTAAAAAATTCCTCGATGTATGCATGAAGCATCCCATAATATGTAAGTGGTACACAACAGAGCCCAAAGACAAATAGAATATAAGAAGACATTCCTTCAGGCCGAAACGTCAAAATCTATCAGTTACGAACGAATAGGAATGAATTGTAACACGCGAAACAGTATTCCGCGAAAATTGATTGAACTTATTTTGCACTTATCAATTAATATTAATTTTTTAATTGTGACTGTTACAAAAAAGTCGTGAAAATCCGTGAAACCCCTCACTCGTTGGAATCAAATTCCTATTCGTTCGTAACTGACAATTACTCGCTACACCCAGCGAGAAACGAAGCACATACGTGCTTAATCTTTGCAAATTCGTTTATGATAATGAACCAACCCCGTATGTTACGAATTCAAGCAAAGCGGTGCATGAATAAAGCATCAAAAATCAACAACGCTTCGTTGCAAAATGAATACCAACTGGGGATAATTTAAATCAAGTTTTGGGGACAACTATAGAACGTGCGGGGACGATTAAAGCACTTGCTGAGGACGAATAAAGCACGCATTAGCGTTTCAATATATTTATTAATGTTATAAGTAAATAAAACGTGAACACAACAAACATATAATTGCAAATTTGGGTATTTATCACTAAGCAAATCACGTCTAAACAAAACACATTCGAATGTGCAGCAACACAGTATTACCTCTGTTTTTTCTCGGAATTCAGCTCGTAACCCTAATGGTGGCAGTCTCCTTCGTATCATTCGCCTTTATGTACTGCAAAATTTAATTCCTGTGCTCTATAAAAAACATATACACTCATTATTAACTTTTAAAATTGAAGTTTTCATAAGCTTAGGTTGTTAAATATTCGTAGGCCGACACCATTTCTATTGATTCTAGAAATTTCTGCAATAGGAAGATGTCACTGGATTTTGCAATCACCTTATCCTTCTCATTCCATAGCCCAGAGAATCATCCACAATATCAAACAGGTCATTAAATTATATTTCTTCGTCATTAATTTTCATTTTTCACCTCTTTATAAATCCTCGTGGTTTCTTCTTCTAAGAACAGACAATAACAAATCCAATGAACAACACAAAGCCGAACAAATAATCAGCAACCTTACGGCGACAATACATAACGCAAAATCACCCCCGTTTCGTTGAAAATTAATGAACGAATCGGTGGCGATTTTTCATGCGTTACGTTTATAAATTGGTACCAAAGGGTGTTTATTTTGTAACGTCTTTTTTCCCTTTTGTACAGGAAGGAATGTCTTCTTAAATTATATTGTTTTTGACAGAGCCATTAAAAAGGAATTGAAAAAAATTTACCGAAAACAGGCATGGAAAATTGTTGCCCCCTATTTTCCGGGTTTAAAAATAACCCCGATAAAGCAAGACGTTCTTGGATTGGCATGGGGATTAAATACAGAAAACTGATGCCTGAAGCTTTGAAAAGGAGGGGAAATTCCCTCAGGTTGATGTTCCTGATCAGGAAAATAAAGAAATTGAGGATCCAACAAATTTCGAAAATCAAAATCATGATGAAGATGTTTTAGAGCAGTACATTGATGAAATGTTGGATTTTGATGAACCAACCCCAACCCCCGCCGCGGTAAAAAAGAAACCCTGCAAACAGTCAACCCCCCAGTAACAACCAACCCAAACAGCATGATTGAAAACAAGAAAATACAAACAGACACAAAAGAAAAAACAACCCTCACACACACGTACACACAAACAGACAGAAAAGAAAAAACCCCCCTCACACACACGTACACACAAACAGACAAAAAACCCCCTCACACACACGTACACACAAACAGACAAAAAAGAAAAATCCCCCCTCACACACACGTGCACACAAACAGACAAAAAAAGAAAAATCCCCCCTCACACACACGTACACACAAAAAAACATTTGAGAAAACACACAAACAAACATGCCTCCATACCAACGCAAATTTTTCAGATTTGCAGAAGAATGTATCACTGATTTGACCCGTTCCCACGGCGATCGGATCTTTGTTCCGGAACGACCCGAGTCATACTCGACCAAGGATCGCCAACTCAGCGACAGCTGTATCAACCCACTGTTTTTCCACCAGGTGAGAAATTCATGTCAGCCATATTGCTCAGCCTACTACTAATAATGGCTGGCATCGAGCAGAATCCTGGCCCACTTCAACTGAGGTCACGATCTGCTCGGTCTGTCAAACTCAGATCTACCGCAATCTCGCCCAGGTCCAGTGCAACAAATGTCACAACTGGTGCCACTTTAGAAGATGCTCCGGACTCGCCAGACATCGCGACTGGTCGGTCAATTTTGTGGCAAGTTGTTGTGGTCATTTACAACATGCGACGAATGATCCTATTGCAGCGGCACCATCAACATCTTCTGCCCAAGCTGCAGCCGAGCCTAGCAAATGGTTCTGCTCAGTATGCAAAGGACTCATTCGTAAGAACATTACATCTGTTCTATGCAATGGATGCAAAAACCGGTGCCACATGAGACGATGCACGGATCTGCGATCCGACAGAGATTGGTCCATCGGCTTCGTTGCAAACTGTTGTCGCAACAGTAACACCATGGTCAATGTATCAAGCTCTGTCGTGAACTCACCACCCTGCAGACAACCTAGCTCCCAACATCCTTCGTCTCCACCACAACAACAACTCCCGATTATACCTCCATCAGCCACACAACACTCCACCCACAATACACCTATCACACACAACACAACACCTCCCATACCATCATCCCCTCTACACAATAATCTTTCACCACTCACACACACACCATCAATAAACCACACATCCCGCCCGCAAATCACCAACCCATCCACTAATCCTTTGCCACAAGCTACTCGGAGCCCCCCCCTCCGCACAACAACATAGACTGCAACATCCTCATGTAGCTGATGATCCACAATCCTTTAAGATATTACAGTAAAACTGTAATGGTCTTAGGAACAAAATTGTGGAAATCACCAACTACATGCAGGAATACAACATACACATTGCAGCCATACAGGAGACTAAACTCACCAGTGAGTGCCGACTCTCAACTCATGGAAACTATGTACGTGGTCATAAGGAGGGACAGAGAACGGAACCACGGTGGAGGCTTGGCTTTCATAATCGACCGAAATGTAAGTTACAGGTTGGTTGACCTGCCTTCACCCAGTCCCCCAGACCAATTCCTTGAAGTGATGGCCATTTCAATTCGCACTGGAGGTACAAAATTGGAAATCGTCAACACCTACATTCCGCCCGTGAACAGCATTAGGGCTAGTTATCAACCCATAATAGATCATCTCCTAGTGGGTGATAACAGAATGATACTTGGGGAGTGCCACATAATCCCCAAAATCAAAATCCCCAAACACAAAATCCTCAAGCAAAAAAAAATCCCCAAATACAAAATCCCCACATTTTTTGGAGATAGTGTCACAAAATCCCCAAACACAAAATCCCCAATTTTTTACGATATTACCGATCATATAAACAAAAGTACAAGTAATGCTATAGCAATGTGAAACAACTATGGAAATCTCCACTTTTTAATTTCTCTTTACTTTATTTCTCATTGCTTTCCATTTACTTATTTTGTTATTACGTTTATAAAACTTCTCTCTCAATTATCACTACCAAAAATAATGAATAATAAGATATGTCATCCCGGAGCGAGTATGTTGTCAGTTACGAACGAATAGAAATTTCAACGAGTAGGTGTTCAAAGAGTGAGTTTTTCCGCGGATTTCGGACCGATTTTCCCGAATTTTTTGTAATTGTCACAATTAAAAAATTAATACCAATCGATTAGTGCAAAAAAAGTTCAAACTATGTTCGCGGAAACCTGTTTTTTCGCGTGTGACATTTCATTCCTATTCGTTCATAACTGATAGATTTTGACGTTTCTGGCTGACGGCACATCTGTATAATTTAAGGTCTGTGATCACTACAACATTTTCCTTGTGTACTCTTGTTCTATTTTTAAACATTAACCGTTATAGTTTCATCAGTTTGATATGATTTTCGTGTAAAGTTGATATTAACAAGCTTGACTATCCAGTGTGTATACAGAGTGGAAATAATAAAGACTCATATCAAAAGAAATTGCTTGTAAAGTAATTTTAAAAACATTGTTTTTATTATTTGATTTTTAAAATAAAATGGAAATATTCATTAAAAAATCGAATAAAGGCAAGGACAAATTAGGCGTGTTTTCGTTACACCATAAGTGCTTAATTTGTATGGGTAGCTAAGCACTTTTAAGCACTATTAGTTCCCGATGAAGTTTGGTGCTTGTGTTCATGTCTTAATCGTGTATGATGTTGCCAGATTGGGAACCCCATATTTAGCAATATGGCATCCCATTTTTGGAGAGATTTTATCAATTATTGTGAATTAACGGGAAGAAGAAGAACAAAAATGGGAAATAATTTTAATATTTGCAAAAGAGTGTAAACAATTGAACATTAAATAGTAAATATATGTTTTATAAATACTTTTCACGAATTTTTTGTCTGTTTCGCACTGTTCTTTCTTCGCAACTCATGACACCATTGCTACCAGATAGTGAAAATCCGCCACTTATTGCTTATGTGCCAGTTAGTGGAAGTCAGTTGTTTTCGTTGCAAAGTGCTAGCTTGTAACGAAAACATGCCTATTATATGTGGATGGATATGATTACTATTTTCATTCGAAAAATGAAAAAGCCGAGTTTCGTTGGGCTTGTGCGCAAAGTCCGGATTTACACTGGATGAATGTTCAGCAGATTATCGGCGTTTTGTTGGAGAGAGGGGCAGTCGGAAAGAGGGAGGAAAAAACTCTCCCTGAACGTTTTGAGTTCTTCGTGCATGTTCAAAAGAGAATTGTATGATAAGCTGCTGAAAAAACTTGCCTTGTATAAACCTGAACAAAGGAAATCAACGCTGTGCAAAAGTGTCGTACACTGAGGGAAAAAAAGACGTTGCAAAATAAACACCGTTTGGTACCAATTTATAAACGTAACGTGCATGAAAAATGGCCACCGATTCGTTCATTAATTATCAACGAAACGGGAGTGATTTTTTGACCGGCGTTGCGTTATGTATTGTCGCCGTAAGGTTGCTGATTATTTGTTCGGCTTTGTGTTGTTCATTGGATTTGTTATTGTCTGTTCTTAGAAGAAGAAACCACGAGGATTTATAAAGACGTGAAAAATGAAAATTAATGACGAAGAAATAGAATTTAATGACCTGTTTGATATTGTGGATGATTCTCTGGGCTATGGAATGAGAAGGATAAGGTGATTGCAAAATCCAGTGATATCTTCCTATTGCAGAAATTTCTAGAATCAATAGAAATGGTGTCGGCCTACGAATATTTAACAACCTAAGCTTATAATTATAATTTTAAAAGTTAATAATGAGTGTGTATGTTTTTTATAGAGCACAGGAATTCAATTTTGTAGTACATAAAGGCGAATGATACGAAGGAGACTGTCACCATTAGGGTTACGAGCTGAATTCCGAAAAAAAACAGAGGTAATACTGTGTTTTGTTTAGACGTGATTTGCTTAGTGATAAATATTAAAATTTACAATTATATGTTTGTTGTGTTCACGTTTTATTTACTTATAACATTAATAAATGTAGTGAAACGCTAATGTTGTTTAAATTGTTTTAAATGAGGAGGGGGTAGGGGGGGATTTAGAATGAAAAGTTATCCCAGCGCGTGCTTTATTCGTCCTCAGCAAGTGCTTTAGTCGTCCCCCGCACGTTCTATAGTTGTCCCCAACACTTGATTTAAATTATCCCCAGTTGGTATTCATTTTGCAACGAAGCGTTGTTGATTTTTGATGCTTTATTCATGCACCGCCTTGCTGGAATTCGTAACATACGGGGTTGGTTCATTATCATAAACGAATTTGCAACGATTAAGCACGTATGTGCTTTGTTTTCCGCTGGGTGTAATAACATCAAAAACCAGTGACGAACTTATTGTTAAACGGGCTCCTACCGCGCACAATCACGACCCAAAGACGTATTCTGTATCTGTAGCATCTGCAAATAATAAAGTGAAAAATATGAGCAGCTCATCTGCACTGGAACCTTCCCAAATAATAAGGGAAGCAATTGTAGATTGTCAACCAGACCACCGAGTGTACCTGCCATCGAAACGAGCACAAAAAATGAAAATAAATCGTAAGCGAAAAGCAATGGATACGCTGCCAGAGCCGCTTAATTTAGCAGAAATATGCATTCCAGAGCACCTAAAATACTTGGAGGGTGAACTTTTTGTATTAAGTGACTGGGATTTCAACGGTGAAAAAATATAATTTTGGGCACCAAAATATCATTTATCATTATCATTGAAAGTATTAGGGAGGTCACCGTGCTGGGTGATGGATGGAACATTTTATGTTGTTCCGAAAGTTTTCCGACAGCTTTTCACCATTCAAGGTATAATTGATGGTAAATTTATGTCTCTAGTTTTTTGCCTTATGAGCAAAAAATCTAAGCAGGCATACACCGAGTTCTTTCACCAATTGTTCCATATGGCTCTAGCACAAAATATTACTTTAAATCCGCAAAAAAATAATTACGGATTTTGAGCAAACAATCTCATCTGTGGCAAAAGAGTATTTCCCTGATGCTCAATATAAGGGATGTTTATTTCATTTTGGTCAGATTATTTGGAGACGAGTTCAAAAAGAAGGACTTGCTCAAAAATATGGCAATAATGAAGCTTTCAGCATTGCAATTCGTATGCTCAAAGGCTTATCATTTGTTCCGCCCGAGAGTGTACTAGATTATTATACAGAACTGAATGCCAGCTCTAAAGATCAAGATTTAAAAAAAAATAAGTGTTTGGTTTAAGCAAAATTATATTAGCGGAACAACAAAGTCGGGCGCCCCTAAATATGACCCAACATTTTGGTGTGTTGCAGATTCTTTTAAGGAAAATTAACCGTTATAGTTTCATCAGTTTGATATGATTTTCGTGTAAAGTTGATATTAACAAGCTTGACTATCCAGTGTGTATACAGAGTGGAAATAATAAAGACTCATATCAAAAGAAATTGCTTGTAAAGTAATTTTAAAAACATTGTTTTTATTATTTGATTTTTAAAATAAAATGGAAATATTCATTAAAAAATCGAATAAAGGCAAGGACAAATTAGGCGTGTTTTCGTTACACCATAAGTGCTTAATTTGTATGGGTAGCTAAGCACTTTTAAGCACTATTAGTTCCCGATGAAGTTTGGTGCTTGTGTTCATGTCTTAATCGTGTATGATGTTGCCAGATTGGGAACCCCATATTTAGCAATATGGCATCCCATTTTTGGAGAGATTTTATCAATTATTGTGAATTAACGGGAAGAAGAAGAACAAAAATGGGAAATAATTTTAATATTTGCAAAAAGGTGTAAACAATTGAACATTAAATAGTAAATATATGTTTTATAAATACTTTTCACGAATTTTTGTCTGTTTCGCACTGTTCTTTCTTCGCAACTCATGACACCATTGCTACCAGATAGTGAAAATCCGCCACTTATTGCTTATGTGCCAGTTAGTGGAAGTCAGTTGTTTTCGTTGCAAAGTGCTAGCTTGTAACGAAAACATGCCTATTATATGTGGATGGATATGATTACTATTTTCATTCGAAAAATGAAAAAGCCGAGTTTCGTTGGGCTTGTGCGCAAAGTCCGGATTTACACTGGATGAATGTTCAGCAGATTATCGGCGTTTTGTTGGAGAGAGGGGCAGTCGGAAAGAGGGAGGAAAAAACTCTCCCTGAACGTTTTGAGTTCTTCGTGCATGTTCAAAAGAGAATTGTATGATAAGCTGCTGAAAAAACTTGCCTTGTATAAACCTGAACAAAGGAAATCAACGCTGTGCAAAAGTGTCGTACACTGAGGGAAAAAAAGACGTTGCAAAATAAACACCGTTTGGTACCAATTTATAAACGTAACGTGCATGAAAAATGGCCACCGATTCGTTCATTAATTATCAACGAAACGGGAGTGATTTTTTGACCGGCGTTGCGTTATGTATTGTCGCCGTAAGGTTGCTGATTATTTGTTCGGCTTTGTGTTGTTCATTGGATTTGTTATTGTCTGTTCTTAGAAGAAGAAACCACGAGGATTTATAAAGACGTGAAAAATGAAAATTAATGACGAAGAAATAGAATTTAATGACCTGTTTGATATTGTGGATGATTCTCTGGGCTATGGAATGAGAAGGATAAGGTGATTGCAAAATCCAGTGATATCTTCCTATTGCAGAAATTTCTAGAATCAATAGAAATGGTGTCGGCCTACGAATATTTAACAACCTAAGCTTATAATTATAATTTTAAAAGTTAATAATGAGTGTGTATGTTTTTTATAGAGCACAGGAATTCAATGTTGTAGTACATAAAGGCGAATGATACGAAGGAGACTGTCACCATTAGGGTTACGAGCTGAATTCCGAAAAAAAACAGAGGTAATACTGTGTTTTGTTTAGACGTGATTTGCTTAGTGATAAATATTAAAATTTACAATTATATGTTTGTTGTGTTCACGTTTTATTTACTTATAACATTAATAAATGTAGTGAAACGCTAATGTTGTTTAAATTGTTTTAAATGAGGAGGGGGTAGGGGGGGATTTAGAATGAAAAGTTATCCCAGCGCGTGCTTTATTCGTCCTCAGCAAGTGCTTTAGTCGTCCCCCAACACTTGATTTAAATTATCCCCAGTTGGTATTCATTTTGCAACGAAGCGTTGTTGATTTTTGATGCTTTATTCATGCACCGCCTTGCTGGAATTCGTAACATACGGGGTTGGTTCATTATCATAAACGAATTTGCAACGATTAAGCACGTATGTGCTTTGTTTTCCGCTGGGTGTAATAACATCAAAAACCAGTGACGAACTTATTGTTAAACGGGCTCCTACCGCGCACAATCACGACCCAAAGACGTATTCTGTATCTGTAGCATCTGCAAATAATAAAGTGAAAAATATGAGCAGCTCATCTGCACTGGAACCTTCCCAAATAATAAGGGAAGCAATTGTAGATTGTCAACCAGACCACCGAGTGTACCTGCCATCGAAACGAGCACAAAAAATGAAAATAAATCGTAAGCGAAAAGCAATGGATACGCTGCCAGAGCCGCTTAATTTAGCAGAAATATGCATTCCAGAGCACCTAAAATACTTGGAGGGTGAACTTTTTGTATTAAGTGACTGGGATTTCAACGGTGAAAAAATATAATTTTGGGCACCAAAATATCATTTATCATTATCATTGAAAGTATTAGGGAGGTCACCGTGCTGGGTGATGGATGGAACATTTTATGTTGTTCCGAAAGTTTTCCGACAGCTTTTCACCATTCAAGGTATAATTGATGGTAAATTTATGTCTCTAGTTTTTTGCCTTATGAGCAAAAAATCTAAGCAGGCATACACCGAGTTCTTTCACCAATTGTTCCATATGGCTCTAGCACAAAATATTACTTTAAATCCGCAAAAAAATAATTACGGATTTTGAGCAAACAATCTCATCTGTGGCAAAAGAGTATTTCCCTGATGCTCAATATTAGGGATGTTTATTTCATTTTGGTCAGATTATTTGGAGACGAGTTCAAAAAGAAGGACTTGCTCAAAAATATGGCAATAATGAAGCTTTCAGCATTGCAATTCGTATGCTCAAAGGCTTATCATTTGTTCCGCCCGAGAGTGTACTAGATTATTATACAGAACTGAATGCCAGCTCTAAAGATCAAGATTTAAAAAAAATAAGTGTTTGGTTTAAGCAAAATTATATTAGCGGAACAACAAAGTCGGGCGCCCCTAAATATGACCCAACATTTTGGTGTGTTGCAGATTCTTTTAAGGAAAATTTTCCGCGCACTCAAAACTCTATTGAGGCTTGGCACCGTAGGTTTAAAGATATTGTAGGGGAAAAAATGTGGCGTTTATGAAATTATTAAAGAGTTAGGGAAAGAATTTATAGAAATTAAAGCAAACATAGAGAAGATACACTCAGGCATAGGTATAAAAAAAATAAAAAAAACGTTGAGCGTCTTAAGAAAATTAAAAAAGTTGTTGAATCTCGAACTGATTTAGATAAAATAACTTATTTATCTTCTATATCTCACAATATTTCACTTTGTAATTAAAGGTTCTATAATATGTTATAAGTTTCATCTTATGAGTAATCTTTTGATAAAGAAAAATTACTCTAAATACCGCAAGATGAAAATGGGCGTACCACAGGGAGGAGTACTATCACCGCTGCTCTTCAACTTATACCTTGCGAAGCTCCCTGCTCCACCACCGAATGTCAAGATGGTATCCTATGCCGATGACTGCTCCATCTTATCATCATATTGATGAGATATGCGCCAGAATCACGACCTACCTGGCCTCCATCTTCGCATTCATGCAGGAGAGGAAACTGACCATATCGCCGTCCAAATCAACAGCAACAGGGTAGCTCCAGGTACATCCTGGACCAAGGAGGTGAGGAGAGAGTTGAACATCACTGTCGACGGAAGAACAATACCGACGGTGCAAAACCCGAAAATACTTGGTGTTGTGTTTGACACTCTCCTCACCTTCTCAAAACACACCGCTTACATCAGAACCAAAGTCCAAGCCAGGAGCAAGATACTAAAGGCACTAACTGGCACCACCTGGGGTAAGGATAAAGAGACGTTGATAGCGACATACAAGGCCATCAGACAACATCTTCTGGCCTACCATCAGACCTCAACCGATCGTCAATCGCTATAGGCCTGAAACAGCTGCACACGATGGCGGTAACTCAAGCCGTTACAAGCTACAGCCTCAGAAAAGTCCTTCAAAGTCATCCTCCGGCAATATCTGATAGTGAGAGGCTTTTGCCCAGAGCAACAAGGACCACCTTAGCTCAGCTCAGATCTGGATGGAGCACTATTCTGAACTCTTATCGAGCCAGAATAATCCCAGGCACTGAAGACCAATGCCCAAGCTGCCGACAAAGCCCCCACAACGCAGCACACTTATTTAAATGCCCCAGCAAGCCCACAAACCTGAGTCCTGAGCCTTTGGGCCAATCCGGTAGAAGCTGCAAACTTCATACAACTCCCACAATCCCACATCACCTAACAATATCACACATAACATCACACATCCTTCATCCCACACACCTCGCACACCATATAATATATAATATAGAACATATGTATCTAATCACCATTAGTTGGAACAGTTGGAAACAGCAGACCTGTTACAACAACAACAGATTTGACCGAGGCTGAAACTTAAATCTGCAACAAAAATTGTTTCAATATTATATAAGAATTAAAAAGAAAAACCTTTAAAATATTTTAAATTTTTTATTTATATAATTTGTTTTTATTGCTTCTTTTCTTTATGTTTATGTTTTTTCTTCATGTTCTTTATGGTAAATTAATTGAATTTGTTTGCTTCTTTTCTTTATGTTTTTCTTTATGTTCTTTATTTTAAATGAAATGCAATTTAATTTTTTTTAAACAAAACCTGGACTTTTATGTTTATCATCGTTTTCATAAGCACGTCTGTGATGGTGTGAACACTAGTCTCTTTTCTGCTCTTAACTCCTCGACCTTTTTCTTAGCTCTTTCAAATGCTAGCATATTGGCTACTGGAGCTATAGTACGAGCTGTAGGTGAAATTGAAATGTATTTTGTTAATGTTTTGTATTGATTGAAGAGCTATTAATTACCTAATGTTGGTTTTGTTGGTGGTGTTAAATAACTTTTTGGTATCAGGGGAGTAAGCTTCATTTGCCTCACGTACCCTTTCTTCAGCTTCTTTTATAATATATTAGCTTTTTGAAATTTTTCTGTAGCTGGTATTTCCACCCTCTACTATTAACCCGCCATGGTGTTTACGCAACCCCTACGTCATGGGGATGTGGCCCCCTCGGTCGGAAGGGGCCGGTAAGATGGATGCGTTAGGACCGTTCGGAAAAAAATTGTTATCTCTGAAATTTTATGTTTAGTGGCAGTTGATGTGATTGGTCTAAAAATGGGCGGTATTGGACCAATGGGTGTGGCCCCATCCATATAAGCCACATTTTGAAATTGAGATATCTTGCACAATTTGAGTGCTGTAATTTTGTGTATATGTATCTGGTAGCAGTCTACGTGATTCGTCAAAAATGGGCATTACCAGACCAAAAGGCGTGGTCCCGCCCATATAAGCCAAATTTGGAAATTGAGAAATCTTGCAGAATTTGTTAGCGAGAGTGCTGCAATTTTGTGCATATATGGCAGTCTACATGATTTGCCAAAAAATGGGCGTGACCCCGCTCATATGAGCCATGTTTTGAAATTGGTATACCTTGAACAATTTGTTAGCGAGAGTACTGTAATTTTATGTATATATACATATTTAGATGCAGTCTTCGTGATTGGTCCAAAAATAGTCTGGATCGGAAATCTGGGGCAACGAAGTGGGCGGGTCCAGCTAGTAATTTATACAAATCAAATCGATCGGTCAAGGCTTTCAAACGAGCCACGCATATATCCGCTGTCTAATTTTCTTAGCCGTCTTTACGAAATTTGCCGAACCAAAATCATTAATTGAATAATAGGAAAACAATTATTTTTGTGCAAAAAGTCCATAATTAAAATCAAGAAGTTATTGGCATTTTATGAAAGATGCCCTAATCAATTTGTTTATATTTGATGTTCCTTTTCCCAAAGATATTAAACCTTTTTTTGTTGGATAGTGTATTTATCGTTATCTTACGCAAGACAGCTGAAGTCGCATACTGCAATGTACAATGAGTCACTAAGAAATTAAACATTGCGAAATATATACATATGTATATATTGTATTTTTTTCAGAGCAACACTAAAAGATTTGTTGCGATTTCGAAGGATATTTTTATTTATAGTACTAATCGAATTTCGATTAAAATCAATAAATTTGTATGTTACTATGCTGTCTTATTTCTTAGTTAATCATTAATAAGATATTCGAAAATTGCCACATTCAATTTATATTATTTTGTTAAATAATTTTCTGTTGGCATATTAATTGACAATAATGCTGCATATTTGTTTAAGAAATTGTTGGTAAAGCCTTTCAGTTAAGAAATATAAAAGTTTATCGTACTGATGTGTGTAAATAAGTTTATTAATGGACAAACATATGGAAACAACAACATCAGGAGAAACATTAATTTGTGAATTCTTTGTGGAACTACTGATACATATATGTATGGGATGATGAAATACGAATTATTTGTTTATCGACACAAAGTGGCATCGATTTTCTCCAGCCAAGGAGCAATATCCTTTAATTTGAGGCGATACATAACATCTTTAGCTATTGGATTGTATTCCAAATACACTGTCTTCAGGGATTTATTTCCTTTAATGTTTTCCACGGTTTTCCAATCGTCTATGGAATTAGTATTCAGCCACAGCTCCTCCAATTGCGTCAAGCACCCAATGTTATCAATGGTCTTCAAACGATTTGAGGCCAAGTCCAGCGTGTCTAGCTGTACATTTGAGTCCAAGTTTTCAATTTTCTCGATACCATTTTCGGACAAATATAATTCGGACATATTGGAAAGTTTTTCTAGATTTTCAATTTTCACAATACGATTCGCTTGCAAGCTCAGTATCTCCAAATTTAAAAGTTTATCGAGATTTTCTATTTTCGATATTTTATTTTTGCCTAAGAATAACTGGCGCAGACCGGTCAGACTGTCCAGATTCTCAATACGCTTTATTTTATTGTCTCCCAGTTCCAGCATAGTCAGATTGGTCAGCATTTCAATATTCTCGATTTGGGTGATTTTGTTGGATACCAAATATAATTTTTCCAACTTTGTTAGCTTTTCCAGATTTTCGATTTTTGTTAAGCGATTAAAACTTACATCCAATATCTCAAGATTTACCAAAGCATCCAAGTTCTCCAGTTTGGTCAACTGATTGTCGTACAGCTCCAATTCTACCAAAGTAGTTAATGTGTGCAAGTTTTCGATTTTCTTTAGCAGATTCCAACGCAAGTATAAACGTTCTATTTGGGTTAATGGTTCCAGATTTTCAAGTTTGTCAATGCGATGGTGATTTAAATCCAATTCATAACAGTCTGGGTCATTTTGAACAACTTCTTCAATGGAAGATAACTTTTCACCGGGAATTACATTGGGGCGAGCGGCTGCTTTTTCGCAATTAGCAGCAACAAGAGACATTTCCGGAACTTCGTCAGACTCTGTATCTTTACCCAAATCTGCATCTGACATTGTATTTGCGTATTTAAAAAAGCTTTAGATATTCTAAATTATATGTTTGTTTTTTTGATAATAGGAAGCGGCAAAGAGAACTCAAAAGTATGAAATTAACAATTACCGATGCAAATTAATCTTTATGCTTAGAAATTTGCAACAAAAACAACAATCAAGAATCATATGGTTTGTAGGATTAATCAATGATGTGAAATGGTTGATTAAAAAGGTATATTGATGGGCGTAATTAATGCAAATGCATGTCGTGCGTCAGTACGTAACATAATGTAACGTTGGCGTAAACTTAACGGTCGTACCAAATACAGGGTCTCCCATATTCGACGGACCCATCTGGCAACGCCATAACTTTTGACAGAGATGTCAGATCGCTTAATGACATACCGCGTTTGAAGCGTCAGTCCAAGCAGATTTTTACCATGGAACAATATACGCCACGCGAAATAGTTGAAATTTACAATCAACAGAAGAAGTCAATTGTGAAAACTCAACGTGCTTTTAAAATATTAAAAAATGTGAGAAGTGCGCCTGCTAAGAACACCATTAAGCGTTTATAAAAAATTTTCGACTGGTGAGGCTCTTTCTAATCCGAAGAGGCCAAATAAAAGTCGACCAAGGCGATCGGCCGAGAATATCGAGCCAGTGTTGAGAGGTCCCCAAGAACATCCCAAAAACGCCGTTCTCAGCAGTTGGACATGGCTCGGTCCACTTTACAACGGATTATTCGCGTTGATTTGCATTTGTTCCCGTACAAAATTCAATTGACGCAAAGATTGTTGCCTGCGGACAAGCCTCGTCGATTGGAATGGGCCCAAAAAAACCATGGGTCCGTCGAATATGGGCAACCCTGTACAAAGGTATGTGTGGCAGCACCAAGACCGCCGTGTTCGAATGACAAACAATCTGGCAACGTGGTAACGAACCAGAGGAGGAGAAAACAGCAGCTGATTCCTAGAGAAGTCTTCGCCGTCAGCGGTAGCATTTTTTAGTAATACTTCGTAAGATTTTGTGAACTACTTTTAGTAATAATAAATAGCATAAGATAGCTGTTAAATGTAAATACGAACGTCTTATTACTACATCGGAACTATATTGGTGACCCCGCTTTTCACGCACAATCTGAAGTGGTATTTTTTACATTGCTAAAAAAACTTCTTGGAAGCAGAGCAGCGAAAAAAAATTGATAGCAGAGCAGCAGCAGCGCTTTTAAAATTTTCAACGTTTTTTCATGCATCATTTTGCCAAAATAGTCAACGTTTTTGCTTATGCATTCCAGACACAACTTGGGCAACGAGAATACTCTAATTATAACGAGGAATCGCTCCGTTGTGACGATATGGAATTTTTCGACAGTAGCAGTCGGAAATGGAAAATTTAATTCAGCAAATAAAGGAGCTACAACGTGAAGTACACTCTCTTCGACAGTCATCAGGGAACGCATATGAAGGACAGCGATCGAACCTGCATAAAGTGCATATTCCAAAATTCAACAGACAAAATCCGGAATTATTTTTTGCTCAGGTTGAACGTTCATTTTCTCTTTGTGGTGTTTCAATTGATGCGGGCAAATTTGATGTTGTTTTTGTGCGCCTTGAAGACGACATACTCTTGTCGGTTGAAGACCTCATAACAAATCCGCCGAAAGACGACAAATATTCTACATTGAAGGAGAGACTAATTTCGAAATTTTCTGAGACTTCCGAGTCTAAATTGCAACGTTTATTGCAAGGTGGTGAGACAACAGGTATGAAGCCGTCGGAAATGCTATCCCACATGAGACGTAAAGGAAATGAAACAATTTTTCGGACACTATTTCTCTGGCAAATGCCAGATTCGATTCGCCCTCTATTAACTGTGTGGGAAGATTTAGACAAACTAGCTAAAAACGCAGAAAATTGTTGGATGCTATAGGAAATACTGTGTGTGCTGTCTCCGAGGCACCACCACATTCTGATACCAACATTTCGATTGACGCAATTAATTCGCCTGTGTCTTTGGCTGATATTTGCAAGACTTTAACGGATCTTTCTGCTAAAGTGGACACCTTTCAAGCGATCAATAAAAGCAGATACGATCATCATCGATCCAGATCTCAAGCTGAGTATAGACGATTGCCAGATCGGCAAACGTTATCAACCCTGTTGAAGTGCTGCAAATATACGGACAATGACAGATTGTTAGGCAAAGGTGAATTGAATTGAACAGTTCAGACGATTGCAAGAAAACATTACAATTTCATATATTTACAATATATTTTGTAAATATTTACATGCAGGATTGCCAATAAAACTACATTATAGACAGTGTTGCAAATAAAATGTTTTTCTGGCAATGGCACCGTTTTCACATGCATAAACTTCGCACATATAACAATCTGCAAATTATCTCGCAATGACTTTTCTGCTAACGTTGCAAAACAAAAATTGTGTGTTCACACGTTTGTAAATTCACAGGGTTCCATTTTTCTGGCAATGTTGTCCGATCTGCAAATCGTGTGTACTTACCTTCACAGTCATTCACGTTCAAATAATAGACCTCTTAACAACAAATTGCTTTGCAGGTATCATCAAAAGTTTGGAGATTCTGCCAAACATTGTAAACCGAATTGTCCCCGCTACAACACTAGTTCGAGAAAATTAATGAGGCTGTCGTCAGTTAACACGACTGGCGATAGCGGCAATGACAACCCAGTAAAGGAGAATCGTCTACATATCTACGGCACATGTACAAAGTCTCGATTTTTAATTGATTCCGGATCAGTGGTGTCAGTTGTACCCCCATCTTTAATGAGAACAACTCTAAAGCCGTCCGGCATGAGACTTCTTTCTGCAAACAGCAGTGAAATACAAACTTATGGTAATTGTGTTCTTAAATTAGACCTAGGTCTACGTCGTGAACTCAAGTGGTTGTTTACCATTGCCGATGTCCAGTCGCCCATTTTGGGGGCAGACTTTCTAATTCATTACAATTTTATGATTGATTTAAAACGGAAATGCCTCATCGATAATACAACAAATTTAAGAAGTCGTGGTGAAATTCGTAAGACCAAAGAATTTAGTATTTCAACATCGCCATCGACAGGACCATTCCAAGAATTACTGAAAGAGTTTATTGACATCACAACTATTACTTTGACGCGTAAATCGACAAGTGATTCAATTATTGTTCACAACATCGAAACAGTCGGAATTCCTGTTGCAGACCGCCCACGAAGACTTTCTGGAGAGAAACTTGCAGCTGCAAAAGCGGAAATTGACTTGGACAACGGTATATGTCGTCCCTCCAAAAGTCCTTGGGCTAGCCCGCTCCATATGGTATCGAAAAAAGATGGTGGTTGGCGAGCGTGTGGAGATTACCGAAAGCTGAATTCGAAAACTGTGCCTGACAGATACCCAATTGCCAACATCAACGATTTTTGTGAGAAATTATATGGTAAGTCAGTTTTTTCTACACTCGACCATGTTAAGGCTTATTACCCAATACCAATGGCTGCGGAAGACATCGAAAAGACAGCAGTGTGCACCCCTTTTGGACTTGTGGAATTTTTATATATGCCATTCAAGTTGAGAAACGCCACAAAAAACAATTCAGAGGTTTATGGACTCCGTTTTGAGAGGTCTTGATTTCGTTTATTGTTACATTGACGATATGATTGTTATGTCTGAGTCTATTGAAGAACACCAAATACATTTACCGCTGATTTTTGACCGCCTTCGACAATACGGTCTAACAATCAACGTCAACAAATGTAAATTTTGACAATCTGAAGTACTGTTTCTTGGTTACATCATCAACGGCAATGGTTGTACACCTCCAACAGATCGCGTTGCCGCTATGGAAATTACACTAAATCTGAAACTATTTGCGAGCTTCGCAGATTCCTCGGTGTCGTCAATTTTTATCGTCGTTACATTCCTCAAGCTGCTCAGCTACAGGCACTCAGCCTTGTGAAGCAACTATGATAGCTCATCCAGCACCCAATTCAGATTTGGCCCTTACAACCGACGCATCAGACATCGCCATTGGAGCTGTGTTGGGACCAAAAGCAAATGGAATTTGGCAACCACTCGGTTTTTTCTCCCGAAAATTATATGCGGCAGAGAGAAATTATAGCACATATGACAGAGAGTTGCTTGCTATCTACGAGGCGATAAGATATTTTCGCCATTTGCTGGAGGCAAGACATTTCATAATTCGGACCGATCACAAACCGCTCGTCTATGCATTTTCGCAAAAACCGAAAGCAATGGATTCCTGAGTCACTACGTCAACAAATCTTCAATTCAATTCACAATCTTTCACATCCTGGCGGTCGTGCTAATCTTCAACAGATACGTGAGAAATACGTATGGCCCGGAATGAAGAAAAAAATTCTAAATTGGTTTCGGAATTGCACATCGTGCAAAAGAGCAAAGATCACCAGACACAACCGCCTTACTCCAGACAAGATAGATGTCCCAGACAATCGGTTCGATCATGTTCATTTGGACATCGTAATAATGCCCTTAGTACAGGGTTATAGATATTGTCTCACCATGATCGATCGATTTTCACGATGGCCTGAAGCTGTTCCTCTGAGGGACATGTCGGCCCAGACGGTCGCGACTGCATTTTGGTCCAACTGGATTTCACGCTTTGGTTGTCCTAAGACAATTACGACAGACCAGGGCACACAATTCGAGTCCGCGTTATTCAAGGCCCTAGCGAATTTAATAGGTTCGAAACGTACTCGAACAACGGCTTACCATCCACAATCGAATGGAATGATTGAGAGACAATCGGTTCGATCATGTTCATTTGGACATCGTAATAATGCCCTTAGTACAGGGTTATAGATATTGTCTCACCATGATCGATCGATTTTCACGATGGCCTGAAGCTGTTCCTCAGAGGGACATGTCGGCCCAGACGGTCGCGACTGCATTTTGGTCCAACTGGATTTCACGCTTTGGTTGTCCTAAGACAATTACGACAGACCAGGGCACACAATTCGAATCCGCGTTATTCAAGGCCCTAGCGAATTTAATAGGTTCGAAACGTACTCGAACAACAGCTTACCATCCACAATCGAATGGAATGATTGAGAGACAATCGGTTCGATCATGTTCATTTGGACATCGTAATAATGCCCTTAGTACAGGGTTATAGATATTGTCTCACCATGATCGATCGATTTTCACGATGGCCTGAAGCTGTTCCTCAGAGGGACATGTCGGCCCAGACGGTCGCGACTGCATTTTGGTCCAACTGGATTTCACGCTTTGGTTGTCCTAAGACAATTACGACAGACCAGGGCACACAATTCGAGTCCGCGTTATTCAAGGCCCTAGCGAATTTAATAGGTTCGAAACGTACTCGAACAACGGCTTACCATCCACAATCGAATGGAATGATTGAAAGATGGCACAGATCTTTCAAAGCAGCTTTAGTGTGTCATTCACAAGTATAGTGGGTCGATATACTTCCAACTGTTTTGTTCGGATTAAGGACAGCTGTCAAAGAGGATCTTCAAGCTTCGCCTTCGGATCTTCTTTATGGTGGGCACTTACGGTTACCTCAAGAGTTCTTCACCGAATCAGAAATTCCTGCCGATTCATCTGAATTTTTAAGGAAACTTCGTGAATACTTCAACTTCCTGCGACCAATTCCAGTGTCCCACCACAACAAAAACAAAATGTTTATTTTCAAGAACCTCAATGATTTCACTCACGTTTTTCTTCGCACGGACGCAGTACGAGGACCTCTTGAACCACCTTTGAGATAGTGCGACGAATTTCAGATCGATTATATACGATACGAATGAAGAACACGGACGTGAACATATCTGTAGATCGACTCAAGCCAGCTTTCGTCATCAATAATACTGAGCCTGAATATCCTCAAACAACACAAACACCTCTACCGAGTCCTCAAACAACAGCAACACCTCTACCGAGTTCTCAGACATTCTCTCAAGATTCATCAACATCAGAGTACACAGTACACCGAACTTCCAATTGTGCGGAACACACCAACTAGGAGAATATCGTTCCAAGCGGATCAGGTATCGGATCCTGACTTGGTCACTGGAGAGGGAGTGGCTGTGGCAGCACCAAGACCGCCGTGTTCGAATGACAAACAATCTGGCAACGTGGTAACGAACCAGAGGAGGAGAAAACAGCAGCTGATTCCTAGAGAAGTCTTCGCCGTCAGCGGTAGCATTTTTTAAGGCCGGGTTAGGCATACGTAACCGTAATTTATCTTTACCGTTGCCGTAACGTTGCCCGTTTGAGCGATTAGCCAACGTTGAGATAACGAGTCATATGTTCTGACAACAACATATAAGTAAACAAAAAAGCCGCGATTTCTTTTTGTTTAGGTTTATTAAAAATTAAGTTAAAAAGAATGTTTATAAATTTGTGTTTTTTAAATCTGTGCAGAATTTACAATAAAAGTAAATCAAGAAAATATCGTCCGATAAAAAGATGGGGTGGACGTCCTATAAACAATGACTGGGCGAAAGCCGGACATTAGAATGCCTATGGCAGTTTTTAAATTGGTTATTAACATTAATAAAATATGAGTTAACTACGCCAAAGCAACGAATTAGACCGGCAGAGAGACTAGCAATAACACCACTGTATGTCAAATATTGCTTTATCCTTTGATTCCAAGTTGGGAAATATTAACATTCTATTCTTTAAAATTGTAGACGAATTTGGGTCACGGTTGTTTCATACAATTGATTGCATGGAGTCACAAGAAAACAACAATTCGAAATATTATTTTAGAACGCAGTGAAGTTTTGTGGCGCTTGCTTTCGCCGATTTATTTAAGTGAACAAACTACACAGCTGTACAAACACATTGCCAATGATTTTCAATGAATGTGGGATATGCCGAATTGTGTGGGAATCTGCGATGGAAGTTACGGCAGCCAACACGATGGGGGTATGTCCATTAAACTTTAATTTATTTATAATCTATTTTAATACAAACAATTTCCATTTCTTAAATTCAATACAGCTATATTCCAGTACTCTCCGTTTGGCCAATCAGTTATTTTAGGTACAGTACCTGTACCTCCTAGTAAACCATTATCGTCAGCATCCTCTGAAGCCTTTCCTCATTTTTTTTATTGGCGATGCGGCGTTTTCCCTGAGGAATATCCTTGGTCTAAGTCAACAACTTTAGACGAGCTCAGAGACAACATCCAACGCGAAATTGCCAACGTTCCAGTCGAAATGTGTCTAAGAGTGTTGGAAAATTGGGTCCAAAGAATAGATCGCTGTTGACGGCTCGTGGTGGTCATATGGCCGAAATTGAATTTCATTCTTAAAATGTAACATTTGCACTACACCTGGAATAAATTTGAACTCTATATCTTAAATATTCTGTGTTTTATTAATATATAAAATTCGTATGTCCTTAATGGAAAACCCTTTACTTATGTCTATTTCCATTGAAGAGGGACTCAGCCAAATCCAATCCAATCTCTATCTATAAATAAGTCCACGTTTGTAGAGACGCTTATATTGCTGTCAAATTAACCCACAATGAAGAAGATTGGCGCAATGATTGTCTCGTACTGTCGTCAAAAGAATCCTGAAGCAGATTATAAATTTAATTTTTAATGGAGTCAGACGCGATCTTCATAAGACTCACCTGTAACGCCCAGGCCTTGCCAATTTGCTTCCAAGCTTCTCGCTTTTTTTCAGATATCCTATATGCTGGATTATATTTAATGTATAAATACTCGTGCGACTGCACCAATGAAATCAAATATTCGTCTTTCATGTTTATTTGCACTTTTAAACAACAAATAATTAATAAATTATTTTCTTTACTTTTCTCGGTGAACATACAATTGTAATTGTAAACAACATTTAGTATCAGCTGTTGTCAAATTGTACGTAAACGGAACGTCCAATTCTGATTTCAACAGATTCAGCCGTCCGTTTACGTTTCGTTTCCGTTGGCTAATCGTTTACTCTGATTTCCATATGACAGATTGAATCAGCTGATTCGTTACGCTACGGGGGCGTTACGGTTAAGTTTGCCTAACTGGGCCTTTAGTAATACTTCGTAAGATTTTGTGAACTACTTTTAGTAATAATAAATAGCATAAGATAGTTGTAAAATGTAAATACGAACGTCTTATTACTACATCGGCAACTATACAGGGTGGCTGATATGTAATGCAACAAAGTAAAGCGCTATATTTTTTTAAAATTTTATTGTTCAAAATCAAAAAATGTCGGAAATAACATACAATTTTAGAAACAGTTTAGATTTGTTCGAATTGGCCACCTTTGGCACGAATTATGGTCTTCAAACGGCCGACAAAGCCATCACACGCTGCACGAAAGTGGCTCTGCGGTATTTTGGCCCATTCCCGGCGAAGCGCCGTCTTGAGATGATCGATACTTTGGTATTTTTTAGTGCGAACTTTACTCTCTAAAATGCCCCAGGCGCAAAAGTCCAACGGATTGAGATCCGGAGATCTTGGTGGCCATTGTGCGGTAGAAATGAAGCGAGGAACCTCCTTTTTAAGCCATTCTTGGTTGACGCGTGCTGAGTGCGATGGTGCTGAGTCCTGTTGGAATGTCCATGGCCTGCGGCCGAAATGTTTGTCTGCCCAATACTGTCTTTAGGACATTTTCCCGATAATATTCGGCATTTATTTTGACCCCATGGTCGATGAATACGAGCGGGGAGCGACCATTTTTAAAAAGATGGAAGAACGATTTTTCTTTCGAAAACACTTAGGCAACATTTTCTAAATACAATAGGTTTGACCAAAATGTCAAAATTCAACACCCTCCAACTCGGACAGTCCTTAACCGATCTCGTTGAAATGTTGTGTCATAACTACTATCCAATAGGACTAAACTTGGTGCAAGCTTCATCCCGATCAGTATGAAATCCCCATATGGGTAATTCCACCAAAAGGTCTACCGTGATCAAAAAAATTAAAGCTATTAAAATCACATTAAGATAATTTATTATTATACAAAAATATTCAAATTTTAATAAAATGAAAAAATTTCACATGTATTTACGCAACATTTAAAAAAAACAATTGCGTAGTGGCAAATTGTAGTTTTGGTTCATTTACGCATTTTTATTGCACCTTTCTTTAAAATTAACCTCGAAAATAGAGGCTTATTACATAAGAGGCTTATTATAAATAATCTTCCTAAGAGCAATGTTAATCTTAAATAAAAGAGTCGAGGCAAAGGGATTGAGGAATAACGGTAATTTTTGGCTTATCTCTACTACAAATTCTATTGTCACGTTCGACACCGAAAAGAAGCATTAGTTGTCAGTAGACCAGACATATTCAAAGCAAGTGGATCAAACTGTTGGTACAAATAGAATTTGTATCAAATACCAACATTAAAAAAAAAATCAGATTAAAAAATTATATAGAATTTTTTTTGTATCCGTTTGAAGTTTGTCACGTTCGATACCGTAAGTGAAAAAAATAAACTTCACGACACACAATTTTATTTCATCTAGTATTTAAGCTATAATAATTGAGCTAGGTGACTGAAATTTGGTATAGAATCTTCTTATAGCTACAGGTAAATTGGGATTGAAAATGGACACTAACGGTCCATTTTTTTAATATAGCCCCATATATAGCATCTCCCGATTTGACTTCTTAATGTCATAGAGACCACAAATGTCAACTGATCGGGCTGAAAATTGGTAACTGGTGTTTATATATATCCGAAATCCTTCACACGAACAATGATAGTCATAGGTCCATGTTTTTATATAGCCCTTATACAAAGGTCCTTCTGTATTTGTCTTAGAAACGGCATAAAAACCTCAAATTTCAACGAATTGGTCTGAAATTTGGTATAATGAATTTATTTGTACCCGAAACCATTCATATGCGATCCATGGTGGAGGGTATATAAGATTCGGCATTACCGAACTTAATCCGTCTTTACTTGTTTTATTTAAAAATAGTAATGGAAAAAATGTCACGTTCGAACCAACTTAAAAATTAAATTAAAAAAAAAACTACCAAATATATTTCTACTAAACAAAGAGGATTCAAAAACGTTATTATTTTTTAACATTTTAAAATTTTTCATTTTTAACATATTCTTTGTAATTTCGCTGAATCTCATGTTTTTAAGGATGTTTACGAAAACTACTTATATTTTTGTCGCATTCGAACCGCTCCTCTTTTTGTCCTTATTTTCTAATCAATACTTCGCCTGAAAAAGACTAAAACTCCAGTGATAGTACTATTAACGATCTATAAGATTATGTGAAAGATGAATCTTAAATATGTTTTATTCTAACCTTTTTATCACTTTGAATGTGTACGACGGTCACGTTCGACACCGTGGAATTGCCCATATACCATTTTTTTCTACTATTAGTTGTTTCTAAGACATTCTAATTTTAAATAATCCCACGCCCACTTCTTTTTTGCAGCTTTTAAATAAAAACAATTTTTGCTGTTGCTCTTACAAAAAACTTGACGATTTTTCTATATATATATAGTTAGATAACTTGATCGTCATAAAATTCGAATCCGATTTAGTCACGTCCATCTGTCTCGCAGTCAGTCTGTTGAAATAAATCCACAGGTTACTAAATTGAGCGAAACAATTCTTATATAAGGCCAATAGATTTTATTTCTATGTTGACGGAAGTCATATATGTACATGTAGGGGATTGGGTTTTGTCTTTTATTAATTAAACACTTTCGCACTTTCAATTTATTCATGCTTTTATTTGTATTTGTAATGCAATCTTAGACCTAAATTATAATTAATTGTAATGGTAAACTTAACACTTAATTTCACAACTCTTCCGTGGCAACCATCTTCGTCGAATTTTTCTAAGTCTGCATTTACATGATACTTTTTTTTAAGTATTAAGCATACTTATCGGCGTTTTGTGGGCGAGAGAGGCAGTCGGAAACGGGGGGAAAAAGTATGACGTACTCGTACTTATCGTACTCATCGTTTTGTGTTTTTCGTTCGCACTTGGAAACAACAACAATTCACACAGGAAAAGCCGAAACAAAACAGATGAAAATAAGTATAAGTATTGAAAAAAAAAGTACGTGTGTGAACGTAAATACTTTTTCAAAAGAGAATAAGTCACACTCCTTTTTTATACGTCGATGTGTACGGTTCTTAAATAATTTTGTGGTAGCGAAAAGTAACATTAAAAAACTCTTTCTCAAGTTTTTTCCTTGAAAGGAAAATTACATAGCCACTGTGCTAAGTTTCTATAAACTGAAATTTTTTCTTTTCCAAAAGACATTTGGTGTGAATAAGTGTGTGGAAAAAGAAGGTACAAACTGTCGGGCACGAGGCCTAAGGGCGAGAAGATGGCGGCAAAGCCGCTAATTCTTGCGCATATTATAAGCGACAAAACAACAACAAGAAGCAAAAATCTAACTTTTGACGCGAACAGAAAGTTTGAGGACAATGTGAAGGAAAGCGGGATGGATTTTAAGGTTATGGCTGATGTTGGTGCTGGTGGTGGGGATGTCGGCGGACCGGAGAAGGCAGACCATGGAGGAGAAAATACGGAGGCGTTGCGGAATTCAGGTAATGGGGTATCTAGACAGAGGGAGGTGGACGAGACGGACTCTAGTAGTAAACGGATGAGAACGGAGAAGGAGGAGATTTTGTACCCGGTGGGTCATGTCGGTGACCATGCGGTACTTGTGGATACATCGAAGTCGGAGGTTTTCACGAATGCTGGTAGGAAAAGAGGAATGTATTTTTATGAGAAAGTTAAAGATATTCTTGACAAAGATCATGGCATAGATGAGATCAAAGATGCGGGTGTCACTTTATACAAAGTGACTTTTAAAAGTGCGGCGCAAGCAAATAAGTTTATTAAAAACAATCAGTTGCCCAGGAGGAACATCAGGGCTTTTATTCCCAAAAGTTTTGTGGAGACCTACGGGATCATCAAGGAGGTTCCTGTCAGCTTATCTAATGATCAAATTATGGATGATATACAATCTAACCTAATGAAACAAAACAGTGCGATCAAGGTGGCGTCGGTGGAGAGGTTTTCCAGACGAAATGACTTCGACAATAACAAATTTGACCCTATTGGCACAGTCAAAATTGGTTTCCTGGGAGAAGAGTTACCCCCTACTGTAAAAGTGAATTACGTGAATACGCATGTTTTTACCTATTATCCGGCTTTACGCCAGTGCAAAAGATGTGGACGTATTGGACATACGGAGAAGGGATGCAGATCCAAGGAAAGATGTCTGAAATGTGGTGATGATAATGGATGCAAAGGACAGTGTGAGACGATGAGGTGTGTGTTGTGCAGAAGAGTGGACCATGTGGCGACGGAGAAAAATAAATGTCCAACGTGGCAGAAAGATCAGATAAATAAAATAATGACTGAGAATAAGATGTCACGTAAAGAGGTTTTGGACACTTTCTCACAAGTAAATACCAACAGATTTGAAATATTAAGTGATAATGAAAATTTCCCTCACTTGCCGATTAGAGCACCTAGTACAAAAAACAGACATATGGAAACGAATAAAATTTTAACACCATACAGGTACAACAATATTGCAAGCCAAGCAATGCCAATAAAAACTCCACCGCCGATGAAGCAGCACATTTTAATAAAATCTCTTCTACCCTCAAAACAGAGCTGAAAGATGCCACATATGAATGTAAAGCTACTATGATACCAAAATGCTGGTGGAGTGATGTTACTGAATCTGTTTATAGACGATTCAGAGCAGCATGGAAAAAATGCAACAAATTTCCATCCTTTGAAAACCTGCAGGAGGCAGAAGCTAAGACGAAGGAGTGGCAAAAGACCATGATGAATGCAAAAAAACTGTCCTTTCAGGCAAAACTAAGTGAACTTAATCAAAACCCGTCGACTAAGGAAGCATGGCGTTTCGTTAAAAATGTGATGGGCACAAATAAAAAGAGTGTAAGAAATCCGTGGAGCAGCGATAATGATGCAAATTTTCTGGCATTGCTCAAAAGCCAAGTTCCAAACAATTCAAAAACAGTTGCAAGTATAGGAAGAAGAAATTCATTCGAGGGTTTCAGTTTTGAAGATTTTGAGGACGTTTTGAAACACAAAAAGAAATCATCGGCGAGTGGTAGTGACGGGATCACGTATGCGATGGTGAAAGCGCTAAATGATGTGTCGCGACGAGCCTTGTTAACAGCGATGAGTAATGCGGTTGCCGAGAACAAAATGGAGAATAGCTGGAGGGTGATACATATTGTACCAATACCCAAGCCAAATAAAGATCTGCAAAGCTTTGTAAATTTTAGACCTATTTCCCTGATTAACGTTTTCGTAAAGATTATCAACCTAATGATTAAAAAACAACTGGCTCAATTTCTCGAAGACAATGGTCTGATTAATGAAAGATGTTTTGCATACAGAAGAGGTAAATCCACGGCGTCATGTATCAACGAAGTATTACACAGGACAGCGATGTTAAAGGATCAGGGTTACAAGGTAATTTTTATGACCATAGACATAAGCAATGCATATAATTGCGTAGAGGTCAGTAAATTGTATCGTATACTTTGCGAGTCTGGTTTTCATGAGACTTTTTGTGTTTGGATTTATAACTTTTTATCTCAGCGATTCTTAAAACTTGGCAAGGAAATGGTTGAGGTGAATGACGGCCTTCCTCAGGGGAGTTGTCTTTCACCGATTTTGTTCAATTTGTACACATCTAATTTACACTCTGTTGATGACAACTATACAAAAGTCTTCCAGTATGCGGACGATTTTCTTATCATGTCCTATGATTTTGATTTGGCGGTGGAGAACTTAAAACATAAAATCAGGAAATTTGCATCTGTATGTTCATCTCTCAATCTTGAATTTAATCCGAGCAAAATGAATGTTATGTATCTTGCTAAAGGCAGTAGAAAAGAAGTGAGGATCAGTGTTGATGGTGCCGAAATTGAGCAGGTTAAGTGCTTGAAATACCTTGGAAGAACTATTAAGCCTTCGTTAACCGTCAAAGACCACTATGAGCATGCCTTCAAGGAAACCACAACGAGATACAACGCCTTCAAAATGTTTACGTCTGTGAGAGCTGGACTAAACCCTAAAGTATCACTTAATTTGTATAGGAGCCTAATACGGTCAAAATTGGAGTATGCTAGAACAACAACAGCACATGCCCCCAGCAGCATAGAAAAATCAATTACAACATATCAAAATAGTGCGATAAGGAGATGTATGGGGTTGACTCCGTCAACTCCAGTACATGTTATTTATGCTCTAGCGAACGAAATGCCGATCGGTCAACGAGGACAATATCTAACTGCAAAGGAAATTATTAATCTTAAACTTTTCAACCCAAAAATATATGCAATGTCGTGGATCTTGCGATCCCCTGTCCTTCGGAGTGAGTCGACGTACTGACCGGCGCTGGCGGCTGACGTTTGGCACCGACTTGGCTCAGTCTTTGGGGCGCGGTTCTTGTCTGTACGACAACCCAGGACAGGTGACAAAAAAACAAGGAAAAACACCAGCTTATGGATGGCGAAGATAACACAAAGGTAAGTAAACACCGGGACATATACTTAAGACGAAAATTACCGTTCAGTGTTAGCTTGCTTGGGCACCATTGGCGCCTGGACACTCCCACCCCACCATGGTATTCCTTCGTCCTTTATTTCATGGAATACCCCAGACATTTCCCACCTAATTTCCGGACTACACTTTACTCACCCTTTTTTATATTTGGCCCTTAGCCTCTCATTTTAAAAAGATGAAAAAATCATTATTTCTTTTCAAAATTCATTATAAAAACTCCTTTTTTATTTATAGGCTTGAAGCCTGTTCATTCCAGCTTACATATTTCTTAAAACGAAGGATATCCGAATTAGTTGGTGTATTTGAAAAAGGTAATATATATATATTCACTCTTATTCGAGCATTTAAATTCACAATTAATCGTTAATTATTGGAAACGTTAATAAATTAATGAACTTTTGTTTCATTTAAAAATCTAAATGCAATGAGTCTTAAATAATTACGAAATATTCAACAACTCAATAATTATTCAACATATTTAAATAAATCATTTATCTTTCCTTTTAGGTTAGGACCCGGTGGACGAAAGTGGCTGATTCGCAGGTAAGTATAATGGTTACAGGTATGTATCAATGGTAAGGTGAGTATCCTCAATTCTTCGTATGATGTGTTGTATTTCCCTGATGTATAATGCTTCTTCTAGGGGTAAATTAGCAGGAGTAAGCGGCTGTCTGGAGCTTCTCTTGGTGGCAACTGTCTGGCTAGGGGATGCCAAAAGTTTGGTCGTCCGTATTCTCTGTCCGTCCGGCAGTTTATGAGGTAAATATGTCAATTTGTGTTTCTTTTATATGTATATTTGTTAATCTTGTTTAATATATCTTTCATTTGTTCATTTCTTCTTCTACCAGGAGCAAACAATTAGTGGATTGTATGGGCATTAACTAGACCCTTAAGACGATGGAGAACTACCCTAGGCCTGAGCTCAACCCTAGACTAACCGCGCACTTTTCACACTATTAAAAAGGTATGTATCTCATGACAAAAACTACTTGTTTGAACCTATATTTACTTTCATTATTATATTTAATTTTTTTCTCTTCATTCAAATATAGATACAAGTGACACTGTCTGGGTCTGTACGTCCGTGCGGTAGGCAGTTCAAAATGGTCAACTTTTGGATACCAGCGCATGCCAGGCTTGGTCATGCGTAGCTGCTGCTCCCTCGATGGACCGGACGCACGTTGAGGTGGCTGTGATTTCGCTCGTTCCAGTTAGGATTAGTTTTTAGTTTCGTCGCGATTGACACTTTTTGTATATTTTATATCATGTGATTGTCTTTTAAGTTTCTCTTGTTTTTCTATTTCAACTGATAGCAATTTAATTTTAAATTAAGTTTATATGAACTTTCATTATTTTATTTCATTTTTGTAAACTTTCTTTTAGTTCTTTTATTAAACTTTGTCTCGTTTGTATGTTTCAAATATAAATAAACAAATAAAACGATTTAAAAATTGCGTTTAACTTCGCTTTCCGGTTGGGGTTTTATAGTACGTATTTCGATGAAGCCACCGCGTCCGGTCAGGTTTCTTGCTGGGGTAAAAAGGAAAGAAATTTCTTCCATTTTGGAAAAAGAAACTTCTCCCTGTCATAAGTTTCTTCCTGTTTTTCTTTACCCTCAGCTACTGCTTCCCTAGCTACTGTCAGCTGTCAATTGTTTTCCCAAAAAAAAAACAGCTGGGCTATCACCTTCCTTTCCTCCCACACAGAAACAATCACAATAACACCTACCCAACACGACATTCACAATAATTATATAACCCCTCATGGGCGCACACGACAAACCCCACCATCCTGCAGACCTTAAGTCAAAGGATGGGAGGGAAAAAGTGCGAAATATTGCCTATAATTATATTCGACACTATCCACGTATTCGGTTAATTCACGAACTGGCATCTCTATTTGTCCTGACTTGCAACCCCTACCTGATTTTTGCCTTTAAATACTGACTTATATTCGCCTCCTCAACTTCACCTCTTCAGATTAGTCGTACGATTAATTACATAGTCCTCATTTACACGAGGCAATTCCTTCCGATCAATTGTCAAAGTTTCTTGAAGCGAGATGTTTGCCTCGTGTGAAGTAGTACCTATGACGCCGTCTGCTTACGCTTACGTTATGACTACTCGCATAGCGTTTCTATTTAGGTAACCATCCGCCCGCTGTCATTATTATGAACGGCGTTCACAATGAATGAAACGACTCGGTTAATTGAATTAAATTAATTGGAATTTCTGAACGAGTGGACGGACGACGGAGGAGCAATTTTTATTTACGCAGGATATATAGGTAAGTACAGTGAAAATAGTAAAAAAAAGGAACTAATAATTAATTGTGTGTGAAGTGAAATAATAAATAAAAATTCGGAAAAAATAAAGTGAAGTGTGCGTGTGTGTGTGTATATATGAATGACGCCGGGTCATTCATTAACAAAAGAAACTAACAAAATACGTGTGAGACTTTTATATGCGAGAATTTAGAAAATAATAATTAAATGAATAAATAAAAAGGTGAAAATTCTATAAAAAGATACGTGGAAGTGGAAAAAAAATATAATTAGACAAAAATGCCAAATGGAAAAACCAACGTGATCGTGGATATGTGCGTGTGTGTGAATAGTGCCGGCAAGTGCTGAATGGGTGCAATATGTGTATGAATGTATGTTCGTATACAATTGCAATCATTCAGATGACGCGTGTTTTCTGGCGGAAATGTGCTAAGTCCGAAAAGCAAAAACTACAACAACCAAAATAATTCAATTGCACTTCGAAAAAGTGACATTCAGAAAAACTGGCAAATATGGTGGAAAGAAAATCGGCGAAATGATAATAAGAATGAAGCGAAAAGAAAATTAAATAACATTGTGCGAATAGATAAAGGAACGAAATGGGAAAATAAAAACTGCAGTGAAAATTAAAATCAAAACAAAAACAGAAAAAAAGGATATTTATGAAGTGATTATTTTTTGAAAGTTTGTATTATAAAATAATTTATAAATAATTCGAGATTGAAAAACAAAGAAATGAGTTATAATGGTGTTGTTAAAAAAATCATAGTGTTTTGTGCAATATCGGGACTTGTGTTGTGTGGTTGTGAACGTTGTGTTTTTTTGGAATATTATTGTGAAAAATTAAACCGATTTTGTGTGTTTTTGTTTTAAATTTCACCTTGCGAGGTTTCAAAAAAAAATATATAAAATTAAATCCAGCTGGGAAAGTGATTGATAAACGAAAAAAAATAAAATGAATTTAGTGTCTTTTTCTTGAAATTATGTGCCGATTTTTTTTTTTTAAACACATATTTCTTTTATGGTACCGAAACGAAGTGTTCGTCGAAAAGTTAAAAGGAAAGATTAGTGTTACCATGCTCTTATATGGATCTTTTAATGGTGTTGTGGAAAATTTTAAATTTTGCGGCTCCGAAAAATAGCAAATGTTGAACGTTTTTTAAATTTATTTTTGAAAAAGAAAAAAAAAACAAAAACAACAACAAAAAGAAATTAAAAACTGTGAAACTTTAAGAAAAATGATTTTATGTGACCGAAAATTAATATTTTAGAAAATCGAAAACATTTTCCGAACTTTCATAGTTAATTTTCTTTAATTTTTGTGAAATTGTTTGATACTCTATAAAACCCACAAAAAATAAGTCGATTTTTAAAGTTATCAATAATTTTGTGAAAAAAAAAGATTACTTTTTTTTAAATTATGTAATTAATTAAATCGATCGCTTTACCACACAAACACTTCACGTTTATAGATTTTTCGTTCTAAAATAACGATAACTAATTGGATTTTCTTTTATTTTAACTTCCAGATACTTCAAATTGGGTTAATGGCAGATTTGCGGCGAAGATGACTTCATGGACTACTCCCTACTTCATCTGCACCGAGACCAACTCAAGGATATATGTAAGTTTTTTTTTTTTGTTTGCTACTAAAATAAATTCGATTTCCCCAATTCCTAAAAAAAATGGGCTTAGTACTTCAGAATTCTTCTCCATTTTATACAAAAACAAGATAGTACTAACTTTTAACCTAAGCCTATAAATAAAATCTAGTAACGCACTGTATTAATTCGAGATAATCTTACTAACTAAAACCTTACTAACTACTATTCACTTATATAGTTTTTCGTAGTTTCTCGAAATTATATATATAAACCAAAACCACTCGATTGGTGGCCTTTCCAACTTAGGTTCATTTTAAGCCAAGAATAGTCCTTATTTCTGAATTTACAAATATTTTCGCGGTATTCAGCTGTGACAGGTTATAGGTATCCAGACATCTAAGACTAGGCCACACACCAAAACCTACGATGCCTGATACAACATTCCAACGGAGATATTGTTATATCTACGTTGTTTGCTTGTTTAATTTCCTGACTGCTCTTGCTATATTAACAACTGTTTCGCTCATGGCCCTGACTTCTCCACTGGCGCAGCTTAATGTCATAGATACCCTAGGGCAAGGTGGGGAATCACCACGGACTAATGATGGATCTTAACGGTCTACTCAGTGTTTACAGCTTTAGAGCCAGTCAGGATCGGCCAACGCTTCCAGTTGTAATCGGGCTTCGGAAACTCGGGTGTGTGGCTCAGTTGTCAGATGTTCTGGTATTCCTTGACCCCGCGGTGTGTTAGGACTGCTTAAATATCCTGTTTAAAGAATACGACCTACCATCCTCACTCTTCACTTCCGTATATGAGACAAAAACCCTATTATATCGAAAATTCAACTAACTAGCGCGGGTTCACTGTTTCAGATCCTTAGCGTGGTAGACACCAAGTGGTTTACCTTTTGGATCTTCTATTTCGTATAGGCATCTTCCTACTGCTCGGACAATCCGACATCGGAGATATTTCTTGTTTAATTTAGCATTGATATTTTTCTTGAAGTCGCTCAATTGGTGATTTCGACGATACGCTTCCTGACCGGGGTAGAATTTCACAGGCCTAGCTCGCGTATTGTACTTCCTAGCTCGATCTACATACGCTTTTCCTAACCTTTTCCTTATCTGTTCCCTAACGAGTTCCAGATGTGTCCCTTTAGGAAGAGCAGTATATTCGGGGTCCTCATAAAGCACTGCGGAGGCAATCTCCCTACGGATGTTTCTTCTACCGATATAGCGTTTCCGAGCCTTATCCACTCTTTTTCTCCTATTCTCTTCACCAAAAATTCTTTTTCTCGCTTCTTCATATTCGAACATCCTAACCTCCAATGGTCGTATTTCCTTAACTCTAGGATTTAATTCATTTTCCTTATCCCTAAAATTCAGTTCATTTTCCTTATCACTAGAATTCAGTTTATTTTTCTTATCACTAATCCTATTCCTACTTAAAACGACTACCTTCGAGCTTTCCGATTCCACAACAACATTTATGGCTTTTAACGGGGGTTCAAATGGTTCGGGCGCGCTTCCCCCTTCATCGGGCCCGTCTGCCTGTTTCCCTTACATCGGGGACATTGTGGCTTCACTACATTCTCCATTCCACACCCGTAGCAGAAAAGGTTTCTTACCGTCGACTCGCATTCCATAAAGCCGTGACCCCTCTCCCTACAATTCCAGCATACATAGTTCGAAGTTCTCCCGATAGCGTCCACTTCTAGATCCGTTTCCGGTTCTACTGGCTCAAGCTCATTGACCCTCGGGGCAAACTGCTGCCGATGTGCCTGTGCTGCATGTCGCTGATTTATCAGCAGCAATTCGGCTTTGCGACACTCCTCTCGAAAGTGCTGTAGGCCAAACATCCGTATCGGAAACACCAGGGCGGCCATGGACGGTTTCAGGTTCCCTTTCATCATGTCGACGAGCATTTGCTCCGCTATTGGCTCTCTTTGCTGGTTCCTCAGCCGAAGCATCGCGTTGCAGAAGTCTTCGAAAGACTCCTGGGGACCCTGACGTCGGTCCATCATCTTCCGTTGTACATCGAAATCGCTTTCGAATTTCCGGAACTGGCTGAGGAACGCTTCTTTCAGGGCCTGGAAACTGTGCATTTGCCCCATTCGCCTCTGCATCCAATACCAGTCTTCAGCTGGTCCTTCTAGAAACTGTGGAAATTTTACTAACACCTCCTCCCATCCACATCCGTGGTCTTGGCACAACTGCTCCAGGCGAAACATAAAATCCTCGGCCGTTATAGACTTGGAGGTCCCGTCAAACTTCAACCTCCATTTCTCCATCTCTACTTTCTTGGGCCGGCCTGTCGATACCAAGGGTGAAGCAAACCTGACGGATTGTTGGTTCTCCATCGGCGCGGGCATGTAGGCTGGTATCTGTTGGTAATGCTGACTTGGCTGGTAAGGCTGGCTTGGCTGGTAAGGCTGGCTTGGCTGGTAAGGCTGGCTTGGCTGGTAATGCTGGCTTGGCTGATAAGGCTGGTTTGGGTGGTACGGCTGATATGGCTGCTGAGCGAGATGGTACCCTGACTGTCTCGAGTGCTCGGCTCTATACCTTGATGGTTGTTCAGGCAAGTACTGGTCTTGGGGTATGGACGCACCCTGGTCGGTGCTTGATTTTTGCCGGGCAGTTAGCTGGATAGTTGGCTGGGCATTTGGCTGGTCTGTTAGTTGGGCCGCTGGCTGGATAGTAGGTTGGGCTGTCGGTCGTGCAGCTGGCTGGGCTGTTGCAAGCATACTTCGCTGGAGTAGCTGCGGAAGTAGAGACCTCAACTCCTCTTGCAACACCCGGAGCAGTTCTTGCTGTCCAACCCCTATGGCGGAATCAATCACTTCGTGCAGTGGAACCTCTGGATTTGGACGTAGTGGATTTTCATTTCCCACCTGCCGCCGCTCTCTGGCCACATTCTGCGCTGTCAGACTACTGAAGGCTGGTGTTTCGGGCGTCGACAGACCTAGTGACGAGACTGGACTGGTTCCCATTAAAGGCGCTGGACTCGAAAACGCTGACGTTAAAACCATTTGGCCTGGTGGTATCATAGCTCCTGCTACTGATGTAGCGGCCATTCCTGTAGCGGCTATAGCTGTGGTTGTCGTTGCTGTTGTCGTGGTTATTGCCGTTGTTGTTGTTGCCATCGTGTCGTTGGGTGGAATCGAATTTTCGTTCGTGTAGCTATTTGCTCTAGTTCCTACCATTTTACTAAATTCTGTATTCTTTCTATATTATATTATTTAATACCAAAATCTATCAATCTTCAATTTTTCAAGAAACAAAAAAAAGGTTACGCAAGTGTAGTCTTTCTATCAGGTGGGTAAAAGCAAACCAAAACTAAACACATCTTACATAGAGAAAACGTGATACACTCCACTAATCAATTTTCCTTTCCTTTTCTTCGCAGGTGGTTACTTACCCCTGGTACACAATGAAAACTGGGATTGTGTTTGCTTCCTTCGGACAGACCTAAAAGGACAAGAATATAGCTTACCAAAGCGCATTATCGCAGGGCACTTTTGGCTTGGAAATTGAAATCATAAATAAAAGCGGACGGACAGGTAAGCAAACAACAATTTGGGCTATTGATTCTATTCATATTGCAAATGATGATGTATTTAATTTTCTCCCTCCAGGAACGTCGCATTCAACTATGGGTTCTGTGACCCTCACAGTCCTGTCCTACGTCCCCTTTCGGGAGCAGAAAACATCATGTCACACCAGTATGCCATCCCAATCCCCTGAAATCGTCCCTGTACCTCGCGGCTGTGGCTTCCAAAAACCTATAACCGGGTCAACCTTGACGATAACTGGACAGAGGGTAACACACTGGATGTGACGGTCAAAAGGATATTGGTAAAACCCGATTACTCGGGCCCCATGTTGTGGGCGCCATTTTTGTCGTGGATCTTGCGATCCCCTGTCCTTCGGAGTGAGTCGACGTACTGACCGGCGCTGGCGGCTGACGTTTGGCACCGACTTGGCTCAGTCTTTGGGGCGCGGTTCTTGTCTGTACGACAACCCAGGACAGGTGACAAAAAAACAAGGAAAAACACCAGCTTATGGATGGCGAAGATAACACAAAGGTAAGTAAACACCGGGACATATACTTAAGACGAAAATTACCGTTCAGTTTTAGCTTGCTAGGGCACCATTGGCGCCTGGACACTCCCACCCCACCATGGTATTCCTTCGTCCTTTATTTCATGGAATACCCCAGACATTTCCCACCTAATTTCCGGACTACACTTTACTCACCCTTTTTTATATTTGGCCCTTAGCCTTTCATTTTAAAAAAGATGAAAAAATCATTAATTCTTTTCAAAATTCATTATAAAAACTCCTTTTTTTTATTTATAGGCTTGAAGCCTGTTCATTCCAGCTTACATATTTCTTAAAACGAAGGATATCCGAATTAGTTGGTGTATTTGAAAAAGGTAATATATATATATTCACTCTTATTCGAGCATTTAAATTCACAATTAATCGTTAATTATTGGAAACGTTAATAAATTAATAAACTTTTGTTTCATTTAAAAATCTAAATGCAATGAGGCTTAAATAATTACGAAATATTCAACAACTCAATAATTATTCAACATATTTAAATAAATCATTTATCTTTCTTTTTAGGTTAGGACCCGGTGGACGAAAGTGGCGGATTCGCAGGTAAGTATAATGGTTACAGGTATGTATCAATGGTAAGGTGAGTATCTTCAATTCTTCGTATGATGTGTTGTATTTCCCTGATGTATAATGCTTCTTCTAGGGGTAAATTAGCAGGAGTAAGCGGCTGTCTGGAGCTTCTCTTGGTGGCAACTGTCTGGCTAAGGGATGCCAAAAGTTTGGTCGTCCGTATTCTCTGTCCGTCCGGCAGTTTATGAGGTAAATATGTCAATTTGTGTTTCTTTTATATGTATATTTGTTAATTTTGTTTAATATATCTTTCATTTGTTCATTTCTTCTTCTACCAGGAGCAAACAATTAGTGGATTGTATGGGCATTAACTAGACCCTTAAGACGATGGAGAACTACCCTAGGCCTGAGCTCAACCCTAGACTAACCGCGCACTTTTCACACTATTAAAAAGGTATGTATCTCATGACAAAAACTACTTGTTTGAACCTATATTTACTTTCATTATTATATTTAATTTTTTTCTCTTCATTCAAATATAGATACAAGTGACACTGTCTGGGTCTGTACGTTCGTGCGGTAGGCAGTTCAAAATGGTCAACTTTTGGATACCAGCGCATGCCAGGCTTGGTCATGCGTAGCTGCTGCTCCCTCGATGGACCGGACGCACGTTGAGGTGGCTGTGATTTCGCTCGTTCCAGTTAGGATTAGTTTTTAGTTTCGTCGCGATTGACACTTTTTGTATATTTTATATCATGTGATTGTCTTTTAAGTTTCTCTTGTTTTTCTATTTCAACTGATAGCAATTTAATTTTAAATTAAGTTTATATGAACTTTCATTATTTTATTTCATTTTTGTAAACTTTCTTTTAGTTCTTTTATTAAACTTTGTTTCGTTTGTATGTTTCAAATATAAATAAACAAATAAAACGATTTAAAATTTGCGTTTAACTTCGCTTTCCGGTTGGGGTTTTATAGTACGTATTTCGATGAAGCCACCGCGTCCGGTCAGGTTTCTTGCTGGGGTAAAAAAGGAATGAAATTTCTTCCATTTTGGAAAAAGAAACTTCTCCCTGTCATAGGTTTCTTCCTGTTTTTCTTTACCCTCAGCTACTGCTTCCCTAGCTACTGTCAGCTGTCAATTGTTTTCCCAAAAAAATCATCTTCTTTTCCTCCCACACAGAAACAATCACAATAACACCTACACAACACGACATTCACAATAACTATAAAACCCTCATGGGCGCACACGACAAACCCCACCATCCTGCAGACCTTAAGGCAAAGGATGGGAGGGAAAAAGTGCGAAATATTGCCTATAACTATATTCGACACTATCCACGTATTCGGTTAATTCACGAACTGGCATCTCTATTTGTCCTGACTTGCAACCCCTACCTGATTTTTGCCTTTAAATACTGACTTAGTACTCGCCTCCTCAACTTCACATCTTCAGATTAGTCGTACGATTAATTACATAGTTCTCATTTACACGAGGCAATTCCTTCCGATCAATTGTTAAAGTTTCTTGAAGCGAGATGTTTGCCTCGTGTGAAGTAGTACCTATGACGCCGTCTGCTTACGCTTACGTTATGACTACTCGCATAGCGTTTCTATTTAGGTAACCATCCGCCCGCTGTCATTATTATGAACGGCGTTCACAATGAATGAAACGACTCGGTTAATTGAATTAAATTAATTAGAATTTCTGAACGAGTGGACGGACGACGGAGGAGCAACTTTTATTTACGCAGGATATATAGGTAAGTACAGTGAAAATAGTAAAAAAAGGAACTAATAATTAAATAATTGTGTGTGAAGTGAAATAATAAATAAAAATTCGGAAAAAAAAATAGAAAAATAAAGTGAAGTGTGCGTGTGTGTGTGTATGAATGACGCCGGGTCATTCATTAACAAAAGAAACTAACAAAATACATGTGAGACTTTTATATGCGAGAATTTAGTAAAATAATAAATAAATGAATAAATAAAAAGGTGAAAATTATATAAAAAGATACGTGGAAGTGGAAAAAAAAATATAATTAGACAAAAATGCCAAATGGAAAAACCAACGTGATCGTGGATATGTGCGTGTGTGTGAATAGTGCCGGCAAGTGCTGAATGGGTGCAATATGTGTATGAATGTATGTTCGTATACAATTGCAATCATTCAGATGACGCGTGTTTTCTGGCGGAAATGTGCTAAGTCCGAAAAGCAAAAACTACAACAACCAAAATAATTCAATTGCACTTCGAAAAAGTGACATTCAGAAAAACTGGCAAATATGGTGGAAAGAAAATCGGCGAAATGATAATAAGAATGAAGCGAAAAGAAAATTAAATAACATTGTGCGAATAGATAAAGGAACGAAATGGGAAAATAAAAACTGCAGTGAAAATTAAAATCAAAACAAAAACAGAAAAAAAGGATATTTATGAAGTGATTATTTTTTGAAAGTTTGTATTATAAAATAATTTATAAATAATTCGAGATTGAAAAACAAAGAAATGAGTTATAATGGTGTTGTTAAAAAAATCATAGTGTTTTGTGCAATATCGGGACTTGTGTTGTGTGGTTGTGAACGTTGTGTTTTTTGGAATATTATTGTGAAAAATTAAACCGATTTTGTGTGTTTTTGTTTTAAATTTCACCTTGCGAGGTTTCAAAAAAAAAATATATAAAATTAAATCCAGCTGGGAAAGTGATTGATAAACGAAAAAAAAATAAAATGAATTTAGTGTCTTTTTCTTGGAATTATGTGCCGATTTTTTTTTTTTAAACATAAATTTCTTTTATGGTACCGAAACGAAGTGTTCGTCGAAAAGTTAAAAGGAAAGATTAGTGTTACCATGTGTGTTATATGAATCTTTTAATGGTGTTGTGGAAAATTTTAAATTTTGCGGCTCCGAAAAAAGCAAATGTTGAATGTTTTTAAATTTATTTTTGAAAAAGAAAAAAAAACAAAAACAACAACAAAAAGAAATTAAAAACGGTGAAACTTTAAGAAAAATGATTTTATGTGACCGAAAATTAATATTTTAGAAAATCGAAAACATTTTCCGAACTTTCATAGTTAATTTTCTTTAATTTTTGTGAAATTGTTTGACTCTATAAAACTCACAAAAAATAAGTCGATTTTTAAAGTTATCAATAATTTTGTGAAAAAAAAAGATTACTTTTTTTTTTTTTAAATTATGTAATTAATTAAATCGATCGCTTTACCACACAAACACTTCACGTTTATAGATTTTTCGTTCTAAAATAACGATAACTAATTGGATTTTCTTTTATTTTAACTTCCAGATACTTCAAATTGGGTTAATGGCAGATTTGCGGCGGAGATGACTTCATGGATTACTCCCTACTTCATCTGCACCGAGACCAACTCAAGGATATATGTAAGTTTTTTTTTTTGTTTGCTACCAAAATAAATTCGATTTCCCCAATTCCTAAAAAAAAAATGGGCTTAGTACTTCAGAATTCTTCTCCATTTTATACAAAAACAAGATAGTACTAACTTTTAACCTAAGCCTATAAATAAAATCTAGTAACACACTGTATTAATTCGAGATAATCTTACTAACTAAAACCTTACTAACTACTATTCACTTATATAGTTCTTCATAGTTTCTCGAAATTATATATATGAACCAAAACCACTCGATGGGTGGCCTTTCCAACTTAGGTTCATTTTAAGCGACTCCCCAACGCCAAGAATAGTCCTTATTTCTGAATTTACAAATATTTTCGCGGTATTCAGCTGTGACAGGTTATAGGTATCCAGACATCTAAGACTAGGCCACACACCAAAACCTACGATGCCTGATACAACATTCCAACGGAGATATTGTTATATCTACGTTGTTTGCTTGTTTAATTCCCTGACTGCTCTTGCTATATTAACAACTGTTTCGCTCATGGCCCTGACTTCTCCACTGGCGCAGCTTAATGTCATAGATACTCTAGGGCAAGGTGGAGAATCACCACGGACTAATGATGGATCTTAACGGTCTACTCAGTGTTTACAGCTTTAGAGCCAGTCAGGATCGGCCAACGCTTCCAGTTGTAATCGGGCTTCGGAAACTCGGGTGTGTGGCTCAGTTGTCAGATGTTCTGGTATTCCTTGACCCCGCGGTGTGTTAGGACTGCTTAAATATCCTGTTTAAAGAATACGACCTACCATCCTCACTCTTCACTTCCGTATATGAGACAAAAAAACCCTATTATATCGAAAATTCAACTAACTAGCGCGGGTTCACTGTTTCAGATCCTTAGCGTGGTAGACACCAAGTGGTTTACCTTTTGGATCTTCTATTTCGTATAGGCATCTTCCTACTGCTCGGACAATACGACATCGGAGATATTTCTTGTTTAATTTAGCATTGATATTTTTCTTGAAGTCGCTCAATTGGTGATTTCGACGATACGCTTCCTGACCGGGGTAGAATTTCACAGGCCTAGCTCGCGTATTGTACTTCCTAGCTCGATCTACATACGCTTTTCCTAACCTTTTCCTTATCTGTTCTCTAACGAGTTCCAGATGTGTCCCTTTAGGAAGAGCAGTATATTCGGGGTCCTTCATGGCGTCCAATTGTTTCGCTAACTTGTATACGCTACCGTGAGTAATCATATTAGTTCCGAACAAGGCGAAGTATGGGGTCGTACCTGTAGAGCTATGTACGGACGAGCGTAGGGCACATTCAATGTCTGACAAATTCTGGTCCCAATCTCTATGGTCTTCTTGGAGATAAGACCTGATGGCTGCCAATACGGACTGGTTGACACGTTCTGAGGCGTTCGCTTGGGGAGAATATAAACCAGTCTTCCTGTGATTAACACCAAACGCATGGAGAAAAGCAACGAAATCCTTCCCAACGAACTGTTTGCCATTATCGGACATTAGGGTTTCGGGCACTCCGAACTTGTGGAACACTTCTTCTGTAAGGAACTTTATAACCTTCCGACTGGTCGCCTTTGCCATCGGCTTGAGGAGTACATATTTGGAGAGATGATCCAAAACAATAAAAATGTACGAGTTGCCATTCTTCGACCGTACGTATGGACCCAGAAAATCAATGTATATTTTCTGGAAGGGCCGGTCAATTGCCTCTTCTCCTGCCATGGGTGGGTGCATTTGTTGGTAGTTGGGCTTAGCTTCCTTGCATACTCGACATCTCTCAATAAAACTTTTAACATGGATGGTCATATTTGGCCAGTAATAAATTTCCTTTAGCCGCTTAAGCGTCTTATGGAAGCCTCCATGTGCTGTCGTGGTTGAATTGTGGGCTCTGGCTATCGTTTCCGCGGTTAACTTTTCCGGCACCCATAACTTCCAGGCAAATTCCTCATTCATCATATCTGTTGTCACTGGGATCGTCCTTTTAAAAATCAGTCCCTCCTTAATTTTCAAATCTGGTAGACTTTCCTGGCTCTCTTGGATTATTTGTAACTTTTCCAAATAGTTCTCACTCTTGAACTCCGGGCTTTCTAGATCTACTAGGCTGTTAAAATCGTGGACCAATTCTTCCATGTTGTATCGGGAAAGTGTGTCCGGTACCACATTCTGGCTTCCCCGTCGATGTTCTATCTCGAAACTGTGCCCTTGGAGCAACAAGCTCCACCGAGCCAGACGTCCACTCAGTTCTTTGTTGGCCATCAACCATTTTAGGGACGAATGATCCGTGATGACGGTGAAGGGCATCAGCTCAATATAGGGCCGGAACTTCTTTACGGACATTACCACGGCCAAGCACTCTCTTTCGGTGACAGAATAGTTCTTCTGAGCCGGTGTTAACTTCTTGGATACAAACGCCACTGGATGTTCGTTTCCCTCGTCATCCTTCTGGAACAGCACGCCTCCGACGCCCACATCTGAAGCGTCACATTGTATGTAGAAGTGACGATCGAAGTCCGGGTGCCTTAAAACTGGGCTTTCCGTAAGAGCCACTTTCAATTTCTTAAAAGCCTCCTTGGCTGCTTCTCCGAACTCAAACGACTTCCCTTTCTTTAGAGAGGCAAATATGGGCTCCGAAATAGACGCATAGTCGGCGATAAATCGGCGGTACCACCCGGTCATTCCCATGAATCTTCGGACCTGTTTGGCATTCTTTGGAAATCCGCAATCCAAGATGGCAGACACTTTGCCTGGGTCTGGTTTTAGCTTGCCCTCTCCGACTATGTACCCCAGGTACTTCAGCTCACGGAAACAGAAATTAGACTTTGATACGTTTATTGTAAGCCCCGCCTCTGTCAGAAGATTTCCCACCTGCTCGAGTAGTTCCAGATGTGTCTCAAAATCGGGGGCCACGATCAGCAAATCGTCTAAGTAGACAAATACCCTATCACGGAGATGTGCAGGGATGACCCTATCCATTAACCGACATAACCTTTGGGCTGCGTTACACAACCCAAAGGGCATGACAGTAAAATGGTATAAGGGCCTCCCTGGAACAGTGAATGCAGTCTTTTCTCGACTTTTCATATCGAGAGGGATCTGCCAGAAGGCATCTTTCAGATCCACGCTCGATATGAAATACGTATCCCCAAGCCTGCTAAGCAACCCCTCTATATTCGGGAGTGGATAGGCATCCTTGACAGTAAGGACATTGAGCTTCCTGGCGTCCAGGCACAACCGATTCTTCGTACCTTTTCGTACTAAAGTTACCGGATTGTTCCATGGACTCTGGCTGGGCTCAATGACCTTCATGTCAAGCATCCTATCCAGTTCCGCAAACATAAGGCGTTGCACAGCTGGCGATACAGGGTAGTGCCTCTGTTTCACCGGTTCCGCCTCTGCCGTGTCTATGGTGTGTGTCTCCAGAGACGTTTTGCCTAGACCGAGGACCTCGAATGACGGGAACTTGGCTATGACTTTATTCAAACTCTCTGCTTGTTCTTTTGATAATTCATGTTTAGCTGGATCCACGGGCTCACTTTCTATATCCTCTTCTTCGAGGGAAAGGCACTCTACACTGGCGAGAAGATTGAACGCTTTCATGAAGTCGACGCCCAGATATAGCGCTCTCTTTAAGGTTGGAATGAGGTAAAATGTTACCGACTTTTCTAATTTCTTCAGTTTGATCGTGGCCTTAATTCTACCCACTATAGCATGGGGTGTCCCATCCGCTGTTTTTATGGTCGAGCAATAGGTTAGTATCGGAACACCGATCTTCTCTGCCAACTCAAGACATCCTTGGCCGAGACAGGTCACTGTCGCGCCACTGTCTAGGAGACCTTCTACCTCTTCACTGCCTATCTTGACACGCATATATAGTCTCGTGTCTTGGCCCTCATAAAGCACTGCGGAGGCAATCTCCCTACGGATGTTTCTTCTACCGATATAGCGTTTCCGAGCCTTATCCACTCTTTTTCTCCTATTCTCTTCACCAAAAATTCTTTTTCTCGCTTCTTCATATTCGAACATTCTAACCTCCAATGGTCGTATTTCTTTAACTCTAGGATTTAATTCATTTTCCTTATCCCTAAAATTCAGTTCATTTTCCTTATCACTAGAATTCAGTTTATTTTTCTTATCACTAATCCTATTCCTACTTAAAACGACTACCTTCGAGCTTTCCGATTCCACAACAACATTTATGGCTTTTAACGGGGGTTCAAATTGTTCGGGCGCGCTTCCCCCTTCATCGGGCCCGTCTGCCTGTTTCCCTTACATCGGGGACATTGTGGCTTCACTACATTCTCCATTCCACACCCGTAGCAGAAAAGGTTTCTTACCGTCGACTCGCATTCCATAAAGCCGTGACCCCTCTCCCTACAATTCCAGCATACATAGTTCGCAGTTCTCCCGATAGCGTCCACTTCTAGATCCGTTTCCGGTTCTACTGGCTCAAGCTCATTGACCCTCGGGGCAAACTGCTGCCGATGTGCCTGTGCTGCATGTCGCTGATTTATCAGCAGCAATTCGGCTTTGCGACACTCCTCTCGAAAGTGCTGTAGGCCAAACATCCGTATCGGAAACACCAGGGCGGCCATGGACGGTTTCAGGTTCCCTTTCATCATGTCGACGAGCATTTGCTCCGCTATTGGCTCTCTTTGCTGGTTCCTCAGCCGAAGCATCGCGTTGCAGAAGTCTTCGAAAGACTCCTGGGGACCCTGACGTCGGTCCATCATCTTCCGTTGTACATCGAAATCGCTTTCGAATTTCCGGAACTGGCTGAGGAACGCTTCTTTCAGGGCCTGGAAACTGTGCATTTGCCCCATTCGCCTCTGCATCCAATACCAGTCTTCAGCTGGTCCTTCTAGAAACTGTGGAAATTTTACTAACACCTCCTCCCATCCACATCCGTGGTCTTGGCACAACTGCTCCAGGCGAAACATAAAATCCTCGGCCGTTATAGACTTGGAGGTCCCGTCAAACTTCAACCTCCATTTCTCCATCTCTACTTTCTTGGGCCGGCCTGTCGATACCAAGGGTGAAGCAAACCTGACGGATTGTTGGTTCTCCATCGGCGCGGGCATGTAGGCTGGTATCTGTTGGTAATGCTGACTTGGCTGGTAAGGCTGGCTTGGCTGGTAAGGCTGGCTTGGCTGGTAAGGCTGGCTTGGCTGGTAATGCTGGCTTGGCTGATAAGGCTGGTTTGGGTGGTACGGCTGATATGGCTGCTGAGCGAGATGGTACCCTGACTGTCTCGAGTGCTCGGCTCTATACCTTGATGGTTGTTCAGGCAAGTACTGGTCTTGGGGTATGGACGCACCCTGGTCGGTGCTTGATTTTTGCCGGGCAGTTAGCTGGATAGTTGGCTGGGCATTTGGCTGGTCTGTTAGTTGGGCCGCTGGCTGGATAGTAGGTTGGGCTGTCGGTCGTGCAGCTGGCTGGGCTGTTGCAAGCATACTTCGCTGGAGTAGCTGCGGAAGTAGAGACCTCAACTCCTCTTGCAACACCCGGAGCAGTTCTTGCTGTCCAACCCCTATGGCGGAATCAATCACTTCGTGCAGTGGAACCTCTGGATTTGGACGTAGTGGATTTTCATTTCCCACCTGCCGCCGCTCTCTGGCCACATTCTGCGCTGTCAGACTACTGAAGGCTGGTGTTTCGGGCGTCGACAGACCTAGTGACGAGACTGGACTGGTTCCCATTAAAGGCGCTGGACTCGAAAACGCTGACGTTAAAACCATTTGGCCTGGTGGTATCATAGCTCCTGCTACTGATGTAGCGGCCATTCCTGTAGCGGCTATAGCTGTGGTTGTCGTTGCTGTTGTCGTGGTTATTGCCGTTGTTGTTGTTGCCATCGTGTCGTTGGGTGGAATCGAATTTTCGTTCGTGTAGCTATTTGCTCTAGTTCCTACCATTTTACTAAATTCTGTATTCTTTCTATATTATATTATTTAATACCAAAATCTATCAATCTTCAATTTTTCAAGAAACAAAAAAAAGGTTACGCAAGTGTAGTCTTTCTATCAGGTGGGTAAAAGCAAACCAAAACTAAACACATCTTACATAGAGAAAACGTGATACACTCCACTAATCAATTTTCCTTTCCTTTTCTTCGCAGGTGGTTACTTACCCCTGGTACACAATGAAAACTGGGATTGTGTTTGCTTCCTTCGGACAGACCTAAAAGGACAAGAATATAGCTTACCAAAGCGCATTATCGCAGGGCACTTTTGGCTTGGAAATTGAAATCATAAATAAAAGCGGACGGACAGGTAAGCAAACAACAATTTGGGCTATTGATTCTATTCATATTGCAAATGATGATGTATTTAATTTTCTCCCTCCAGGAACGTCGCATACAACTATGGGTTCTGTGACCCTCACAGTCCTGTCCTACGTCCCCTTTCGGGAGCAGAAAACATCATGTCACACCAGTATGCCATCCCAATCCCCTGAAATCGTCCCTGTACCTCGCGGCTGTGGCTTCCAAAAACCTATAACCGGGTCAACCTTGACGATAACTGGACAGAGGGTAACACACTGGATGTGACGGTCAAAAGGATATTGGTAAAACCCGATTACTCGGGCCCCATGTTGTGGGCGCCATTTTTGTCGTGGATCTTGCGATCCCCTGTCCTTCGGAGTGAGTCGACGTACTGACCGGCGCTGGCGGCTGACGTTTGGCACCGACTTGGCTCAGTCTTTGGGGCGCGGTTCTTGTCTGTACGACAACCCAGGACAGGTGACAAAAAAACAAGGAAAAACACCAGCTTATGGATGGCGAAGATAACACAAAGGTAAGTAAACACCGGGACATATACTTAAGACGAAAATTACCGTTCAGTGTTAGCTTGCTTGGGCACCATTGGCGCCTGGACACTCCCACCCCACCATGGTATTCCTTCGTCCTTTATTTCATGGAATACCCCAGACATTTCCCACCTAATTTCCGGACTACACTTTACTCACCCTTTTTTATATTTGGCCCTTAGCCTCTCATTTTAAAAAGATGAAAAAATCATTATTTCTTTTCAAAATTCATTATAAAAACTCCTTTTTTATTTATAGGCTTGAAGCCTGTTCATTCCAGCTTACATATTTCTTAAAACGAAGGATATCCGAATTAGTTGGTGTATTTGAAAAAGGTAATATATATATATTCACTCTTATTCGAGCATTTAAATTCACAATTAATCGTTAATTATTGGAAACGTTAATAAATTAATGAACTTTTGTTTCATTTAAAAATCTAAATGCAATGAGTCTTAAATAATTACGAAATATTCAACAACTCAATAATTATTCAACATATTTAAATAAATCATTTATCTTTCCTTTTAGGTTAGGACCCGGTGGACGAAAGTGGCTGATTCGCAGGTAAGTATAATGGTTACAGGTATGTATCAATGGTAAGGTGAGTATCCTCAATTCTTCGTATGATGTGTTGTATTTCCCTGATGTATAATGCTTCTTCTAGGGGTAAATTAGCAGGAGTAAGCGGCTGTCTGGAGCTTCTCTTGGTGGCAACTGTCTGGCTAGGGGATGCCAAAAGTTTGGTCGTCCGTATTCTCTGTCCGTCCGGCAGTTTATGAGGTAAATATGTCAATTTGTGTTTCTTTTATATGTATATTTGTTAATCTTGTTTAATATATCTTTCATTTGTTCATTTCTTCTTCTACCAGGAGCAAACAATTAGTGGATTGTATGGGCATTAACTAGACCCTTAAGACGATGGAGAACTACCCTAGGCCTGAGCTCAACCCTAGACTAACCGCGCACTTTTCACACTATTAAAAAGGTATGTATCTCATGACAAAAACTACTTGTTTGAACCTATATTTACTTTCATTATTATATTTAATTTTTTTCTCTTCATTCAAATATAGATACAAGTGACACTGTCTGGGTCTGTACGTCCGTGCGGTAGGCAGTTCAAAATGGTCAACTTTTGGATACCAGCGCATGCCAGGCTTGGTCATGCGTAGCTGCTGCTCCCTCGATGGACCGGACGCACGTTGAGGTGGCTGTGATTTCGCTCGTTCCAGTTAGGATTAGTTTTTAGTTTCGTCGCGATTGACACTTTTTGTATATTTTATATCATGTGATTGTCTTTTAAGTTTCTCTTGTTTTTCTATTTCAACTGATAGCAATTTAATTTTAAATTAAGTTTATATGAACTTTCATTATTTTATTTCATTTTTGTAAACTTTCTTTTAGTTCTTTTATTAAACTTTGTCTCGTTTGTATGTTTCAAATATAAATAAACAAATAAAACGATTTAAAAATTGCGTTTAACTTCGCTTTCCGGTTGGGGTTTTATAGTACGTATTTCGATGAAGCCACCGCGTCCGGTCAGGTTTCTTGCTGGGGTAAAAAGGAAAGAAATTTCTTCCATTTTGGAAAAAGAAACTTCTCCCTGTCATAAGTTTCTTCCTGTTTTTCTTTACCCTCAGCTACTGCTTCCCTAGCTACTGTCAGCTGTCAATTGTTTTCCCAAAAAAAAAACAGCTGGGCTATCACCTTCCTTTCCTCCCACACAGAAACAATCACAATAACACCTACCCAACACGACATTCACAATAATTATATAACCCCTCATGGGCGCACACGACAGCAATGTTTGCAGAATACCCTAAAATCAAATCAAGCTACAGTGCAACCTTTTACCAGTTTGCCGAAATTTTTGAAAATATCAGTACAAACACAAAATATACCCCACAGCCAAGTTTAGTTGTAAGACCAAGGATAATTGAAGGCAAGAAGAATGATTGGTGCAAAGAAGAGATTGTTAAAACATACCAAGCCGAGATGTTGTGGTATAAAGAACAAAACTATAAAATTTTTGCAACAGATGCATCCATATCTGACACAGCCACCGGGTGTGGTGTTTTTGATGTATCTCGCAACTATAAATTTCTATATAAAATTCCATTTGGAACCTCCAGCCTTCTGGGTGAGCTATGGGCCATAAGAAAGGCTTTAGATATTGCCGTTGAAGATAACCTAAAGAAGATTGCGATTTTTACTGATAGTCGCTGTGCTTGTGAATCATTAAATAAAAAGAAGTCTCAAAATTATGTGGTTGCTGCCATTCATAACTTAATACAGGCCTCAGCCATCGAAAGAATTCAAGTAATATGGACCCCGGCACATAGGGGAATCGATTTCAATGAAACTGTTGATAGTTTAGCCAAATATGCGGTGGATGTGGGAGCTATCATTAATATTCAGTTCACCCCCGAAGAAGCTCTAAGAGCTATCAAAAAGAAGTTAAAATCAACATGGAATTCGGAGTATAAAGATATTTCGATCGAAAAGGGTAGGAAATTTGCCATGGTCTACCCAGACATCCCTGTTAAACCGTGGTATCAAGGTCTTAATTGGAATCCGAAAGAGATAAAAATGATTAATAGACTGTTAAGCGGTCATACCTTTGATGTGATGTACCTCTATAGGATTGGTGCATGCCAGTCTGAGCTATGCGAGGTATGCAACACAGTGGATTCCATCGAACACCAGATTTTTCTTTGTAGGAAGAATCAAGGTAGAAGCCAGTTTCAAATTTTTGAAAGATATCAATGTCTTGTGGACATCATGGCATCCAAAAACTTATCGTCGTATCGAGAATTATTAACCTTCATAAATTTAAATAATATCAACGTTTAATTGTGCGTTTATAAAATGCACGCTCGTTTTATCAAGAAATCAAAATCATACTTCATGTATATAGTATCACATCGTCTCATAATCTATCAATATTAACTTGTCATTAAATGAATCATTACTCATAACTCATTTGATCATCAATCAACACGACATCATGACTCCCATCCATGGTTTAACATCTAGATACCCCTTTTACCTTTAGTTTTTAGAACCTAGGAGATAATCCTAATCGTGAAATTATTCTTACCACCCCCAGCAATTAGCCCTTCTACGAGCGGAAAAACAACTTAAAATACACAACATTATCACAGCGTTTTTCGCTATCGACTTCAAAGCAGGTAGTCCACTGACTACAAAGGTTCTACCCTGGCAGTTTACAGCACGAGCTGTGCCATTTAAAGGATAAGAAGAAGAAGAAAGAGAATAAGTCGATAAGTTACTTAAAAAAAGTTCCATGTAAATGGGGACTTAAGGCCGGGTTAGGCATACGTAACCGTAATTTATCTTTACCGTTGCTATAACGTTGCCCGTTTGAGCGATTAGCCAACGTTGAGAAAACGAGTCATATGTTCTGACAACAACAACACATAAGTAAACAAAAAAGCCGCGATTTCTTTTTGTTTAGGTTTATTAAAAATGAAGTTAAAAAGAATGTTTATAAATTTTTGTTTTTTAAATCTGTGCAGAATTTACAATAAAAGTAATCAAGAAAATATCGTCGGATAAGAAGATGGGGTGGACGTCCTATAAACAATGACTGGGTGAAAGCCGGACACTAGAATGCCTATGGCAGTTTTTAATTTGTTATTAACATTATTAAAATATGAGTTAACTAACCAAAGCAATTAGACCAGCAGAGAGACTAGCAATATAACCACTGTATGTCAAATATTGCTTTATCTTATGATTCCAAGTTGGGAAATATTAACATTCTATTCTTTAAAATTGTAGATATTTGGGTCGCGGGGAAAACAACAATTTAATTTATTTATTTAAGTGAACAAACTACACAGCAGTACAAACACATTGCCAATGATTTTCAACGAATGTGGGATATGCCAAATTGTTTGGGAATCTGCGATGCTAACTATACATTCATGTCAGATAATGTTGGAAGTTATGGCAGCCAACACGATGGTGGTATGTCCATTAAACTTCAATTTATTTATAATCTATTTTAATACAAACAATTTCCATTTCGTAATATAAATTGAATACAGCTATATTCCAGTACTCTCCGTTTGGCCAATCAGTTATTTTAGGTACCTCCTAGTAAACCATTATCGTCAGCATCCTCTGAAGCCTTTCCTCATTTTTTATTGGCGATGCATCGTTTCCCCTGAGGAATTTCCTTGGTCTAAGTCAACAACTGTAGACGAGCTCAGAGACAACATACAACGCGAAATTGCCAACGTTCCGGTCGAAATGTGTCCAAGAGTGGTGGAAAATTGGGTCCAAAGAATAGATCGCTGTTGACGGGCTCGTGGTGGTCATATGACCGAAATTGAATTTCACTCTTAAAATGTAACATTTGCACTACACCTGAAATTTGAACTCTACATCTTAAATATTCTGTGTTTTATTAACATACAAAATTCGTATGTCCTTAATGGAAAAACCCTTTACTTATGTCTATTTCCACTAAAGAGGGACTCGGCCAAATCCAATCTCTATCTATAAATAAGTCCACGTTTGTAGAGAGGATTATATTGCTGTCAAATTAACCCACAATGAAGAAGATTGGCGCAATGATTGTCTCGTACTGTCGTCAAAAGAATCCTGAAACAGATTATAAATTTAATTTTTAATGGAGTCAGCTGCGATCTTCATAAAACTCACCTGTAACGCCCAGTTCCTTGCCAATTTGCTTCAAACCTTCTCGCTTTTTTTCAGATATCCTATATGCTGGATTAATTTATTGTATAAATACTAGTGCAACTGCACCAATGAAATCAAATATTCGTCTTTCATGTTTATTTGCACTTTTAAACAATAAATAATTACAAAATTATTTTCTTTACTTTTCTCGGTGAACATAGAATTGTTCACCTTATTTGTTTATTTGCACTTTTAAACAATAAATAATTACAAAATTATTTTCTTTACTTTTCTCGGTGAACATAGAATTGTAATTGTAAACAACATGTAGTATCAGCTGTTGTCAAATTGTACGTAAACGGAACGTCCAATTCTGATTTCAACAGATTCAGCCGTCCGTTTACGTTTCGTTTCCGTTGGCTAATCGTTTACACTGATTTCCATATGACAGATTGAATCAGCTGATTCGTTACGCTACGGGGGCGTTACGGTTAAGTTTGTCTAACTGGACCTTTACAATCGTTAGTCCTGATATGTAGGAGAGAGAGGCAGAGAGCTCTTTCCGCCTGCCTCTCTCACAAAACAAACAAAACAAATGAAAATAAGTTAAGTATTGAAAATAACCCAGCGGTAAAAATACCCATTATTTAATCGCTGATGTAAGCAACATTTAGTAGCAATCAGTGATGATTCTATCGCTTATAGTGCTACTTACATTTACACACGAGTGTCATAGGCTGCTTAATCGGTGCGCTCTGGCTTAAAATGTAAGGAGAGATATCAGTAGGTGTCATTTCAATTGCACTTACGTTTTAAATGGAGTTCTAAGCGAGCCTGATGACACGTCAATAAATACAGACAAATTAGAACGTAATGGACGTCGATTACAGTCCGATTTGCACTTGTAAGGCAATCCTGATGATTTTGTAATATAAAGTCTAACAAACATGCATTTAAATGTGTCATTTGTTTATTTTTTAAAAACATACGATTTATATTGATACATACACGAACATTGAAGAAACTACTTAAAAATAAATAAATAAATAAATTCAAATCCTAGTTAGAATCACAATAAATTCGATTTACTTCAAAAAAAGGCACAGGCAGCATCTGCAAAGAAACAAAACTAAATTTATCGGTATAAATACAAATATAAAATATGTAAACTTATCTTACCAAAATTAAACTTAAAAACTTATAATGATTATTTTGTTTACCTACTTTTCACAAATTTCAACAACCTTTTCGTTGCACGATCAACTTTGAACTAACATCAATAAAAGCGATACGTTTTTTTTTATTTTTTTTCCAAAGCCACTATAACGGTATTTTTTATTTCTTTTAATTTTTTGGGCATATACACACTATCTAAGTCTTCGTTTACATTGTAATTGGAGTTATAATTAGTGGACGATATTTATTGCATTACACTCGTATAACATTCTAAGTACTTTAATCGCTCGCTTAGAATGTCATATTGATGTCATTGATTATAATCTAGGTACTTCGTTTCATTTACCGCTGGGAAAGTACGCGTGTGAACGTAAATACTTTTTCAAAAGAGAACAAGCCGATAAGTTACTTAAAAAAAAAGTACCATGTAAATGGGGACTAAGCGACCGCTCGTCTCAACATCTGTCCGTTGTCAACCCCCATCCACACACACTACTCTCTGGAAGCTGAGGCCAGCGGCAGAGAGAAGTTGTGTGTGCTCGTGTGCGTCGTTAGACCGTCCGTTAAACAAAACAGAAACAAACAGTCGGTATGGTTGACCCAATACATCGGTTCCCACATACATACTTTAACCGACTGGAAGGCAAATCGACAATACGAGTTTAATTGCCATTTGAACCAACAATGGTCGTCGTCATAGATTCCATCGGATTTGATTTATTGACGCTTTAAAAACTAGAAATAACAACCGATTGGTCTGAATTTTGTTTGTTTCATTCTACCCACAAACATTCTTACGAGTAATGTGCCTCATTGGTAGATATTTAGATATGCATATTTCAAAATTGTTAAAAGGTTAATACGAGTATAGGCCGGGTTAGGTATACGTAACCGTAATTTATCTTTACCGTTGCCGTAACGTTGCCCGTTTGAGCGATTAGCCAAAGTTGAGATAACGAGTCATATGTTCTGACAACAACAACACATAAGTAAACAAAAAAGCCGCGATTTCTTTTTGTTTAGGTTTATTAAAAATTAAGTTAAAAAGAATGTTTATAAATTTGTGTTTTTTTAATCTGTGCAGAATTTATTAAAATATGAGTTGACTACGCCAAAGCAACGGATTAGACCGGCAGAGAGACTAGCAATAACACCACTGTATGTCAAATATTTATTTTTATTATTTTCCTATGATTCCAAGTTGGGAAATATTAACATTCTATTCTTTAAAATTGTAGATATTTGGGTCACGGTTGTTCCATACAACCGATTGCATGGAGTCACAAGCTGGGGAAAACAACAATTCGAAATATTATTTAGAATGCAGTGAAGTTTTTTGGCGCTTGCTTTCGCCGATTTATTTAAGTGAACAAACTACACTGCAGTACAAACACATTGCCATGTGGGATATGCCGAATTGTGTGGGACTCTGCGATGCTAACTATACATTCATATCGTCGCTTGGATGACCAACTGCAGTAACTGACATTTTCAAAATTGTTCAGGAGAGCAGTTTTTCTGTTTTTGAGACAATGTTCCTTCTTCCCCACGGCGTAATATTTATTATATTTCCAATTTGGTTTTCTCATTGTGTACTTTACTCCATCTTTTTCAATATTATTAACAAAAAAATAAAATAAATTAATTATAATGCATGTTTTTCATAAACAATGCAGATACGTCACTTTGTGGGAAAAAAAAATTATGCTTAATGTCAGTTACGACTGATTTCCGCCCAGCCCAAACGGCTAACACTAGAGTCATGAAATTTGGTAGGATGGTAGTCCTTGCTATATAGACCAGGGATGATAATTGAGAGTAACCAAATGGTACAAAAATCGTTCTAAAAAGGTACTTTATGGACGCAAAAAGTACCAATTTTAAAATTTGTTTAAATTCTTCTTGAAATCTTGAAATATTAATATACAAATTAGTAAGATCCAGTAATACATGAATAACTTCTTGATAACAAGCTACTAGAAGCTTATAGCAGCATAAAACCTTTGGTTTGTACTACCCCATACCAAATTATTGGAGCAAAATAAACACACATATAATGGTTAACTATCTGAAATGCTTCATTTGTAAATCGTACAGGTCGCAAATATAAACCGATATTTACGGAAATTGATACAAAATCATTTAGACTCTACATATATAGAGGTACCTTCCAATTAGAATTCTTGCCTCTTGTCGTGGATCTTGCGATCCCCTGTCCTTCGGAGTGAGTCGACGTACTGACCGGCGCTGGCGGCTGACGTTTGGCACCGACTTGGCTCAGTCTTTGGGGCGCGGTTCTTGTCTGTACGACAACCCAGGACAGGTGACAAAAAAACAAGGAAAAACACCAGCTTATGGATGGCGAAGATAACACAAAGGTAAGTAAACACCGGGACATATACTTAAGACGAAAATTACCGTTCAGTTTTAGCTTGCTAGGGCACCATTGGCGCCTGGACACTCCCACCCCACCATGGTATTCCTTCGTCCTTTATTTCATGGAATACCCCAGACATTTCCCACCTAATTTCCGGACTACACTTTACTCACCCTTTTTTATATTTGGCCCTTAGCCTTTCATTTTAAAAAAGATGAAAAAATCATTAATTCTTTTCAAAATTCATTATAAAAACTCCTTTTTTTTATTTATAGGCTTGAAGCCTGTTCATTCCAGCTTACATATTTCTTAAAACGAAGGATATCCGAATTAGTTGGTGTATTTGAAAAAGGTAATATATATATATTCACTCTTATTCGAGCATTTAAATTCACAATTAATCGTTAATTATTGGAAACGTTAATAAATTAATAAACTTTTGTTTCATTTAAAAATCTAAATGCAATGAGGCTTAAATAATTACGAAATATTCAACAACTCAATAATTATTCAACATATTTAAATAAATCATTTATCTTTCTTTTTAGGTTAGGACCCGGTGGACGAAAGTGGCGGATTCGCAGGTAAGTATAATGGTTACAGGTATGTATCAATGGTAAGGTGAGTATCTTCAATTCTTCGTATGATGTGTTGTATTTCCCTGATGTATAATGCTTCTTCTAGGGGTAAATTAGCAGGAGTAAGCGGCTGTCTGGAGCTTCTCTTGGTGGCAACTGTCTGGCTAAGGGATGCCAAAAGTTTGGTCGTCCGTATTCTCTGTCCGTCCGGCAGTTTATGAGGTAAATATGTCAATTTGTGTTTCTTTTATATGTATATTTGTTAATTTTGTTTAATATATCTTTCATTTGTTCATTTCTTCTTCTACCAGGAGCAAACAATTAGTGGATTGTATGGGCATTAACTAGACCCTTAAGACGATGGAGAACTACCCTAGGCCTGAGCTCAACCCTAGACTAACCGCGCACTTTTCACACTATTAAAAAGGTATGTATCTCATGACAAAAACTACTTGTTTGAACCTATATTTACTTTCATTATTATATTTAATTTTTTTCTCTTCATTCAAATATAGATACAAGTGACACTGTCTGGGTCTGTACGTTCGTGCGGTAGGCAGTTCAAAATGGTCAACTTTTGGATACCAGCGCATGCCAGGCTTGGTCATGCGTAGCTGCTGCTCCCTCGATGGACCGGACGCACGTTGAGGTGGCTGTGATTTCGCTCGTTCCAGTTAGGATTAGTTTTTAGTTTCGTCGCGATTGACACTTTTTGTATATTTTATATCATGTGATTGTCTTTTAAGTTTCTCTTGTTTTTCTATTTCAACTGATAGCAATTTAATTTTAAATTAAGTTTATATGAACTTTCATTATTTTATTTCATTTTTGTAAACTTTCTTTTAGTTCTTTTATTAAACTTTGTTTCGTTTGTATGTTTCAAATATAAATAAACAAATAAAACGATTTAAAATTTGCGTTTAACTTCGCTTTCCGGTTGGGGTTTTATAGTACGTATTTCGATGAAGCCACCGCGTCCGGTCAGGTTTCTTGCTGGGGTAAAAAAGGAATGAAATTTCTTCCATTTTGGAAAAAGAAACTTCTCCCTGTCATAGGTTTCTTCCTGTTTTTCTTTACCCTCAGCTACTGCTTCCCTAGCTACTGTCAGCTGTCAATTGTTTTCCCAAAAAAATCATCTTCTTTTCCTCCCACACAGAAACAATCACAATAACACCTACACAACACGACATTCACAATAACTATAAAACCCTCATGGGCGCACACGACAAACCCCACCATCCTGCAGACCTTAAGGCAAAGGATGGGAGGGAAAAAGTGCGAAATATTGCCTATAACTATATTCGACACTATCCACGTATTCGGTTAATTCACGAACTGGCATCTCTATTTGTCCTGACTTGCAACCCCTACCTGATTTTTGCCTTTAAATACTGACTTAGTACTCGCCTCCTCAACTTCACATCTTCAGATTAGTCGTACGATTAATTACATAGTTCTCATTTACACGAGGCAATTCCTTCCGATCAATTGTTAAAGTTTCTTGAAGCGAGATGTTTGCCTCGTGTGAAGTAGTACCTATGACGCCGTCTGCTTACGCTTACGTTATGACTACTCGCATAGCGTTTCTATTTAGGTAACCATCCGCCCGCTGTCATTATTATGAACGGCGTTCACAATGAATGAAACGACTCGGTTAATTGAATTAAATTAATTAGAATTTCTGAACGAGTGGACGGACGACGGAGGAGCAACTTTTATTTACGCAGGATATATAGGTAAGTACAGTGAAAATAGTAAAAAAAGGAACTAATAATTAAATAATTGTGTGTGAAGTGAAATAATAAATAAAAATTCGGAAAAAAAAATAGAAAAATAAAGTGAAGTGTGCGTGTGTGTGTGTATGAATGACGCCGGGTCATTCATTAACAAAAGAAACTAACAAAATACATGTGAGACTTTTATATGCGAGAATTTAGTAAAATAATAAATAAATGAATAAATAAAAAGGTGAAAATTATATAAAAAGATACGTGGAAGTGGAAAAAAAAATATAATTAGACAAAAATGCCAAATGGAAAAACCAACGTGATCGTGGATATGTGCGTGTGTGTGAATAGTGCCGGCAAGTGCTGAATGGGTGCAATATGTGTATGAATGTATGTTCGTATACAATTGCAATCATTCAGATGACGCGTGTTTTCTGGCGGAAATGTGCTAAGTCCGAAAAGCAAAAACTACAACAACCAAAATAATTCAATTGCACTTCGAAAAAGTGACATTCAGAAAAACTGGCAAATATGGTGGAAAGAAAATCGGCGAAATGATAATAAGAATGAAGCGAAAAGAAAATTAAATAACATTGTGCGAATAGATAAAGGAACGAAATGGGAAAATAAAAACTGCAGTGAAAATTAAAATCAAAACAAAAACAGAAAAAAAGGATATTTATGAAGTGATTATTTTTTGAAAGTTTGTATTATAAAATAATTTATAAATAATTCGAGATTGAAAAACAAAGAAATGAGTTATAATGGTGTTGTTAAAAAAATCATAGTGTTTTGTGCAATATCGGGACTTGTGTTGTGTGGTTGTGAACGTTGTGTTTTTTGGAATATTATTGTGAAAAATTAAACCGATTTTGTGTGTTTTTGTTTTAAATTTCACCTTGCGAGGTTTCAAAAAAAAAATATATAAAATTAAATCCAGCTGGGAAAGTGATTGATAAACGAAAAAAAAATAAAATGAATTTAGTGTCTTTTTCTTGGAATTATGTGCCGATTTTTTTTTTTTAAACATAAATTTCTTTTATGGTACCGAAACGAAGTGTTCGTCGAAAAGTTAAAAGGAAAGATTAGTGTTACCATGTGTGTTATATGAATCTTTTAATGGTGTTGTGGAAAATTTTAAATTTTGCGGCTCCGAAAAAAGCAAATGTTGAATGTTTTTAAATTTATTTTTGAAAAAGAAAAAAAAACAAAAACAACAACAAAAAGAAATTAAAAACGGTGAAACTTTAAGAAAAATGATTTTATGTGACCGAAAATTAATATTTTAGAAAATCGAAAACATTTTCCGAACTTTCATAGTTAATTTTCTTTAATTTTTGTGAAATTGTTTGACTCTATAAAACTCACAAAAAATAAGTCGATTTTTAAAGTTATCAATAATTTTGTGAAAAAAAAAGATTACTTTTTTTTTTTTTAAATTATGTAATTAATTAAATCGATCGCTTTACCACACAAACACTTCACGTTTATAGATTTTTCGTTCTAAAATAACGATAACTAATTGGATTTTCTTTTATTTTAACTTCCAGATACTTCAAATTGGGTTAATGGCAGATTTGCGGCGGAGATGACTTCATGGATTACTCCCTACTTCATCTGCACCGAGACCAACTCAAGGATATATGTAAGTTTTTTTTTTTGTTTGCTACCAAAATAAATTCGATTTCCCCAATTCCTAAAAAAAAAATGGGCTTAGTACTTCAGAATTCTTCTCCATTTTATACAAAAACAAGATAGTACTAACTTTTAACCTAAGCCTATAAATAAAATCTAGTAACACACTGTATTAATTCGAGATAATCTTACTAACTAAAACCTTACTAACTACTATTCACTTATATAGTTCTTCATAGTTTCTCGAAATTATATATATGAACCAAAACCACTCGATGGGTGGCCTTTCCAACTTAGGTTCATTTTAAGCGACTCCCCAACGCCAAGAATAGTCCTTATTTCTGAATTTACAAATATTTTCGCGGTATTCAGCTGTGACAGGTTATAGGTATCCAGACATCTAAGACTAGGCCACACACCAAAACCTACGATGCCTGATACAACATTCCAACGGAGATATTGTTATATCTACGTTGTTTGCTTGTTTAATTCCCTGACTGCTCTTGCTATATTAACAACTGTTTCGCTCATGGCCCTGACTTCTCCACTGGCGCAGCTTAATGTCATAGATACTCTAGGGCAAGGTGGAGAATCACCACGGACTAATGATGGATCTTAACGGTCTACTCAGTGTTTACAGCTTTAGAGCCAGTCAGGATCGGCCAACGCTTCCAGTTGTAATCGGGCTTCGGAAACTCGGGTGTGTGGCTCAGTTGTCAGATGTTCTGGTATTCCTTGACCCCGCGGTGTGTTAGGACTGCTTAAATATCCTGTTTAAAGAATACGACCTACCATCCTCACTCTTCACTTCCGTATATGAGACAAAAAAACCCTATTATATCGAAAATTCAACTAACTAGCGCGGGTTCACTGTTTCAGATCCTTAGCGTGGTAGACACCAAGTGGTTTACCTTTTGGATCTTCTATTTCGTATAGGCATCTTCCTACTGCTCGGACAATACGACATCGGAGATATTTCTTGTTTAATTTAGCATTGATATTTTTCTTGAAGTCGCTCAATTGGTGATTTCGACGATACGCTTCCTGACCGGGGTAGAATTTCACAGGCCTAGCTCGCGTATTGTACTTCCTAGCTCGATCTACATACGCTTTTCCTAACCTTTTCCTTATCTGTTCTCTAACGAGTTCCAGATGTGTCCCTTTAGGAAGAGCAGTATATTCGGGGTCCTTCATGGCGTCCAATTGTTTCGCTAACTTGTATACGCTACCGTGAGTAATCATATTAGTTCCGAACAAGGCGAAGTATGGGGTCGTACCTGTAGAGCTATGTACGGACGAGCGTAGGGCACATTCAATGTCTGACAAATTCTGGTCCCAATCTCTATGGTCTTCTTGGAGATAAGACCTGATGGCTGCCAATACGGACTGGTTGACACGTTCTGAGGCGTTCGCTTGGGGAGAATATAAACCAGTCTTCCTGTGATTAACACCAAACGCATGGAGAAAAGCAACGAAATCCTTCCCAACGAACTGTTTGCCATTATCGGACATTAGGGTTTCGGGCACTCCGAACTTGTGGAACACTTCTTCTGTAAGGAACTTTATAACCTTCCGACTGGTCGCCTTTGCCATCGGCTTGAGGAGTACATATTTGGAGAGATGATCCAAAACAATAAAAATGTACGAGTTGCCATTCTTCGACCGTACGTATGGACCCAGAAAATCAATGTATATTTTCTGGAAGGGCCGGTCAATTGCCTCTTCTCCTGCCATGGGTGGGTGCATTTGTTGGTAGTTGGGCTTAGCTTCCTTGCATACTCGACATCTCTCAATAAAACTTTTAACATGGATGGTCATATTTGGCCAGTAATAAATTTCCTTTAGCCGCTTAAGCGTCTTATGGAAGCCTCCATGTGCTGTCGTGGTTGAATTGTGGGCTCTGGCTATCGTTTCCGCGGTTAACTTTTCCGGCACCCATAACTTCCAGGCAAATTCCTCATTCATCATATCTGTTGTCACTGGGATCGTCCTTTTAAAAATCAGTCCCTCCTTAATTTTCAAATCTGGTAGACTTTCCTGGCTCTCTTGGATTATTTGTAACTTTTCCAAATAGTTCTCACTCTTGAACTCCGGGCTTTCTAGATCTACTAGGCTGTTAAAATCGTGGACCAATTCTTCCATGTTGTATCGGGAAAGTGTGTCCGGTACCACATTCTGGCTTCCCCGTCGATGTTCTATCTCGAAACTGTGCCCTTGGAGCAACAAGCTCCACCGAGCCAGACGTCCACTCAGTTCTTTGTTGGCCATCAACCATTTTAGGGACGAATGATCCGTGATGACGGTGAAGGGCATCAGCTCAATATAGGGCCGGAACTTCTTTACGGACATTACCACGGCCAAGCACTCTCTTTCGGTGACAGAATAGTTCTTCTGAGCCGGTGTTAACTTCTTGGATACAAACGCCACTGGATGTTCGTTTCCCTCGTCATCCTTCTGGAACAGCACGCCTCCGACGCCCACATCTGAAGCGTCACATTGTATGTAGAAGTGACGATCGAAGTCCGGGTGCCTTAAAACTGGGCTTTCCGTAAGAGCCACTTTCAATTTCTTAAAAGCCTCCTTGGCTGCTTCTCCGAACTCAAACGACTTCCCTTTCTTTAGAGAGGCAAATATGGGCTCCGAAATAGACGCATAGTCGGCGATAAATCGGCGGTACCACCCGGTCATTCCCATGAATCTTCGGACCTGTTTGGCATTCTTTGGAAATCCGCAATCCAAGATGGCAGACACTTTGCCTGGGTCTGGTTTTAGCTTGCCCTCTCCGACTATGTACCCCAGGTACTTCAGCTCACGGAAACAGAAATTAGACTTTGATACGTTTATTGTAAGCCCCGCCTCTGTCAGAAGATTTCCCACCTGCTCGAGTAGTTCCAGATGTGTCTCAAAATCGGGGGCCACGATCAGCAAATCGTCTAAGTAGACAAATACCCTATCACGGAGATGTGCAGGGATGACCCTATCCATTAACCGACATAACCTTTGGGCTGCGTTACACAACCCAAAGGGCATGACAGTAAAATGGTATAAGGGCCTCCCTGGAACAGTGAATGCAGTCTTTTCTCGACTTTTCATATCGAGAGGGATCTGCCAGAAGGCATCTTTCAGATCCACGCTCGATATGAAATACGTATCCCCAAGCCTGCTAAGCAACCCCTCTATATTCGGGAGTGGATAGGCATCCTTGACAGTAAGGACATTGAGCTTCCTGGCGTCCAGGCACAACCGATTCTTCGTACCTTTTCGTACTAAAGTTACCGGATTGTTCCATGGACTCTGGCTGGGCTCAATGACCTTCATGTCAAGCATCCTATCCAGTTCCGCAAACATAAGGCGTTGCACAGCTGGCGATACAGGGTAGTGCCTCTGTTTCACCGGTTCCGCCTCTGCCGTGTCTATGGTGTGTGTCTCCAGAGACGTTTTGCCTAGACCGAGGACCTCGAATGACGGGAACTTGGCTATGACTTTATTCAAACTCTCTGCTTGTTCTTTTGATAATTCATGTTTAGCTGGATCCACGGGCTCACTTTCTATATCCTCTTCTTCGAGGGAAAGGCACTCTACACTGGCGAGAAGATTGAACGCTTTCATGAAGTCGACGCCCAGATATAGCGCTCTCTTTAAGGTTGGAATGAGGTAAAATGTTACCGACTTTTCTAATTTCTTCAGTTTGATCGTGGCCTTAATTCTACCCACTATAGCATGGGGTGTCCCATCCGCTGTTTTTATGGTCGAGCAATAGGTTAGTATCGGAACACCGATCTTCTCTGCCAACTCAAGACATCCTTGGCCGAGACAGGTCACTGTCGCGCCACTGTCTAGGAGACCTTCTACCTCTTCACTGCCTATCTTGACACGCATATATAGTCTCGTGTCTTGGCCCTCATAAAGCACTGCGGAGGCAATCTCCCTACGGATGTTTCTTCTACCGATATAGCGTTTCCGAGCCTTATCCACTCTTTTTCTCCTATTCTCTTCACCAAAAATTCTTTTTCTCGCTTCTTCATATTCGAACATTCTAACCTCCAATGGTCGTATTTCTTTAACTCTAGGATTTAATTCATTTTCCTTATCCCTAAAATTCAGTTCATTTTCCTTATCACTAGAATTCAGTTTATTTTTCTTATCACTAATCCTATTCCTACTTAAAACGACTACCTTCGAGCTTTCCGATTCCACAACAACATTTATGGCTTTTAACGGGGGTTCAAATTGTTCGGGCGCGCTTCCCCCTTCATCGGGCCCGTCTGCCTGTTTCCCTTACATCGGGGACATTGTGGCTTCACTACATTCTCCATTCCACACCCGTAGCAGAAAAGGTTTCTTACCGTCGACTCGCATTCCATAAAGCCGTGACCCCTCTCCCTACAATTCCAGCATACATAGTTCGCAGTTCTCCCGATAGCGTCCACTTCTAGATCCGTTTCCGGTTCTACTGGCTCAAGCTCATTGACCCTCGGGGCAAACTGCTGCCGATGTGCCTGTGCTGCATGTCGCTGATTTATCAGCAGCAATTCGGCTTTGCGACACTCCTCTCGAAAGTGCTGTAGGCCAAACATCCGTATCGGAAACACCAGGGCGGCCATGGACGGTTTCAGGTTCCCTTTCATCATGTCGACGAGCATTTGCTCCGCTATTGGCTCTCTTTGCTGGTTCCTCAGCCGAAGCATCGCGTTGCAGAAGTCTTCGAAAGACTCCTGGGGACCCTGACGTCGGTCCATCATCTTCCGTTGTACATCGAAATCGCTTTCGAATTTCCGGAACTGGCTGAGGAACGCTTCTTTCAGGGCCTGGAAACTGTGCATTTGCCCCATTCGCCTCTGCATCCAATACCAGTCTTCAGCTGGTCCTTCTAGAAACTGTGGAAATTTTACTAACACCTCCTCCCATCCACATCCGTGGTCTTGGCACAACTGCTCCAGGCGAAACATAAAATCCTCGGCCGTTATAGACTTGGAGGTCCCGTCAAACTTCAACCTCCATTTCTCCATCTCTACTTTCTTGGGCCGGCCTGTCGATACCAAGGGTGAAGCAAACCTGACGGATTGTTGGTTCTCCATCGGCGCGGGCATGTAGGCTGGTATCTGTTGGTAATGCTGACTTGGCTGGTAAGGCTGGCTTGGCTGGTAAGGCTGGCTTGGCTGGTAAGGCTGGCTTGGCTGGTAATGCTGGCTTGGCTGATAAGGCTGGTTTGGGTGGTACGGCTGATATGGCTGCTGAGCGAGATGGTACCCTGACTGTCTCGAGTGCTCGGCTCTATACCTTGATGGTTGTTCAGGCAAGTACTGGTCTTGGGGTATGGACGCACCCTGGTCGGTGCTTGATTTTTGCCGGGCAGTTAGCTGGATAGTTGGCTGGGCATTTGGCTGGTCTGTTAGTTGGGCCGCTGGCTGGATAGTAGGTTGGGCTGTCGGTCGTGCAGCTGGCTGGGCTGTTGCAAGCATACTTCGCTGGAGTAGCTGCGGAAGTAGAGACCTCAACTCCTCTTGCAACACCCGGAGCAGTTCTTGCTGTCCAACCCCTATGGCGGAATCAATCACTTCGTGCAGTGGAACCTCTGGATTTGGACGTAGTGGATTTTCATTTCCCACCTGCCGCCGCTCTCTGGCCACATTCTGCGCTGTCAGACTACTGAAGGCTGGTGTTTCGGGCGTCGACAGACCTAGTGACGAGACTGGACTGGTTCCCATTAAAGGCGCTGGACTCGAAAACGCTGACGTTAAAACCATTTGGCCTGGTGGTATCATAGCTCCTGCTACTGATGTAGCGGCCATTCCTGTAGCGGCTATAGCTGTGGTTGTCGTTGCTGTTGTCGTGGTTATTGCCGTTGTTGTTGTTGCCATCGTGTCGTTGGGTGGAATCGAATTTTCGTTCGTGTAGCTATTTGCTCTAGTTCCTACCATTTTACTAAATTCTGTATTCTTTCTATATTATATTATTTAATACCAAAATCTATCAATCTTCAATTTTTCAAGAAACAAAAAAAAGGTTACGCAAGTGTAGTCTTTCTATCAGGTGGGTAAAAGCAAACCAAAACTAAACACATCTTACATAGAGAAAACGTGATACACTCCACTAATCAATTTTCCTTTCCTTTTCTTCGCAGGTGGTTACTTACCCCTGGTACACAATGAAAACTGGGATTGTGTTTGCTTCCTTCGGACAGACCTAAAAGGACAAGAATATAGCTTACCAAAGCGCATTATCGCAGGGCACTTTTGGCTTGGAAATTGAAATCATAAATAAAAGCGGACGGACAGGTAAGCAAACAACAATTTGGGCTATTGATTCTATTCATATTGCAAATGATGATGTATTTAATTTTCTCCCTCCAGGAACGTCGCATTCAACTATGGGTTCTGTGACCCTCACAGTCCTGTCCTACGTCCCCTTTCGGGAGCAGAAAACATCATGTCACACCAGTATGCCATCCCAATCCCCTGAAATCGTCCCTGTACCTCGCGGCTGTGGCTTCCAAAAACCTATAACCGGGTCAACCTTGACGATAACTGGACAGAGGGTAACACACTGGATGTGACGGTCAAAAGGATATTGGTAAAACCCGATTACTCGGGCCCCATGTTGTGGGCGCCATTTTTGTCGTGGATCTTGCGATCCCCTGTCCTTCGGAGTGAGTCGACGTACTGACCGGCGCTGGCGGCTGACGTTTGGCACCGACTTGGCTCAGTCTTTGGGGCGCGGTTCTTGTCTGTACGACAACCCAGGACAGGTGACAAAAAAACAAGGAAAAACACCAGCTTATGGATGGCGAAGATAACACAAAGGTAAGTAAACACCGGGACATATACTTAAGACGAAAATTACCGTTCAGTTTTAGCTTGCTAGGGCACCATTGGCGCCTGGACACTCCCACCCCACCATGGTATTCCTTCGTCCTTTATTTCATGGAATACCCCAGACATTTCCCACCTAATTTCCGGACTACACTTTACTCACCCTTTTTTATATTTGGCCCTTAGCCTTTCATTTTAAAAAAGATGAAAAAATCATTAATTCTTTTCAAAATTCATTATAAAAACTCCTTTTTTTTATTTATAGGCTTGAAGCCTGTTCATTCCAGCTTACATATTTCTTAAAACGAAGGATATCCGAATTAGTTGGTGTATTTGAAAAAGGTAATATATATATATTCACTCTTATTCGAGCATTTAAATTCACAATTAATCGTTAATTATTGGAAACGTTAATAAATTAATAAACTTTTGTTTCATTTAAAAATCTAAATGCAATGAGGCTTAAATAATTACGAAATATTCAACAACTCAATAATTATTCAACATATTTAAATAAATCATTTATCTTTCTTTTTAGGTTAGGACCCGGTGGACGAAAGTGGCGGATTCGCAGGTAAGTATAATGGTTACAGGTATGTATCAATGGTAAGGTGAGTATCTTCAATTCTTCGTATGATGTGTTGTATTTCCCTGATGTATAATGCTTCTTCTAGGGGTAAATTAGCAGGAGTAAGCGGCTGTCTGGAGCTTCTCTTGGTGGCAACTGTCTGGCTAAGGGATGCCAAAAGTTTGGTCGTCCGTATTCTCTGTCCGTCCGGCAGTTTATGAGGTAAATATGTCAATTTGTGTTTCTTTTATATGTATATTTGTTAATTTTGTTTAATATATCTTTCATTTGTTCATTTCTTCTTCTACCAGGAGCAAACAATTAGTGGATTGTATGGGCATTAACTAGACCCTTAAGACGATGGAGAACTACCCTAGGCCTGAGCTCAACCCTAGACTAACCGCGCACTTTTCACACTATTAAAAAGGTATGTATCTCATGACAAAAACTACTTGTTTGAACCTATATTTACTTTCATTATTATATTTAATTTTTTTCTCTTCATTCAAATATAGATACAAGTGACACTGTCTGGGTCTGTACGTTCGTGCGGTAGGCAGTTCAAAATGGTCAACTTTTGGATACCAGCGCATGCCAGGCTTGGTCATGCGTAGCTGCTGCTCCCTCGATGGACCGGACGCACGTTGAGGTGGCTGTGATTTCGCTCGTTCCAGTTAGGATTAGTTTTTAGTTTCGTCGCGATTGACACTTTTTGTATATTTTATATCATGTGATTGTCTTTTAAGTTTCTCTTGTTTTTCTATTTCAACTGATAGCAATTTAATTTTAAATTAAGTTTATATGAACTTTCATTATTTTATTTCATTTTTGTAAACTTTCTTTTAGTTCTTTTATTAAACTTTGTTTCGTTTGTATGTTTCAAATATAAATAAACAAATAAAACGATTTAAAATTTGCGTTTAACTTCGCTTTCCGGTTGGGGTTTTATAGTACGTATTTCGATGAAGCCACCGCGTCCGGTCAGGTTTCTTGCTGGGGTAAAAAAGGAATGAAATTTCTTCCATTTTGGAAAAAGAAACTTCTCCCTGTCATAGGTTTCTTCCTGTTTTTCTTTACCCTCAGCTACTGCTTCCCTAGCTACTGTCAGCTGTCAATTGTTTTCCCAAAAAAATCATCTTCTTTTCCTCCCACACAGAAACAATCACAATAACACCTACACAACACGACATTCACAATAACTATAAAACCCTCATGGGCGCACACGACACTCTCTTGAGAACAAATTTTTAGCCGATTATGATGAAATATGTTTCATATTGCAGAAAATTATCTGTAGAAAAAGTGATTTATGTCGGTCCAGTTTTAATTGACTTTACATTTTATTTTATCCAGTATCGCTCCTGGTTAGAATTGTTTCACGTTTTGATATACGATTATACCACGTGATGGTTCCAGACGAATTTGAATTTTTGGTATAGAGGCCACGTTTTACAACCTACGTGTCTTTAATATTTTCTTATAGGTTTTTAATTTCGTTAAAAATGCAAATTTGTCAAATCGCAAATTTTTTACCTTTTGAAACTGGAAAGTCGTGATTTCATACACAATAAAAACAAACAGAATTTTGTTGTAATATAAAGAGCCAAACATATTTCTTGGCGTTGCGTAGTTATGTCGAACCATGTCGAAAGAGACTTCTACAATTTTTTGGAAAAAGTGTATATTATTTTCATGCAAAGACATGTTTGATGGAAAAAGTATCAAATGTGTCGCGGGAGTATCACGGTACTTTGAGGGTCTGAAAAGTACCAAAAAAAGTACTAAAGTATCAAATTTATCATCCCTGATATAGACGTGCAATATAAAAGGGTTTTTCGAAATTTTGGGCGCACAATGGGTCAAAAAAGAAAAAAATATGGTATCACAGCCAAATCCAAACGGCTGGATCTAGAAGTGCAACATTTCGTGTGAGGTAAGGGTTTAGGGCGAAGATTCGGTATGAATCACAATTTTTCGAAATTAAAAAATTTTCGCGCACATTGGGACAAAAAGGGATAAATATGGCACCAAAGCCAATTCCAAATGGCAAGAGCTCGAATCGTCTAATTTGGCTTGAGGGTAGCCATTGGAACGTAGACTAGACAAAAGGAGTTTTTTAGACGAAAATGGTGGAAAAATTATAAATATTGTGCAGTGGGGCCAAAAGTTCTAAATATGATACAGTGGGGGAAAAAATGTGTTAAATATGGCACAGTGGGGCAAAAAGGGTTAAGTATGGTACAGTTTGGGAAATATTAAATTTGTGCAGTGGGTCAAAAATGTGTTAAATATGGCACAGTGGGACAAAAATGTGTTTAATATTGTGGGGCAACATGGGTTAAATATGCTTAAGATTAAGGTTACGTATGGTACAGTGATGGAAAAATTAAATATTGTGCAGTTGGAAAAAACTGTTTAATATTGTACAGTGGGGCAAAAAGTGTTAAATATGGTATAGTGGGGGAAAAAATTTAAATTTGTGCAGTGGGTCAAAATGTGTTAAAGATGGCACAGTGGGACAAAAAGGGTTAAATATGGTACCGTAGTGCAAAAATGGTAAAATATGGTACAATATGGCAAAAAGGGTTAAATATGGTATAGTAGGTTAAATATGGTATAGTAGGGCTAAGCGTACGAATTTAGATTTTGGAATATACAGTATGTGTTTCTCTTAATACATACTTATAGTGGCAAGGTGGCGCAAAAACGATTAAATGGTGTACAGTTGTGGTTTAATGGCATTTAGAGGTACATTACGGAAAAGGGATAAATACTGTAACAATATAACTTTTGGAAAATAAATAAGAAATTGTAGGCGATCTTTCGTATTTTAGTGTAGAAAGAGATCCGAGTTTACTTAATTTTCATGTAAGAAGTGTAACTATGTTACGGTACGCTAAACAAAAATAAATAAAGGTTGAGTCTGCGAAGCGCACCGGGTTATAACTAGTGTTAAATAAAATGAACACTAGTTAAAGCGAAAGAGATTTACAAAATCTACATGTTCTGATATTTTGAATATGTGATACATTTCTTGGTATAAATTAAATTATTAATTTCGAATTTATAATCTAAACATAGAGCGTTACAGTGACTAGGAACGATACGTTGTGATGGTTCAATTTTGTAGACCCTATAATTCGAATGGATAAAAGATTAAAGAGCCCAATTTTGTTGTTCAGCGACGATAGCTTGTATGACAAACAGACGGTCAGATAGTTTTTTGTCAAAATTGTTCAGGAGAACAGATGTTCCGTTTTCAAGACAATGTTCCTTCTTCCCCACCACTTAATTCCCGTTCATATAAATACTTAACATTGTATAAAGTGTATACTTTTACAGTTCCCATGGTATATTATAAAATAGGCGTTATTGTTATTACATTGTTTTCAAATGGGCACTCTATTCGTTAGGATATTAAAATGTCATTCAAAGAGACGGAAAGCCATCTCTCAATCGAAAATACATCACGTTTTCATTATATATTTATAATCGGGATATAATTACTTACACTTTTATATTCATCCTAATAATTTCTTACTTAATCATTAGTATACGGAATCTATATGTATATAAATTGATGTGTTTCTTGTTACGTATGGACTCCAAAATAACTGGACCGATATTGATGAAGTTTACAGGAAATCTTCAGATTATCCTAGCGGGTGACATAGGCTATATTAGTTATTGATTGAGGAGGCGTGACCCCGCCCAAATTAGCCAATTTGGAGTTATTTTCTTAGTGATTCCTACTGTTCCTACCTACTACGATTGGATTATCGAGATTCCTATTGTCGTTATCTGACGATTGGGACTGGACCGTGATCCCGTTTCGACCGTAATCGGTCCAAAAATTAGCAACGAGTGGGCTGGGTCCACCAAGTACTCCATAAGTTTTTGCAATAATGAACAAACATTTAAGGAGAACGAATTATTAAGTGACATATTGCACTTACGTCTCTTGGTGAAAATAATTTTTTGCATTGTGTCAGTTACGTCTAAAATCATTTACCGTTTTTTGAGAAAACGGTAATATATATATGCACAAAATTTATACACACGTTGTACTTTGACTAGACAAATCGAATGGTGGCCTTAACTCAATTTCTGAAAAATGGTCAGTTACGTCGGTTGGTCATCCAAGCGACGATATCAGTTAATGTTGGAAGTTATGGCAGCCAACACTATGGGGGTATGTCCATTAAACTTCATTTATAATCTATTTTAATACAAACAATTTCCATTTCTTAATTTAAATTAAATACAGCTATATTCCAGTACTCTCCGTTTGACCAATAAGTAATTTTAGGTACAGTACCTGTACCTCCTAGTAAACCATCATCGTCAGCATCCTCTGAAGCCGTTCCTCATTTTTTTATTGGCGATGCGGCGTTTCCCCTGAGGAATATCCTTGGTCTAAGTCAACAACTTTAGACGAGATCAGAGACAACATCCAACGCGAAATTGCCAACGTTCCGGTCGAAATGTGTCCAAGAGTGGTGGAAAATTGGGTCCAAAGAATAGATCGCTGTTGACGGGCTCGTGGTGGTCATATGACCGAAATTGAGTTTCATTCTTAAAATGTAACATTTGCACTACACCTGGAATAAGTTTGAGCTCTATATCTTAAATATTCTGTTTTATTACTATATAAAATTCGTATGTCCTTAATGGAAAACCCTTTACTTATGTCTATGTCCACTGAAGAGGGACTCAGCCAAATCCATCCAATCTCTATCTATAAATAAGTCCACGTTTGTAGAGACGCTTGCTGTCAAATTAACCCACAATGAAGAAGATTGGCACAATGATTGTCTCGTGCTGTCGTCAAAAGAATCCTGAAGCAGATTATAAATTTTAATTTTTAATGGAGTCAGCCGCGATCTTCATAAAACTCACCTGTAACGCCCAGCTCCTTGCCAATTTGCTTCCAAGCTTCTCGCTTTTTTTCAGATATCCTATATGCTGGATTATATTTATTGTATAAATACTCTGCGACTGCACCAATGAAAATATTCTTCTTTCATGTTTATTTGCACTTTTAAACAACAAATAATTAATAAATTATTTTCTTTACTTTTCTCGGTAAACATACAATTGTAATTGTAAACAACATGTCATCAGCTGTTGTCAAATTGTACGTAAACGGAACGTCCAATTCTGATTTCAACAGATTCAGCCGTCCGTTTACGTTTCGTTGGCTAATCGTTTACACTGATTTCCATATGACAGATTGAATCAGCTGATTCGTTACGCTACCGGGGCGTTACGGTTAAGTTTGCCTAACTGGGCCTTATAAAAGAATACTGGGGCCAAATCACGGCATTCGATATCGAGAACTTTTCGATAAAAGCCATTTTAATTTTTGTCAATAACAAAGCTGATACTCTTTTAACGATAATAAATAACACATTTCGATCGTAAAGTACTCGATTCGAATGCCGTGATCTGGCCCCTGTTATGGTGATTCTGAAAAAATGTTGCCCCATCGACGCGAAATTCTGAAAAATATTTGCTTTTTTAAGGTAGAACTGATGTAGTCCCTCGAATTAAAATTAGCTCCTATTTCAAAATATGGTAAAAAGTCCAGATTTCGGAAAAAGGGCAAAGAAAATGTTGCACTTTTTTGTAGAAACGAAATCGCCATAATTTTTTTTATTTGTTTTCACATCATTAAAAGTCGAAATTTTTGGACCAAATTAAAATCAATTTGAGACGTCATTGTTCTCTTTTGGCCTTAAACAATCGATATATCTTCACTTCTGGCAGCACTGATCCAAACCGCTATTATATGGAATAGAAACATCAATTAAATTTTATAATTGTTTTATATTTGAACACATAAAACACATTTATTGTGAAAAGAAAAATTTTCTGTTTATATATTGACATTTCTATATATAATTAATTATATATATATTATATATATGAACTTATTAACTACTTTTATTAAAAAGAGCGTGAGTCAATGGGTTTTCTAAAACTAAAAATATTTCGTTCAAATGAAGATCTTACATTAATTTGAACTTCTGTAAAAATAAAGAGGAAGGCTGAAATAAAACAAACTTGTAAAGCATATTTAAAAAAAATCGTTTATATATTTCATTGAAAAATATTAAAATATGAAACAATATTATCAATCTCCTTTACGTTCTGAAACAAAGGAAAGAAACATAAAATACAATTAAATTTAGGTTTTTGGTTAATGATGATTTTGATTGAAAACATCTATGGTTATTACATTCATTATTAAGGTATTCTATTTATGCTTGCTTGTATAATGTTACTCTGTTGCATACATTTTCAAAATAGCTTAATGTGTGTATTGTGAGGGGTAGAAGGTGTACGTACTCATTTTTTTGAATAATCCAAGAAATATATATGCTACATATTACATTTTGTCTTCGCTTGGGTTTCTGTGGTAAGAATTCGGCGCTCGTTTAAACTGGATGGATTTCATGAAAACAAAAAGAAAACATAAATCTAAAAAAGGCAATATTGAAAAATAGCAACCCTTAAATGTTGTATGTATTATTTTTTTAGTTAATGATTCAAACTTCGCATTCACGTCTAGCATTCCATTTTCAAAATTTAAGAAGCTTCGGCCTCCCGATAAATTATTTGCGATTATTGCTGTTGCTAGCAGAAGTGGTAGTATTGAGAGAAGATGAATTGTTAGTTGACGTCGTCGCATTGGTTGCCAGTTGTTGTGACTTAGTCGTATCATTCGATTTATTTTTAACTTTGGCAACCGCAACGCTACTCCCACCACTTGAACAAGCAGCGGTGGTGGTATTTTCTCACTTCTTACCGGGAGGCGCCAAAGGTTGGCCACGATCCTTTCCACGCAGTTTGATGCCAATCACTCGCTCAATTTTGCCCAAAATCATGTTATTGGGAATTCCACGGCCGGCTTCATAGTCTGTAACAATTTGTTGCTTTTCGCAAATTTTCTGGAAGAAAGAAAGAAACGAAACGAACGTTTAAAAATCAATTTACATATTTCTTTTTCTTTATGAATTCTCTTACGGTAGCGAGATCCTTCTGACTCAGACCCTTTGACTGACGTCCTTGCATAATAATTTTGCCCACCTCCAAAGGAACCTTGTCGTGTCGCAACTCTTCAGTCTCACGATCCAATTTGGCAGTGTTCTTAGTCGTCACATGTTGTTTGTTGGTGCCAGCACCATCTGTGAATAACAGAGATTATTTATTAATATCACAATGAAGAACTGCATACATACTCTTAAAAATTAAATGAATGATTTTCCATACTAACATGGCTAAATCGGCATAGAATCACTTTCTGAGTCGATTTAGCCATGTACGTCTGTCTGTCCATCTTATGAAAGTGCGGGTCGTAAATATAAAGAAATCTTTACGAAAAAATTGTCAGAGGCATTTCTTAGACTCGGTCCATGTTTTTATATAGCCTTCTTGGCGCTCTAGAGAATACATTTTTCAATTGATCTGGCTGAAATTTAAGAATTTGTACTTTATATTACACTTAATCGCCCCTATTGAAAATATAAATGTCCCTTCCGATTTTACTTCCTGGCGTTTTAGGGGACGTATTTTTTAACCCATGATGAGTAAATTTAAGTTTTTGTCCTTCATATTGCATTAAATCGTCTCTAGAGAAAATGGAATATAACGGTCCATGTTTTGATAGGTATAACCCCTTATTAAGGTCACGTTCTTTAACCTATATGCCTGGAATTTTGAGGAGTCCTCTATTTAATCTGCAACTGTTGATTATAATAACGGGTTTTCCATCAAGAGGTGTTATTTTGAATCACCCGGTATTTCGGTAGCTGTCACTTTTGAAGCTTTTATTCTTTGACATTTGACAAGTAGAAACTATGCCATTGCTAAAAATGGAACGATACACGTTTCAACAACGCATTGAAATTATTAAAATTCTAAAAATCGAAAATCATCGAAAAATCATCTTGACTGATGAGGCCCATTTCCACCTCGGTGGCTACGTCAACAATCAAAATTGTGCATCTGGGGCTCGGAAAACCCAAGAGTTATTGTTGAGAAGCCTCTCCATCCTCAACGTGTGACTGTTTGGTGCGGTTTATGGTCCGGCGGTGTCATTGGACCTTACTTTTTCGAAAATGAGGTTGGATCGACAGTTACGGTGAATGGATTGCGCTATCGAGAGATGATTAATGATTTTTTATGGTCGGAGTTGGATGCTATTGATCTGGACAACGTTTACTTTCAACAAGACGGCGCTACGTGCCACACAAGCAACGATTGCTCTGTTACGGGAAAAGTTTCCGGACCGTGTTATCTCTCGAAGAGGTGATCACAATTGGCCACCGAAATCTTGTGATTTAACACCTTGCGACTTCTTCCTTTGGGGCCACGTGAAAGATAAGGTCTACGCCAACAGCCCAGCGTCGAGACCTCAAAGATAGAATTCGCGAGGCTGTCGAGGACATAGGGCAGCCACTTTGCGATTTGGTTATGAAAAATTTCATGAAAAGGATATGGTCCTGTAAGCGTGGTCGTGGTGGCCTTTTGGCTGATGTTGTTTTTCATTATTAACGGCATACATTCCTCTTTATTATGAAATAAACATCCGATCATTTATCTAAAAAAAATGTCATTATTCCTTGAATATCAAAATAACACCTCTTGTTGGAAACCCCTTTAATTGTTCTCGGTGAATTTGTTGGCAAACAATGGTGGAGGGTATTATACAGTCGACTTTGCCCGACTTTAGCCTTTTCTTACTGGATTGATATAACTTCCATCTTCTCAGTAATTCAGGAGGGGCATTTGTGTGGCTATGTCGATACACAGACCTACGACGTCCATTGTCTAGGTTCTAAGTACATAATATTAAACGCAAATCGCCAGTATTGTTACAGATATATTCAAAAAGTCAATTTTTATGATTTACGCATCTTTCGAGTATGCAACGCCGAGTTAAATTGCAGTGCAGTGCAGAAATTATCTTCAATCCAACAACAAAATATAAATACTTATACCCTCATTTCAAATTATGCTATGTCGACTTTTTGAAGTTTTTAAATATCTCAAATTGCATCCATCTAAATTTGGTGTTTATCCGTCAATCCGATCAAAAGTTATATAAAGGAATTCCAAATAACTTTGAAAGGCTCTCCTGAAAAACTACCGGTTTCGACTTTGGAATGGAGGTACATATATGTATGTACATATTTTGTTGTTGGAAGGGAAACAGTTTCTGCACTGCTTTGCTATGGATGCAAAGAGAAGTTTTTAAGGCTATGCAGCAAGATATTCTAGAATCTAGGCTCGTGCATAGTACATTACTGTATCAGAATCATTAGAGAGGAAAGGCTCTAAAAACGTACATATTTGAGTATTTCTGGTGGTGTGTAGATCCTTTATAATACAGAAGGAAATGTTTAGACACCCAAGATACAAGTGGGAGACTTTTCGAAAGTGGCGACCATCGTTAAATCGTAGTATAAGTGATTTTGTCTGCTAAAACCATACATATTTTTGTGAGGGAAAGTTTCAGTTCAGTTTTCACTAAATTTGGGGATTGAAACATCTAGCCTATCCAAACCTAATATCAACTGCATGATAATTCTTTGGTCACAATCTATTACCGCCTAAGTCGACTTAAGAAAGATTTGAGTTATGTATGTTATCATATTCTACTAACCCTACTTTATATTTACGTGAATGTCTCTAACGTGGGGATGTCTCTAACAATGTATTTAATAAGATATTAACAAAAACATTGACCTACGTCGTTTTTTATACGTATTTTTTTATATTATCGCAGCTCAATGAAGCCCTATTACAGAAAAATAAAAAGTGATGTTTCTCGAAAGCATGATTTTTAACTTAAGCTGTAATTGCTTGTGACCACAGAATTATTCTGGCTGCAAACTACAAAAGTTCAAGGTAAATAATAGTTGAAAGAACAAGAACAAATTTTTCGTCGTAAAGAAAACTATCAAAGGCGATGGGAGTCCATATGAAAATAAGTAACAATAGACAGATAAACTGAGCTACCAGTAAAATAATCATTCAAGTTATTCTTCAGTATTTTCGAATACTGAAATGCTCTAAAAGCCAATGTATTGAATATGTGAGTCTGAATTTTGTTTTTTTCTGTGCGGTATATATGTTTCCATACCTATGTATGTATGCCCGCAATGTCAACAAAACTGTGCAGGTGATAACATAACCATTAGAGGTACCATTGTATTTGATTGTCATTTTACCTAGGATTTACATATCTGGTATCAATTAACTTATAAATACATACATACAAACTTTTGTTGACGAGCATGAATATAAAGATTTTTAGAATATTAAAAAAAGGGAGATTGAACATTTCCATAACCGGATCATAATTGTCATCCCGCAAGATAAATACAAAAATAATAGAAAATAGTATATGAAATGCTGACGAGATAGTAGGTTTGCGGGTGGCCGGTTGCCGGCATGTACAAACAATCACAAATAACATGTGTGCGCGTGTGTATGAAAATCATTACAAAATACATAGCTAGTTGAAATTATCTTTAAGAGAAACCGAATACTGTACAAAAAAAAGCATTGCAATGTTCCATGAAATTTAAGTATTCATAAACTACTCAATAATTACAACGAATGATGAAATTGATAATAATAATAAATAAATAATAATATGGGAACTAACCTATATTTTTATCATTGTTTTTTCTTCATGCATTTCAATCATTCAAATGCACTTTTAGACATAACCTAAACTAGATACATATATGTATCATTTGTTACAGGTCGGCCGAATATACGACGTGGATATAACTATGTATATCTTGTCTAGAACTTACTAATACTTACATTTCTGCGTGGTTTCTATTGACTGGCCTTGCCGACGAGCACTATTGATGGCTGACTCAGTTTTCAGGGCTCCTGCTTTTGGTGCCTTCTTTCGCAAAACGGTGACAGTATCCCAATCCGACATTCTGCCTGTGTATCCTCCCAAATCAAAGAGCGTTTAAAATTTAAATTAACACAATATGCGTAAAACTATTAGTGAACGGTTTATTCTTTGCCGCACGAAAAAAAATATTTATGTCGCGTTATTTAGCCTAAAAAGTATATTTTAAAGTATGTTTTTTTCCAGAAGAATCCAAATTCAATGTGTTATTTTATTCTCACGGTTGTAACACGCATGTTGTATATTCAAATACAGTTCACAGTTGCAAAATGTGTGTACATCACTGTATTTAGTAGTGTCACTAACGGGGTGATTAGTCACACAAACGTATCGTAACGTGGAACAAAGGATACTGGGGCCTAATAAGCATATTTTTTATATTTCGCTTGTTTTGAAATAGGTATGTTTTCGTTACAATCTAGTGATTTTAGTTTAGCACTTTGCAACGAAAACAACTGACTACCACTAACAGGCGCATTAGTAGTAAGTGGCAGATTTCCATTATCTGGTAGCAATGGTTTCATGAGTTGCGAAGAAAGAACAGTGCGAAACAGACATAAAAATCGTGAAATGTATTTATAAAACATTAGTAGTAAGTGGCAGATTTCCATTATCTGGTAGCAATGGTTTCATGAGTTGCGAAGAAAGAACAGTGCGAAACAGACATAAAAATCGTGAAATGTATTTATAAAACATACATTTAATATTCTATGTTCAATGGTTTACAGTATTTTTGCAAATATTAAAATAATTTTCCATTTTTGTTCTTCTTCCCATTAAATTCACAATAATTGACAACAATCTCTCCAAAAATGAGATGCCATACTGCGTAATATAGGATGGCCAATCTGGCAACACCACCTTCATCTGGAACTAATAATGCTTAAAAGCGCTTAGCTCCCCATATACATTTGGTACAAAATGGTTTATTTGTGTGGGAGGTACCAAAAGGGGCGTGGTAACTTTACCCGTTTTTCTCGAGATAGCGAATAGCGGATAATAAACTAATTCTATGTGTGGAATGTCATAAGATTCGAATTAGTAGAATAGAAGTTATTAAAAAATCAATATTTCACTTAATGTTAACCCTTTGTGGGGGAGGTACTAGAAGGAGTGGACCAATATGGTCCATTTCCACCAAACATACTTGGTGTTTTAGGTCACTCCTTCGACGTGTTACACTTTTGGCTCGTAGCAAATGATATATACCCTCCTCCCTGTAAGGTGAGGGGATAAAAAGAAGCACCTTTTTCAATTCAGAACTTATTTACGAACCGAATGACAGAGTCGATCTGATTAATCTGGTCGAACACATCTCTACATCTTTCAATAGTTCGCCTGAAGAAGCCTGTCCCGAACCAAGGTACAAAGGTAAAATTGAATTACAATGGTGGAGGTTGAAATAATGCATGTAGGATCATTTCCCTTGGAATCAATTCGCTTTAACCCATTTGGAACCAACAATCAAATAAAAAGTTTACGGCCTTGAAAGGTATATTTTTTATAAATATTTAATCTAGATATCAGAAGTTCTATAACGAGCCACGAAAAGAAAAATCGGCCCAAAATTGTAGACGTTATATCCGATTTTGTAAAAAAAATCACTAAAAATTGCACTAAAATTTAGAAAAAGGTGACTTTATATTTCAAATGTTTTAAAGGAAGTCACGTCGCCCTGTAAGTAATGGTCCAGATTTTAATGCCCTGCGGTCAGTTCCTAAAGGTAATAAGAATTTACAATTTTATTAAAGAAAAATTTGAATTTTAGAGGATACTTAAACCGCAAATAGTCCCTAATTTCGCGATCGCAGAAACGAAATATTTTGCGAATATAAATACTTAAAACAAACCATATTTCATATACACAAATGAAGCCACTCTACTGCCCACATGCAAGCTTTGGCTTGGACAAGAGGAAGTCAGACAGCCCAATGAGAGATGGACAGAAATCGACACCTGTATGTATCTAGACAAAACCTAAGAAGGTCAAAATATCTCCTGGCACTAGAGATTAAAAGACCGTCTAGGTTAGTGTCCGTTCTGACGGGACATTATCTAATCGACGAACACGCCAAAAGGTTGGGTATTGACTCCAATGACTTCTGCAGAAGCTGTAGAGATGAGGAAGACATTGCTATGCAACTGTCCCGCTTTGAGTAAACGACGTCTTGATATACTGGGTTTGACGTTCGTGTAACTGATAACTTTGTGTATCAAAAAAATTGGTTCCGATTAGGAAACTGGGCATGTTCTATTACTAGGAACCTCTATTGGTCGTTGTGACCTTTTTTGTGTTTTTTGTGAGCTTCCGGCACCAATCACATGAACAAGGATAGTCTAGGCTTGCCAGGTTTGAGGCCAAGAATAGAAGCAGTATATTCGTAAATTAAGAAAAAACATTTTTTCTTTAAAGTAGGTACTATTAATGGTATACATGTGTTAGTCTGCATTTACATGATACTAAACATTTTTTCTTTAAAGTAGGTACTATTAATGGTATACATGTGTTAGTCTGCATTTACATGATACTTTTTTTTAAGTATTAAGTATACTTATCGGCGTTTTGTGGGCGAGAGAGGCAGTCGGAAACGGGGGGAAAAAGTATGACGTACTCGTACTTATCGTACTCATCGTTTTGTGTTTTTCGTTCGCACTTGGAAACAACAACAATTCACACAGGAAAAGACGAAACAAAACAGATGAAAATAAGTATAAGTATTGAAAAAAAAGTACGTGTGTGAACGTAAATACTTTTTCAAAAGAGAATAAGTCGATAAGTTACTTAAAAAAAAGTACCATGTAAATGGGGACTTACAATCGTTAGTCCTGATATGTAGGAGAGAGAGGCAGAGAGCTCTTTCCGCCTGCCTCTCTCTCTACTTCAAATATTTACATTTGCTTGGAAAAATTACCTCGTGTGAATGAACTTACAAGCTATCGATTTAAATTTTGTAGTTTGCGACGAAACCACCTTTTTCCACTAACTGATAACAATAGCGTCATGGCTCTCAAGAAGTGTAATACAGAAGAGGGTGAAAATCAACATAAATTCTCTCTTAAATGTGACTATTTCGCCATGTTCAGTAAGTCGAGATTCACACAAGACAATTTTTTCCAAGCAAGTGTCAAAGTTTGTGGGAGGGAGAGGCACAGAGATCTTCCCGCCTGCCTTGTGTGTAGCACGACTAGGTAATTTGACGATAGTTTACCGTGTGAAGCAACAAAATACATTAGTCCTGCTTCAAACTCGGCATTTTATTCCAAGCAAGTGTCAAAGTTTGTTTGGAGAGAGAGTGTCAAAGTTTGCCTCACTCGCCTACAAACTTTGACATTTGCTTAGAAAAATTGCCTTGCGTGAAGCAGGACTTAACCGACTGAGAAACCCAATTGTGGACTGTTGGGGACATTTATCGATTACTTTGAACCACTGTACGTATGTTTACAGTTGTGTGTATGACGATACGTTCTTTCGACTAATTCGGACATTTTGTTGTCAAAAACCACTGATTGACGATTGTCAACAAAATGTGAAAATGTCAATATTTATTTATTTTAGCAATGGACTGCTTTTAATATATTGAATTTTAATATAAGTGCATTGCAAAGCGGAAAACTATTTGGTTTTTCTCTATTCACGTAAATCGCGTAAAATTCAACGGGAAACTGCAAAAAAAGTTATTCGCACTTCTGCCTCCTACCAAATATTTTGCATTATGCGCTGAGTGTTTTATATTTTGAATTAGTAATTTTTAATAATTATTATGGCGAACGTTATGAAATACTGGGTTTTGCTTGAATCTCTCAAGTTCCAAGGTATATTAAAATTGCAATGACATGAAATATTTTCATCTAAAAAATAATTGTTCCAACAGAAGGTCCAGAGTGCAGTAGTGAATCTGAACGAATACAAAAAAATATAGAAATTCTACAAAAAACCATAAAACTATCACCAACAGAAATAGTAAACGATTTAATAGAAGACCTGGAACTAATACACTTCAAAAGCAAACAGGATGCAATTGTCACTGAAGCCAATACTGAATCTATCTACTGTATTTACAGTTCATTTGTAGTGAGACAAATTTTTAAAAATACCAATTTTCAAAGCATTCAAGCAGAAGACTTGATTTCAGAGAACCATAAATCAATGTTAGTTGTATGTATGGAAGATATTGTGGAATATGGTCTGAAATGTAATTTGCATTCGGCTTTTTACAAAAGTAAAGATTCCATATTCTGTAGAAAGGCCGAAATTAAATTGGCGAATTTGTATCGAGCAGAATTCATGGTGGAGATATTTTCCTCATTTATTCATGTTCAGACATTATTGTGTGCTGGGCAAACATCAGAAGAATCTATTCTATATTATATGGCTGCAATATTCAGCCTATTTATTGCTGCAGATTTAAAAGAGTACAATTTGGAGCAAATACGGATAACGTCATTGCAATTAAAACTGCTTAGAATTTGGACTGACATTTCAAAGGTCCTATATTACCGCAATATAATGCTATTCTATGGCATACTACCGCCAGCTCAAAAGCCCAGAATACATAAAGATATGTTATTTAAGCTGTGGTCGTCAGGAGGTTTTGTGGCTCTTCTCTTTGCTCTACAGAAGTCGGAAAAACGTGAAGAGCAACCAATAGCAGATGTTGTAGCCAAGTTGGTGGCACAGCCCTCTTATTCGAAGAAAGCTCAGCAATCGTTGGTGCAGCAGATCTTTTCTTTTCTAAAATCTTGTATTAGCAACAAAGACATGTTACCCTATATGGGAGTTGGTGTAACTTGCTTGAGGAAACTATATGACAACAATAATGAGAATAAAGATTTGGTGAAAAACTGGATAAAATACCAAATACAACCATTGTTGGAAATTCAAGAAGAACGAATCACCGTAATGGAATGGAGAGAATTTACCAATATGATATGTCTGCTCTTTCAAATGTTTTGTACATCCACCATTGAATGCCTGCCCAGTGAGTTACTAATTAGCTATCTGCCGATTTTGATTGATTGTCATCAGCACATAAGCAACTTTGGCAGCACACACAATGTCGTATGCTCTCATCTATCTTACTTGATACTGAGAATTCTTAATAACCGTGGCAGGAAAGAACTTGAAACTATTATTAAAAATGTCATAACGAATGCAATTCCCAGCGATTGGTGTCAAAAACATCCAAACATTTCAATTGAAGAAGATGTTCTGAATTCCGACGATTTAAGAATTGTCCAAAAGGAAACAGAGTCTGAAACCAATACTCTGTTGTCAAGTTATATGAATTCATTGGCCACAATTCTTAAGGACTCCTCATTTACCACACTATCATATCAAATTTTTATTATACTATTCCGATTGCTTCCCACTTTGGAAGTAGATGAAACTCCATTCTCTAATAATTCCAATAATAGTGATTTTCTACAGTCTGAAGACGACATTGAAAACGCAATTAACCGGGAAATAACTCGAAGATATAATGGAAAAATTCAAGCTATCAGTGCATTGCAAATATTAAATGAACATAAGCCACTAAAGATTTTGATTATTGAGAATATCAAAGATATTCTAATTATACTCCACGAAATGCTAACAATATTTACAAAGTCTGCTGATGAAAATGCAGAAGAATTGAATAAATCTATAATAATGATTTTACTAACATTAATACGGGAAATTGTGGAAAATGCATATGTAAAATTAGAAGGAGTGAATGGAGGAGCCGTAGAAGACCATTTAAGACAACTCGAGAAAAAAGTTCGTGACAAAAATCTTAAGTACCAGATTTTGTGCCTTTTACAACAGATACAAAATAAATCTGGAAAGTGCGGCAACATTGACACGTCTAAGGAACGATTTGAAGAGGCTAGATCTTTGGTGGAATCAAAAGAATCCTACATACAAGTAGAAGGAGTTGAAAAACTCATAAAATTGATAAAAGAAAATGATGAATTTACCATAAAAAATGTTCACGTTGTAACTGCATTGGCATTGAATACCCTAAAATCTTCAGAGTCCTACACATTCCTAAATTGTGTTCGATTGTTTGTATCATTGGTTGGTATCAACGAGCATATGATATTGGAAACCTTGGCTGATGATTATCTGAATGAGTCATCATCGACCGATTATAGACTGCTGGTTGGAGAGGCTCTCTTGAAAGTTTGTAAAGAAATTGGTAGGTTTCAGTAAATATATACCAATACTAAATGTTTTTTAAGAAATAACCGATCCTTATATTTTTAGGTCAATTATGCTATAAATACAAAGCGTTACTTTTAAATGCGTTCATGTACGGATGTCGATCTCCTCTGGATGAGTTCCGCTTCTCTTCGTTTTCAAATCTAGCACAAATGTGTAAAATATTATCTTTTCAAGTTCATAACTATATCCAAGAAGTAAGACCACATAAAAATTATCGGAAAAGCTAATTTAGCTTTTTGGTTATATATGTATGTACATATATAAATTTCACATTCATTTTAGCTTCTACATCTAATAAATTGCGAGCTGACTACAGGAAAATATTTACCAGCAAAGCGAGCTGCCGTAATGGTACTGAGTGATCTTCTAGCGGGCATGGACAACTTAATAGATTATGAGGAAATGCTATTGCCCATATATCGCCTTTTAAAATTTTTGGCATCATCAGAATGTACGGATGAAAAAATGCGTTTACATGCCCAACTTGGTTTAGAGACCCTGGCTGTGAAGTGCAAAGAGCTACTAATGGCTGCAAGTCAACAAACGCTGGAAAAAGAAATAAAAATCATGGGTATCAAGGACAATCCAAAGGAGAAGTTACGAAATCATATTTTATACATGAACTAAGATAAAATAATGTATGCGTGTTAATACAGAATATTAAGAAAATCTCCTTTTACACTTTGAGTCCTGCGACATGAATCGAAAATTTGTTAATTTTTTTATCTATCTATATCTATATATCTATATCTATATATATATAAATGAAACGGTCCATCTGTGTAATGGCATCACGTCAGAACGGCTGGAGCGATTTGGATGATTTTTTTTTTCAGTGGTTCATATTCGCCTAGAGAAGGTTGTTACGAAAGAAAATTTTGGGAAAACCCTCCGGAAAAGTCGGAAAATTGGGAAAATCGAAAATTGCTATTTCTTGCGAGATTCCTACTGTTCCTATCTACTACTCTCTTTTTCAATCCAATTTTTATACCCTCACTTTAGTGTGACGAGGGTATATATCATTTGCTACGGAAAAAAGTGTAACACATCGAAGGAGTGATCTAAGACCCTAAGTATGTTCGGAGGAAATCCGTTTTGGGTCATTTTAAGTCGAATGAGCAATGTCCGTCCGTCTGTCTGTCTGTCTGTCTGTCTGTCTGCTGGCTGGTGCGCACGATAACTCTCGAAAGGATTAACCGATTGACTTCAAATTTGGTATGTGGTAATATTTTGATCTGTCTCCGGATGAGTTCGAAGATGGGCCATATTGGTCTACTCCTTCTGGTACCTCCCACACAAATGGTTAAAATTTAGTGAAATATTGATTCTTTAATAACTTCTATACTACTTATTCGAATCTTTTGAAATTCTGCACATAATATTAGTATATTAGTCGCTATTAACTCGAGAAAAATGGGTGAAGTTGGCAAGCCCCTTTTGGTACCTCCCACACAAATGGACCATTTTGCATCAAAATTTAACTGCTTATAACGTTAATACAAGTGTATAAAAATGCTTGAAATTTTCTACAGTATAATGTTTTTGTAGCGCCTATAGTCCGGTAAAAAAATGGGCATTATTGTACAGCCCCTTTTGGTACCTCCCACACAAATGGACCGTTTCGTACCAAAAGTAAACGGCTTGTAACTTTAATACCAGTGCATACAAATACTTGAAATTGTACAGTGTAATGCTGTTATAGTGCCTATAGTCCTGTAAAAAGTGGGCGTTATCACCCCGCCCCTTTTTGTACCTCCCACACAAAATGACCAAATCATACCAAAATTACATAGCTCGTAACTTTAATATACCAGTGCACATAAACGCTTATAGTTCAGCACAAAGCAATGTATTTAAGAATGTACTGTTTACCGAAAAATTTATTGGTGTAATGTTATATTACATTACTCATAAAGTGAGGGTATACCTTAGTCGGTTTACCCGACTGAAACTTTCTTACTTGTTTTTATTAATTTTTTATTAAACAAAAAAGTTTTCTATTAAACATATGTACGAATATGTGCTATTTTTCTTGCTGCAATTCATTCGAGTTTTGCGTATTGTTACACTGATTTCGCGTATCACATCGACAAACGGTACAAGCATTACGATCAATTAAAATTCAACGCGATATTTATCAGTTCGAACAGTTTTTCAGATAATAAGTTTGAGTATAAGAGGTAAGGTTATCTTATTGGATTGCGGGCACTGCAAAATCATAATTTCGGATGAATGCACGATGGCGCATAAACGAGCTCTGGAGGCAGTTGACCGAACGATGAAGGATTTACGACGTGATTTGAGACAATTTGGTGAGTCTGTGATATTGCTCTCCGGAGATTTTCGTCAAACGCTTCCCGTCATCCCGAAATCTACTGCCGATGAAATTAATGCATGCCTGAAATCGTGGTCTTTGTGGCGGCATGTCAAGAAGTTGAAATTGACCACGAACATGAGAGTCGCGTTGCAGAACCACTCATCGGCTCTTGAATTCTCGAAACAACTGTTGGCGCTTGGCAATGGCCAAATTACTGTTGATGTTTCCACTGCATTGATATTGTTCCCGGCAAATTTTTGCGAGTTCACATCGTCGAACGAGGAACTCATCACCAAAGTGTTTCCAAATCTCGATTAGATTAGTGAACGGGCAATATTAGCAGCGAAGAATAAGGACGTCGATAGCATGAATTTTATTATTCAAAGTAAAATCGAACTCGCTTGATGTGCCAGGAGCTCCGACGCATAATTTACAGCTGAAGGTGGAATCGATCATAATCATGTTGCGGAATCTGAATCATCCGAAATTGTGCATAGTTCGCGGTTGTCCATTATGAAACTGATGGACAATGTGATTCAGGCGACGATCATCAAGGGAAAATTCAAAGGAGAGGAAGTCCTTATCCCACGAATTCCGATTATTCCAACTGATCTTTCATTCCAATTCAAGCGGATTCAGTTCCCTGTACGATTGGCTTTTACGATGACAATCAATAAATCTCAAGACAAATCGTAGGAAGTCTGTGGAATTAATCTCGAATTTCCCTGTTTTTCGCACGGTCATCTGTACGTTGCCTGTCTTCTGTCTTCGTTGTTTGTTGTTTATCACATCGCTCTCTACTGATTTCGATTCCTTTTAAACAAATCGCATTAAAATTTTAACTATCTGTGTTTTATTATCACTCTGGAGTTTATCTGAAGGCGTTAAATTGGGGCGAGGCGAAGTTCGCCGGGTCCGCTAGTGAGTGAATAAAAACAAAGCAGTTGAAACTAAAAACTCAAAAATGTGTATTACTATAAACCTATTATAACTTTTTATGAATAAGGTCTTAAATGTGTACAATTTAACGTAGCGACTCCAATACTTAATTTAAAAATTCGCAGCGACAAGAGACGTCGTGTGCTTTTAGTTTGACTTGTCTACACTTAAATTATAGTAAATTGAATTTGCTATACATAAATGCAATAATTATATAACAATTGTAAAAACGGTTGTTAAATTTGAACAAAATATAATATTACACTAACTCATTTTAAACATTTTTAGCATTCGGCAGACACCAATGTCGATCACTCTACGACTATGTACTTAAATTTAGAGGCTCCACAAATCTTCGAATGTCTTAACTGAATTGAATTTTTATTTTACCTAACCTATTTTGAGGTTCGGGCATTGCATAATGCAATGCAATTAAAGAAAATTTATGATTTGTTTTTACTAGTAGACCACGTTTTCTAAAGGAAAATTTGTCAGAGCCCAGTTTTTCTAAAGGAAAAGTTGTCAGATATAACTTTTTCTTAAGGAAAAGTTGTCAAAGACCATTTCTTCTTAAGGAAGAGTTGTCCAAAACCATTTCTTGCTAAGGAAAAGTTGTCAGAGACCTCTTTTTCTTAAGGAAAAGTTGTCAGAGACCATTTCTTCTTAAGGAAAAGTTGTCAGAGACCACTTTTTCTTAGGGATAAGTTGTCAGAGACCACCTTTTCTGAAGGAAAAGTTGTCAGAGGCCACTTTTTCTTAAGAAAAAGTTGTCAGAGGCCACTTTTTCTTAAGGAAAAGTTGTCAGAGATCACTTTTTCTTAAGGAAAAGTTGTCAGAGGCCACTTTTTCCTAAGGAAAAGTTGTCAGAGACCACTTTTTCTTAAGGAAAAGTTGTCAGAGGCCAATTTTTCTTAAGGAAAAGTTGTCAGAGGCCACTTTTTCTTAAGGAAAAGTTGTCAGAGGGCACTTTTTCTTAAGGAAAAGTTGTCAGAGGCCACGTTTTTTTAAGGAAAAGTTGTCAGAGACCACTTTTTCCCAAGGAAAAGTTGTCAGAGACCACTTTTCCTAAGGAAAAGTTGTCAGAGACCACTTTTCCTAAGGAAAAGTTGTCAGAGACCACTTTTCCTAAGGAAAAGTTGTCAGAGACCACTTTTCCTAAGGAAAAGTTGTCAGAGACCACGTTTTCTTAAGGAAAAGTTGTCAGAGACCACGTTTTCTTAAGGAAAAGTTGTCAGAGACCACTTTTTCTTAAAGAAAAGTTGTCAGAGATCACTTTTTCTAAAGGAAAAGTTGTCAGAGACTACTTTTTGATTTTATATTTGTTTTTTTTTATAGATACTTGTCATCAATTAGATACGTAAGGTCTGCAATTCTAGTCCTCCAACCGACAACTGTAAGGTCGTCGTAGGGGCATAGGTCTTGAAGGAACGCATTATTTATACTGAATGCCGAGTCTCTATCCCACCGATTCGCAATTCGTCAAATACTCTATCAGATAACACCGGTGTAGTATCTGAAGATGAACTTCCCTCTTCGCAAGAGCTGCATCTGGCGGAAACTGGGCTTTATACTTTTCCGGCGCTTGGATGCGTGGAGAAACTCTCCATCACATGATCGGAATAATCCTGTGAAGATTAGCTTCTAGCGGAGACCTACTAAGAGGCAGATGTATGGGTGGTGCCGAAACCTGACTGGCTTCTACATATAAACCTACTACACTCTCAGGAAATCTCAAGGTACAGGGAATGCAAGACGTTCAGTCTGTATACTTGCTAAGAGCAACCTTAATATGTGTCTTCTCACTTCTTCCGGTCGCGGAGACGTAGCACCAGACAGCCTGGAGTTAGAAAACTCCCACATACGGAAACGCACTCAAATCACTGGAAGAAAAGGGGCAAACTTAAATAAACAAGTAAGAAAATTTCAGTCGGGTAAACCGACTAAAGTATACGCCCACTTTGTGAGTATTGTAATATGGTACATCTGTAAGGAAGAACTCGAGCAGTACAAAAAAGAGTGGAGAAAGGCTGAAAATAAATCCTGGATAGATTTCTGCAATAGTGTAGAAAGCTCATCCGAAGCCTCAAGGTTTCGAAAAAATTTAACCCCAACGCCTTCTTCTATTGGGTATATCAAAAAAGATTGCAGTTTTTGGATTATAAAATATATCTAGAGCCCGACCGAATGTTCGGCTTCGGCTACGGCCAAAACTCGACATTCGGCCAATAGTCGGCAACAAAATCAGCCGAAGTTGGCCGAAGGACGATTCTTTGTTCAAAAAGTACAAAAAAAAGATTTATATGACTTTTTAAAGAAAATTCTATTATGGAAATCTTCATAGAAGTGTACAATACTACAAAAATAATTTGAGAAAGGACACCAAAGGAAGAAGTATAAAGAAAAACATGACTCAGTTCCTCACCTAAAAGCTCTCGAACTAGTGAAAGCATTCTTGTAAAAGTAGTACGAATAGATAATAATGAGCCATTGAGTCCAAGAATCATTAATATTTTTTAATACTGTAACTCGAGTACCCAAGTGTGCTAGAGAGCAGCTCATGATACAATAATTGTAAAGGTAGTCTCATAAGCCCAACAACAAAAAGTCCGGTACAACCCTGCGTATTTTTGCCATTTTGGTTGTCAAATTGAACTGACAGATAGACGTCAGTGACAGAGTGAGCACAACAACAACAATTCAACAACAAACTCGGAATTTTGTTTGTTAAATAACAAAAGTTAGTGAAGAAAAATAAAAATCTCATAAAATCTCGATTTTGATTTTTGTTATGGTACTGGCCAAGGTACGTCATCGAAGAGAAGACGTAAAAAGTGCAGTAGTTTGAGATGTGATGTGGCAGTTGCAGTAGCAGCTAAATTCTTCGCCAAGAATTTGGAATCTTGGGCTACAGCAATGCAAAAACCACAAAGGCAACGAAAAGGAATTGTTTGCAAGAAAACAACGAGTACTAAAGACAACGGTTCTCCTCCCCCTTATCGAGTGTACGCATACGAGTGTACGCATACAAGTAACTACTCGGTTTGCTTGTTCCAGTTGGATTTTCAAATCCTCGACATCCATTTGAAGTTTTCTAATTTATTTTTTGTTCCCTGACGCTTGTCTCTGCATTTCCGAATAAATCGTAATGTGTCTAGGCGGAGTTTAAATTTTTATGTACAAAATGGTTTTAAATTACGATTTTGAAAACTTACTCTGTCTGTGTCTCATTGTCTACGAGTTCTACAGTGTATTCAAAATCGATGCATCTAGAGGTAGTGTTAAATAGTATACATATACAATAAAATAAATTTAATGAACGAGCAACTGTGGTCAATATTAATATTTATTAGAAAATTAAAGCCGTAATTGATATTTAATAACGAATGTACAATATGTGCCGCCATAGAGTGATGAAGGAAGTATTTAATTTTATAATCTTACTCTGTTTCTGTTCGCATATCTGTGTATTCCAAGGGATTTTCAGGAAGAATACTAGAAAAAGATTTGTAAATAAAAATTTAAAAAATTTATTTATTTATACTGATATGTTTCTTACTAACCCAAAGGACATATCCATCTCGTCATTAAAATTAATGTCGGAGCTATCGATGGAAAACTGACACTAAATTAGAAAAAGGACATAAATATTCATTGCTTCCAATACTGGAGTTACTTACTCTAGAGGTGGCGTTTGACACAGATCAGACACAACAAATGGTATTGCATTAGTCAATAGCACGCTCTTTTTTGCTCCTCTTACAATATCCGAGTGCAAAAAATTATTGTCGCAGATGAACTGACCGCTTTCTAATGCAATACCACTAGCCTGACACCACTTCCATCGGAGCTCTCCATCTTTAGGTATTTTGAAAAACGACATGGTCATCACGTTTGTCACAAATGCGACACTTGCGCATTTTTTCTTATTAGAAAAGTATTAATTTTTTAAAATAAAAACAAACACACAATATAATTTTAAAACAACAATAATTTTTTATTGTTTTCTCCACTTTATATTATATTTTTTCACTCAGTCTTATTTTTTTTACTTCCTATTACTTTTTTCCATTTCAATTTAAACTCATACGTTTCCTTTTTTCGCTCTCCACTGCTGTCAAAAAATGTAAACAAACACTTGGAATGTAAACAATGAGATTGACAACCAAAATGCTGTCAAACACGCCAAAATAAAAAAATTGTAATCAGCTGTTAGCTTGAGACTACCTTTACAATTATTGTATCATGAGAGCAGCTGTTTATGCTGCTGGGCAGCTGTATTTTGAATACAGCTGTATTCAAATTACGTAAATAGTATACAAGGTCTTAATGCAGAAAAACTACTTTCTTTGTCATTATAACATTACGACTTTTTAATTTTATGTGCTAAGTAAAAAAATACGTAAGCAGTAGACATAAACAGATTAAAAAAACATTTTTTTGGTGCAAAGTAAACAATTCTTTAACAAATATAAAACATTCGGCTTCGGCCGAAGGTTGTAAATTTAGCCGAAGTTCGGCTACGGCTTCGGCCTTAAAATCCGACTTCGGTCGGGCTCTAAATATATCACACTTATACCTGATCGGAATCTCAGTATTCCAGGACATTGGAGAATCGTGAACTTATGTGCAGACGGTTCCAATCTCAACAATCTAGTGAGCTTTGATGCCTTTTCTGCGGAGTTAGCTAATATTGGTGATGTGAAAATCCGCCTACTTTTGATCTTTCTAATGGTGATTTCGTTTGCGTCGACGGAGCAACGTTTTTTTCAGAATCGAAATCATCATTAGATTTGTATATAATTTCGCGTCCACTTTAGCCCTGCCAACAACAAAATAGGTCCAATGTAAAATCACGAGTCGCATATACAATTTAATATCATTTTACTTTATGTGTTTCCTTCATTTGTTATTTTGTATTTCTGGCAATATACAAAGAACTACGGAATATGTAAATATTTCGAATAATTCATTCGTAATGATTTTGAATGAATTAAACAAGAACAGAGAAAACAACTCTCTATGTTATTCAAGATTGTTGGATAGAGTTTATTACATTTCACATTTAATAAACCAGTTTAATTCGATAGTTTAAAAATGCTAATACATTTCTCATGAGATGGTGTTCAATATATATTTTAATTACACACATATATATTTCATCGAATAAATGATTCTTTTAAATCTTCCCTAGCACATTAATGGTTCTAGTTCTGTTTATGGTTGTGCATACCATTATAACCTATTTAGTGGAATACTTCCGTGGTGATGCTTATTTTCCGGAAAATAATATCACTAGAGATTGATTTGACGAACAAAACTCTCTGGGGTTGATGTCCGCATGAAATGCGAACATTTTGAAGGTTGTATTCAATTTCTTTTGAACGTTTTATGTTGAGACTTTGCTCTGTTGTTGAGGTTCGTTGTGTTTAAACACATAATTTTGCTTATATTTACTCAGAATCCTTTAATATTTTCATACAATTCATACATATGTATGTATGTAGTACGATAGACTATTACCATATATCAATCAGTTTACATAGAGTGCAAACTTATAAAGAAACTATAAGTAGAAGTGTCGATTGAGAGTTGTATTAGGGGGGTGGTAACGTTTATAATTTTTTTTTGAATTTTTTTCTGAATAGAGAACCTTTCGAGAATATTGTGTGAAAATTTGAGGTGAATCAAAGAAAAACTAACGAAGATACAGCAGTCTAATGGTGATTTCGTTTCTGAAAAATAATGTCACCACATCATGTTGCAACATTTTAAAAATTCCTCCTGCACCCGCTGCACAGTGGTTCAGAATCGTCTTTTACTGGCCAAAACTCTGTAACTTTGGAACCGATAGAGATATTTTAGTCAGGTAACTCCTTAAGCTTTTCGCCAGTTTTTATTTCAATAAAATCGGGTCAGCAGTTATTGTGGAATTCAAGGTCAAAGTTTAACTTTTGAATTTTTTTAATATTTAGCATGGAAATGTGGGGTTTTGTTTTGTTTTCATCTTCTTTATTTATTAAAAAAATGTCATACGTTGATAAATAAACCATTTTAATAATAAATTTTGTAAAACTAAAAAAATTTTTTTTCGACAAAAAAATTTCGTCGTTATTTAAAAAAACACCTTGCTAAGCGAGTTTGCTATACTAAATATAGCAAACTTTTTTATATTTAGTATTTGAACAATATTAAGGGAAAGCATTAATTTGTTACTTATATATGTAACAAAAACAGTAAATTATAATTAGACCTCGGATTTTTGCATATCTTTCAATTTTCATCCGATTTGAACCAAAATTTGTATTTAGACGTTTCATCACTCAAATTTAAATAATTTGAGTGTATATCAAAAATATGCAAAAAACAAGTAAAAAAGTTCTTTCGGGTAAACCGACTTATGAATCCCCTCACCTCATTATAAGGGTGTCCCAAGAAGAGCGCAATTTTTTAATTACTGATGCAGCAATTGAATTGTTTCTCTGGCTGTATGACATGTGGCGCCGTCTTCTTGGAACCACATGCCCTCCACATTCATTTCTTCAATTCTAGGCAAGAAAAAACTGGTTATCATTTCACGATACCGAACACGCGCTTGACCTGCCTCATTTTCATAAAAAAAAGGTCCAATGATTCCTCCAGCCTAAAAACCACACCACACAGTGACACGTTGAGGATGCATTTGCTTCTCGTGAATCACTCGAGGATTTTCCGCACCCCAAATGCGACAATTCTGCCCATTGACGAAGCCATCAACATGAAAATGGGCCTCGTCACTGAAGATGATTTTATCGGCAAAATCAGCATTTTCATGTTGTCCAATACCCAATTAACGAACTCCCTTCGCTGTCCTTCTCCATTTTTACTAACCTCGTACCTTCTACTAACAAACAATAACAATTATTAAAATGTCAAACAATGACACTTCGAATGTTGCGAGATTTAAAAATTGCGTTCTTCTTGGGACACCCGTTAGTAAATTTATTTATTTTTTAGTTTTAATTAAATTACACTACGCAAAAAAAAAATTTTTTGTGTCCTAGACCTAAAAATTATTTTTTTGTATAGATTGTGGCATACTGTTATATAAAATCAAAACCAAAAATTGTTTTATGGATACATTTTGTTTAAAAATTTGTTTATTAAAAATACTATTATCGTCGAAGGTACACTTAGTATTTGCACTATAATTTGGAGTATATGCCCGATCAGGTCGACTTATACGTTAAATTGAAGCTATTAATGTGGGCTTCCAATGTTGGAAATATCTCTTTCACTTAGAAACAGTGGTTTAGTAACAGTCATTAAAGAAATTGGAAAAAGCTGATTTTTTTCAAAAAAAAAAAAAATCCTGTGACAAAAAAAAACATAAAAAATAAAAACTAACCGAAAAAAAATATTTTATTATATTTTTTAAAAGTTTCCTAGCGAAGAAAATAATACCTATTTGAAACAAATCTATGGATAAATGTAGAAATTATAGCCCTTTTGGTAGAGGTAAGAGAATTTCAAAAAATCTTTTTTTTTTAATTTCAGTTTAAATAGCGATTTTATTTATTATTTTTATTTATATTATGTACATTTGAGTTTATTTACATGAACAAGTTTCATTAGAAGTAATTGTGAGTTCTTCGTTAACGTTTGTAGATTTCGGAATCGGTTTCTCTAATGAGGAACCAAATATAATCTCCCATCATTCTTTCATCCCAGTACCCTTGGTAACGCCGCTCGATGGACTTCAATTCTTGGTGAAACCTTTCGCCATGTTCGTCACTTATGTCGCCAAGATTCTCGGGGAAAAAGTTTAAATGAGAATGCAAGAAATTAATTTTGAGGGACATATTTCCAACTGTTGGAATATATGTGTTATATACATAAATATAAAAAAATATATTTGTAACCAATTTCTTCATAATTTTTTAACAAATTATTAATCATTGTTTCATATTGCGGGCTTTTATTGGATCCAAGGAAATTTAAAACCACAAGCTTAAACGACCTCCATGCTGCGATTTCATCCGACGTCAAATATGATTCGAAATTCACATCTTTCATCAGTTTCCTTATTTTAGGCCCATCAAAAACTCCTTCTTCGATTTTTAGAAAAGAAAGACTTTTAAAAAAACTTTTTAAATATGAGAGTGAATTGCCATCTTTCCTTAAGGCTTTTACAAAATTTTTAAGGAGCCCCAGCTTAATATGTAGTGGTGGCAAAATATCGGCTATCCCAGAGGCATAACATACCAACTACTTTTAAATCGCAACAAATTTTCCAGTCATGTTCATATTTTATGTATTTTATCAATTTAGCCATTGCTTCGTATGATTCCTTAGTGTTGACAGCATGAGCAATGGGAATCGACGGTTTCTGATTTCCGTTGTGCAAAAGTACTGCTTTCAAACTTTCTTTGCTGCTGTCAACAAATAACCGCCATTCTTTTGAATTGTATGTTTGATTAAGTTCCTCGATCAATCCGGGAATGACCTTGCAAAAGCATTTGTTATCCACAGTTGTATAAAATGGTTTGTAAGGTACATATATCACGGACTCTATAATATGATATGTTAACATCTTGGGCCAAAATATTGTACTGTTTCATCCCAGATGTAAGTAGTTCTGCCTTATCTTTGGTCAGTTCCAAATCTCTCACTAGATCAATGAGTTGAAACTGAGTTAAAAGCGATGACTTCTGACCCAAACTTGAATCGCTCAGGGTTGAGTACTCAGTTGAACTTGATGATGTTTCCGTTATTAGGCTGTTAGCTATACTTGGACACTTCCTACTCCAATCTATTAACTTAGACAACAAGTAAGAAAGTTCAGTCGGGTAAACCGACTTATGAATCCCCTCACCTTGAGTCTCAAAAAAATTTCCGTAAATTTATTTATTTTTTGTTTTAATTAAATTATTATCAATTTATATTGCACTTAATAACTTTAATGTACTGGTATTAAAGTTATAAGCTGTTAACTTTTTGTGCAGAATGGATCATTTGTGTGGGAGGTACCAAAAGGGGCGGGGCAATAACGTCCATTTTTCACTGAACTGTAGACACTATAAAAGAATTACACTGTACAAAATTTCACGTATTTGTATCCATAGGTATTAACGTTATAAGAACTTAATTTTTGGCGCAAAACGGTCCATTTGTGTGGGGGGTACCAAAAGAGGCCGCACAATAATGCCCATTTTTTTACCGGAATGTAGACACTGTAAAAACATTACACCGTACAAAATATCAAGATTTTTTATGTACAAGTTATAAGCTGTTTACTTTTGGTGCAAAAAGGTCTTTTTGTGTGGGAGGTACCAAAAGAGGCGGGACAACTTCACCCATTTTTCTTGAGGTGTAAGCGACTAATAAACTATTACTATGTGTGGAATTTCAGAAGATTCGAGTAAGTAGTATAGAAGTTATTGAGGAATCAATATTTCACTAAATGTTAACCCTTTGTGGGGGAGGTACTAGAAGGAGTGGACCAATATGGTCCATCTTCGAACTTAGCCGGAGATAGAGCAAAATATTACCGCATACCAAATTTGAAGTCAATCGGGTGATCCTTTCGAGAGTTATCGTGCGCACCAGCCAGCAGACAGACACACAGACAGCCAGACAGACGGACGGACGGACATTGCTCAAATGACTTAAAATTACCCGAAACAGATATCCGCAGAACATACTTGGGGTCGTAGGTCACTCCTTCGATGTGTTACACTTTTGACTCGTAGCAAATGATATATACCCTCCTCTCTAAGGTGAGAGGATAAAAATAGCAGTCCGTATCGTGAATGAATGGTTGTCTCTAAATCATTGACATTCCAAATTGCACGTGGAGTCTAACATTGAAACGTTTTATTCCACAAAACATTGTAATACATTAATTTTAAAGTACTTACCGCTTGCTTCCACTAGTCCATCGAGTAAGATTTACATGGCACGAATTACACAAAAGACTAGGTGTCCACGGTTCGTTCATATTTTTACCTCGTATACCAAAATATTACACATATATTTCTTCTATTATTTTACTAAACGCACGTCGATTTTTTTAATTACATATTTTCCGCAGATGTCGCAGAAATTGTCGGGATCATTTACACATTAAAAAGTTCTTTGCCTTTTACTCATACTTCGAAATATAACTTTGTAATATTTTTCAGAAAATCGACTTATCTCTTTAAGGCGCCGAATTACACTAATTTATTAATAAGAAATTTTATTCATAAATTCCGGGTTTAAGGTTCATAAGTTGCAGTACCAGTAGCTGACATATAGTTTGCTGCGAAAGTAGACACCCAATATTTTCAAGACTGCCGCGTACTACTTTGTATTGCGTACATATCATTTTACTACCTGTATATACGACTGGGATGTCCATGCCCCTAAAAGGCGTCAATGAATGGAAACCTCATAAATAAAAAATGTTGAATGACCCTCTATTTGAGCGGATCTCATCCAATATAGCTCTCACATTGCATATCATGTTTTATGGAGGGTTGCGAACGGCCATAAAACCTCGTCCTCTCTATAATTTAATAATGTCTGACATCAATCCTCATAAAATAAAATGCAAGTGCAATGTCTCTTATATGTCTCTCTCACATATGGCGAATTCCCTATAAGCAAAAACATCATTTAAAAACGAAAAAATATGTAACAAGATTTTTTTGAATTTCCCTAACGTTTACAAAATGGCTCATAACTTTTACATCTATCCATAGATTTAGACAGTGTTTTCTTCGTTAGCATGCTGGCTTTTTAAAAATGTGATAAAATAATTTTTTCTATTTTTGTTTTGTTTTTTATGTTTTTTTGTACCAGGAAAAGGTGTTTTTTAAAAAAAATATTTTTTCTCATATTTTTGACGACTGTTACTAAACCAAAGATTCTACGTGAAAGCGATATTTGCAGGAATTAAAAAAAAATTTACCATAAAAATTTTTTTAATATTTTTTTCGTGTTTGTGACACCCAATTGCACCAGAAACTGTTATCCACATCCCTTGGACAAAAAATTTGTTGCATAGTGTAATCAAACGCAACATGTGGAAATTTCTAATGGACAATTCCTCAATTCCCAAAAGATACATCCAAAATCCCCAAAAATAGGATTTTTACTTTTAGTCCATCCCGCCCTCGGGATTCCCTTTGCAGTCGATTTTGTTACACCCTTTTTTCCCCATTTTAGCCCACTGTGCGCCGCTAATTTCGCATTTTGCATGCGCACAATCGAACAAAAGTCAAACAATCGACATTGCGCAGCCATTTGGTAGTGCATTAAGAATGTACGCTTTCACTTAGGTTTGGTTCTGAAGTCTGCTTTTTGACGGTGCAGCACTCCACACCGTGGACTGTGGAAATGGCATTTGCGGAGTGTAATAATTTTACAAACGAAATCAACATCCGTTCACACGGCTGCACCATTTTTACAAACGAACTTAAAAATGCGGTTTCAGTGTAAAATGTAGAAACAATTTTACATATGTGACTCAGTACATCAGAAAAACTTTAAAGAGTTTTTCCCACAACCCATGTTTTCAAAGACGGTGCCCCTCATAATTCAAAAACTACTAAACCGATCCTTTTGAAATTTTTAACACTATTTCTTTGCATAATTTACGAAATAACGCTGTCGATTTTTTTTAAATTTGTTAATTTTTTTATTTTGCAATAACCAATTAGTCTATTTGATCCGGTATCGAGTTATGAGGCGACCGCAATTCAACTTTTTCGAGACGCTTCCGCATAAATGCTGACGTTGCCATATTTTTTATGAAAAACTTACAGAATAAAATTTAATAGCTATACTTTAATTTACCTTTGGTTTCAATCACAAAATTTTAACCTTTTCGTCACAAAAAATCATACAAATGTGCCTTTATTTGCACGAATTCACTTAACTCCACCTTAACAGTTATGCCTGAAATAATCAAATTGTCAAAGATTTTCTGGTAGGTCCCTGCTAACTACCTAAATAAATGAGAGTCTAGGGTAGCCTGTCTATCTTAATATTTGGATGAACAAATGCCTGTCCAAAGTTAGGCAAATGTTTGAACCTGCATTTAGAGTACAATTTGCTGAAATATTAAATGTTGAGAAGATAGAAATGAGAAAATAATTGTATCAAAATACACACCAACTTAAGGCATGCTTTATGAGGTTTGAAATCATAAATTTTATTTCATAATGAAGGCAAGCTGAGAAGCGGTTCTAGACCAAGATAACATGAACTAATTCTACATAATATCTTTTGTCCAGCAAGCAATCGTTTCTTTCGGAGTCTAAGAGTCGGGGAAATTTGCCCGGAGTCGAAAAATTATGGTCGACTCCGACTCCGAAATTTATTGTGCAAAATCTACCAATTATAGGATACAACTTTTGCACTCAAAAATTTTTGGGAAAACAAAAAGAAGGATAAAATATTCGAAGCTTTTAACCAAATATTTAAGTATGCCAAAAATATTTATAAATTTAACCAAACTATCGAGTTTTTAGGAAAGCTCTAATTATAGTTATATTTATTTGGCCGAGCGAAGCCATCTATATGATACGTACAACACCTTGTTAGAGCAGAATAAGCTCAGATATAGTAAATATAAATATGAGATAATTACCTTATAAATCTAAATCTAAACAGAATTTGTTAAAATTCGACAATATGCGTTCTTGGATAAATAAATTCTTCCCTACTAAATCAAAAAAAAATATTGAATGTGAAATACAGCTTCCATAGCGTTACAAGGCCAAATCTAAAGAAACATTTTTTATCTTAGGGGTCATATCGACCTGAACCGATTTTCACCAATTCCAATAGGTTTCCTCCCTAGTGTGAAAGAGTTCTTATTGCCAAATTTTAGCAGGATCGTAGTGAAATTTCGACCTGTACTTAACGAACAACTTAAGATGGAAAGACGGTCAGCTAGTTATTCTGAGTACAACGCTATATTTTAAGGTGTGTCTAGCTGTAGCAATTTTTTTACAAATCTGTAAAAAAATAAATTTATAACTTCCTGTACCATAGTGTGGTGTAGGGTGTAATAACTAACGAATAAACTGGTTGCCGAGGGATGAGTTGAAGCACTGGGCAGTGATGGCTCACAAAACTGTGTGGAATAGAGCAACTGTAGGAGCAACTGCAAAGATACTGTGGGGTGACCCAAATGAGAAGAAAACAAGAAGTTTTCTGAAACTAAACAAGATCGAGATTAGTAAGATGATGAGTGTTCTAACGGGACACTCAAGTGCATGCCCTGCACTCAACGACGAGTGCAGGGCATGCAGGGAAAACATCGAAACGATGGAACATTTTCTGTGTCACTGCCCAGCTTTCACACATGCCAGATCCCGATATTTCGGTTCCGACATATTGCCAGACTTGACTCATCTCAGAGAATATGACTGGAAGATACTGAGAAAATACGTGTCTAGTACCGATTTTCTGTAACCCGTGGGGTATAAAAATCATAAATAAGGAGCGCACCACAGGCCGAACCACTGGCATAAGTGTATGTCCAGGGACATGATACGTTTAAACGTCTCCTCTATTCAACCTAACCTAACTGGTTGCCTGAAGCGAACATAGTTTTCAAAAATTGCGGTATATTAAAACAGTGGCAGTGATTGAGGAACATTTTATCATGATTCCATGTTGAAAGAATTGCCATATTAGTTGCAACTTGCAAGTCAAGCTTCGATATATAAATAATACAATTTTATTTAATTACTGGAATTGAATACCTATTTTTTGTGTTTTTTTTTTTAAGAAAGTTATATTTTATTTTCAATAACATGAACTCACGTCTTAGTAGAAAAATATTTCAGAAATTTCTGTTATTTAACTGCCGGATTCAGAGTTGGAGTCGAATGAATTTAAAATTCGACTCCGGGAGTCCGAGTCGAGAAGTTTTGACTCGACTCCGGGAGTCGGAGTCCATTGTATTCAGCTACATTCGATTGGAACAGTTCTGGAGTAGTTTAAGATCAGGGATGTAACGAATATTCGCACTCGCATATGCGAACGCGAATTATTCGCATCATTTTAACATTCGCTTTCGCATTTGCATTCGCAAAAACCATCATTGGATTATTTGACTTCGCATTCGCTTTCGCAATAATATATTTCAGTATTGGCTTCCATTTGTTAAAAGTGTTAAATCTCCTTATTCCCTTCACACAATTTGAAGATATTAATACCAATGAAAACCTTTGCCACTTCTCTTCAAAACAGTTGAAAAATTATGTTTGTCCTTGTGGTAACAGGAGATAAAAATATGGAAAACATTCTTAATACTTGAATATCCTGGAAAAATATCAGTTCAGTTCCTTAAATTTGCTGGTACTAAAGGGTCAAACTATTATTCGCATTCGCTTTCACAAAAATGCATATTTTACTATTCGCTTTCGCATTCGCTAGAAATATATTTCAATATTCGCTAAAGTCACTTTCGTTACATCCCTAGTTTAGATATACTCCTGAAGAACTATATCAGAGCTAGTTTCCTAGAACTAATTCTAAACTATAGCAGAACTGCTCCAAACGAATGCAGCTGGGGACAATTGATTCTTCCTAGTACATGACCTATGTAAAAAGAAACAGTTGCGTGTTGGACAAAAGATATTATGTATTATGCAGTCTAGAACTATTTCTCAACTGGTCAGCTTCGCTGCAGGGTACTTCATTTCGATAAATATTTTTTTTAAGTTTTATTAAAAATTGTTTTGTACGGGTATATGTAATATAACCATTTTTTAAAATTTTTTTCATCGCAAAATTGTAGAAAAATCTTCCTATATACGTGGATTTACATTTTGATAACAAATTTGATTGAAAATGTACTTGGTCAGTTTATGCATATGCAGGAATATTTTGTGAGATGTACTTAAATGGATTTTTTTATGTTAACCTTCCATTTTTTTATGTGAAGTTTTTATTTGTTATAGTTTTCTGTTTATAGGGTGGTTAAATTGTAAGGGCCGATGTTGAATGTGAACCACACCTAAACGTCAAGTTTTTTTCTGCATTTCATTTGACATTTCTCAATTTCAGACTAACTCAATTTGAACCATGGAAAGATACTCAATCGAGCAACGCGTTAAAGTTTTTTAAGCCTTTTAGGAAAATGGACGTTCAAATCAAAATGCATTTCGTGCACTTCGTGATGTTTTTTTGATCAGCATAATCGACCAAATGTGTCCACAATCGGGAGAATTGTGCGCAAATTTCAGCAAACTGGGTCAGTAGGAGATGTGAAAACACCTGTGCATGCTCGCCCAGTTCGTTTGGTGCGGCTTATGGGCTGGCGACGTCATCGGACCATACTTCTTCGAAATTAGGCCGGTCAGGCAGTTACAGTGAATGGTGTTCGCTATCGTGAGATGATAACGAACTTTTTATGGCCCGAATTGGAAGATATGAATGTGGACAATATGTGGTTTCAACAGGACCTTGCCGCTTGCCACACAGCTAACGAAACAATGGCTCATTTGCGCAACAAATTCAATGGCCGTTTAATCTCACGTCGTGGCGATGTCAATTGGCCGCCAAGATCATGTGATTTGACACCGTTGGACTTCTTTCTTTGGGGTTATTTGAAAGAAAAGGTGTACATCGATAAGCCAGCTACAATTCAAGTGCTAAAGGATGAGATAGATAGAACCTCAATTATGCCTCAGCGTCATCGAAAATTTGGACCATCAGATGGAGGTGTGCCGCCGAGGTCGCCGCGGCCATTTAGCCGATATTTTTTCCATACATAATTGAACAATACCAATATTATCATAACAAAAAGAAATTACAATAATTTCCTAAATAATTTGTGTTTTATTCAAAATCAACATCGGCCCTTCAAATTTAACCACCCTATATTAATTTTTTTTTTTAATTTTTTTCATCGCAAATTGTTTAAAAATCTTCCTATACACATGGATTTCAATTTTGGTAACAAATTTGATTGAAATTGTACTTGGTCAGTTTATGCATATGCAGGAATACTTTTTGAGATGTACTCAAATGGATTTTTATTTTTATCCCCTCACCTTAGAGAGGATGGTGTATGAGTATATCATTTGCTACGAGCCAGAAGTGTAACACATCGAAGGAGTGACCTAAGACCCTAAGTATGTTCGGCGGATATCCGTTTTGGGTCATTTTATGTCGAATGAGCAATGTCCGTCCGTCTGTCTGCTGGCTGGTGCGCACGATAACTCACGAAAGGAGTAACCGATTGACTTCAAATTTTATATGTGGTAATATTTTCTTCTATCTCCGGCTATGTTCGAAGATGGGCCATATTGGTCCACTCCTTCTAGTACCTCCCCCACAAACATGTGGTTAACATGTGGTGAAAAATTGATTATTTAATATCTTCTATACTACTTATTTGAATCGTTTGAAATTATACACATAGTATCAGTTTACTAGTCACTATTACCTCGAGAAAAATAGGCGAAGTTGCCCCCCCTTTTGGTACCATCCACACAAATGTACAATTTTGAACCAAAAGATACCAGCTTATAACTTTAATAACAGTGCATACGAAGACTTGAAATCTTGTACAGTGTAATGGTTAAATACTACCTAAAATACCGTGAAAAATAGGCATTATTGCCACGCTCCTTTTGGTACCTCCCACACAAATGGACTTTTTGGTACCAAAAGTTAACAGCTTTTAACTTTAATACCAGTCCATACAAATACTTGAAATTTCGTACAGTGCAATGCTTTTATAGTACCTAGAGTCTAGAGAAAAGCGGCGGTTATTGGCATGCCCCTGTTGGTACCTCCCACACAAATGGACATTTTTGTACCAAAAGTTAACAGCTTATAACATTAATACCAGTGCATATAAATACTTGAAATTTTGTACAGTGTAATGCTTTTATAATACCAAGAGTCCAGAGAAAAATGGGCGTTATTGGCACGCCCCTTTTGGTACCTTCCACACAAATGGACGTTTTTGTACCAAAAGTGAACTGCTTATAACATTAATACCAGTGCACAAAAATACTTTAAATATTGTACAATGCTTTTATTGTACCTAGAGTCCAGAGAAAAATGGACGTTATTGGCACGCCCCTTTGGGTACCTCCCACACAAATGGACATTTTTGTACCAAAAGTGAACTGATTATAACATTAATACCAGTGCACAAAAATACTTAAAATATTGTACAATGCTTTTATTGTACCTAGAGTCCAGAGAAAAATGGACATTATTGGCACGCCCCTTTGGGTACCTCCCACACAAATGGACATTTTTGTACCAAAAGTGAACTGCTTATAACTTTAATACCAGTCACACAAATACTTAAAATTTTTCAGTGTAATGCTTTTATAGGAACTACAGTCCAATAAAAAAAATGGGCGTTATTGGTACGCCCCTTTTGGTACAAAAAAAAATAAATTTACTAATATTTTTTGGGACTCAAGGTGAGGGGATTCATAAGTCGGTTTACCCGACTGAACTTTCTTACTTGTTTTATAGTAGTTTTCTTTATATAAGAACCTTAAAAAACGTGCCACTTTATTTGATGAACATGTGTCCCTTTTTTTGGAAAAATCCCTTTTTGTGTGAATTGAATTGCTTAATTGTCTACAACTTTTAAATAATGCATCCCTTTTTCTGGGAATGGTCTCATTTTATTCATGACCGATCAGACTTTTCGATAAAATGATAAAAATATAATGGTTGTACATTTTTCAATATAAAAATTATTAAAAATAAAAAAAAAAATTCTAGATATGAATAAAGAGTGTGTTATTTGCTTCATTCCAAATTTCATCAAAATCCAAGTATTTTTGTGGATTTTGCAGCATTTTGGCCACATTTTGCCATTCCGGCCCATAGTGGGCCGGGCCACACCAATCCGAAATGTAAAGACATGATCACATATTACTGTTTTTCTGGATCGTGTAAGGCCTCCCTTCCTAGTCCTGCAAGTTCATCTGATTTGCAGTTCCCTTGGCATGTCCCTGAGGGCCGGCACGCAAATCAGGTGAATATTGAACTGTTCAGGCACCTCGTTAAGAGATCTGTGATAGTCAATGGCAGGATCTGAGTTTAGAAAGACAGTTTTCATGGACTTTATAGCAGCCTGACTATCGGAGAAAATATTGATACCGACTTTAGTCAGATAATTAATTTTTAGCCATTCTGTTACCACTCTAATAGCTAAGATTTCTACATTGTTAACACTACAGTGATCAGACAGGCTTTCTGCAATGGATAGTTCATGTTCCTCGGAAAAGACACCCAAGCCCACTTGGTTGTTGAGTTTGGAACCGTTTGCATAGAAGCTCACGAATCTCTTATGTCCTAAGATACGACCATTTTATTCTGGTCTATATATATATAAGAGTGAGATACGTCTTGCCAAAAATCGGTTCAAACATAGTGTAATAAACAATGCGAGAAGGTCTGGCATAGACAGCCATTTCCTGACTAGAGTTACAATTCTCTAAGTCTAATATAATAGTAGTGGATGCGGTATATTCCTTTACTTAATGTCTAGCGGCATTAAATACCGTATAACAGTGGGTGTGCAGTGTACCAGTACACTGTAGTTGCCATTCGATGATGAATTTGGATTACTGCAGATTCGTGCAACAGACGATAGTGTGGTACAGCATTATCGGTCTGACTATCGCCGTTGTCAACCAATAAACCCAGTGTGATACACTTAGCTGTCATTCGCTGAACTTTGTTGAGTATAGCGCAGAAGTTTACAACAAAAAAAAATTATTTTTTATCCAAGACCTAAAAACTTTTTTGTGTATATTGAGAGATTTTATTCCATGAAATCTAAACCGATTTTCTTTTTTTTTTTTTAACTCCAATTTTCATGGAATATACCTTCAGTATTCTGAGTATAAACAGTGCTGTTTAGTAACAGTCGTTAAAGAATTAGAAAAATATAGATTTAAAAAAAATCGTTGTTTTGCTGGCTCGAAAAAGACCATAAATTAAAGCTAAAAATATTTTAATTTAAAAACCTATCGATAAATGTAGAAGTAATAACCCTTCTGGTGGAAGTAAGAGAATTTCAATAAAATAATGTTGTACAAATACTTGAATTTTGTGCACTGTAATGCTTTTATAGTACCCATAGTACCGTTAAAAATGGGCGCCCTTTTTGGTACATCCCATTCAAATGGACCATTTTTCACCAAAAGTTAACGGCTTATACCTACGATTCCAGCGCATAAAACACTTGAAATTTTGTGCAGTGTAGTATTTTTACAGTCCGTTAAAATGGGAAAAAATTACCACGTACATTTTTCAAAGTTCTTGCCGTGAGTTGAACCTGGGTCTCCGAGCGCTGCAGCAGCATAACATTGCATGTTAACACGCACGGCCACGAAAGAGTTCGAGCCATCACTGTGCAGAGATGTGTATGAACACTTGAGCGTATGAGTACTTTTTAGCTAACTTCACCGCTTTGGATACTCCCTTATTTATGCATAATTAAATTGAGTTGTCCGGGTTCGAATCCTACACCGCCCTCAGAACTAAAACCTAAAACTACATATTATACATTTCCTTTTCCAAAATTGATCTTTTTCATTCCCAAAAGATTGTCAAACATATAAAAAGTCTTAGTATGAAAGAAATTTGTATACATATTTTTCATATCAGTAAAAATCGCCATTTCAGAGCAAAAGTCGTCAAATCGTAATTTTCCAGTTTAAAGTGTTAACATGGTAAATGCATTATCAACTATTATACAAAATTTGAGTGAACCAACAAAAACTTGTTCCACCTTTTGAATATAATGTTTGCTAAAGCAGGTTATTTCTAATTCAGTGCGTATTTAAACAGACACGTGTTTATACAATCTATTTAAGCGTTATCAAATTCTTTAAAGTCTGCATTTTTGTTCAATAAGGTAACAGCTTCATCTATATTGACGAATGCAAAAATCTGGTTTACAAATTTCCATAATTTAATTGAATTCGATACATTTCTTGCAAAATATGCTAAGTAGACTTAGCATATTTTAAGGGACAATGATAGAATTTTAATCATAATGCCGTTCTGGTTCCAACTTTTCCAGTACAATATCAATCGGCAGTAGCTGGAGTAGGACTTATAGAGACTCTGTTGCTGCAGTCCTTTAGGTTCCGCTGATGATCAAGCAGGTAGTTCTTCTAGTTCTTCATCAGTTGATTCTATAAACCTTATAAGTCGACTCCACCACACCGCAAAAAAAAAACTAGAATTTTTTGACACAAAATGTTCGATATAAGCAATACACGGTATGGTACGGTGGCTTTCGCTCGAGGGTGCTATCTCAAGAATTTGTGAGCAATGGGATTGTTTAAAATTGTATTTCATTTCGTGTTACTATCAAGTACAACGAATTTCTGCTACTGGCAAAAAGTAGCAGGGTTAAGTGCTATTTTTTCCTTCTAACATATGTATACTTCATTAGTTATTAATAATTTGAACAAGCGGAAAGTTCACGTTTAAGTTAGCTATATACAAGAAGAAAACTAAATTTTCTTTTAATATTAAGCAATTTCATAAAAAAGAGCTGGTTAAGAACATAGACATTGACTACAAAAATAAAATCAATCAAAAACAAAAATAAAAAATTGCCCCTATATTCGTATATAGCATCGCCCCTATTTGACTTCTTAACGTCATAGAGTCAACAAATGTCAACTGATCGGGCTGAAAATTGGTAACAGGGGATTATTTACACCCGGAATTCGTCACACTAACAACGGTAGACATAGCTCCATGTTATGATATAGCCCTCATACAAAGGTCGCTCTAGATTTGACTTCGTAACGCCACAAAAACCTGCAATTTCAACGAATACGAGGGTTGCTATATATATTTCTCGCCTAATAATGAAAATGCGAATATTTATCATCAGAAATGGTTTTATTGTTTTTCAAAGTATTCTCCAGCATGATTTATACACTTTGGCATGTGCTCAAACCAATTGTCGAAGCACTTTTTCCACTCCGATTGAGACACCTGCAAAACATGGTTTTTGAACGCTTCAACAGCATCTTCTGGCGACGAAAATCGTTGACCAAGCATTTTTTCTTGATGTGCGGGAATAAAAAGAAGTCATTGGGTGCCAAGTCAGGGCTGTACGGCGGATGACCCATCAATTCGACGTTTTGGCAGGTCAAAAAGGCGCTGGTTTGAGCCGATGTGTGTCGCATTGTCATGGTGCACAATGATTCGTCTTCTCTTGTTCGTTTTTCGAATTTCTGCGAAGACTTCAGGCAAACAAATTGTGGTGTGCCACTCAGAATTAACCGTCCTACGTTGCTCAAGCGGCGACCATTTGCTTCGAAGTGCTTCTTCCACGAACAACTTTCTTTGGATTTGGATCGTCTTCGAAGACCCACACGGTCGATTGCTGTTTTGTTTCGGGCTCATACGCATAGATACAAGATTCGTCACCTGTGACGATCTTATAAACGTCTTTTGAAGCACCGCGATCGTATTTTTTTTTTTAAATTTCTTTGCACCAATCGACACGAGCCTTTTTTTGAGCGATTGTCAAATTGTGCGGGATCCAACGAGAACAAACCTTTTTACGGCCAGGTGTTCATGCAATATCGAATGTATGCTGGTGGAAGAACAGCCCAAGGATGCCTCTATCTCACGGTATGTCACATGACGATGTTGCATTATCTGTTCACGCACGGCATCAATGTTCTCTGGCACAACGGCCGTTTTTGGACGACCTTCGACTTTGTGCGAGCGTCGGCCACGGATGGTGCTTCATCGCCATACAAAGATTTAAGTTCATCGATGCACACTTGTCGTGATAATCCACGTCGAAAGTTGTGAAAAATGATCGCACGAAAATGTTCACGAGTTAATTCCATTTTTTGCCAAATTGATTTTTTCAAGTCACTGTAAACAACACAAATGATGGTCGTACGTCAAAACGTTCTGAGTACGTTTATGCTAAAAATGTCAAAGTTTCCAATGGAAATGTCAGATGGCGCCAGGCAACACTTAGTGTTGCCTAGGCCAGAAATATATATAGCAACTCTCGTATGTGGTTTCAACAGGACGATGCCACTTGCCACACAGCTAACGAAACAATGGCTCTTTTGCGCAACAAATTCAATGGCCGTGTTATCTCACGTCGTGGCGATGTCAATTGGCCGCCAAGATCATGTGATTTGACACCGTTGGACTTCTTTCTTTGGGGTTATTTGAAAGAAAAGGTGTACGTCGATAAGCCAGCAACAATTCAAGAGCTAAAGGATGGGATAATTCGGCATATTAAAGGCATATAACCTCAATTATGCCTCAGCGTCATCGAAAATCGGATGGAGGTGTGCCGCAGAGGTCGCGGCGGCCATTTGGCCTATTATTTATTCCATACATAATTGAACCATACCAATATTATCATTATAAAAAGAAATGACAATAATTTCCTAAATAATTTGTGTTTTATTCAAAATCAAAATCAACCACCCTTTATATTCCACCAGTTATTAATAACACGGACTTGACAGTATAGGTTCGATTCTACTATCAAAGGGTAGTATAACCCTATACTCATTTTGGCAAAATTGGTGACCAATTTTTTATTATGGGCCAAAAAAGTTTCTGAAAATCAGTGGGCACCTCAAAAAAGGTGTCATCAGCTTTTGTCCAACAACTAATTCAGACTTGGTGATACCGCTTAACTATATTTGGCAATAATGTAGTTAAGAATATGCTGAACAAAGTTTCTTAAAATTTTTTGCGAAAAACCATTTTCCCTTAATTTTTTTGAAAAAGTAAAGGAAAAATATATTTTTTTTAATTTTTTTCAGCATAAATTCCAGGGACTCGTATTTTTTTAATAAAATTTTTTGCGAAAAACCATTTTTCCCTTAATTTTTTTGAAAAAGTAAAGGAAAAATATATTTTTTTTAATTTTTTTCAGCATAATTTTTTTAATAACGATGGCAAAATTGTAGCCAATGTAAATCTGAACAACTTTTGTGAACATATAAATACAATCTGAACGTGTCTGGGCACCCTAAATAGCTTAAAAAACCACATTGTACCCCAAAAATGTTAGTACTTCAATATTATGTAACAAAAATATATGTTTTTGGTATAGGGTATGTTCAGCAAATTTATAGAAAATATTAAGGCCAATATTTTTGTAGAACATATTAACCCTCTAGCTCCCCCACATAACTGTAATTTTTGGCCCCATTTTAACAAAACGTAAAAACACCCCTTAAAATGGGGAGGGCGGGGATGAAATGTTCTACAAAAATGTTGGCCATACATTTTTACTATATGTGACAAAACACACCAAAGCCCGAAACATAACACAAAAACCAAAAAAACGGTCCATCCACTTTTCACAGGGCAATATACACTATAAAAGCATTACACTGTACAAAATTTCAAGTATTTTTATTATGTTATAAGCTGTTAACTTTTGGTGCAAAATGGTACCTTTGTGTGGGAGGTACCAAAAGGGGCGTGGCAATATCAACCATTTTTCACTGGACGATAGGCACTATAAAAGCATTATACTGTACAAAATTTCAAGTATTTTTATACACTGGTATTAATTTTATAAGCTGTTAACTTTTGGTGTAAAATGGTGCATTTGTGTGGGAGGTACCAAAAGGGGCGTAGCAACCTGGGCCATCATTCTCGAGTTGATAACGACTAATAAACTAATGTATGTGTGGAATTTCAGAAGATTCGAATAAGTAGTATAGCAGTTATTAAATATTGAAAAATTCACAACATTTTAACACTTTGTGGGGGAGGTACTAGAAGGAGTGGACCAATATGGCCCATCTTGAACTTAGCCGGAGATAGAAAAAAATATTACCACGTACCAAATTTCAAGTCAATCGGTTACTCCTTTCGAGAGTTATCGTGCGCACCAGCCAGCAGACAGACGGACGGACGGAAATTGCTCATTCGACTTAAAATGACCCAAAACGAATATCCGCCGAACATACCTAGGGTCTTAGATCACTCCTTCGATGTGTTACACTTTTTTTCGTAACAAATGATATATATCCTCTTCACACTAAAGTTCAGCCACCTAGCTCAAGTATTATAGATTGTAGCGTGATTACAACAGACGGACGGACAGACGGACATGGCTAAATCGTCTTAGAATTTTACGACGATTAAGAATATATACATTTTATGGGGTCTCAGATCAATATTTAGAGGTGTTACAAACGGAGTGACAAAATCGCCCCTATTCCGGTAGTCGTTGTTGCTTCTTAACGACGCACAGTGGGAGGAATTCCAAAAAAAAGGGAAATAATTCTGCCGTTTCTTAACCAGACAACCGATGCAATTTTTTGGAATTCCTCCCACTGTGCGACGACACCTGGCGTCGTCTCTTGCAATTCGGTATTCTCGATGTCGTTATCGGTATTTATCGTTAAAGAGTGACTCGTTCGTGGTATTCCGTGAGTCAATTTAAAGTCAATATTGAGTCGACGCGACATCGTTTTTGTCGTCACCGTTTTTGTTAACGGCAAGAAGTAAAATTGAGTTTTATGGACATAAAAAGATAAAAAAAATGATAGATTAATATGGAAATATAATTTTGATTTTGCAGGTTTGGCGAGACTTAAAATTTAAAGTCAAGGAGAAGATGGCTACCAACAAAGCCGAACGTATGGCAACAGGTGGTGGTAGCTTCAAACAATTTATCTTTAGCCCTCTCGAGGAAGCTGTGTCAAACTTGTTAGATTTTCAGAAACAGCTAAATCCTGAGGGCCAGTTTCAGGGTGTCCCGTCTGCAAGTGAGGACAATGAAGTTCAGCGGCCAGCCATGGAGGCAGACATCTCAAATATAGATGAATGGTGGACAGATGATAGTATACCAAATATCCAGTTATCTCAAAGTGCACCTGGAGAATCCGTTCAACAGACATCATCCAGAGGACAGCAAGATATGCCTGCTCCTACCTAAACAAAACCAAGTCCAATGCTGTCAAGGATTTAGATTTGCTGCAAAAGCACAGCGAAGGCCAAGCACTTGACAGACATTTCGAATACGTTGAAAAGCATAAAACAAAGTGTACGAAATGGTATCAGAAAAAGCTTCTAGAATTAGAAGAAAGAAAAATTAAAATATTAGAAGAAAAAAATAAAAGGGAGAAAGGAGTTCACGAGAGTGAAATGCGAATAAAGAGACTAAAAATAGCAATAAAAGAAAAAAAACTGAAGCTTTCCAAGAAAGGGAAAATTAAAATATTTAGTAAAACTAAAATTCATTTTTGTGTTCCTTATTAGGCTATTTTGCTTTATTTTATTATTTATTTTTTGTTATTAAAAACTGAATTTTTAAAGTTTTTTGTTGTCTGTATTAATTGCTTAGAAAATAAGAAAGTTTCAGTCGGGTAAACCGACTAAGGTATACCCTCACTTTGTGAGTAATATAATATTGAATATTACACGAATTATCCTGTCAATTTGTGTGGGAGATACCAGAAGGGGTTTAACAAATACACCTATATTTCGCTGAACAGTAGATACTTTAAATACATTGCACTGTACCGAATTATAAGCGTTAATGTAGACTGGTATATTAACGTTATGAGATATTAAATTGTGGTATGATTTGACCATTTTGTGTGGGAGGTACAAAAAGGGGCGTGGTGATAACGGCCTTTTTTCCTGGCTATGGGCTTTATAAAAGCATTACAACGTACAAAATTTCAAGTACATATTTTTATACACTGGTATTAATGTTAAAAGCTATTAACTTTTGGTGCAAAATGGTACCTTTGTGTGGGAAGTACCAAAAGCGCCGTGACAATAACGCCCATTTTTCACTGAACTGTAGGCACTATAAAAGCATTACACTGTACAAAATTTGAAGTATTTTTATACACTGGTATTAATGTTAAAAGCTATTAACTTTTGGTGCAAAATGGTACCTTTGTGTGGGAAGTACCAAAAGCGCCGTGACAATAACGCCCATTTTTCACTGGACTGTAGGCACTATAAAAGCATTACACTGTACAAAATTTCAAGTATTTTTATACACTGGTATTAATGTTATAAGCTGTTAACTTTTGGTGCAAAATATTGCATTTGTGTGAGAGGTACCAAAAGGAGCGTGGCGAAAATGGGCGAAGATAATTTTTCTCGAGTTGATTGCGACTAATAAACTAATACTATGTAATTTCAGATGATTCGAATAAGTATAATAGCAGTTATTAAAGAATCAATATTTCACAACATTTTAAGCCTTTGTGGGGGAGGTACCAGAAGGAGTGGACCAATATGGCCCATCTTTGAACTTAGTCGGGAATAGAAAAAAATATTACCACACACCAAATTTTAAGTCAATCGGTTACTCCTTTCGAGAGTTATCGTGCGCACCAGCCAGCAGACAGACGGACATTGCTCATTTGACTTAGAATGACCCAAAACGGATATTCGCCGAACATTCTTAGGGTCTTAGATCACTCCTTCGATGTGTTATACTTTTGGCCGTAGCAAATGATATACATATACCCTCGTATCACTAAAGTGAGTGAGTCAATCGGTTACTCCTTTCGAAAGTTATCGGGCGCACCAGCCAGCAGACAGACAGACAGACGGACGGACGGACATTCGACTTAGAATGACCCAAAACGAATATCCGCCGAACATACTTAGGGTCTTAGATCACTACACTTTTGTCCGTAGCAAATGATATATACCCTCGTATCACTAAAGTGAGGGTATAAAAATAAAAATTAAATACTGAATTGCATTAGAGAAAACTTTGTTTTGTTTGTTCTCTTATATCAGAGGCCTCTGTACTTGGAATAACATCGCCTCCATGTTCTTCAGCGTAGTTTTGGTCTTCTGTATTTGGTGCGACGTGATCTTCATCTTCGAAATCTACACCATACGCAATAAAATATTATGAAGTGCAGAACAAACGTTAACAATTTTAACGGCTTTTTCTGGTTTGTAATGAAGTTGACGTTCGCCAAGAAGACACCGAAATCTGCTTTTTGTTACACCAATTGTTCTTTCGACAATGTTTCGCGCTTTGGCAAGCTTTGTATTCTCTGCAGAGAAATTGGAAACAGTCTATGAAAAGGACCGGATCTGAGCTGGTCCAAAATGAACTACATCCAGACTAGAGCAAAAGTAATGCAGCCAGAAACAGTTGAGCGCAAAATAACAAGATAATTCAAAGAAATCTGCCTAGGCAGCGCTGCTTTTGTTTGATTTAGTACAGCGTGAATATTTGTTTCTGTTTTTCGTCTGCATTAAAATAATTCTAAGTGTTTACCGTTAGGAATTTATGGTGGTGCTTGTCACTTCAGTCTTGTGTTCATTGTTAAGTGGAAATTTTGAATAATTACAACTATTTCAAGTTTCCCTTTTCTAGGAATTAAAATAATTTGTTTCCGTTTTTCAAAGGATAAATATATTTGAATTTAATTTTTTAAATATTATAAAAATAAAAACCATTCAATATATTTTATTTCTTAAATTTTACTTTATAATAAAGGCAAGCTGAAAAGTGGTTCTAGACTGGCCCATAACCAAGATAGCAGGAACTAATTCTACATAATATATTTTTTCCAGCAAGCAACTGTTTCTTTTTACATGGGCTTGTCCTAGGAAGAATCAATTTTTCTCCGGATGCATTCGTTTGGAAGAGTTCTGGAGTGGTTTAGATATATTCCTGAAGAACTATATCAGAGCTAGTTCCCTAGAATTAATTCTAAACTATTCCATTCTGAACTGTATCAGAACTGTTCCAAACGAATGCAGCTGGAGACAATTGATTCTTCCTAGGACAAGCCCATGTAAAAAGAAACTGTTGCTTGCTGGGCAAAGGGTATTATGTAGAACTAGTTCATACATTCTCATGGACCAGTGTAGAACTATTTATGAACTGGTCCGCTTCGCTGCAGGGTTATAAGTAGCCTCTGCACTTCCGTTAGTAGTGGCGCGATATGATGTCATTAAATATGGCTCCAAAGGATAACCAGCATCGCCTGTTGAAAATACACAAATAAGTAAGGAATATGTGAGAATTTTCCGAAATATTACCTAAGAGCCATGTATTTCGTTCTCCAGCGGCATATTTGTCCCGTAAAACTTTTCTTGCTTCACTTACTCGCCAAATTAAAGAATCGTGAGCAGAACCTCCGTATCTGGCATCTACATATCGAATTTTCATTTTGTGATCGCAAATCTAAATATTGCAAAAAAAGTCTTCCAGTAAATTTCATTAAATATTTAAATACTTACTATCATGGCATTTAAACTGAAAAATACCTTACGGTTGAAGTACATATGTTGGGTGTCCTTGCTTGGAGCTAATATTTTGATATTAGCTCCAGTTTTTTCAAAAAAATTATGTTTGGCTTCTTCTTTTTCCGCATCTATCATTTCAAACTTTATCCATTTGGGACAAATTGTTTCTTCCAAAGCATCCAGTGTCTCAGAAAAATCTTTGGAAACGACCGGTTGTGACAATCCCAAGTTAAAATCATTTCCGACACTCAACTGGTACGATCCTTGCGCCAAAAATCTCAGCGTGGCTGCCAACTTAATTGTTTTGGAGACGAATGTTGATTTGATTCCATTTTACATATTTGGAGCTACTGTTTCCAATACATTCCTGAAGGCGGATTTATTTAGTCTAAAATAACATTCGAACCTTTCGAAAAGAAAAAAAAGCATCTTAGAAATTGCAAAATTTGTTTTTTTGTACTCACTTTTTATCTTGAAGTTTGAAAATATCAGTATTTTGCCTTAACAGTCTTCTCTGATATATTAAGTTCTCCTTTTTTTCTTCCTCACTAGAATCGTAATTTATACCAGAAATAAAAAACATTTTTGCCAAAACAAAGTTACACAAATAAAAAAGACAATTTACTAAAGATGACAAACTCAATTAGTGATGAGAAACTCTATTATCGATAATCAGTCGACATCGTCATCAACTTCGTCGGTAATACCAAATTTGTGCGATGTGACATTGACGTTGAAGCGAGACGATGTTGACTCTGCAACGAAAGCGACATCGACTACTGGAATAAGGGCGAATGAATATACCCCCCATCCTATGGTGGAGGGTATAAAACGTCATAGAGTCAACAAATGCCAACTGATCGGGGTGAAAATTTGATTATTTACACCAGGAATTCGTCACGCTAACAACGGTAAACATAGGTCCATGTTTTGATATAGCCCCCATACAAAGGTGCCTCTAGATTTGACTTCGTAACGCCACAAAAACCTGCAATTTCAACGAATACGAGGGTTGCTATATATATTTCTGGTCTAATAATGAAAATGCGAATATTTATCATCAAAAATGGTTTTACTGTTTTTCAAAGTATTCTCCAGCATGATTTATACACTTTTGCATGTGCTCAAACCAATTGTCGAAGCACTTTTTCCACTCCGATTGAGACACCTGCAAAACATGATTTTTGAACGCTTCAACAGCATCTTCTGGCGACGAAAATCGTTGACCAAGCATTTTTTTCTTGATGTGCGCGAATAAAAAGAAGTCATTGGGTGCCAAGTCAGGGCTGTACGGCGGATGGCCCATCAATTCGACGTTTTGGCCGGTCAAAAAGGCGCTGGTGTGAGCCGATGTGTGAGAGCTCGCATTGTCATGGTGCACAATGATTCGTCTTCTCTTGTTAGTTTTTCGAATTTCTGCGAAGACTTCAGGCAAACAAATTGTGGTGTGCCACTCAGAATTGACGGTCCTACGTTGCTCAAGCGGAACAGTCGCCACATGACCAGTTTCGCCGAAGAAACAGGTGACCATTCGCTTCGAAGTGCTTCTTCCACGAACAACTTTCGTTGGATTTGGCTCGTCTTCGAAGACCCACGTGGTCGACTGCTTTTTCCATGTTTTGATTCGTCCCCTGTGACGATCTTACAAACGTCTTTTGAAGCACCGCGATCGTATTTTTCAAAATTTCTTTGCACCATTCGACACGAGCCTTTTTTTGAGCGATTGTCAAATTGTGCGGGATCCAACGAGAACAAACCTTTTTTACGGCCAGGTGTTCATGCAATATCGTATGTATACTGGTGGAAGAAAAGCCCAAGGATGCCTCTTTTCACAGTGCTATAGGATGGTGCTTCATCGCCATTCAAAGATTTAAGTTAATCGATGCACACTTGTCGTGATAATCCACGTCGAAAGTTGTGAAAAGTGATCGCACGAAAATGTTCACGAGTTAATTCCATTTTTTTGTCAAATTGATTTTTTCAAGTCACTGTAAAAAACACAAATGATGGTCGTACGTCAAAACGTTCTGAGTACGTTTATGCTAAAAATGTCAAACTTTCCAATGCAAATTTCAGATGGCGCCAGGCAACACTTAGTGTTGCCTTGGCCAGAAATATATATAGCAACCCTCGTAAGTGTGTCTGTTAGAAAGGCTGTCACTCTAAACCTAACTTAACCTGTGGGCATAGAGACTTACTGTTATTCATCGTCTGGTGAGCAAACGCTAAATTATAGTTCAAGCTATAGTTCACCCTTAGATGTGACAGCGCCGCAATTTCCGCATCTGAGTGAATGTTTTTAAAAGCCCAATCAATATGAATTCCTTGAAATGTAGGGACGATTCGATAGTGCCCACGAGTGCATGCAGGGCCAATTCTGTAGACTTTCTCTTGTTGTAATGCAGGTTTTTTTCCAATAAATTAATCTATGTCCCTATTCAGACGAGGAAACTTTAGTTGTGACAATTCGGAAGTTCAGAGGCAGAAAGAATTCTCCTTTCTATTATTCCTGTCTCTCTCTCTCTTTATGAACATCCGCTACTAAAGTTTCCTTGTGTGAATGGGGACTAAGAGCCTATCCAGACCAGGAACGAGGATTTTAATACTTTGCCCTGAAGGTGTTAATATTCAAATAAAACACAATTTTCCATTTCGTATGTTTTAATAATTTTTGTTCATTTATTTCTTTGATCCGGAAAAAACAATAAAAAATATTTGCGCATTTTATTCAACAATTAATTAAATAAAAAATATACAGTTTCTAAGCTTAAAAAACTATAATTAATCGTAAAGTATAAATTAGATATTAAATAATAATTATGTATACTTAAAACCATAAACAATTTTCGTGTTAACGAGTTAAACCTCCGCCCTAAACACTAGAGAGTGTCTGTGATATATAGTATTTCGAAGAATAAAAAGTAGTAGTGGAGAAGAGAATAGAAAGAACGCCGTTTACAATATATGGAATAAATACATACAATATATCAAGATAATAGATAGAATAGATATGTCGACAGTTGTGTCGTGTCTGACTATAAATTGAATCGGAAATGCGATTTTTGTGTGTGTCTGTCAATATATATATAAAAATACATTTGAGAGAGAAATGAAAAGTTAGGATAAAATAAATAACAAAAAAAAACTTAAAAAAAAATAAAACGGAACCAAAACCAAATTTAAGAAAACCTTAAATTAGTATACAATGTCTTTGTGATGGACTTGGTGAGAAAACAACTTTGTCTAGAGATTGTGATTTCTTTCAGCAGGAATACATTTTTAAATTTTTTTTTACTTTCAATTGAGACGATCGATACAAAGAGGTAAAAGCAATTTGTTAAGTTTTAACTGTTTTTTTTTTTAATTTTAACTAAATGTTTGTGGAATTGTTATGTTTTTTTTTACAAAAAAGAACCCTAATTGGTTTTGTTTTTTATTGCAAATTTCCATTTTTTTGTCCTTTTTCAAAAACTTCAAAGTACACAATAAGTAAGCATTACCCTTTCTTTTTTTTACAAAAAAAATTGTTTGTCTTTTACACAGTTTCCTATGCCTAGGCATACGTTTTTACATAAATTCAACAAATTTTGTTGAAGTTTTTAGATTTTTTCTTCTTATTTTATTCTAAACATTTGTGACGATAGCCAAATATATCGTCGTCAGAAAATACAAGTTTTATAAAACAACTAAAAAACGTTTTTTTGTTTTTGTCAACTTCGGCCTAGCCGAATTTTCAATACCCCTCCACCTAGGTATGCATACTTTACGCGGGGGTTATCTCGTTCCTACTTTGTCCTACGGCCAAGTATGTTCTATAGGTAGAAATTCAACCATGAACCAACCACTCATGATTAGGAATATAAATCAAATCAATTTATTACTAAAAATAGTAATAAAATCAACCAGGGAATTTTAGAGGTGGAAAGCATGTAGTTTACCTAATAACATATGAGATTTTTCATAAATATGACTTTTCATATTTGACTTGCTGAAAACAGTCGTAAATCTATCAATCTGACACATTTAAGCTGTCAATCCGACAGCCATAACATTTGGGAACCTATAAAAGGTTTGAAAAGACGACTTTTTCATATTTAGTAAGCAAATTTTGTCAACAATTCAATATAAAAGTATGTAAAAAAATTACCTACAAGTATATATAAAAAATGCCCTAACACATATCCTCAAAATTTTCGAATTTGTCCATATACATATATACTACACATTTGACCTTTCGAATTTTTGAGACCTTTATATATTTCGTCTTTCGTTGACTTTTCATTGGAATTTTTCGACTCTCGTTTTTTGAGACAACATTAAGAAATGTGTCAGTTGTTAAATGTCAAGTTGACATGTTTCTGCAATTTAATTGAATGGAATATTTGATATAATTTGTATGATCTATTCTATATCAAAGCTATTTAAGAAGATTACCTACAAGTATAACAAATGACATAAAATGTAGGGACATATAGCGTTTTTTATGTAGAGTTATATCCTTGTTCAACCCATTTTCTCGAATCGCCTCGTTTTTTTTAAATGAAAACAGTAGATTTTTTCTATCTTTCAACTTTTTTGATTGTTTGACATTTTTTGACTTTAAAATTTGTTTCTCTATTGCCTTTTTCGATCAAATGAAAAAGATCAAAATCGACACGACGTTTTTGAATCAAAATTAAAAAAATATTTAATATTTGAGGAGGTTCTTTTCAAAACTTGACTATTCCACTTTTGACAGAACTGATTTTGGTAGCATTGAATTCAAAACTCAGCGAAAATAAAATTGTACGAATCTGTATGACTACTCTTAACGTCTTTAATAATGCACCAAAATTTCGGGTTAAATTCATAGGGCTATAATAGTATTTTCTCAAATTGTGCAAAAACTCAAAAAGTGAAATAGTCATGTTTTGAAAAGTACTTCCTCATTTTGTCTATTCGTATTTTTTCTTCTGAAAGTCGATTTGTAGAACCCTAATAGTCAATGGCCAATGTACGAGAAATTCGGCGCTGCGCTTCCAAAAAGTTTATATACATATGTCCAACTTCTCCTTTTCCGCCGCTTGAATTCGTATTGCCACATTTTATTATGCTCAATCTGACACAATTTTTTGTTCAGCTATTATTGGAAACAATCACATGTGTTTATACTGGTAATCCTGACGCCGCAACGCAACGCACCGTATGACACGTACGTTAGCCCTTCACCATATTACTAAACGACGTTTTAGGTACATTTTTCTCTGTCTTCAAATAACATTGAAAAGCGAGATTAATCTACTACGAAATCTAGTCCATTATTTTCATTAGTTGGCAACGGGAGACTTTTTGACATTTCATCTAATTGTATACAAGAATTGTCGTTGCCAATTGATAAAAATAATCAACTAGATTTCCAAAGACACTTATCTTTATAATAAGTACAAGTTATACATAAAATAAAAACTCATTCTTTAATATTAATTGTGTCTTGATTTTATGTAAGAAATTTACTTATTTTAAAGGTTGTTGCCAAATTTTCATTAAAATGTTGGGCCCTTCCCCTACGGACAGGTCGGGACATGACTAGAGATGGTTCAGGGATGTTTCGTTGACATACAAACAATTTCCAAACGTTACATACATTGTGACAAATTGACTGTGACTTATCATCGTTAAATGCACTTCCATCATATGGTGGAGGGATTATTCATATGTGTAGAGATTTAAATTTTTTTCTCATTGACAATTCTAAGTTAAAGGTAAATACAATACTATTGTAATATTATTTGTGTTTATCGGTTATGTTTACAAAATATCAATTTAGTACTTTGCGTTTACGCAAAAAAATCTAAATTTATTTAAAAATATTTACTTTTTGTTCTTTGCTTTTAGTTGCTTTTTTTGTTATTATTTTTTTATTTGTTTTTGTTTAACTTTAGGTGTCACCCTGGCATGTGATGTGTTGTTGTTGTTATTGTTTATCTGAATGAACGTTATTATTGCAAAAATCGTAAAAATACAAATTTGTTTATCATTTCATCATACTTCACTTTTTGATCGTTTCAAAAATATACTAAATATTTGTATGTTTCTTTTTCTTCTGCTTTTAATATTACAATATTGTTGAAATTTGTTTGTTGTTTTTGTATTTAGTTTTTTTTCGATACACAAAATCTTGACTACATATGACTTTTTTAAAAAGAAAAAAATGTGGTTTGCCTGTCGTTTTCGAAGATCATTCGATTTCTTTCGTTCTGTGGGCAATGAGACATTATTGTTCGACATGATAATCTACTGCGCAATCTAGTCGATCACTTCAATCAGATGGCTACGACAGGCATTCAATTTCAAAGTATAAAAGAATTGGCGTTGCCAACTGATAAAAATAGATAACTACATTTTGAAGTAGATGATCTCATAAAGATTTCAATAAAATCGCACAGCGACGCTGCGTTTTCTTCTGTCATTTGTCAAATTGAATAATGCATTTCTTACATGACATTTAGACAAATGACAGAAAAGAACGCAGAGTCACAATAAGTAGCCTAAATACAGGTATTTTCTTCTCTCACGCTTTCGCGTGAAAATCTGTCAAACTCCATATAAAAAACGTAAACGAAAACCGGACGAAAACTTTATTTGGAAAATACTAAATAACCCGCACAAAAAGCTTGCCGATTTGTTTAGTAAGCAGCGAATATTTTAATTACCCACCATTTATAAAACGGTATATTATGCCATTTTTAATCAAAATGCCTTTTTTCGCTACAGAAACCTAATACCCGCCTTTAAATAGGATTTGAAAGCGTTTTTATCGAACCTACATATGTATGTCTAATGTGTCATTAAAGCAGATATCTTAAAATGGGTTTAAGGTCACCAAATATTTGTTTAATTGTTTGATAAGTAATTTCAATTAAACATTCAATATATTCGAGAATAATTTAATATGTGAACCTATTAAGCTACGACCACACTGAGAAAATTTTTGATGCATATATTTTTTTAAGCTATAGCCGAATTGGTAGACCATTTGATGACATTTTGATATTCATTAAGATTATCTTTATAGTACCGAGAGGAAAAACAGCTGATTGCTGACGAATAAGATTCTCTTTTGAGATACAAAACAGGAAAAGAGCTGATTTCTGTCAAAGGATAGAACGAAAGCTGTTGTTCGTCTAAACAAATCTTTTACTAACAACAAAAACAAGTTTGAATGGTCGAGGGAAAAAGAACTACGGCGGCAGCCGTTAGACTTGAGATTGCTCTTACTTGAAAGTAATTCCTATATGTAAATTTGGAATAACATTCGTATAAGTAGAAGTAATGACAAGTGGACCGCAGGACAAAAACAACATTACTGCATCCGAAGAGTTGACTAACGTCCAACGAAACGCGTCATGATGTATTGGTTGATGTTGGATTTCAAGGTCGTTTTCTTTTTCACTTGACTATTCAAAATACCTACACTTGGAAGGAACTCTTTGATCTTCAGATAATCAACTCCACAGTGAGAAAACCATAAAATAACATTTGATGTAATTTTGATATTTTTAGGATTGCTGATTTCTGTCAAATATAATTATTTCTTGTTAAGAAACCAGTTGGAGAAAAAAACCTGTATATATCAACGAAGAAAAAATAATGGTAATTACTGTAGTCAAATGTCGCAACTCCAAAATATAGTACAGGACTCCACAATAATTTTTTGTATGGATGTTATGCCAACATTTGCTCAAAAAACATGTCAAAGTTCCACATTATTTATTCGTTATCAAAAACACAGAAAATATGTTTGATTAATTTTTGAATTTGAAATACATATTTTTCGATGGTACATTTTATACAAAAATGAGTATAATGTGCCATTTTTGTAGTTTCTAGATTTGGCTCCAGAATTTGAAATTATTTTTACCTTGAACTGTACCGATTTTCTTTTTTCCCGTTAATAGTTTCTCAGCAAAAATAATTGTATATGTCAAAAATAAGCTGTTTTCCTGTTTTGTAATAAAAAGATAATCTTATTTGTCAGTAGTCAACTGTTTTCCTGTTTGGTTACTTAAAAAGCAATCTAAAAAAAAATATTTGACGTTATTCAAATATAGAAAAAATAATGCTATATGTCAAAAATCAGCTGCTTTCATGTTTTGTACAAAAATGACAATCCCCAACACAATTATTTGGCATTATTCATCAAATGGTTTATCAGTTAGACAATAGTTTACATCTTAATATGATCAAAACATACTTCTTTTAAGACCTAAAATAATTCCATTGAAATTAAATTGTGTCGTTGAAGCCAAAGTTAGAAAAATTCTAGTAAAAACTGGTCAATTACTCAGAAAACATATTTGGTAATTTTTTTAGTTGGAAGTATTCTTCGATAGTCCTAAACTACTATACAAAAATAATTATGGAATGCTATTTTTTAGAGTTTCTACATTTGAAATTATTTTTTCACAAGAAATAATTTCATATGTCAAAAATCAGCTGTTTTGTACTCAAAACAAAGACAATCGAAGGTATATACACCCCAGTGTATTCGCACATTTTTACCAAAAGATGGAGAAAAAGTCAATTTCGCGTACGTTTGTATGCGAGTGAGAAGATTTTTAGGGAGCCATCTACAGAAAGCTTTGTTGTTACTTTAAAAGTCAACTGCGATAAGTTGTCTATACCTTCGATTGTTTTTGCTCAAAAGACAATATCATTTATCAGTAATCAGCAGTTTTCCTACTTTGTACGCAAGAGACAATCTTCAATAAAAATATTTAAAGTTATTCATCAAATGGTTTATCAGACAATAGCTTAAAACTTAATATGATCAAAACATACTTCTTTTAAGGCCGAAAATATTGAATTGAAATTAAATGGTAAACAAATATCTGCAAAGACATATTTATTCCACTTAATTTCAATACGAACTATTTCCAAAGTTAGATACAATTTAGTTAATGCCGGTATTAACTCTCTTCTCACCGTGAAAATTTCCCAAGAATTTTTTATCCTGTGGCAACCAAGCAATTTGTTCAGCTTTAATTTCAATGTGGAAAAAAATCGTCGTTGCCATACACATATTCTTGTGAAATACAGTGAAATGAGAATATACTCTAAAAATATTCAAAAATAACCATAGACGTGTTTAAGTCGCCAGGCCGTTTAGCCTTTGTTTTTCAAATTGTATCATATAGAATTGTTTAAAAATGTTATTAACAAATATAAATTTTGAATGATTTTAAAAAAATATTTTTCATATCGAATTTTTTAAAAATGGTTTAAAACAAATATAAATTTGAATTTTTTTTAAATATCTTTAAAAAAACTTTTATTTCGCCAAATCATAAAAGAGCCTATCTGATTTTCCAATTATTTTTTTTTGAGGAAAAATAAATGTATCTTCATTTCATGTTTATACTTTGCTCGTGTTATTATTTATCTTCTTTTCGAAAGACGGATAACGAAAACACCTCTAAATGCATCTAAAACAAAGTTGACAAGTTGTTGGAAATTAGAATTCCCAGATTCGCTAAATGAAAAAGTGTGACCAATATAACAATAAGAGAAGAGCCAGACAAACCACATTAGTTAAAAAAAAAATCATATGCCCTTAGATGTTAAATACTAGATTTCGTTTCACACTGTGGTTGGTTTTCAAAGAATATTATATAGTAAAATATGTATAGTTATATATACTATACGGCTGTATATGTATAGATAGAGTCATAGGTATTTTTGTAGAGTTCAACGTAACTTTTTGTTGGTTTTGTTTTCTTGGTTTCTAGAGCAGAAATCGAATCGACTATGTTTTGGTTGTTGTTCTGGTTGTTGTCGTTATTGTTTTTTACATATTAAGACTTTTCTAAATTATAATTATAATAATAAAAAGAAACAATAAAATATCCCCTGATTTGTAGGTGTGTTTTGCCATTTACTGGACTTTCGATTTACGCAAATGAACATCGTTTTCATTCGTTGTGGCCGATAATTTTGTTGTTGTCGATTTGCTACTGGGCATGGTTGATGGCAGCAATTTAGCCGAGTTTTGTGCCACCAAGGAGGCGGCCATGCGTCGACTCTTGCCCGAGGGCGACAGATAGGCTTTGTAGAAGAACCGGGCAAACAATACGAAATAACTGAAGTACATGGCAATTGACAAATTGATATTCGTTTGTGAAATATTGCAGGACTGTGGACCGTGGGTCTTCAGGAACCCATGGGCCCACACATTGATGGCACAGCCAATGATCATCTGGGTCAATTGCAATGATGTAATGATCATTGAAATGAAACGGGGTGGATTAAAGCGCGCCGCCTTAAGGGCATAGTACGTGTACATTACCGAATGAACACAGTAATTCATGACAATGAACCAACGGGCCGATGAGGTATATTCGGTGTACGAGAACCAGGAGTAGATGAGCACCGTGATGTGATGATACCAATGCAGGAAGATCAGCGGCTGTTTGCGCAACACAATGAAGATGGTGTCGCCCAATTCGGGCAATTTGGAGAGTACAAATAACCATGTCCAGAAACCACAGACACGATCTTGTTCAATGTAACTGTAATGAGAAGAAAATTGCACAAAATTTTATTAAAACATATTGCAATTAGAAGAAAAAATAATTATATTCATTTATTTATATGAATTACAATACAAAGTAAATTAATAATCTAATTTTACGGTCCAGGAAAAAGTTGGATTACAAGATTTTTGCGCACAGACCAGAGCTTCCGGTGGGAATCGAAACCACGACCCCAAAGCTAGCACGCTGCCTATGCCAGCACGCTACCTAATCACTAGACCTTGGATTTTTATTATTATTTCTTTAGATTCTATAAGAATCATAGAGCCAATACAAATTGCTTCAACTTATATCTATCCGCAGATAATAACTTTAATTCATTTTTTTCTGTCATTTGTATAATTTTTTAATGACTGGAAAAAACAGCATTTTCAGGTACACGAGCCGAAATAATAATATAATATAACAATTATATTTTTTAGAGCGCCCAGTAGGTGATTAGTAGAATGCGTACTTTGGTATATTTTTAATTTTTCATCCGATTGGATCCAAACTTTGCATTTAGACGTTTTAGCGTTCAAATATAGACAATTTTAGTACATATTGAAAATATGCAAACAATACTCGTATATTTGAACGATTAGACATCTAAATGCATAGTTTAGAATGGATGTATCGACATTTTTTGCAAGAATTCCTTCCATTCAAGATAACATTACAAGGTAGTATTCAGCGATCAGCTGTTTAATTGTCAAATTTATTATTGACATTCGACAGTTTGTTTACATTCGTTGGCGACAATAGTAAAAAATGCAAATTAGTATTCTTATAATTTTTTTTTACAAAATGCGAATATTAAGGAATTATAAGAACAATGCGTATAATGGTTTTCTTCAATAACATAAATCTAGCCGCATTATTTGCTACTCTGGAAACACTGGAGGTTGATCACAATCATCACAAGACATTCAATATCTCTGCGTACCGTCCAATAAGGCAGTGATGCGTCATGACAGACAAGATATGTGAGAGTCCGTTCTTGATAACCACATCAGGACGTTTGGAGTTACGACAGTTTCTGAATAGTGACCACCTGACATTTATTACCGTAAGGGCATTATCTCTCAAGAAGCGTCGTTGCAGGTTGCTAGAGGCATGTCCACATATACCAGTTCCCCTGGACCGTGTAAAGTAGTTCCTAGTCTTGCAAGTTCATCTGAGTTGCAGTTCCTGATGTGTCCTTGTGGCCCGGCACTCATATCAGGTTGAACTGCTCAGCCATCTCGCTAAGAGCTCTGCTACAGTCGAGGGTAGTTTTTGAATTCATGAATACAGTTTCCAACCACTTCATAGCAGCGTGACTATTAGAGAGAATATTGATACCGACTTTGGCCAGAACATTAATTGTCAGCATTTCAGCTACCTATCTAATAGCTACGATTTCTGCCTAGTAAATACTAAAGTGATCTGTCAGCCTTTTGGAATGTATAGCTCAAATTCCTCAGAAAAAACACCAAAGCCCACTTGGTTGTTGAGTTTGGAAGCGTCTGTATTGAAGTTCGTGAATCTCATATGTCCTGTGAAACGATCATTCCATTCTGATCTATCAGCTAAGAGTGTGAGATGCTTATTGTCAGGTTATATCTTTGTCAGCAGAGGAATGTCCTTTATCTCCTCTGCTGTAGAATATCTACACACTGTATTCAGCTTTTAGCGGAAGTTTTCGAAAACTCCTAGGGACATCCTACAACATCCATACCATCGTAAGATGGACATCCTATAAAAAGACCATTTGAACCAGACTATGACAGTGCTGTTTTTTCAGCGGGATATTAAAGTACCAACTATTGTACCTTTCTCCGTGTGGGTATCCCTTCTCTGAAAGAGCAAAACACTTAGTATTTTTATTCTATATCAGGTATTTTAATTCTATTTTTTTCTATCTCAGGCTAAGATCGATGGTAGGTCATATTGGTCCACTTCTTCTGGTACCTCCCTCATAAAAAGATAAGATTTCGTGCAATATTGATTCTTTAATAACTTTTATACAACATATCAGAATGTTCTGCAATTCGATAAATAGTAAAAGTTTATCTGTCGCATCTAAGGTGATGATTAGACTAATAAAGCGTTTGCTCAACAGATGACTCATAATAGCAAGTCTCCAGGCCACATCTCTAGAGAGATCTGTAAACAGATCTGTAAACAACGTTCCCGATCCTGCTAGATCGGGAACGTTGTGAATAATGCGGGTGACTTTGCAATGGCAGTAACTGGTAAATTCCTCAGCGTCCCCAGAGACATTCTACAGGTGGCTCTGAACAATTTGGCTAGATGGGAAACAAGCAGCGGTTTAGGCGTTAACCCAAAAAAGACAGAAATGGTTTTCTTTACTAGGCTAAATAGAACTGAGCTTGCTTTTTTCTCAAAGTGCAAAATGTCTAGCTATAATTCTGGACAGGAAATTGTCAGACTAAATGTATTGGATCAGGTAAGCGAGAACAACGTAGCCTTATATTCCTGTAGGAAAGGTGTATGGGGTACGTTGGGGCTCTTTCCTAAAATTTTTCATTGTATATATGTAAAAAGGAGTAGTTTCCCCAATACTGGTGTACGGCATTGTTGTATGGTGGACGGCAAGTGATAAACGATACATTACCAACCAATTATCAAAGGTTCAGAGAACTGCCTGCCTATGTATGCATAAGCGAAGCTTTAAGGACTACAGCGACTGAGTCTCTACAAGTCTTACTCCATTTACTGCCGATTAAAATTGAGCGACGTTAAAATTAAATTGTCTATATTAATGTGGAGGTACAAGAACCACGGCCATCACACTTTAGCGCAATGTTAAACGACCAAGTGGACTATATACCAACAATGTACACCTTTGAAAGGAACTTTGCCTCTAAAGGTGGGTACTATGTTTTTTCAGCTTGAAAAAATTCCACAAAATGTTATTTCAAGTTGAAAAATGGAACGCTTTTTTTACTAAGGTCACATTGCATTTTTGAAGTGTGTGTTAAACGACCAAGTGGACTATATACCAACGATGTACACCTTTGAAAGGAACTTTGCCTCTAAAGGTGGGTACTATGTTTTTTCAGCTTGAAAAAATTCCACAAAATGTTATTTCAAGTTGAAAAATGGAACGCTTTTTTTACTAAGGTCACATTGCATTTTTGAAGTGTGTGTGTCGAAATGTCACTTTTATATGTATGTGTGTGTGTATAAGTATGAGCATTTTTTCCTTTTTGCTTTTCTTGAAAACAAACACGAGTTTAAATTAGAATCAATAAGCAATTAAATGGAATAATGCCGACTTAGAATATAGTTAATTTAAATTGCAGAATGGAAATATGGTTGAAGATCATTGTGCTAATGTTATAACTAAATAAATTATGTATCAAAAGGCAACAGAAGCCGGGGTAATACAATGTTACAAATAACAAAATAATTTCCTACTGTTGTACGAATATAAATAAATAAGATGATGTTTTGATGAACCGAAAATTATGTTTTATTATTATTTTTAAGGATTTACATTATATTTGTGGACATATTTTCTTCTTCCAACTCCTACGGCTGGCAAGAACACACTATGTTCTTTATAACCATTTAAAAACGAGATCACAGGCACTGCATAATTCCATTGTCCTACTGCTTCGGTAGCGTTTGCCGCCCACAAAGTTTTTCGTCACGATTGTTCTAAACATACAAACGTAAATGTACATACGTAATTATAAGACAAACTCCACATTATTACATATAGTTAAATGTCCTTCCATAGTTAAATGTCCTTCCAGTTTTTTTGCTCTTCTGAAAAATTGGGTTTTTTAATATAGCCCCTTTTCGATATAAGCCATCGACATATGTTTCGAAGCCTGATGAGAAGGTTCGGGCTTTGGATTACACTGTAAAGAACTTAGTCTTTATGTCCCCACAGACTACCAGATATTTGCAGTGTTTATCGAGCTGAAATAATGGCGATAAGGGAAGTAGCCAAGTAGCTGAGTCGCAACATAGTGACCTACAATAGCGTCGTCACTTACTCGGACAACCGGGCTGTCATTAAATCTCTGGAGGCTACATCCCTTAATGCACAAACATCCCTCGACTGCCGAAGATCTCGGCTTAACGGTAATGGCTGAACAGCTTAAAATATACCTTATATGGGCCCTGGCATAGAGATATCCCAGGAACTGCAAAGACGATAAATTTGCTAGGAAAGGACATTGCAAATGCTCGAAGAATTTGCATTTCAAGTTCAATGAGAGATGTACAGAAATTGACACCTGGAGGGCAGCTAGACAAATCTGACCAAAATACGACCTATAAAGTTCAAAATATCTCCTATGAAGTTCAAATATGTCTACGTTAGTTTCAATTCTGATGGGATGTTTGTCTTATTGATAACTTTGTTTCTCAAAAAGGTTGGTTACGATGAGGGGGTAACTGGGCCCGTGTTAGCTCTAGGGACCTATATTGGTCTATGTGAGCCAATAATTCCGGCTGCTACCCTAACTTAAACCTAAATAGTTACCTTGGGAAAAATGGTCGAATTTGCTCCGCCACTGTTGGTACCTCTCACACAAAGGGACCATTTTGCACAAAAAGTTAACAGCTTATAACATTAATACCAGTACATACAAAGAATTAAAATTTTGTGTCCTGTATTATGTTTTTTTACCTATAGTCCAGTGTAAAATGGACCACCTCTCATTTGGTATCTCCCACAAAAAATTTTCAAAGCATACCAAAACTGAATACATACGTCATGACTTTAATATAAGTGTACATTAAAACTTCTAATTCGTCATAATGTGGTCTCTTTGAGGTATCTAGTGATCAGCGCAAAATAGGCGTATTTGTAAAGACTTTTTAGCTCTCCGAGAAAGTTTTACTGGATAATTTTTATTTGAAAAGTGCGCGGACTGAACTATTTGGGTCGTTCTATAAGTTCTCAATTATAACAGCTTAGTCCCGCCATATATGATTTATTAAACCTCTACTATCGAAGTTTTTTCAGTGTTGGAAAATATTTTTAAATATTCTGCTCAAAGACGATGGTTTATACTTGTTTTATAATAACTGAGTAATTTTGAATTTGAAGCAAAATCTTCACAATGACAAAACACAAACGTCAGCACATGACAGTGCTGCCACCTTTATTTTCTGAGTAAGAGGCCGCCAAAGTTAGTTATTGGCAAAAACTCTGATATTTTAACGTTATTTTTTTCTGAGTGTATCCATATTAAAAAAAAATGGATTGGATTGGATTACGACCCCTACGCTCTGCACAATTACAAAACGATGTCTATAATTAAGTTTAATAACAGTTGAAGGCAAAATACGACGTAAAACTTAGTTGCAATTTTTTCGCAATAAAAAACCCACTTACCACCATTTCCGTCATTTAAGGTTTTTCTAATTTATTGTAGTAAATATTGGTAATAATTAAATATATATGTATCATTTAATTGTTACCAATAGTTATATATATATGTATCATTTAATTGTTACCAATAGTTATATATATATATTTATCATTTATATATGTATATGTAAATTATATGTAAATATTAATAAAATAAATTATAGTCATTAGGGGTAAATATTCTAATTATTATTTTCCCAACTATGCGTGTAAATTTGTATTGCAAAAAAGGTAATGGTATTTTAAATGATTATCTGTCGTGTGTATGTTTTTCAATGATTGACACTGAGTATTTTTATATTTTTATGAATTTTACAAGGTTCAAAAAATACAATATTGTAAAAATTACAAATACCCGTTTTCTTTATTTACAACATGATCGATCGATTTAAAAAAATACATTCCGGAAAACAAGTGAAATGATTTCATCTTCTTTATTTAAATGAGATCGAATAAATTGCCGATACATTTGCAAAAGTGGTTATAAATGTTACCAAACCTATGCCCAGTTCATTGAACTTGAAAATTTCGAATGTTTCAAACAATACTAACATATTTTTTTTGTGGCTTATGAACATAAATGCTAATTTAGGGTGAGAGTGATTTGGAAACATGTCGACGACTTTTGGAATGAAATCAAAAGCATACGTGGAGGTATTGTAAACATTTTATTAAAAAAAATACCCTGTACAACCACAGTGTGTTGTCGGGTATAAAAATAGATTTTGACAATATTTTGTATGTTGGCGTACAAATTCATACATCAGCGTACGAGGTATTGTCAAAACTTAATAAATAAATAGACGTACGTCGTACGTTGACATACCTCAAAGGTTATTTCATGTTCTATAGTGAAATAACCTTTGAGGTTCGAGAAGTATTAATAAAAAAGTAAATTTTGTAATCTGATGCTCTTGCACAAAATAAGCAATATGTGTTTTATTTTATAATAGTAGTTTTACAAAACTATTTAGTCATGTGGTAGTATACAATGGAAAAACCTGTTAGAGAAATCCAACGGTTTTGTGAACATGGGCGCTCAAAAAACATTCACATCGCGCTCTGCTTCATACAGTTCAATGAATGATGGTCAGAAATCGGGTAGCTAGACAAATCTGGCCTTCCTACGAGCTGAGTAGGTCAAAATTACTCTTCGAACTAGAGCGGAAAAACTGTATACTGGTGTCAGTACCGACTGGCCACTGCCTGATCGACGAACACGCCAGAAAGTTAGGTATTGACTCTAACGACTTCCGCAGGAGCTGAGTTCATGCGAAAGAAGGGAATGCATTGATCACCGGCTGTGCTCCTGTCACGCATGGAGTAAACAAAGTCTGCATATACTGGGGTCGGCCTTTCTAGGAAGTCTGACAGATCTTTCCGGTACAAATATTCGCATTACTGATAACTTTGTTTATCAAAAAGGTTGGTATCGATGAGGAGTATCTGTGCCCGTGGTATCGCTAGGGACATACGAGGACACTAGGTATGTGAGCTGCAAAAACATAAAAACCTAAGGGCATAATGAAACATAATCTGCCAAATTTAAAATGTGTGTTTGGCTTTTAGAACTGCAGAATGTCAAATCGTAAAATGTTACAGCTATATGGGCGCTATATGCATACATGTACTAATTGGGTCTATTTTATCTACGAATAGTTAAAGGCATAATACAACATAAACCGCCAAATTTCAGCCGGTTCGGCTATACAGAGTGGCTTTGGATATATGGACGCTATATCCAAACATTGACCGATTGGGTCCATTTTCCCAATAACAGTTAAAACATAAATTGCCAATTTTCATTCGGATCGGCTGTGTGGTCTCTAGAGCATGATGAAATCAAATCGTTTGGTACCGTTATATTGGAGCTGTGTATATGAAAACATGTACAGGTTTGGCCAATTTTCCAGGAATCGATAAGGTCACGGTAACATAAACTGCCAAATTTCAGTCAGATCGGCTATGCAGTGTGACTTGTGTTCAAGTGCAGCAAACATTTGATCAGTGAACAGTTATTTATAACATTTTTATTTATTTTGTTCGCAATTTATCTACATTCACGGTAGAATTGCTAATAGGTCGATTATGTACGTTAAAATATTCAAGCAGAGCGCGATGTGAATGTTTTTTTGAGCGCCCATGTTCACAATACCGTTGTAAGGATACTATTATAAAATAAAACACTTATTGCTTATTTTGTGCAAGAGCATCAGATTAAAAAAATTACATTTTTATTAATACTTCTCGAACCTCAAAGGTTATTTCACTATAGAATATGAAATAACCTTTGAGGTATGTAAACGTACGACGTACATCTATTTATTTATTATAAAGTTTTGACAGTACCTCGTACGCTGATGTATGAATTTGTACGTCACATACGACATATTGTCAAATTCTATTTTTATTCCCGACAACACACTGTGGTGGTACAGGGTATTTTTTTTAATAAAATTTTTACAATACCTCGACGTGTGCTTTTGATTTCATTTCAAAAGTCGTCGACATGTTTCCAAATCACTCTCACCCTAAATCAGCATTAATGTTCATAAGCCACAAAAAAATATGTTAGTATTGTTTGAAACATTCGAAATTTTCAAGTTCAATGAACTGGGCATAGGTTTGGTAACATTTATAACCACTTTTGCAAATGTATCGGCAATTTATTCGATCTCATTTAAATAACCCCAAAATAATACATACAAACGAGTATCAACAAACGAAGATGAAATCATTTCACTTGTTTTCCGGAATGTATTTTTTTAAATCGATCGATCATGTTCTAATTAAAGAAAACGGGTATTTGTAATTTTTACAAAATTGTATTTTTTGAACCTTGTAAAATTCATAAAAATATAAAAATACTCAGTGTCAATCATTGAAAAACATACACACGACATAATTTAAAATACCATAACCTTTTTTGCAATAAAAATTTACACTTATAGTTGGGAAATAATTAGAATACTTACCCCTAACGACTATAATTTATGTTATTAATATTTACATATAATTTACATATATACATATAAATGAGGGGACATTTGAATTTAATTATTACCAATATTTACTACAATAATTCAAGAAAAACCTTCAATGGGGTTTTTATTGCGAAAAAAAATGCAACTAAGTTTTACGTCGTATTTTGACTTCAACTGTTATTAAACTTAATTATAGACATCGTTTTGTAATTGTGCAGACCGTAGGGGTCGTAATCCAATCCAATCCAATCCAATTTTTTTAATATGCATACAATCAGAAAAAAATAATGTTAAAATATCAGAGTTTTTGCCAATAACTAACATTGGCGGCCTTATTGGTCTTACTCAGAAAATATAGGTGGCAGCACTGTCATGTGCTGACGTTTGTGTTTTGTCATTGTCAAGATTTTGCTTCAAATTCAAAATTACTCAGTTATTATAAAACAAGTATAAACCATCGTCTTTGAGCAGAATATTTAAAAATATTTTCCAACACTGAAAAAACTTCGATAGTAGAGGTTTAATAAATCATATATGGCGGGACTAATCTGTTATAATTGAGAACTTATAGAAGGACACAAATAGTACAGTCCGCGCACTTTTCAAATAAAAATTATACAGTAAAACTTTCTCGGAGAGCAAAAAAGTCTTTACAAATACACCTATTTTGCGCTGATCACTAGATACCTCAAAGAGACCACATTATGACGAATTAGAAGTTTTAATGTACACTTATATATATTAAAGTCATGACGTATGTATTCAGTTTTGGTATGCTTTGAACATTTTTTGTGGGAGATACCAAATGAGAGGTGGTCTATTTTACACTGGACTATAGTTAAAAAAACATAACACTGCACAAAATTTAAATTTTTTGTATGTACTGGTATTAATGTTATAAGCTGTTAACTTTTTGTGCAAAATGGTCCCTTTGTGTGAGAGGTACCAACAGGGGCGGAGCAAATTCGACTATTTTTCCCAAGGTATTAGCGAAAGATAAACTATTTAGGTTTAAGTTAGGGTAGCAGCCGGAATTATCGGCTCACATAGACCAATTTAGGTCCCTAGAGCTACTACGGACCCCCTCCCGTAACTAACCTTTTTGGTAAACAAAGTTATCAATAAGACAAACATCGGTACACGCCAATATATCCAGACGTCGTTTAATCAATTAGAGACCTCATCTCCACAGATTCTGGAGAAGTCATTGGACTCAATTCTCATGTTCATCGATCAGGCAATGTCCTATCAGAATTGAAACTAACGTATACAGTTTTTTGCTCTCTAGAACTAGGAGATATTTTGAACTTCATAGGTCGTATTTTGGTCAGATTTGTCTAGCTGCTCTACAGGTGTCGATTTGTGTACATCTCTCATTGAACTTGAAATGCAAATTCTTCGAGCATTTGCAATGGCCTTTCCTAGCAAATTTATCGTCCTTGCAGTTCCTGGGATATATCTATGCCAGGGCCCATATAAGGTATATTTTAAGCTGCTCAGGCATTAACGTTAAGCCGAGAACTTCGGCAGTCGAGGGCTGTTTGTGAATTAAGGGATGTAGCCTCCAGAGATTTAATGACAGCCCGGTTGTCCGAGTAAGTGACGACGCTATTGGTGGTCACTATGTTGCGACTCAGCTACTTGGCTACTTCCCTTATTGCCATTATTTCGGCTTGATAAACACTGCAAGTATCTGCATTGTTTTAGTGTGGTTCAAATGGTCTTTATATCGGATGCCCATCTTACGATGGTATGAAGGCCTGTTGTAGGATGTCCTTAAGAGTTTTCGAAAACTTCCGCTAAAAGCTGACAACAGTGTGTTTAGATATTCTACAGCAGAGGAGATAGAGGACATTCCTCTGCTGACAAAGCTATAACCTGACAAGAAGCATCTCACACTCTTAGCTGCTAGATCAGAATAGAATGATGGATTCACACGACAAAAAATGAGATTCGTGAACTTCTATACAGACGCTTCCAAACTCAACAACCAAGTGGGCTTTGGTGTTTTTTTCTGAGGAATTTGTGCTATACATTCCAAAAGGCTGACATATCACTGTAGTATTTACCAGGTAGAAATCGTAGCTATTAGATAGGTAGCTGAAAGGCTGACAATTAATGTTCTGGCCAAAGTCGGCATCAATATTTTCTATAATAGTCAGGCTGCTATGAAGTGAGAGATTTAATGACAGCCCGGTTGTCCGAGTAAGTGACGACGCTATTGTTGGTCACTATGTTGCGACTCAGCTACTTGGCTACCTAACCTAATACCTAACTTTCTGGCGTGTTCGTCGATCAGGCAGTGGTCAGTCAGAACTGACACTAAAGTAGACAGTTTTTTCCTCTCTAGTTCGAAGAGTAATTTTTGACCTACTCAGTTCGTAGGATGGCCAGATTTGTCGAGCTACCCAACAGCCAACAGTGCCGATCTCTGACCATCATTCATTGAACTGTATGATATGCAACCAATAAATATAAATTCTTCCGAGAATTTGTAATATCGTCCTGTTCTTAGAAAGTTCACCAGCTTTGCAGTTCCCAGGGATTACCCTATGCCCAGCTGCCCATATGAGGAGCATCATCATGGAAAGACTTACGCCTGAACAACGTTTACGCATGTCATTCGCCGTTTACCAGTCGAAATGCTCGAACGAGTCGTCGAAAATTGGACTCAACGGATGGACCACCTGAGATGTCTTCACGTCGGCGGGCAACATTTTTTTCAGAAACGAAATCGCCATAAGAGACGCTTTTCAGTTAGTTTAGGATCAACTGACCTCCATAGATTTGTCAGCAGGGGATCGCCCCCAGGGGGCAATAGCGGTTCAATAGCAGCAGGCCCTTCACAAGCACAATACTTCCGATAATAGTATTGGTGTGACAGAATAGTTCTATTTCGCAGGAGATATACATTGGTACCAACAGTTCTCTAAAAGCGTAAAGTACTTAGGTATTTTACTATGTAGTCAGGCAGTTCAACTTCAAACCTAACATTCTAGAAAGAGCAAAAAAGGCTGTGTTACCCCGGTAAAAGGGCAATAGGAAAACGATATGGTCTGAATCCGGTTATAATGTATTGCTTGTATACGGCAGTAATCAGACCTATTATGATGTACGACATTATACGTCTGGTGGACGGCTCTGCGATATACTTAATAAAGTTCAGCAAATGGCTGCAATGTGCATCACTTGTGCGTTGAGAACTACTTCAACTGAGGCACTTTATGTTATACTACATTTAATGCAGCTAAACATTATAACAGGTCGGATCATCCTGATAATTTATCTATCTTTATTATTTTTATGTATTTTATCAATTAAATTAACTAAATAAATGTCTATGTTTTTATTAAAATCAGAAGTGAGGACGAAACGATTTATTCCTTATAATACGAGGGTTGCTACATATATTTCTGGCCTAGGCAACACTAAGTGTTGCCTGGCGCCATCTGACATTTCCATTAGAAAGTTTGACATTTTTTAGCATAAACGTACTCAGAACGTTTTGACGTACGACCATCATTTGTGTTGTTTACAGTGACTTGAAAAAATCAATTTGGCAAAAAAAAGTGGAATTAACTCGTGAACATTTTCGTGCGATCATTTTTCACAACTTTCTCACGTGGATTCTCACGACAAGAGTGCATCGATGAACTTAAATCTTCGTATGGCGATGAAGCACCATCCTATAGCACTGTGAAAAACTGGTTTAATGAATTCAATCGTGGCCGACGCTCGCTCAAAGACGAAGGTCGTCCAAAAACGGCCGTTGTGCCAGAGAATATTGATGCCGTGCGTGAACTGATAATGCAACATCGTCATGTGACATACCGTGAGATAGAGGCATCCTTGGGCATTTCTTTCACCAGCTTACATTCGATATTGCATGAAGACCTGGCCGTAAAAAAGGTTTGTTCCCGTTGGATCCCGCAAATACGATCGCGGTGCTTCAAACGACGTTTATAAGATCGTCACAGCTGACGAATCTTGGATCTATGCGTATGAGCCCGAAACAAAACAGCAATCGACCGTGTGGGTCTTCGAAGACGAGCCAAACCCAACAAAAGTTGTTCGTGGAAGAAGCACTTCGAAGCAAATGGTCGCCTGTTTCTTCGGCAAAACTGGTCATGTGGCGACTGCTCCGCCTGAGCAACTTAGGACGGTTAATTCTGAGTGGTACACCACAATTTGTTTGCCTGAAGTCTTCGGAGAAATTCGAAAAACGAACAAGAGAAGACGAATCATTGTGCACCATGACAATGCGAGCTCTCACACATCGGAGCCAGAGCCTTTTTGACCGGCCAAAACGTTGAATTGATGGGTCATCCGCCGTACAGCCTTGATTTGACACCCAATGACTTATTCATATTCACTCACATCAAGAAAAAACGTTTTTCGACGCCTGAAGCAGCTGTCGAAGCGTTCAAAAACCATGTTTTGGAGGTGAATTTTCAACACACTGTAACCAAAACAATTCGCGCTCAAATGACAAAACAATCTGAGTGAAGTTATGGTAAAAAATGTCATACTTTCCAATGGAAGTTCCAGTTTTCATCTGGCAACACCAGCATTGCCAGGACCGAAATATAAATAGCAACCCTCGTATATTCCATATATGTACTTAATCTATAGCTCATCGAGAGGTCACTGGGTTTTTGTGTCACCCTGTATATGTCTAATGCATGTGACATTTCATCAATGTCAGCAATAAAAACGCTCCAAGCTACACATAGGGTTTAAATCATTTGAGTTTGCGTTATTAAATTATAAACAACCATTTATAACTTAAACGAGTTCGTTAACACTTACTACTGCAAATACTACTGCAAAATAGAAACAAATCTAAATTATAATATGTACCTACGATCTGATATGTAATATGTAATTACAATTAAAATCACTGGCAATTTTAAGCAAAGACCAGTTTTATTTAGTTTATTGTAGTTTTGTATGGAAAAGACCATAAAATAACCGCAATACTGCATCTTAAGCGTTGAGTCAATTAGTTTGCCTGTCTGTGCATGAAGCGATGCGATGGAATTTTTATGAAACTTTGATTGTCAAGGCCATGAAGATCAGCTCCATACAGATCAGTCACATTTTGTAAATGAAATGAAGGCCGTTTACTACTATTATTATTGTTAAAATAGTGATTCATTTGTTCAGTAAGAAGACTATAAAAATAGATGATAAAAATGGCAAAACTGCTAAATCGGACGAAGTCTTTTTGTTTGATGCCAAAAAAGCGGTTTTTGGCAAAGTCCTTATTTATGTAATAAAAGATCGTCTTCTGTATCTTGCATTTTTGTGCAATTGCAATAAAAGTCAACATTTTCAGCTTTTTTTGACAGACGCTTGAAAAGTTCATTATGTTCCTTCAGCTGCGATTAAAATTTACATTTTCAGTTTTTTTTTTGGCAGACTCCAGAAAAGCTCATTATGTACCTACAGCTTTAAAGCAGAGGTACATATACTTTTCAAGCTGACTGTCTTTCGACGCATTCTATGTGACATGGCGCGTGAATAAATATTTTATTCCAAGCAAGGTTTTGTATTTGTCTATATGTAGGTTAGGTTAGATTAAGAGTGGAAGCCTGTATAACAGACTCACTTAGACTATATAGTCCATTGCGGTACCACAGGGATGTAAGTGAAAACATAAACTATACTTATACCCTACATCTGTTGAACCAATTTGATAAAAATCGGATTTTAGTATTAGCAACGTTGGCTAACTCCCCAAATAAATTAAATCCTAAGGTTGCATGTTTGCTTCTAGAGGCCGCGGAGCACAGACACAGATGGTGTTCTATTGATTCCTCCTCCTCTTCGTTTCCGCAGCTTCAGCAAATCATTTCACAAGACCTCCCATTTCTTTGCGTGCGGTCCAATAATAAGGCAGTTACCCGTCATGACAGGCACGATTAGTGAGACGTCCGCTATCGATAACGACCATTACCTAAACTTTGTTTAGTATTGCGCAGGAGGTACGCAGGATCAGAGCCGTCCACCAGACGACAAGACCTTACAGGTTTCAATCTTTCCTTCAAGAATAGTAATATATCTAAGTATTTTGCGTTTTCAGAGAAGGAAATTTCAAAACCACCAAAGAGGCAGGCACACCAGTTGCTACCTTTTACGAGTATCTCATGCTGAAAAGACCTACTTCCGTATTGGTCGGGTTCACACAAGACCATTATCCAAATACCATCTTGTGGTTGTATAAAATGCCTGTTGGAAGATGTATCCAAGAGTTATCGGAATTTCCCTCATCATTTTCGTATGCAATAACCTTAAAGCTCGTCTTCTCCAGAGAAAACTGAATAATGTTCGTAAAGAGACAGGTACAACAGTTGCTACCTTATATCTCCTGCTTATCACTACATCTGTCTTGGTTGTATGAAGAGCGTGCTGTAGGATGTCACTAAGAGTACTCGGAAACTTCCCTCTAACAGCTATTGCCACGTTATTTGCGTAGGCAATATCCTTAACTCTCATCAACTACAGAGAAAGCGGAATATTGTTAATGGAGAGATACCTTAACCCTCCAATGGTGACCTACACGTCTGTGAGATCGATATATCAAATTTTGATATTTTTCCTTCTATAAGGCTTAAGTAAGGAATTATTTGCATTTTAAGTTTTGCTAATAAAATTAAAAATTTTAATCAAAGTCAAATTTGCGTCACCATTAGTGGGTTATCAGATGAGAGCGAACAACCCCTTGGGACGTTACTAGAGTTGGGCACTTTAGTTCAATCGGTCAGACGTTTGTTATAGAGTTAGGCACTTTAGTTATTTTAAGTTATAGCTCTTTTTAGTTCAGTTTAATTGAGTGAACTAGTTCGTTCATTTAGTTCACCAGCTCACTTCAGATCTTTAGCTCTTCAGCTCACTTTACTTAAACAGCTCTTTGGTTCAGCAGTTCAGATCACCTGTTCAAATCAGCCGCTATTATAGGAATCTGATTGGAACGCGAATGGAATGAATTGAATGAATGACTACTGAGCTGAAATGAACGAGTTGTGTGAACTAGTTCGTACCGTTCAGTAAAGTGACACGTTCAATTGAACTAGTTCGTTCACGGACTACACAACTCTAGACGTTACCTGCTGACAAACCTATGGAGGTCATTTTGACCTAAAGCTATCTGGCATGCTGTTGATCGGACAATATCCAGTGATCTATTTTAGTCCTAGGGTAACTTTCGATTGATCTTTATAGGGTTTTTAGGAGAAATGACGATAAACTAATCGACCGAAAATCCTTATCTTCTGTATGGGAAGGCTTTCCCGCTTTTGGGACGAAAAAAATTGGTGTCCGTTTCTTGGTATATATAGGCCTGATTGATACAACATGTGTATATCTGTAGCTTCACCGGCGGGACATTGTCTTGTCCTGGCGACTGAAAGGGTTTGAAGCTTCTGATATAACCAAAATAATTGTAGATTCGGCTACAATCTCGCTGAAGACCTCTGATGGCTGTATTTCAAAGAAATTCCTAATTGAAGTATTCAATGACTCGTTAAGTTGCCCGGAAATTGTGTAATACAGGAAACTCTCAGCGGACGTAGTCCAGGAACTATCATCTTTCTTGATGTACCCAATTGTACAAGTTATTGAGGCAAAGATTTTCAACAACCTTGATGCTTCAGAAGATGCTTGAGTTCTTCCTTGTAGTTGTCCCAGTTCTGTATGGCTCTTGTGGTCTTTGCTTATTAAAGAGCTCCCTGCAGCACTTTCTCAGCATAACTAATTGAAGCGACCACATTGGCGGTTGTTGTTTACCCCTTGGCTTTAGTTTCAAACATGTCGCTTGTAGCGACCCATTCAGAGTTGCAGTGGCCCGTTCCTTTGTTTCTTCTATATCACCGATAGTTTGCATCTTCAATTCAGGACTGTTTGACACATACCTGTTGAATATGTGTCTAATTTTACCCAATTTGCCTTCTCAATATTGTGTGGGAAAACGGAATTATGAGGATTCACATTCATGCAAAAGGGTTTTCCAACAAGAGGTGTTATTTTGAATCACCCGGTATTTCGGTAGCTGTCACTTTTGAAGCTTTTATCGAAACATCGAAAATCATCGAAAAATCATCTTGGCTGATGAGGCACATTTCCACCTCGGTGGCTACGTCAACAAGCAAAATTGTCGCATCTGGGGCTCGGAAAACCCAAAAGTTATTGTTGAGAAGCCTCTCCATCCTCAAGGTGTGACTGTTTGGTGCGGTTTATGGTCCGACGGGGTCATTGGACCTTACTTTTTCGCAAATGAGGTTGGATCAACAGTTACGGTGAATTGATTGCGCTATCGAGAGATGATTAATGACTTTTTATGGTCGGAGTTGGATGGTATTGATCTGGACAACGTTTATTTTCAACAAGACGGCACTACGTGCCACACAAGCAACGAAATCATTGCTCTGTTACGGGAAAAGTTTCCGGACCGTGTTATCTCTCGAAGAGGTGATCACAATTGGCCACCGAGATCTTGTTATTTAACACCTTGCGACTTCTTCCTTTGGGGCCACGTGAAAGATAAGGTCTACGCCAACAGCCCAGCGTCGATTCAAGACCTCAAAGTTGTAATTCGTGAGGCTATCGAGGACATAGGGCAGCCACTTTGCGATTTGGTTATGGAAAATTTCATGAAAAGAATATAGTCCTGTAAGCGTGGTCGTGGTGGCCATTTGGCTGATGTTGTTTTTCATTATTAACGGCATACCTTCCTCTTTATTATGAAATAAACATCCGATCATTTATCTAAAAAATTGCATTTTTCTTTGAATACCAAAATAACACCTCTTGTTGGAAACCCCTATATAATGTGACAAACAGAAAACACAGATATAGACGATATTTCAATTGATGTGTTTCGAATTCCAATTGCCGTGTTTCGAATTTCATTTGATGTTTTTCGAATTTCAATTTATATGTTAATTGCAAATCAAAAGGCTACTACTTAAAATATATGTATGTACATATATAACATGTTTGTAAGTAATTTAAATTACATTTTAATTAATTTTTACTTCATCTGTTTCTAAATGTCATCCAGAAATAAATTTTCGGATATATTTGTATACATATATTTTTAACAAGCTCTTAAAATTCATTTTGAATTAGACCATAACATTCTATAGACGTCATTTCAAATGTCATTTTGTTAAATTTCAAGTTCATTAACAGTGTTTACTTTTAGAAATAAATACTTCTTATGACAGCTGGCTGTAAAACCAGCGAAAACCGCCAATAAAATGTATGGCAAACATCTGAACGAACGTTGGGTAAACGAGTACGTAAAACTAAAATTGCCGGCAGAACAAAAAAAAACCAGTTTTGGAATATTTTGAGTTGAAAACCAGCACAAAATGTAAACAATTTAGTGGTAAGTGATTGCATTGGGAAGTGTATACAATGTCATGGAAATTTTTCGAATGCGTTAAATTGCCATAAAGCGAAAAAAGAAAGAAAAATAACTGAAGGATTGTCACGGGAAGGACAATTCAAACATGTATAGCTGGAATAAATGATTTTTATTTCGTATGGAAGGAGTATATCGATACCTCCATTTCAAACTATGCTAAGTGTAAAAAGGTACTTTTTCAGGAGAGCAATCAAACTTTTATGATTTTTTTTAAATTTGTGTGGAATTCCTTTATGATCGAAATCTAATGACCGGTACTGTTTTGTGAAAAACTTTTGATTGGGTTGACGGATAAACACCAAATTTTGCCTGAATATAATTTGGAATATTTAGAAATTTAAAATGCAATTTCCCTAAAAACATGCTAAGTCGTCTTAGCATGTTTTAGAATGGAGGTAACGATATGTCATATACAGAAAATAAATTAAAAAATAATAGATAATTAAACATATTCCGTCCGGAACGAAATTTTAATTAGGGGATTTCACGTGAAATGTAAATGGTCTAGTAAAAGTGTAAATGATAAGTTGTGAATCACACGAGGTAATTTTTTCCAAGCAAGTGTCAAAATTTGTAGAAGAGAGATGTAGGCGGAAAGAGTTCTCTGCCTCTCTCTCCTAAAATTTTGACACTTGCTTGGAAAAAATTGCCTCGTGTGATTCAGGACTAAGTAGTGGAGGGACGATATGGCCAATTGTTCCTCGGAATAAGCCTGTCCAAAACCAAGGCACAAGTGTAAAGTTAAACAACATGCTATTAAACAAGGCCAAATCTATCACCTAAGACTAGAATGCCTATAAAACTACTCAAAATCTATAAAAAGAAACTTAGAAGAGCGCAAAGGCGTTACTGGTAAACCTTCTGTGGAGAAGTGGAAAGAACGGCATAGCCGATGATTTTACTAGGAAAGGGACGACATTACAAACCCTCGAAGAATTTGCATATATTGGTGTGCCTCTGTCTAGACGCAAGCTTTGGCTTAGAAAATAGAGAATCAGGCAGTCCAATAAAATGGACACCTGTAGGGTAGCTAGACAAATTTGGCATTGATATGACCAAGAGGAAAAGTCTATATAAAGTTCCAACAAGAGGTGTTATTTTGGTATTCAAAGAAAAATGCAATTTTTTGAGATAAATGATCGGATGTTTATTTCATAATAAAGAGAAAAGTATGCCGTTAATAATGAAAAACAACATTAAGTCAAATGGCCACCACGACCACGCTTACAGGACCATATCCTTTTCATGAAATTTTCCATAACTAAATCGCAAAGTGGCTGCCCCATGTCCTCGATAGCCTCACGAATTCTATCTTTGAGGTCTTGAATCGACGATGGGCTGTTGGCGTAGACCTTATCTTGCACGTGGCCCCAAAGGAAGAAGTCGCAAGGTGTTGAATCAAAAGATCTCGGTGGCCAATTGTGATCACCTCTTCGAGAGATAACATGGTTTCTTTGCTTGTGTGGCACGTAGCGCCGTCTTGTTGAAAGTAAACGTTGTCCAGATCAATACCATCTAACTCCGACCATAAAAAAACATTAATCATCTCTCGATAGCGCAATCCATTCACCGTAACTGTTGATCCAACCTCACTTTTTAAAAAAGTAAGGTCCAATGACCCCGCCGGACCATAAACCGCACCAAACAGTCACACGTTGAGGATGAAGAGGCTTCTCAACCATAACTCTTGGGTTTTCCGAGCCCTAGATGCGACAATTCCGGTACCTATATTCTTACTATTGATAACTGAAGGAATTTTTATATTTCATAACATATTTTCACTATGAGCTAATCTGGTAGGAAATATAGTGGATTAATTATATTAGTTGGCAACGACAGACCTGTTCGGCGTGAACAAGATCCCACCGTGTCGTCTCACGGGTGGGATATTCATCTACTCATGCAAGTGGCCCTTCGAGAACACGAGGGGGCAGCATCATCTAGCCGTTGCAGGGCACAATTTTGATAGGTCTGTCCGTCATTCCTCTGTCACTCGCTGATATTCGATGTCAAGACTGATGCTGAATAGTTAGACCCCGAATGGCCTGCCGATTTATAATAGATGAAGCAGGGTTTCTTAGTCGGTTGACCATTGTTCTACTAGCTAGCGACTTGGGAACTTCTCATCTTATTCCAGATAGCAGTGGAATGTACAGAAAATCTACATAGGGTGTCGAATGTTATTCTAAAAATCTTAGGGTAGTTAGTAGCATCCCAGTAGGTACTGATAGAATTTGGGCTCGAATCCTGAAAAAACCATTTGTTTCAATGCCAAAAAAACATTTCGTTAGGGTCTGCAGTTGGCTGTAAATTCGTTCCTTACTCCAACCATTGATGGTCAAGACTATTAAAATTTTGGTTGGTTTTAGCACAACAAAAAATCGGCGGCTTAATATTGTCGCAACCACCGCACTGTTCTCTCTGTTTGAGTTTGAGCGGAACCAATCTCGGTGGTTTTTGTAAACTGACGCTTCCATACAATTAGTTTCCCGATTTAGTAGCTTATATTAAATCTACAGTATGTCATTGTCCTTCACAATTTTTTATAATATAACGATAATATGTGCGTAACTCACCTAGGAACACAAACGGAATGGAATAGTCCATAATGGCGCAGGACATGCAAAAGTTCTGGAGCTGTTCGGAAGGCTCCCATAATGCTAAACATGGCCAGCATGGTGTTCCAAATAATTAATGGTCCACGCAACTGAAATCTGTAAGAAGAGAAGAAAAACAACGATTAGAATATTTATACATACAAGTTCATACAAAGAATAGTGGAATATAATTAATTAATATAAAATTTGTATTAGCATTTTAATAAAAAAGACTAAGAACGCCTTGCCAAACCCTCTTAAAAATTGTTAGATGTTTTAATTAAAAAAATTCCAACACTCATAAACAATATCAGTTTTCTGATGTAGATATGCGGTAATTTATTCGGTTCTTTGTGATTTTTTTTACATTTATTTGATGTCAGACTGGGTTAAGTTAGGTTGGGGAAGAGGAGACGTTTCAACGTTTCGTTTCCATGATAACACCATGTCCAGATTTACAACGCTACAGTGAGAAAAATTTCTAAAAATAAAATATGTTTGAGATAATTTTGTATACCCTACAAGAAAACTCGGGTTAGTATTATGAGTTTATTTTGATCCAGATGTTTGTAACAATCCACCATAAAGTATACGGATCAACCCAGAATCACCAGATGATTGGATCTAACTATGAAAATGTAATAAAAAATGATATTGACCGTCGACGCGTGAATTAACGTTTTCAAATTTTTCAAAACGTTCATTTTCTGTGGTAACACTGTCCCTAAAAGGGTTGCCGTGTTAAGAAAAAAAGATGTACGTACATATGTAGCTGATTTTTGGTGTTTTTCCACTTTACTTTGCCGTAACGATATACTCCCGGTTATCACAATTTTATATTCTCAATAACTACTTAAAGATTATACCGTCGTTAAACGCAAACCGGCACTCGTCTGCCGGTTAGGCGTTTATTGAAACAAAAAACTCGAACAGCTGTTAATGTTATGTTGTTATTTTAATTAAACACAGTTTGTGTCAGTGAACTGAAATAAAAATTAAATAAGATACCAATAAACAACAGATTGATTGAAATTCACTCTATAAAAGAGGTGTTTGAAGAAACGCAGTCTCAGTCTGAATGTTGCGATAGTGTACAGTCAATTGTGTACCAGTTGTGTCAGTTTAGCCGTTGAATGAGAAAATCTAAATGTTAAACCGGCAGTTTATCGCTTTGAATAACTAATATCCCGGTTAGTTCTACTATGATATAATGACCCTTAATCTTGGGTTCCCTTTTTGCAAGTTCACAACATTGAGTTGGTAACACTACTTTATTTGACAACCGTTTTAACAGCTTCTATTTGCATTTATGTTTAGTGTGGTTTGCGTTTTATTACGGATAGAATTAAACGCTTTATTTGACAACCGATTTAACAGCTGATAGTTTCCTTTTTGTTTGGTTTGCCATTTCATCCTCGATAGACTTACACGAGAGCAACGCTTATAATTAGCTCAAATTTTACGAATTATTATATTGAAATTTTTCGAATAATTTCACGTTATTATTCTGTTAATTGGCCACCAAGATCGCGTAATTTAAACCTATTGGAATATTTTCTTTGGGATTATGTAGTCAATCACCTACGTTGTCGGAAATCAACATTCGACGAGTTATTGGCGAAATACGGCCGCAATTACTGGGAAAATTGTGTGGACACTGGAGTTCCAGATTGCGTCGTGTACGCGCCAGTCCAACTGGACAGATGGCCAAATCATATTAGAACTTTAATGGCATCGAATGGCATCTATCCAATAAAACCATTTAGTTGGTATTAAAATATTTTTCTTCGAAATCGCCCGGTTTATTATTCATAGCCTCCCAAAAAAGATTGTTCGAAATATGTTCGGGTGATTTCGAACTCCAAAAGTGATGTTAAGTCGCCGGTGATTTTAAAATCACCGTGATATCAAATCGCCGTGATTACAGAACAGACCCGTATATTTTGTTGACGAGCTAAAACATACCGCAATTTATGAATGCCAGGAATTAAGCCATTGTTTACTCTTAATACTTCATTTGTTAAGCAAACTATATTGTTTATATTATGGTCCCATTATCACTGATATATATGGTGTACATTATTGTTTTCATCAAAATTAATAGATATTTAGAATATGTATATATGTATGTATCCATGAGTATCATTTTAATATTGACGACAATAGTCAATTGTTCTAGAAATGGACGAATGCCCAAAGAAATCAATATTTCTGTTGATTTTCAGTTTGAGGGGCGGACAATGCTGGGAATTTCCTTCATTGCTTCAGAAGTAGGTACAGCGACATTTCTACACTCAGAAAAATATTTTTGATATTAAGCAAGTATGTAGGTTAGGTTATGAGTGACCGCCTGTATAACAGACTCACTTAGGCTATACAGTACATTGTGTTACCACAGGGATGTAAGGGAAAACAAAATATATCTCTAGCCCTTTGCTTCGAACCAATTTCAATTGAAGAAGAAGAAGAGCTTGCAGATCGTAAGAGGTATGCGTACATATTCCAGTTCCCGTGTAAGGTAGTTCCTAGTCTTGGAAGTTCATCTGATTTGCAGTTCCCTAATAATATTCCCAGACAAAGCAGAATATTGTTCATGGAGAGATCCCACAGCAGAGGAGACAGAACACAGCCTTGTGGCGTTCCCCTTCTGACAAATCTATGGAGGTATGTAAGTTAATCCTAAGTTAGCTGAAATGCGTCTCTTAATCAGCAGGTTATGATAAGTGATAAAAGATCCATTACGAACCATTTACACTATGCAACAAAAATTTTGTCCAAACGATAGCAGTTTCTGGTGTATTTTGGTGTCACAAACACGAAATAAATGTTAAAAAAAATTTTATGGTAATTTTTTTTTTGATTTTTTTTTAAATTCCATCTTTCATGGAAAGTACATTTAGTATTTGGACCATAATTTTTCAAGTATAAGTCTGATTGAGCCTTGTTATGCGTTAAATTAAAGGGAATCATGAGGGCTTCATATGCTGAAACTATCACTTTCACATAGAATCTTTGGTTTAGTAACAGCCGTTAAAAATATGAGAAAAAAATGATTTTTTTTTGAAAAACACTTTTTTCCTGATACAAAAAAAAAACCATTCAAAATAGAAAAAAAATCGATTTTATCACATTTTTAAAAAGCCAGCAAGCTAACGTAGCGCACTGTCTATTTGAAAAAAAATCTATGGATAGATGTAAATGTTATGAGCCATTTTGTAAATGTTAGGGAAATTCCAAAAAAATCTAATTATATGTACGCAATACAAAGTAGTACGCGGCAGTCTTGAAAATATTGGGTGTCTACTTTCGAAGCAAACTATATGTCGGAATTAATGAATGAAATTTCTTATTAATAAATTAGTGTAATTCAGCGTCTTAAAGAGATAAGGCGATTTTTTGAAAAATATTACAAAGTTATACTTCGAAGTATGAGTAAAAGGCAAAGAAGTTTTCAATGTGTAAATAATTCCGACAATTTCTGCTACATCTGCGGAAAATATGTAATTAAAAAAATCGACGTGCGCTTAGTAAAATAATAGAAGAAATATATTTGTAATATTTTGGTATACGATTTTAAAATATGAACGAACCGTGGACACCTAGTATTTTGTGTAATTCGTGCCATGTAAATCTTACTCGATGGACTAGTGGAAGAATGCGGTAAGTACTTTAAAATTAATTTATTACAATGTTTTGTGGAATAAAACGTTTTAATTTTAGACTTCACGTGAAATTTGGAATGCCAATGATTTGGAGACAACCATTCATTCACGATACGGACTGCTATTTTTTTCTAAGTTAATAGATTGGAGTAGGAAGTGTCCAAGTATAGCTAACAGCCTAATAACGGAAACATCATCAAGTTCAACTGAGTACTCAACTCTGAGCGATTCAAGTTTGAGGCAGAAGTCACCGCTTTTAACTCAGTTTCAACTGATCTAGTGTGAGAGATTTGGAATGGACCAAAGATAAGGCAGAACTACTTGCATCTGGGATGAAACAGTACAATAGTTTGGCCCCAGATGTTAACATATCATATTATAGAGTCCGTGATATACCTTACAAACAATTTTATACAACTGTGAATAACAGATGCTTTTGCAAGGACATTCCCGAATTGTTCGAGGAACTTAATCAAACATACAATTCAAAGGAATGGCGGTTACTTGTTTACAGCAGTAAAGAAAGTTTGAAAGCAGTACTTTTACACAACGGAAATCAGAAACCGTCGATTCATGTCATTTGAAATATGACATGATCTGTCATTTGTATTCCGTAGTGTTTACAATTTCATCAAGGAGAGATATACTCAAGAATAACATTTACAAATTATTCAGTTTTATTATCAAAATAATCGTTCTCCAATCGACTTACGACCTTTATATATACCTTTATTACATATTTTAGCTCACGTTAAGAGCTATCTTTTTTCCATTGACCGATTTCCGATCAGACGTGCGCTTAAGGAGCTAGAGCAAAAATAAACTTTCCGTTCACATTTGAAAATTATGCTAAGTCCATTTTTTTAAATCCAAAAAAACACTTTCCAGTCGTCTTACGACCTTGACACCCATGAGCACTACTTTTAGCTCTCGTTAAGAGATATCTTTTTGCCATTGACCGATTGTGGCTACGTGCCACACAGCAAATGAAACAATTGAATTGTTGCGAGAAAAGTTTGGAGACTCGATTATTTCAAGAAATTGTCGTATTGAATGGCCTCCAAGAAGTTGTGATTTAACACCATTAGACTATTTCTTGTGGGGTTATTTGAAGTCATTGGTCTTTCGAAATAAACCAGACTCTCTTCAAGCTTTACAAGTCAATATTGAAAGTGCCATTCATGACATACGACTTGATTTAGTGGAAAAAGTGCTCGAAAATTGGGTTCATCGAATTCGTTCCTGCAGAAGAAGTAGTGGAGGCCATTTGAATGACGTTTTATTTAGAAATTAATGGTATCGATTGAACTTCACATTAAATAAATTTTTTTTGAATTTCCTTAACAATAAGTGTGTGTTCTTTTTTTTTCAATGAAATCATATCACTCTTATTGGAAAACCCTGTACCTATTACTGAGCGACTACAAGAACTTGGGTCACATAGTATATCACAGTGTATTACTATGGTAACCGACCGAGTGGGCTCTATAACTACACCTTCTAGAGGGGTACTTCACCACTAAGGTACATGCCTGAGAATAATAGCTGGGCATAAAACCAGGAAACACAAACCATCTCCACTACAGCTTGATGATAAAGTTGGCTTCGGAGTACACAGTAAAGAACTTAGTCTTTATATAGCTCTCAGACTACCAGATACCTGCAGTGTAAAGCTGATGAATTAGCTAGGAAAGGGAAGAATTTGCATATATTGGTGCGCCACTGTCCACATGTAAGCTATGGCTAGGCAAGAGGATGTTCTATAAAAGGTGGTCAGAAATCGGCACATGTAGGGTAGCTAGGCAAATCTGGCAAAAGATTCGAAATGAGAAGGTCAAAATGTCTGTTCGTAGAAAAAACTGTTTACGTTAAGGTCAGGGACCTAATTACCGCATCCGTTTCGTATCGTAATCTGAATTTTCGATGGCATAACACGAAAAATTGGGAAATTATTTTTTGCTTATTTTTATATAAATAAGTTATGAATCGCCTTTGGAACGATATGCTGAAATTTCATCAATATCTGCCCATAAATGTTACAGCTATTAGATCTCACGTAATCGAATTACGATACGAAACGGATGCGGTAATTAGGCCCCAGTTCTGACGGGACACTGCCTGATCGGCGAACATGCCAGAAGGTTAGGTATTGAGTCAAATTACTTCAGCAGAAGCTGTGGTGATGAGGAAGAAGTGGAAAGCATTCAACACATGTTTCGCTACTGTCCCTCATTAAGTAAACGACGTCTGGATACTGGGGGCGTCCTTTCTAGGAAATCTGACAGATTTTTCCTGTACCGCTACTCGTACTATTGATAACAAAGCTGCCTGCCACCTTAACATAAATCTAAGGCGTTTACCGAGTACGCGCGTACTGGAGATTATTATAAAGCGCATTGTTGTACGCTTTGGCGAACTTTTGGGAAAAAATACGTACTTGCAAAATTTTAATAAAACCAGTAAGGAAAGGCAGAAAGTCGGGCGGGGCCGACTATATAATACCCTACACCTCCCTAACAATGCGATAAGGGTCATTGCCATAATAATTTGGTCATATCGGGAGTATATATGGGGGCTATATCTAAATCTGAACCGATTTCTTCCAAATTTAACAGTGTTTATTCAAATAATAGGAAACCTCTTCCTGCCGAATTTCATACTGATCGGATATAAAATAAAATTTTTACAGCGCTTACAAGTCAAATCGGGGGTAACGTATATATGGGGGCTATATCTAAATCTGAACCGATTTTCTCCAAATTTAGCAGTATTCCTTTATGTAATAAGAAACCTCTTTCTGCCAAATTTTGCACTGATCGGATATAAAATACAGTTTTTACAGCGCTTACATGTCAAATCGGGGGTAACATATATATGGGGGCTATATCTGAATCTGAACCGATTGTCTCCGAATTTAGCAGTATTCCTTCATGTAATAAGAAACCTCTCTTTGCCGAATTTCGCACTGATCGGATATAAAATAACATTTTTACAGCGCTTATATGTCAAATCGGGGGTAATGTATATATGGGGGCTATATCTAAATCTGAACCGATTTCTTCCAAATTTAACAGAGTTCATTCATGTAATAAGAAACCTTTTCCTGCCGAATTTCATACTGATCGGGTATAAAATAATGTTTTTACAGCGCTTACATGTCAAATCGGGGCTAACATATATATGGGGGATATATCTAAATCTGAACCGATTTTAACCAAATTCAATAGGGATCGTCCTTGGGCCAAAAATAAGATATGTGTAAAGTTTCGTCGAGATCGGACCATAATTGCGACCTGTACTTTGATTACAAGAATACATGCACAGACAGACGGACAGACAGACAGACAGACGGACAGACGGACATAGCTAAATCGACTCAGAAAGTGATTCTAAGTCGATCGGTATAATAAACGATGGGTCTATTTCTTCTCCTTTTGGGTGTTACAAACAAATGCACAAAGTTATAATACCCTGTACCACAGTGTGGTGTAGGGTATAAATAGGTATTTCTAATTTTATTTATATAATTTAGAACATTTACTATTTTTTCGATTTTAATTGTTTTTTGGTGTTTTTTAGATTTGGATTTTTGGAAATTATCCTGCGTTTTGGTCCTCGTAGGTTTAGAATAACAATTCCATACTTTTGAAATTGAGTTTGACAGACGTCATACGTTCTCACTCGTATTTAGGAGACAAACTTAATATTTTGTTCTAACACTATGCAGTGTTGCCATATTAAAATGGTTGGTTTACGTCATTTTACAATTATTACTCAACTCTAGTAAATCGATTTAAGTTATTAATTATATAGATAGGTATTTCATAGAAAATTTGTCAAAATTAATGGCTGGATCTAATTAAGAACCAGATTGAATAAGAATTTAACAGACTGGTTCTTTTCCAAGCAAAAATTTCGAAATTAAATAACTAATTATTTTTTTTTTATTGGCGATGATCTCAAAACAAGATATTAAAAAAATTGAAAAAAGATTTCAAGATTGTTGAAAAGATTGCGCCAATATATATTATATATTTGACGAACTATTATGGCTGCGTACACACCTTAATGTGGTGATAGTTTCAAATGAATTAAATCAAAACGTGACAGTGGAAGAAGAGAACACGTTTTATTTCCATTCATATTGAACACTATCTGTTTACATTAGAAATTGGAAAAAAAATATTTTTGTTCACATATGCAAATAATAACAATAGGAATGAATATAAAACAAGTAACCCAACACGAATGCTAATGTAGGCGAATTGGTAAGGTTAGCTTATCTTCAAAAAAATCGCTAACTTTCCATGGTTCCGTCGATCATTAATTTCCTTATTATTCACTTAAATAATTCACATAAAATTTCAATAAAAAAAATTATGATTTGCTATGGGAAAAACACGGGTCAACCATAGTCAGACCAAAAAAAAAATCCCCAAAAAATGTTCTATTAGGTTAGTGATTGATATTAATAAATAATTTTATTCTATTCTTTATTTTTATCGATGATAATTAAAAAACCTTTCAAAATTTTTATTTTTTTATTAACAACATACATTTTTGGATTTTCAATTAAAATTCAGATGTATCATTTCGTTTGTAAATAATACAATAGCCGTGTTTTCGCTACACCATAATCGCTCAACAGTTAATGGAAAGCTAAACGAATTTTGCGAGTATTAAGAGAAAATGTAATTACGGAACGCGTAAAGTGTTGCCAGTGCAAACATTAGTTGTGTTTTGTTAACTACACCATAATCGCTTAACTTTTTTGGAGAACTAAGCGATTACAAACATTTTAGTTCTTTATTGAGCTACCAGCTTATGTTACTGAGTTAATCGAATATGGTGTTGCCAGTGTGGAAATTGTTAGAAATATCCATTACCGTTAAAGAAGTTTTTCTTATATCGCAATAAAACCTTTCTATATTGAAAATAAAGTCTTATCTAAATTGAACTCTAGCAATTTATGTGAGTATGCTCTTTTTCCCAATGAAGAAATTAGTCATTTCATGACATGTGGGGATATTTCATTTATCGGTTATTGTTTCTCTGATAACAGCGATATGTGATAAGTTTGCAATCACTGCGTGCTTCGATTACAATTTTGTTTTATTCAATATTATCTAACGATTTAATGACAATTAGTAACTTTGGCGATAGTGGAGAATGATCATTTTGCGTACGCTTAGAAAAAATGGTAATCATTATAATAAAAGTACTATAATGCTTTATTTGGTACACTTTTCGGGCCTTTAAATTAAATGATTGAAAAGTATATAATGGGTTTTCTAATAGGCATTTGAATGACGTTTTATTTAGAACTTATGTATCGATTGTACTTCACATTAAACAAAAAACTTTTGAATTTCCTTAACAATAAGTGTGTTTTTTTTCAAAGAAATCATATCACTCTTATCGGAAAACCCTGTATAAGGGGTTATATTTCCAAAGATTTGCAGAATAATATATTCTCACAAATTTAGTAGTTAAAAATATGAAATCAGCAGAAAATGCCTGAAAATTATTTTTACGTAAAAAACATCTTGACAACTTTGCAGGAGTGTTTTGCGTTGTTCAGCAGCAATATGGACGAGTTTTTGCACCGTTTTGTAACCGTGGACGTAACTTTGTTCCACCACAACACCAGAGACCAAACAACAGTCAAAACAGTGGTTTTCTCGGGGTGAATCGGCGACAAAGAAGGCCAATGTGGGTTTGTCAGACAATAAAGTTATGTCGACCGCTTTTGTGAAGCACAGTTTTGGCCCGTTATTGACCCGTCCTTGTATCTACCAAGACTACCCATCAACAAATTTAGAATTACCTCCTAAGGAATCACATTTAAGTTACTTCCAAAAAATAAGTTAGTGCATTTTGTTAACAGCAAAGTAATGTATTTTGCAAAGTTTGAATACACATATTTATAATGTATTACAAAATATTAATTTTGTGTTAAAAATATTAAAATTTTGTTAAAATAATATTAAAACAGGCTGCAGGATTCGAACCCGGCCAACCAATTTAATTATTCCTCATACCCTAAAGTGTTTACATACATATGTATATATCAGGACAGTAGTGATTAGAACTCGTTTGTGACCGTGCGCGTTGACATGCGATGCTGCTGCAGCGCTAGGAGGGAGACCCAGGTTCATCTCACGGCAAGACCAAAAATGTCACTTTGAAAAATTTTCCACAAACACAAAATAAAAAAATAAGGATATTTTTTTTTGAATCAAAAAATAGCATTTGAATTTACAATGAATGAAATGACGCGTCTAGCCCATATTAAATTCATCGGTCAAGATCCAATATGTAAGTACTTCTGGATCGTAATAATTACATCTTGACTACTTATTTGGAAGTTCTATGTTTGTTGGTTTATGTGGCAGTCATCTAAATATCTTCATATTCTGCTTTCTAGACTACTTTTCCAACGGAAATGGTTTTATAAAGAATGATCCAACATAGTTCATCATTCCGGCATATCACGCGAAAAGTACCAAAAGTACTTATACTTTAGCCAGTTTACTCGACTGAAATTTTTAAAATTATTTTTTCAGTGTTTGAAATGATTTATGCAAAATAATTTTTTGTTTTTTGAAATGATTTATGCAAAATAAAGTGCTTTATGTTTTGTGGTGTGAACGTAGACTAACGCGTGTCGCGTAAAACGCTCGTTTGTTGCACTCAGCTTAAATCGGGTAACTAATGGCAATCCTAAATGTAAGTACACACGATTTGCAGATCGGACAACATTGCCAGAAAAATGCAACCCTGTGAATTTACAACAACGTGTGAACATACAATTTTTGTTTTGCAACGTTAGCAGAAAAGTCATTGCGAGATAATTTGCAGATTGTTATACATGATATGTTTGAATCGAAAGAAAATATATTTGGAACACAAATTTTTAAATATTATATATTTGTGATCAAATAAATTTTATTTGAAAATCAGTAAAATATATTTGGAACTCGTATATTAATATGTTACAACATATAATATTTGCAAACTAAATTTCTCAAATAAAATATGCGTCTGAAAACAAATAAAATTATTGTTTAGGAATTTCTCCAAATATATTTTATTTAAAAAATATTTTCGAAACTTTTGTTGAATTTTTCGAATTACGTTTAGCATTCAACCTCCCAGTTATGATACGAAATGCAACATTAACTTCTGTTTTAATTTAATAATTTAAAATTTCTGAGTATTCCAAGCCATCATTAGTTTTCAATCCTCCACGTAATAGATTTCGATCCAAGATTATACGATTTCAATTATTATTATTTATTATTCTTACGACATGAAAAATTTCCAAAAATTTACTTTGAATTACTGAAAAATTTAACTCAATTTTTTTTCTGAATACTTAAATGCAACCAAATATTTGTTTCGGAAAAAATAGTCCAAAATAAACACATATTGGGATGTGAACAACGATTTATTTCGAACAACATCCTTCCAAATATATAATTTTTGTGTGTTTCAAATATTATATGTTTGGAGTGTACCCTAAACATATATATGTTTCAAGCCGAATATGTTTGGGACAATATACTACAGAAGCGATTTTTTTTCAGCGTGTATGTGCGAAGTTTATGCATGTGACAACGGCGCCATTGCCAGAAAAACATTTTATTTGCAACACTGTCTATTATGTATTTTTATAGGCAATCCTGCATATAAATATTTACCAAATATATTGTAAATACATGAAATTGTAATGTTTTCTTGCAATCGTCTGAACTGTCAATTCACCTTTGCTTAACAATCTGTCATTGTCCGCATATTTGCAGCACTTTAACAGGGTTGATAACGTTTGCCGATCTGGCAATCGTCTAAACTCAGCTTAACTATTCATATGATGAGCGGTGTGCAGTGTTACCGCACATTTTTACACATTGTACGTAAAAAACGTATAAAGAAAATAAATTACCAAAAAGTAATGATAAATAAAAATATATGTGATTTCATATACAACTTAGGTAATATACACCACAAAACTTTTGAATGTACAATTTTTTTCTTTGGTATAAAACAGGGGATATATTGCATAAACCGACCAAATAAATGTCGATAAATATTTTTTCGAAATTTTAATAAAAATTTTTATTGTATATTTAATATACGAGTATAATCAATTTTTTTATAATTTTGTTCATCACAAAATTGTAGAAAAAAATCTTTCTATATACATGGATGTATATTTTGGTAACAAAATTTATTGAAAATGTAGTTGGTCACTTTATGCATTATCATATGTTAATAGTCTTCAGGAATACTTTATAAGATGTACATACTCAAATGGAGTTTTTATGTTAACATATTATTTTTTTATGTGAAGTTTTGATTTTTATAGCAGTTTTCTTTATATATAGAACCTTTGATGAACGTGTGCCCCTTTATCGAAAAAATCACCTTTTTGTGCCCCTTTTTGAAATTTTCCAACGGTAACCCTGGCCGTGTGTGACATTCTAAATTAAATGAGCTTAGTTTAATTTTTATTTTAATAAGACAATAAAACAGGAATAATTAAACACTTTTTATGAACACTACCAAGAGTGTGTGGGTACACGCCGCTCTACACTGTATATAAAATAGAATGGAATTCCTTGTGAGAAAACAACCAAACAGACGCACACTCTAAATAAATGGTCTGTGATAACAATCATTTAATTTGAATTAACCCTACCACAGGCAAGCAAGCAAACATACATCACAGACGTCCATCCAACCAACCCTGTCGCTACGAAAGTCAGCTGCAGTAGCAGCAACAGCAGCACATACAACCAGTTATAAATATTTACTCTCGGTGAGTACGTACATATGTATGTCTGTCGGTTACGAGAAGCTTTTCAAAACGTAACTGAAAAAAACATTCAACCGAAAGTTTTTCCTTCCTTAAGCTTAGTCATTACCAGAACTTTGGAGGGGAGGCGTTGGAAAGCTTTGTCTACATTTAATTTTCTTGACATTCATTTATTCGTTGTGTGTTTGGCTTTATTACTCTCTCTGAGTGTATTTTTGTATAATAACTGTTGGTTTTGTATGACAGAAATTCTTATTGACTTTGTTTATTCCGACTCTCTTATAGTTTGCTACTGCGGTGTTATATTCGTGCCTAAATTTAATGAGTAAGGAAAACCGTTAAGTCTTGCTGATCGCTTGACCGAACGCTTCTAGGCAGTGTGAAATGAAAATTTCACACGAAGCATAAATTTTTGAATGGGTACAGGTCGTCCCTTTGAACTCATGAGTCCACTACTTTTCGGGCTGTAGGGTTTGGGTGAAGCGATCTGCCCAGTTATAAATGAATCGGAATTGAAGGGGGAGAATTATGTAGAATCCTACTTTGTGTGTGTTTTTTATGTGGAGTTGTGTTTCTTTTCTGACTTGGCCTTGCTGGGTCAACAGTGTTCCCAACTCTTCTGAGGCAAAAATCACTACGGAACAACTGTGCAGAAATCACTACAATACCACTACCAACAAAGTGTAAAAAACGCCAAAAATCATTGTGAGAAAATAACAAAATCTCTCAAATGGCAACAAGTGTTAACCAGGGATGATAATTGAGAGTAACCAAATGGTACAAAAATCATTCTAAAAAGGTAATTTTTCGGCCAAAAAAAGTATCAATTTTAAAATTTGTTTAAATTCTTCTTGAAATATTGAGATACAAATTAGTAAGATCCAGTAATACATGAACAATTTCTTGATAACAATCTACTAAAATCATATAGCAGCATAAAACCTTGGGTTTGTACTATCGTATACCACATTGTTGGAGCAAAATAAGCACACATATAATTGTTAAATATCTGAAATGCTTCAGTTTTGAATCGTACAGGTCGCAAATATAAACCGAAATGTACTGAAATTAATGCAGATTAATTTTTCATCCCTATGGAAAATGGGGCATATCGGTCCATGTTTTGATTTAGACTCAACATATATAGAGGTACCTTCCGATTAAAATTCTTGACTCTCTAGAGAACGAATTTTTAGCCGATTATGATGAAATATGTTTCATATTGCATAAAATCATCTGTAGAAGAAGTAATTCATGTCGGTCCAGTTTTAATATAAAATGAATTGACTTATCTCTCGAAGAGGTAATCACAATTGGCCACCGAGATCTTGTGATTTAACACCTTGCGACTTCTTCCTTTGGGGCCATGTGAAAGATAAGGTCTACCCCAACAGCCCAGTGTCGATTCAAGACCTCAAAGATAGAATTCGTGAGGCTATCGAGGACATAGGGCAGCCACTTTGCGATTTGGTTATGGAAAATTTCATGAAAAGGATATGGTCCTGTAAGCTTGGTCTTGGTGGCCATTTGGCTAATGTTGTTTTTCTTTATTGACGGCATACCTTCCTCTTTATTATGAAATAAACATCCGATCATTTATCTCAAAAAATGGAATTTGTCTTTGAATACCAATATAACACCTCTTGTTGGAAAACCCTTCATAAGTCTCTGAAGACACCAAAACTCAAAACTCAACCTAAATGCCAGATATAAACGCTAAACACCTATTATAGGGGTGATTTTTTTCCACAAACGGGACTAAAAAGTAGGAGTCCTATCATGTTATTTAGGAGCTGGAGGGTTAAAATGTTCCAAAAAAATGTTCCCCACAGTGTTTTAAGTAATGTCGCTGAAGATATCCTAAACCTAAAATATAAAGATCACACGGTTTCCCTATTCATCATAAGAATGTGCAAAAGGGGGAAATATTGATCCCCCTCTAAACTAACCACCATACGTAAACTTTAAAATTTTGTTTTTTTTTATCGGAAATATACCTTTCATCGGTTTAGTAACAGTCGTTAAAAAAAATTAGAAAAAAGTATTTTTAAAAAAATCTTTTTATTTGGCGTGGTAATAACGCCCATTGAAAAATAGTCGTTATTACAGCTCCGCCTCCGCTTAAAACCTCTCACACAAAATGGCCAAAATAACAAATAAGAAACCTGATTTTCTTTTTTCATTTCCCTTACTTTTGCAAAATGGGTCATAACTTGTGAAGGGTTTTCCATTAAGGACATCAAAATTTGATATATTAATAAAACATAGAATATTTAAGATATAGAGTTCAAATTTATTCCAGGTGTTGTGCAAATGTTACATTCTAGGAATGAAATTCGATTTCGGTCATATGACCACCACGTGCCCGTCTACAGCGATCTATTCTTTGGACCCAATTCCACCACTCTTGCACAAATTTCGACCGGAACGTTGGCAATTTCGCGTTGGATGTTGTCTCTGAGCTCTTCTAAAGTTGTTGGCTTGTTGACATAGACCAATGACCTGATGTGGCCCCATAAAAAGAAATCCAATGGCGTTAAATCGCATGAACGAGGTAGCCATTCGACCAGACCATTTATCGAGATAACACGTTCACCGAACTTACCTTTCAGTAAATCGATTGTAAAGCGTGCTGTGTGGCTAGTGGCACCGTCTTGTTGAAACCACATATCGGCGATGTCAAGCTCATTCAATTCTGGCCAAAAATAATGTTCTAACATGGCACGATAGCGCTCTCCATTGACGGTAACATGACGATTGTTTTCAACGACGAAAAAATACGGCCCAATCACACCTCCCGCATGGAAACCACACAGTAAGTTTTTGCGGATGCAATTGTGTCTTTTGAAGCACATGTGGGCTTGTTGCTGTCCTATAACGTATATTTTGTTTATTGACAAAACCACTCAGCCAGAAATGAGCTTCATCGCTGAAAATGATTATTACGGCCGAAAATTTGAGTAAGCGCTCTCAAAGTTGCGACAACCGACAAAGAATTTCAGTAGAAATATTCAAAGATTTCCAAACGTTACACGTAAGTTAACCTTACCATGATGAAAATGTTGACTTCGACTAACGTTTTGACACTGAAAGATCATTAAAAATGTTTGGGGATGCATTGCCTTAAAGATTCGAAATTGTTATGTCCCTATTGTAAAACCCGGTACATTTATCCATAGATTATTTTAAAGTCGGCAGTTTTTTTCGTTAAGATGAAATAAAATAAAAAATTTTAATTATGTAAGTTTTGTTATTTCCTCCTTTTTTTCTACTTTGTCACTTTTTTCTAATTTTTTAGCGGCTGTTACTAAGCCACTGCTTCTACGTGAAAGATACATTTCCAACATTTGTAGCTAGCCATCATAATTGCCTTAACTTAACGAGTATTTTGACTCTATCGGACTCAACCATTAATATGAAACATAGTACCTAACGCAGAAAACGCCGAATTTGGACACAAGGTTGTCGAATTTTGGAACCAAGATTCTGAAACTGTCAATGTATCGAAAGGAATTGGGTTGAATTTTTTGATTGAGACAAGGATGTATCCAACTAATAAAAAATTATTTGCAACCTCATTAACTTCAAAAATCTAAATAAAGTAAGATCCCGTATGGATTAACCGAATTCATTACCTGATATAGCTATCTATATCCGATGTAATTTATTTCGAGATACACTAGCGTCTTTGAAGTACATAAGAACCAAAATGTAGAAATGTAGACTATAACTATCTATATCCGATGTTACCTATTTCGAGATACATTAGTTTTTTTGAAGTATATAAAGACCAAAATGTAGACTTGGCTTTAATTCCGCCAAATGCAATTGAAGCTCCATTGAAATTAGAAAGGGTGGTTAAATTGTTAGGGCCGATGTTGAACGTGAACCACACCTAAACGTCAAGTTATTTTGTATATTTCATTTGGCATTTATCAATTTCAGACTAACTCAATTTGAACCATGGAAAGATACACAATCGAGCAACGCGTTAATGTTTTTTAAGCCTTTTACGAAAATGGCGTTCAAATCAAAATGCATTTCGTGCACTTCGTGATGCTTTTTTGATCAGCATAATCGACCAAATGTGTCCACAATCGGGAGAATTGTGCCCAAATTTCAGCAAACTGGGCCCGTAGAAGATGTGAAAACACCTGTGCATGCTCGCCCAGTTCGTTTGGTGCGGCTTATGGGCTGGCGACGTCATCGGACCATACTTATTCGAAATGAGGCCGGTCAGGCAGTTACTGAGAATGGTGTTCGCTATCGTGAGATGATATTTTTATGGCCCGAATTGGAAGATATAGATGTGGACAATAAGTGGTTTCAACAGGACGGTGCCACTTGCCACACAGCTAACGAAACAATGGCTCTTTTGCGCAACAAATTCAATGGCCGTGTTATCTCACGTCATGGCAATGTCAATTGGCCGCCAAAATCGTGTGATTTGACACCGTTGGACTTCTTTCTTTGGGGTTATTTGAAAGAAAGGGTGTACGTCGATAAGCCAGCATCAATTGAAGAGCTAAAGGATGAGATAATTCGGCATAGAACCTCAATTATGCCTCAGGGTCATCGAAAATTTGGACCATCGGAGGTGTGCCGCCGAGCTCGCGGCGGCCATTTGGCCGATATTTTGTTCCATACATAATTGAACCATACACGGAGGAAAATCGTCATTTTTGATATGTTTGAATTGAAAGAAAATATACTTGGAAACGATTTTTTTAAACATTATGTATTTGCTAACAAATAAATTTTATTTGAAAATCAAGAAATTTTGTTTGGAACGCATATATTAATATATTAGAACATAATTATTTTGCAAACTAAATTTCAGAAATAAAATATGTGTTTACACACAAACAAAAATATTGTTTAAGAAGATTTCCAAATATATTTTATATAAAAAGATTTTTAAAACTTTGCTGACTTATTCAAATTTTAGTTAGTTTTTCCCAGATTTCGTGTTAAACTTTATAGCTGAAAATTTCTTAATTTATAAATATTCCAATTCATCACCTTTTGTCAATCCGTCAATGCAATTTATGTTTACGAAAGATTAGTCGATTTAAGTTTTAATTAAATTTTACAAACATATACAATTTATAAAAAAAATTGCTCTTTGAACATCTGAAAAACAGAAAACTTGTCTTGAAGTTAGGGCATTTATACATTGCCAAAATAAATAATTACAAATTAATCTTTGTTTCGGAAATACTAGTTCCAAATAAAAACAATATTTGAACGGGAGCATATTTTTGTTTAGAACAACATCCTCCCAAACATATAATATTTGTGTGTGTCAAATATTATATATTTGGAGTGTACCCTAAAAATATGTATATTTCAAGCTGAATATGTTTGGGACAATTTACTACAGAAGCGATTTTTTTTCAGCGTGTACCAATATTATCATAATAAAAAGAAATGACAATAATTTCCTAAATAATTTGTGTTCTTTTTCAAAATCAACATCGGCCTTTAAAATTTAACCAACCTTTATTTTAATGAAACACTCTAAATTTTCAATAATTTTAATACAAGTTTTTTCTTTTTTATTTTCAGGTGAGTGTACTAAATATTATCATCGGAAAATTTGTACGATATACTAGATAAAGACGAAGAATTACAAAAAAGCCGTGGAACCATAATTTCTCTATGAGCTTTGAACATTTTAAACATTCTACATTTGGGAAGCACACCACTGTACATTGTAAGTACAAGTATATTTTGGAATAATTGTACGACACCCCTTTACGTAGTGACTAATTCATTTTGACACTGCCATCATGCTGGCAAAAGCTTTTGCATATCGCCTGGCACTGCCACTGAAAGCTTTTGGTCCATTACATTTCTCATACGGTGTTTAGCATGAGGCATGCAGAACTGTGGAGGCATATATTTGGTTGCTGCCACTGTTGTCGCCCCCCAATTTGTTGTTCGTTGTTTGAAAATAATTCTTAATAACTTTATGCCTGCCATGTGGTTTATCATTCGTTTATATTGGCCAACAATTTGTGCCTAAATCTATATTATAGTGGTTTACCAATACGAGTCTTGCTAATCGCTTGACCGAAAGCTTCTAGGCAGTGTGGAATGCTAGTTCCACAGGAAGCAACAATTTTTGAATGGGCACAGGTCGTCCCTTGTTGCTCTTGGGCCCACTACTTTTCGGGCTGTAGAGTTAAGGTGAAGCGATCTGCCCGACAAATATTAATGAAATACATATGACAATATGACATGATAAATTGATAAAAATATACGGTTTTATTTAAATTTAATAAATTTTGGCTAGAGCTCTTTTTGAATGTTTTTATACCCTCCATCATAGGATGGGGGGTATATTCATTTTGTCGCTCCGTTTGTAACACCTCTAAATATTGATCTGAGACCCCATAAAGTATATATATTCTTAATCGTCTTAAAATTCTAAGACGATTTCACCATGTCCGTCCGTCTGTTGTAATCACGCTACAGTTCGTAATAATAGAGCTAGGTTGATAAAATTTGGTATAAATATTTCTTATAGTTGCAGGTTGTTTGTGATTGCAAATGGTCGATATCGGTCCATATTTAGATATAGCTCCCATATATACTATATACTACTATATTTTTTTTGTGTTTTTCGGTGTTATTTTCTTTAGGTTTGAGTTATTTTGTGAGGTCACATGCTATCCATGGTGGAGGTTGTATAAGATTTGGCATGGCCGAACTTAACGCTTTTACTTGTTCATACTAATATAGTTTAGAAGCTATGAATTCCACGTCTGCTGGCAGGATTTTTTCACACTGCATTCGAAAACACATGACAAATAAAATCAGCTAATAAGCTGTCAATAATTAGCCTACACCTGAAATAAGGTGGTAAATTTCTTTGTGCTCTACATAATAATCTAAAACAAATAAAAATTGCATATACATACACTAGCGGACGATAAATATTATTTTATATTTATTCCCTTCGTTCCAGTGTGGAGCATAGGGCCATCAGAGGGCAATTGCACGAATATTTTTTTTTTAAATTTAGCTTGACATAATTTACGATAATTTCGATATGCATCATTCACTTTAAAGGGAATATTTTTGCAAATGTTTTAATGGCACAGTGCTTTCAATTTTTTACATTCAAATCTGAAACAACATTTCGCTCGGACACTAGAGCAATTGCATTATTTTCGGATTATAGTTTTGCAAAACACAATACGATCTATTGGAAATGTTTCAACATACGAGGGTTGCTATATATATTTCTGGCCAAGGCAACACTATGTGTTGCCTGGCGCCATCTGACATTTCCATTGGAAAGATTGAAATTTTTTCGCATAAACGTACTCAGAACGATTTGACGTACGACTATCATTTATGTTCTTTACAGGGACTTGAAAATATCAATTTGGCAAAAAAATGGAATTAACTCGTGAACATTTTCGTGCGATAATTTTTCACAACTTTCGACGTGGACTATCACCACAAGTGTGCATCGATGAACTTAAATCTTTGTATGGCGATGAAGCACTATCCTATAGCACTGTGAAAAACTGGTTTAATGAATTCAATCGTGGCCGACGCTCGCTCAAAGACGAAGGTCGTCCAAAAACGGCCGTTGTGCCAGATAACATTGATGCCGTACGTGAACTGATAATGCAAGATAGTCATGTGACATACCGTGAGATAGAGGCATCCTTGGGCATTTCTTTCACGAGCTTACATTCGATATTGCATGAACACCTGGCCGTAAAAAAGGTTTGTTCTCGTTGGATCCTGCACAATTTGACAATCGCTCAAAAAAAGGCACGTGTCGATTGATGCAAAGAAATTTTGAAAAAATACGATCGCGGTGCTTCAATAGACGTTTATAAGATCGTCACAGGTGACAAATCTTGGATCTATGCGTATGAGCCCGAAACAAAACAGCAATCGAACGTGTGGGTCTTCGAAGACGAGCCAAATCCAAGAAAAGTTGTTCGTGGAAGAAGCACTTCGAAACAAATGGTCGCCTGTTTCTTCGGCAAAACTGGTCATGTGGCGACTGCTCCGCTTGAGCAACTTAGGACGGTTAATTCTGAGTGGTACACCACAATTTGTTTGCCTGTAGTCTTCGGAGAAATTCGAAAAACGAACAAGTGAAGACTAATCATTGTGCACCGTGACAATGCGAGCACTCACACATTCGAAGCGTTCAAAAACCATGTTTTGGAGGTGAATTTTCAACACACTGTAACCAAAACAATTCGCGCTCAAATGCCAAAACGGTCTGAGTGAAGTTATGCTAAAAAAATTCATACTTTCCAATGGAAGTTCCAGTTTTCATCTGGCAACACCAGCATTGCCAGGACCGAAATATAAATAGCCACCCTCGTACATATCTATTCATTTTTACAACCCTGCATAGCAGTAATTATGGCACTCTTTATGAATGTGATGAATAACCACGAATCGGTCATGTTGGATGCTGCTGTCATTAGCCATATTATTGATGAATGACACGGTTCATTATGATGTATTAACATCGTAACGTACTTTCTTCATTCGGCCATAGTGATGGCAGGGACGAGGAGAAAAAATCGAATAAATCGGATAAACTGATACTGCGACGTTTCCATTATGAGGTAATCTATTTTGACGTCTGGTCGATTATTATCAGAAAGAAGATGGCAGAGCCGAATCGTATATACCCTATATAAAATTCGGTTCGGCCAAGTTCTGAAAATAATCGACTAGACGTCGAAATAGATTATTTCATAATGGAAACCTACATTGATTCAGGAAAAATCTGTGTGGTGGAAAAGAAGCAAATTTTACACCGATACGTTATTTCTAGTAAATTATTTTAAAAATTAAATGGAACCTGCAAATTTTCACTCAAGTTGTTTTGAAAATGTGTCATTCATGGCTTTAACAAAAATATCTAAGAGCGACCTCTATATGGGGACTTTATCAAAACATAGATCGATATCGAAAAATTTTGCTACACCCAGGAAAATAATTGGTTGGAATTCGATTGTAACAATAACAAAATAGTACTAGCAACAAAAAGTATATTGCCTACACCGTGTGTCGGTTGTATTTATATATAAATAGTTGAAACAACAAAAACATGGATACGATCAAATGAAAATGCTTGCAACTAAATCGATGATTGTATCAATCAATTTGAGATTGTTTTTTTCGTTGACACTCGGTTAGTTGTGGTAACTACTTTTAAATTTTCATTATAGTACCATATGATCGATTTTTGGTTGCGACAACCAACTACAACCAAACAAATATTAAAAACAAGTATGAAAGTTTCAGTCGGGTAAACCGACTAAGGTATACCCTCACTTTGTGAGTAATGTAGTATCGAATATTACTCGAATTATTCTGTCAATTTGTGTGGGAGGTACCAGAAGGGGTTTATCAAATACACATTTTTTCGCTGAACATTAGATACTTTAAATTCATTGCACTGTGCCGACTTATAAGCATTTATGTGCACTGGTATAAACGTTATGAGACATTAAATTGTGGTATGATTTGGAAGGGGCGTGGCAATAACGCCCATTTTTCACAGGGCTATAGACACTATAAAAACATTACACTGTATACAATTTCAAGTATTTTTATACACTGGTTTTAATGTTATAAGCTGTTAACTTTTGGTGCAAAAGGTACCTTTGTGTGGTAGGTACCAAAAGGGGCGTGGCAACAACACCCATTTTTCCCTGGACTGTAGGCAATATAAAAGCATAATACTGTACAAAATTTCAAGTATTTTTATACACTGTTATTAATGTTATAAGCTGTTAACTTTTGGTGCAAAATGGTACATTTGTGTGGGAGGTACCAAAAGGGACGTGGCGACTTCGCCCATTTTTCTCGAGTTGATAGCGACTAATAAGCTAATACTATGTGTGGAATTTCAAAAGATTCGAATAGGTAGTATAGCAGTTATTAAAGAATCAATATTTCACAACATTTTAACCCTTTGTGGGGGAGGTACTACAAGGAGCGGACCAATTGGCCCATCTTCGAACTTAGCCGGAGATAGAAAAAAATATTACCACATACAAAATTTGAGGTCAATCGGTTACTCCTTTCGAGAGTTATCGTGCGCACCAGCCAGCAGACAGACACATGCGTTTATATTGCCTACAGTCCAGGGAAAAATTGGTGTTGTTGCCACGCCCCTTTTGGTACCTCCCACACAAAGGTACCTTTTGCACCAAAAGTTAACAGCTTATAACATTAAAACCAGTGTATAAAAAAAATAAATTGTATACAGTGTAATGTTTTTATAGTGTCTATAGCCCTGTGAAAAATGGGCGTTATTGCCACGCCCCTTTTTGTACCTCCCACACAAAATGCCCAAATCATACCACAATTTAATGTCTCATAACGTTTATACCAGTGCACATAAATGCTTATAAGTCGGCACAGTGCAATGAATTTAAAGTATCTAATGTTCAGCGAAAAAAGGTGTATTTGATAAACCCCTTCTGGTACCTCCCACACAAATTGACAGAATAATTCGAGTAATATTCGATATTACATTACTCACAAAGGTTTTAGTCGGTTTACCCGACTGAAACTTTCATACTTGTTTTTAATATTTGTTTGGTTGTAGTTGGTTGTCGCAACCAAAAATCGATCATATGGTACTATAATGAAAATTTAAAAGTAGTTACCACAACTAACCGAGTGTCAACGAAAAAAACAATCTCAAATTGATTGATACAATCATCGATTTAGTTGCAAGCATTTTCATTTGATCGTATCCATGTTTTTGTTGTTTCAACTATTTATATATAAATACAACCGACACACGGTGTAGGCAATATACTTTTTGTTGCTAGTACTATTTTTTTATTGTTACAATCGAATTCCAACCAATTATTTTCCTGGGTGTAGCAAAATTTTTCGATATCGATCTATGTTTTGATAAAGTCCCCATATAGAGGTCGCTCTTAGATATTTTTGTTAAAGCCATGAATGCCACATTTTCAAAACAACTTGAGTGAAAATTTGCAGGTTCCGTTTAATTTTTAAAATAATTTACTAGAAATAACGTATCGGTGAAAAATTTGCTTCTTTTCCACCACACAGATTTTTCCTGAATCAATGTAGGTTTCCATTATGAAATAATCTATTTCGACGTCTAGTCGATTATTTTCAGAACTTGGCCGAACCGAATTTTATATAGGGTATATACGATTCGGCTCTGCCATCTTCTTTCTGATAATAATCGACCAGACGTCAAAATAGATTACCTCATAATGGAAACGTCGCAGTATCAGTTTATCCGATTTATTCGATTTTTTCTCCTCGTCCCTGCCATCACTATGGCCGAATGAAGAAAGTACGTTACGATGTTAATACATCATAATGAACCGTGTCATTCATCAATAATATGGCTAATGACAGCAGCATCCAACATGACCGATTCGTTGTTATTCATCACATTCATAAAGAGTGCCACAATTACTGCTATGCAGGGTTGTAAAAATGAATAGATATGTACGAGGGTGGCTATTTATATTTCGGTCCTGGCAATGCTGGTGTTGCCAGATGAAAACTGGAACTTCCATTGGAAAGTATGAATTTTTTTAGCATAACTTCACTCAGACCGTTTTGGCATTTGAGCGCGAATTGTTTTGGTTACAGTGTGTTGAAAATTCACCTCCAAAACATGGTTTTCGAACGCTTCGAATGTGTGAATGCTCGCATTGTCACGGTGCACAATGATTCGTCTTCACTTGTTTTCCCAATAATTTCACAAATTTAGAATAATTAAATGTATTTTGGGAAATACAACCGAAAGATTGGTTGCCGTTCTCTTGCTGATACATGACAAACAAAAAATAAAATTACTCGACATAAATAAATCTTCAACATTTTGTTCAAGAACGGTATATGTAGTCAAACATAATCTCGTGTGAAAAATAATGTGTGGAATGCAGAATATGTTGTGCAAAATGTTTTACATAAATAAAAAATAAAAGCAACAATAATGAAATTGAAAGCACAGGGTTAAGCGATGTTTGCATAAAAGTTTTGTTTTTTTTCGTGTACTAAAATTTGTGTCAAATATTTCCACATCTCATAATAGTGATGAATTTGTAATACGGGATTTTTAATTTTGTTATAAATTGTTTGGTTTTTTGTTCAATAAATAGAATAAAAATTAATGAAAACTGTTTTTAATTAATTGTCGTAGTATATGACTGACAAATTGTCAGAACAACTAATTTTTTAAAACAGTTGGTTGTGGCAACATACAATAGATAATTTTAGCCGCCATTTTCGTAGTTGGCGCAACCAACATGGAAGCAAAATTATACCACAGCCAAAATGTTGGTTGTCCTGATGGAATCGCATGATAGTAGACAGAACTACCAAAATTCGGTTGGCAAATAATTCGGTTGAGGCAACCAAATAGTATATGCTTGGGAGGATGTTGTTCTAAACAAATGTAAGTTTTCATCAAAATATTTTTTATTTGGAAGTAATATTTCCGAAATAAAGGTTAATTTTTATTTAAGTATTTTGGCAATTTACACAGTACAGCATTTTTCAGCTCGTTGATTTGGGACGTGAAAGCAGCGCCAAAAATAAGAACTTCTGCATCATTCGTTTAGTCAAGTTGGATCAATTAATAACTTAATGGCCATAGGCATTTTTTTTGCTCAAGGTGGATTTTTAGCACTTTTTCTATATTTTTTCTCGGTATACCGTTGGGAATATCTCTTTTGTGTCTAAAGCAAAGTTGTAGATATTGAATAGGAAAAAAAAATGCGGAACAAACCTACCCGAATAAAGTGCTTCCAGTGCCTTTAAAATCGCAAACATTTTCGGTTTTATAGTGTTCTGTTTTATACGTATACGTATTTTTCAATATTTTACTGACAGATATTTTATGACTTTGTGGGCATTTTTGCGATTTTTAAGGCACTGGCTGTACTTTTTTCGGTTAGATTTGTTCCGCATTTTCCGGAGCTATATAATAAAACGTGGATCTGTGGCGACCGTTGTTCGTGTGAAGCGTTCTGGGTATAAATACAGTCAAATTACCTTATTTGTTGAAATTTGCTGTTTCTATGGCGTTACGAAATGAAAATGGGAGGGGCCTTTATATGGGAGCTACATATATATCAAAACCATGATTCAATTATACAAGGTTGTGTTACTAGCACAACAACAAAAATTCTACAACAACCACATGGAATTTTGTTGTTGTATTCGTAGTTGAAATGTCAATGCCATTTGATTTTTGAAATATAAACAAAATGTTGAAATGTCTAACATTTGTTTACAAATAAACAAAACAATTAGAATTTTAATTGTTTTGTCAGCCAATTTGGTATTTCTACGCGAAATTATGAAAATTTTGCAACTCTTCGCAATCAACTCTACTGTCATTTGGAGAGGAACAAAAGCTTAAAAAATCGAAGGAATTACATCAGGATGTTTTAATTTGTTTCAACAATGTCTGTCCTCCCGTCCGTCTGCCTAGTACGGAACAAAATCTTAAAAAATCGAAGGAATTACATCAGGATGTTTTAATTTGTTTGAGCGATGTCTGTCCTCCCTTCCGTCTGCTTGGTGTGCACGACAAACCTTTGGCAGTGAAAATAAATTCGTAAAATACCCCAAAGAATGGTTCTCACAGTATTGAGGAAGACCACAGTGGTCGATTGATATAAGCCATCGATATATCTTTATTAATTTGTATAAGCCATCGATATATGTATCTATATTTATTTGATAAATGTTCTCAAAATTGTATGTTCGAAGACCGACTTATTGAATTACCCCACCTGGTACCTCCGCAAATGATAAAATTTATATAACATTCCACACATCTTAAACATTTTAAAAGGCAAGTCAACATACACAACGTGCAATATTGCAAAAGATGATAAATGCAAACAGCATTTTGTTATTTATCATTTATTGTAGTATAAAATTATGCACCTACGTACATTAAAAACAAATGTTAAATTACAAAAAGGTTAAGTATTTTTGCAAATTAAATATTAAAAAACAATTTAGATGTTAATCTTAATGAATTTCTTGAAACCCACAATTCTTTGTTTGGCTTTTTGTATTTTTATCCTCCTATTTCGGTACTTAATTCTAAAAAATGTTCTGCATTTAAAAAATAATTTTTTTACTTTTTCTGGCAGTTGAACTCCTGCACTTATTTCAATTAGCCGACGTTGAAGACCACTACAGTGTGAAATTGTTTCACCATTTACACTCTGGAAAGCCAAATCGAGATATTTAATGGCGGAAAGAAATTCATTAGATGGTTTTTTAATGAACCATTTGATTTTTGGTTTACCCATGTAAATGTATTTAAATTACTCTCACAATTTTCAAGATGAGTTTTTCGAATTATATAGCCAGCTACATATTCTCAGGCGTCATCTCGAAAATTGTCAGTGTCATCTAAATACATACATTCACCATCGTGAAATTCTTCGGCCTCGCTATGTGGGACGATGTCCAGAAAGTCAACATCCGAATTCACCGACTCTGTGTCGTCGACTTCTTTATGTTCAGCTTCATTGCTAATGGTCAATATTTCTCCGGAAAATTCGTCATTAATCCATTTGGTACAATCATTTTGGACATTACCCGAAGAACTTAAATATTCAGTATTTCGCGCTGAAATCAATAATATATTATTAAGACGTACTAAAGATTATCTGCGAAGTATTTTTTATATTTGTGTTAAAGAATTACCCAGTATTTTCTTTGTTTTTAAAACACTGATCAGTTTCCGGAGAACAGATTGTCGGGATGAAACTAACGAGGTCATTGGACATGTCGTTTCCTAATAATACTTGCACATAGGGCTCTGCATTTGGCATTAACAGATATTTTTGAGCCACTTTTCTCATATCTCTTGCGAAAAAATGGTCACCACATACACAGTCTTTCGGCAAAAAATCCACATGGCAATTGCATTCCATTTTCCGCTCCGCCGCTCATCCTTCGGGATATTAAAGAAAGGACCTTTATCGCGTCCCTCCTTTTTTTCGCATAGTCTACATTTGCGCATTTTCCCCTTTTTTCACTTTTTTAATTATTTTACAGATTTGAATTTCAAACTTCTATTGACAAAAAATGTAAACAAAATTTGAAGTTCAAACATTATTATGACATTTCAGCTACTATCAATATGAAAAAAATAGCTAAACCACCTGCTAATAACACAACCTTGTATAATTGAATCATGATCAAAACCTATAGCGACCGTTGTTCGTGTGAAAAGTTCTGCTTAAAAATAAACTCCAATTAATTACCAATTTATCCCCGTTATCTATATTTCATTTCATTTCATTTATTTATAATAGTAATATAAATAAGCCAATATGGCCAATAATCTTATATTATCTTTATACAAATTTCAATCGTGTATCTATTGCAACCCCGGTTCGTGTGAAAGGTTCTGGCAATATATATGTACACTCAGAATTCCAATTTGGGACCGATCAGTGGAAATTTAAAGTTTCTATGGTGTTAAGAAGTCAAATCGGGGAGATGCTATATATTTATTTATTTATTCTTAGCTAACAGCAGCCGTAAATATAGCAGTATATATACATATAAAAAATAAATAACATTAAAAACAAAAAGAAATAGTAAATAAATGAGAAGAAATAGGAATAACAGGAAATTAAAAAACAAACAAACAAAATTTAACTGAAGCAGAAATTAGAAAGGGGACAGGTAGGGTCAGGAACTAAATTAAAGTAAATAGATGGTAAAGATGCAACAGAACGTAGCAATAACAGGAACAGAACATAGCAATAACAAGGCGAAAACATGAACAGAGCGTAGCAGGAACAGAATACAGCAGGATCAGGGGTAGCAAGACCAGAGCACAGCGGGAACAAAGTGTTCCACGATCGGCACGTTGAAGAATCAGAGTATGGCAGGAATAGAGCGAGTCAAGAATAGAGAACAGCAGGAACAGAGTGTTTCAGGAAAAAAAATATAGGGACCCTTTTCAAAAAATGGGTCGATATTGCCTATTTTCGAGCCGAAGTTATCTGCAGCTATGATAAGTATCTGTACAAAATTTCAGTCCAGGTGAAAATAATTCTAAAACAGAGATGTTCTTAAATAATGCTTTTATACCAAATCGGGATGTACATACGAGTATATATGGGAGCTATATAAATATAAACTTATAATACCCTGTACCACAGAGTGATGTAGGGTATAAAAATAAAACTTGCGTCACGTAGCGTGCGTCACAAAGGGTTCATGGCTTTTTATATAAAACGACATGATATTTTGGCTGTAAATAAGTTATTTTAGAATTCTCTTATATTCTTCATTTATTTAGGTATTCAATTTTGAGTGCTTTATTATGCAAAATTTGCTAATAGTTACAAAAACACACTGACTTTCAATGTTATTTCCACTTTTTATAGCGTGCGTCACTAAACTTTGTGATCAATTATTTCGTAACAAATACCATTTCAAAACCAGTAAGGAAAGGCTAAAGTCGGGCGGGGCCGACTATATAAAACCCTACACCACTCTCGTAATATTGAATAACTCTGATATATAAATTTTGTAATCCATGTATAAATTGTTTACATAAATTTACTTTTGGGACATTTTATACTTAAATAATACCCTGTACCACAGTGTGGTGTAGGGTATAAAAACGATTGGATCTAAAGAGCCAAATCGGATGAAACATATATATAGGAGCTATAGCTAAATCTTTACCGATTTTCTTCAAATTCGGCAATGTTGGTTCATGGATCAATAAACTCTACCATTCTAAACGATTGGATGTAAAATACAGCTTCTATAGAACTAAAGGGCCAAATCGGACGAAACATATATATGGGAGCTATAGCTAAATCTTAACCGATTTTCTTCAAATTCGGTAGTGTTGGTTCATGGATCAAGAAACTCTACCATTCTAAATTTCAAAATGATTGGATGTAAAATACAGCTTCTACAGGACTAAAGAGCAAAATCGGACGAAACATATATATGGGAGCTATAGCTAAATCTTAACCGATTTTCTTCAAATTCGGCAATGTTGGTTCATTGATCAAGAAACTCTACCATTCTAAATTTCAAAACGATTGGATGTAAAATACAGTTTCTATAGGACTAAAGGGCCAAATCGGACGAAACATATATATGGGAGCTATATCTAAATCTGAACCGATTTCAACCAAATTCAATAGCGATCTTAACAGCTGCGAAATACTCTAAACTGCAAAATTTCAGAACGATTCTAGTGATTCTGAGTCGATCGGTATACTTTAAGGTGGGTCTAGCTGTGTTATTTTCAGGTGTTACAAACATCTGCCGTGAAACAAACTTATAATACCCTGTACCACAGTGTGGTGTAGGGTATAAATATGTTGTATGCCATTCGAAAGTACACTTAAATCCCATTAAACGTTATGTGTAAGTCAAAATTATCTCTTTTGAAAGACCAAAAAATGTTTAAATTTTTATCCGAAAACCCGTACGAATGTCGCGTTCGTCACGTAGGATTTGCCTGTATACATTATGGGGTATCTAACAATATTAATATACCCCCATCCTAATGTGGAGGGTATAAAAAGAAACACATAGATCTACATTCTGATATAGTCCCCATAGGTTAGATTAGGTAAGAGTGACAGCCTATATAACAGACTCACTTAGACAGGGTCATAAGGGAAAACATACGTTTTTCCTAGACCCTCTCGTTGAACAAATTTGATTGCGTTGGAAAACTCAAAAGTTGGTGGATTTTAACATTAGCCATGTTTGCTAACTCGTCAATGGAATGAGAGCCTTGCATGCCGCCGTTTTAAGAGAGCGGGGCAAAGACACAGAAGGCGTTCTATTGATCCCTCCTCCTCTTCGTCACCGCAGCTTCTGCAAAAGTCATTTCGTAAGACCTTCAATCTCTCCGCGTGCTGTTAAATAAGGTAGTGGCTCGTTATGACAGGCACGATGAGTGAAATGTCCGTTCTGCATAACGACAGCGGCGGAGTTTTTGCGTTTGGAGTTTAGGCAGGGCAACATCAGCCTGAAGTGTGTGCAGTTTCGAACTAGTTACCACCTGTCATTTATTTCAGTAAGGGCACTATTTCCTAAGAAGAGCTTGCAGGCTTGCACATAATGCAGTTCCCTTGAAGCGCGTAAGGTAGTACCAAGTTCATCTGCTTTGCAGTTAACTGGTTGTATGACCCAGTGGCCCGGCACCCAAATCAGGTGAATATCGATTGAACTGTTTAGTCATCTCGTTAAGAGATCTGCTGCAGTCAGGAGCAGTTTTTTAACGCAGTAATACACTTTCCAGGGACTTTATAGCAGCCTGACTATTAAAGAAAATATTGATACTGACTTCAGTCAGATAATTCAGTCAGTCAGTCATTCTGCTTCCCCTCTAATAACTAATATTTCGGTCTAATAAACACTATAGTGCAGTGTATCAGGCAGTCTATTTGCAACGTACTTATAGCTCAAGTCCATTGGAAGGACACCAGTTGGTTCAAAGAAAATCTTATGAATCAATGTCACCCATATTTTCCAACAAAAACTCATTGATCATCCATTGACGGTAACCCGAGCGACAGGTTTCATTTTTGAAGAAAAAGGGGTTCGATGATATCACCATCGATGCACCAAACATTGAATTTTTGTGGCTGCAATGGATTCTGGATTTGTCTCACTTTATATGCGGCAATTTTGTTTATTAACAGAACCGTTAAGCCAATAATCAGCTATAAAAACAACGAAGTCGTTTAGAAGTTGAGCGAATCGATGACTGATTTTCAATGTAAATTTGGATGATGATGATTTCTCAGAGTATACATATCATAAATGTCAAAACATGAACGCAGTATTAAGTTCGTTTGACAGCTATGTTCTATCTAAGCAAAAAAAACACCCTTTATTATTTGCAAACAAACGATCACCTCCCTGGAACCTTATCAACATTATTGAAAATGACTCATCGAATCAGGTTTCATTGTTGTACGTTATTCTTGCTTGTTTGATATGTATAAATGGTGTATCCATTACCGACTGACTTGTGTATATTATTAATATATCGGATTACGTAAGAACTGATAAGGCCCTAAATGGTTGTGGTTTTGGACAGCAGGAGAAAGTTAAATCCATATAATAAAGTTATCACCAATAAACTATATTGAAAAAAACTCAATAGCTAGAAATTATTTCCTTCAATTGATTTGAAATTAAAACGCACTAAAATTGTAAATTTATATTTATCCCAGTTAGCAAATTTATTTTCTACATTCGTTATATTTCTTATTTGACAACATATTTTCTTCATAAATGAAATTTAAAAAAAGGTTTTGTCTAGCTTTTGCGTCTAAAAGACCACTTCCAATATATGTATAAGTACATACTACATACCAAAGACAAGTAGAATATAAAAAGACATTCCTTCTGGACGAAATGTCAAAATCTGTCAGTTACGAACGAATATGAATGAATTGTCACACGCAAAAAACAGTTTTCCGCAGCAAACATAGCACAGCGAGAAAACTCCTCACGAGGATTCATCAAAATAGCTTGATCTTTGTTTGCACTAATCGATTAATACCTATTAATTTTTTTATTGTCACAATTACAAAAAATTCGGAATATCCAAATTTCTATTCTTTCATCACTGACACTTACTCGGTACGGGAAGGAATGTCTTCTTATATTCTATTTGTCATTGCTACATACATGTACATAGATATTTCATCTGACATTTGACAAAACAGGTGGCTGTCATTTTTTAGGTATGCAATTTGTATGGACTATTGACCAGTGTTGCCACAGATTTTTTGGAAGTCACATGATAAAGACTTATAGTTGATAATCTCCCAAGTAGTTTTTTCATAAACCAGTGTACATAAATGATGACAAATTATATACATAGTTATTAAAAATGTGTAATTTGTTTAATTGTAGATATTTCTTTCTTATTTTTCTAGAACAAAAAACAGATTGTCTTGGGGGAAAGCTAAATTCAAAGATGTAATAACCGTTAGCTACTTATATGTATGTATATCAGAGAGACCACAATTTCAAGACAGGTTTGCATTTCCCTTTTTGGCACACTCGATGTATTTTCAAAATGAAAACAATTACATAATTTTTATTTGGGTTTAAATGTATGAGATGAGACGAAAGGCAAAACCAGTTTATTTTGAATGTGAAAAAGAGGGATACGTACATAAATTAAAATGTTTTGGTTTTGTGACTTCGTCGCCGTAAAGGGAAAAAAATACTTTGATCTACGGACCACCATGAAAACCTGTACAAAAAATGAAATTTCCTAAAAAGGAAACAAATTATGGTAACAAATTACACAAGTTTACAAAGTTTTTTTTTTTTAATTTTAATGGAATCCAATGTTCGCGATTTCTTGATCATACAGATTTAAATCGATATACGAGTAGATGTGCATATACATATATGGAGGTTATAATAATAATATTTATACCAATGTGTCCAAAATTTCTCGAAAAACAATTTAAAACAAAAAATAAATTATGCAGGAGCGGTTGTAAAATGTGTTTTCTTGAATATAAATAAATCAAATTGAAATGAATCTTTGTGCTGTTGCTTCATATATAGCATAATAATTAACCATTTGGACCAATTTTCAACCAAACCGGTTGAACAATGTAGCTTATGGAACGTGAAGTCGAATCGGAAAGTAGCGTTATACAGCAAGAGGTGTTATTTTGAATCACAAGGTATTTCGGTAGCTGTCACTTTTGAAGCTTTTATTCTTTGACACTTGACAAGTAGAAACTACGCCATGACTAAAAATGGAACGATACACGATCATCGAACGATACAAAACGATCGAACAAAAAAAAGATACGAACGATACAAAATCATCTTGACTGATGAGGCCCATTTCCACATCAGTGGCTACGTCAACAAGCAAAATTGTCGCATCTGGGGCTCGGAAAACCCAAGAGTTATTGTTGAGAAGCCTCTCCATCCTCAACGTGTGACTGTTTGGTGCGGTATATGGTCCGGCGGGGTCATTGGACCTTACTTTTTAGAAAATGATGTTGGATCAACAGTTACGGTGAATGGATTGCGCTATCGAGAGATGATTAATGATTTTTTATGGTCAGAGTTGGATGGTATTGATCTGAACAACGTTTACTTTCAACAAGACGGCGCTACCTGTCACACAGGTAACGAAACCATTGCTCTGTTACGGGAAAAATTTCCGGACCGTGTTATCTCTCGAAGTGGTGATCACAATTGGCCACCGAGATCTTGTGATTTAACACCTTGCGACTTCTTCATTTGAAGCTATGTGAAAGATAAGGTCTACGCCAACAGCCCAGCGTCGATTCAAGACCTCAAAGATAGAATTCGTGAGGCTATCGAGGACATAGGGCAGCCACTTTGAGATTTGGTTATGGACAATTTCATGAAAAGGATATGGTGGTGGCCATTTGGCTGATGTTGTTTTTCATTATTAACGGCATACCTTCCTCTTTATTATGAAATAAACATCCGATAATTTATCTCAAAAAATTGCATTTTTCTTTGAATACCAAAATAACACCTCTGGTTGGAAAACTCTGTATAAGGACTTTATCCAAACGTGGACCGATATAGTTACATGAGGGATATACAAAAATCATGGATTGATATTAACGCAAAAAAGACAGAATTGGTTATCTTTATTAGGAAGTATAAGATATACATAGATATGAGCTAGTCTTTTCTGAATGTGCAAAATTCCTAGATAGGAAATTGTCCTTCCGACTTAATGTATTGGAACGGGTAATTAAATAAGGTAATTAAATGTAGTCCTTAAAGCGGGGCTTTAAGGACTACAGCGACAGAGTCTCTACCAGTCCTTTTCCATCGAATTCTGATGGTTATTGTGGCAAGAAAAGTTACAACCACAGCGACATTAAGATTAAACTGTCTGTCAATATGGAGCTACTACAAGAACTAAGGTCACATGAGAATAGCACACTGTAGCGCAATGTTAACCGACCGAGTGGATTATATACCAACGGTGTACATCTTTGAGAGGAACTTTGGCAGTAAGGTACCTGTCAGAGAGGACTGGTTTGGCAGAATACCAGTAAATAGAAACGTCTACACTTCTATACAGATGATTGGAAGTTTGATGATATGGTTAGCTTACGAGAGGAACTTTGCCAATAAGATACCAGATAAGGACGACTGGGTTGGCAGAATAAATCTCCACTTCTATACATATGGTTCGAAGCTTGGTGGGAAGCTTGGCTTCGGTTTACACTGTAAAGCATTTAGTCTCGATATAGCTCGCAGACTATCATGTACTAGTTTTGTCTATCAACTCGAAATATATCCCATACCTAAATTCGCAAACAGACCATCCCCGAATTCACAAACAGACTCTCAACGAGATGGCTGAACAGTTTAACATACGAGTATACCTCATATGAGTACCTGGGCAAAGGGTATTCTGGGGAACTGCAAAGCCGATTAAACTTGGTAGGGAAAGGCGACATTATAAATTCTCGAAGAGTTTGCAATAATTGGTGCGCCACTGTCCACATGCAAGCTTTGATTTAGAGACAGTCTAATGAGAGATTGACAGAAATCGACACCTGTAGGGTAGCTGGACAAATCAGGCCAAAATACGATCTAAGAAGGTTAAAATATCTCCTCGCACAAGAGAGGAAAATAGTGTCTACGTTAGTGTCAGTTCTGACGGAACATTGCGTGATCAGCGAACCCGCCAGGCGGTTGAGGATTGAGCCCAATGACTTATGCATAAGCTGTGAAGATAAGGAGGACGTGGAGAGCATTTAGCATCTGCTTTGTTACTGTCCCGCATTGAGTAAACGACGTCTGTGAATACACCGGGGTCGGCCCTTATAGGAAGTCTGACAGATCATGCCGATACCGAGGTTCGTATTATTGAAAACTCTGTGTATCAAACAGGTTGCTACCGATGAGGGACTACTGCGCCCGTGGTAGCACTAGGAACCTAAATTGGTCTATGTGGGCTGGTAACTCCGGCTGCCACTGTAACCTAAACTACGCCTTATAGCTGCAGGTAAGTTGGGATTGAAATATAGCCAACATATAAAAAACCTCCTGGATTTGACGCCATAGAGACCACAAAATTCAACTGATTGGGCTGAAAATTTGTATTTTGAATATATTTACACCCAGAAACCTTCACGGGAAAAACAGTAGCCAAAGGTCCAGGTTTAGATATAGCTCTCATATATAGTTGTGCCTTCCGATTTCCATTTATTAATCATAGGTCCATGTTTTGAAATAACCCCCATACAAAGGTTCCCCTCGACACAGTCATATATTAAATAAGATTCGGCATGGCCGAACATAAAGACGGTTTTACTTTTTTTTATTAATTTTACTTCTTGTTTACCAATCACTTTTAGTTCCTTATATCCTGAATTTAAATGCAAATTTAAAATTATTCAGTAAAACTGTTAAAATTTTGCGCCAAAGACATTCTTGTCCTAAAAATAGGACAATGTTACTAAATTATTTGAAAGTTGTCTGCTTCTTATTCATATATTCCGGATATAATGAACTGAAATAGCTTGGAAGTTATAAATACTTAATAATTTTTAAAGCTTTATATGCAGCTTTAAAAATTATTAAGTATTTAAAACACTTAGTAAAGAATTCTTTTTCCTTTTTTATTACCAAGCTAATATAGTTTGTTATATCCGGAATTTATAAAAAAGGAGTACAATTTGAAATAATTCACTAAAATTTTCCTAATTTTAAGGATTTTGTACCAAAGACGAAACGAAACTGTCCGTTATAACAATTAAGACTTATATAAAAATCTTAGTTGAATCGTTCGGACCAGAAACAGTCTTCACTACAAATACAAATTCCTTAAAACCGGATTTCGCTATCAAGTTTCTCGAAGTACATTTTATGAACATTTAATAGTTTGAGATTAGTCATCTAATTTTTATGATAACCTGGCAATTTCATTATTTAATTAAATACCGTTTCTAGCTTATAATGGCGATGGGCAACTAATTAAAGAATGTGAAAACCCCACACTACGCATAGTGTATTATTGCTGTTTACCAAAGTTTTAAAATTATAGTTTTTTACTTTAAATTGAAATCAATTTTTTAAATTAGATGTTAGTATCGCAAACCAGCCTCAGCAAAGATTATAATTAAAAAAATCTTTTTGTTTTCTCAGTTTAGAAGTTCCAACCTTTCATTAGAAGATAATTGTTTTAGCATTATGTTAAAATGTCTGTAAGCTAGTGTTACCAAAATGACGAAAAAAATCTACATCATAAAAACAACAATTAAGTAGAAAAAAATGGCGATGAAAAAAATTATTAATCAATCTTACATAATGATATTGAAAAGAAAATTTTGAAATGTCATCATGATAACGGAAATTTAGTTTTTAACTATTTCTGCAAATAACTTTCTTTTTCTTTTCTTTATTATTTTTGTATTGTCATTATCGTTTTAGTGAGACTCTTTTAGAAATAAACCCAGTCCATATTTTGTTGACAGTTGGCAGGTTGAATTTTATTTTGTGGTTTAAAATGAATAATTTACGTAATAAAAGTCTCGGTTTTGGTGGCTATCGTTAAGTAAAAATTTTTCGTTACGACTTAATAAATAATGACCATTATTAAAATTTATCGAAGGCATGTGTAGTCTACAAATATTTTATTTACTTTAATTGTTATAATTATGTGGAATGTTATAAATGGGTTCGTAATGCATTATTAATTTTGTTTATTTTAGTAATTGTAGTATTTTAGTTTGGAAGAAAATTTACATAAAATGAAAAGGGACTTTAGTTTCCAGTTTATCAAGATTTGAGTATTACGCCGCTTGTGCGTACAGGGTTGCCAAGCTAAAACAATTGACAGCTGACTGTTGGGAGTTATTAAAAAGCGGCCTTGTCGTTTTTTCAAAAGGTCATGAATAATTTCGAAAAAAAAAATGAAAATATACACTTACGCAGAAGAATATTTTGATCGTTATCATTCATTTGGCGTTGAATAAAATATCTTACCTGAAAATAGAATAGACATTTATAAGAAAATTAGATATAAGTTCTTAAAAATTTTAAAGCAAAAATTAATCAATTGATTCATAATAATTAAATTAAATTAGTAAAATAGATTAAAGGCTTGATTTCTTTTCGCGCTACGTTTTTTGGTCAGTTATAAAATTTAACAATGCTTTAATTGTGACAGGTACACTTTAATAAATGACAGAAAAACGCAGCGGCAAAAGCAAAAAAGCTCTGGGCACACGCTTTCATTTCAATGTTATGTTTTATTACCAACTACAGTTAATGTTTCATTCAAGGTGTATGTGTCTCAAGCTTGATTATAAATCAGCACAAGTACAAAATAAATATTTGGCTATGCTGCAAAGAATGGAAATTAGTCAGGGTTTGAAAGGATGCCCAATATGCCAAATCGACAAGCTGTGACAGAAAAAATAGCCATACAAACAGAAATAAAAAAATGTTTAATTCGCCCATTTTGGCGCTCTTAAAAATCGTAATATATTTTATCTCATTTTTTTATTATTAATGAATATTTGGCACATGCAGTACGAATGTTACAAAATTGACAGTTGACACTGTTCAAGTGGTGCCAAGGTTTTTTTTTTCAAATGAATGATCGCTAGTACATTGTATTCGATCACTCATTAATGTTGTACCATCAAAAACAACGTACGTCGCACAGTGGAATATTTTCACACAAGACGCGGCAAAAATTAGAAGGAGTTGAGCTAGGGCTTTGAAATTTCGTACATATCATTTATTTCGCCAAATTAGCTAAAAACCAATTTTTTGTTGATATCCGCCCATAACCACGCCATCCTCCCACATAACCTAAAATTAAAAATGTTAGTATTTTTCACAATTTCACATTTATATTAATACAAATCGCTGGAAGAGATTGTATTTGAGTCCTCAATTATATAAAATTTACAAGTGCCACGCCCAACGCCAATTTATCAATTTAAATTTTATACGATGTTCGAATTTACAGGATAATTGTGCATAAAATGCTTTGTATCTTCTGATCGGTGTAAAGCAGTACATACAACTAAGTACATAACTAAAGCGTAAAATATTAGCTCAACATTTTCAAAAACATCATTATGCAATGCGTTTACAGTTTCTTGTCAATTAATCAATCATTACAACTATCCAGAAAAAAACAACATGGATTTAGCAATGTGTTCATTAATAATACATCATTTTTAAAGCATACTTTTAGGAATATGAGGAAAGGACACACAAATAAATTGTAGTCACAATCATAAATTTTTTGAACCTTTAAATATATTATAAACACAAATACCAATTACAGCATTGTTGAATTGTCATTCGTTTTATATTATACTAGGATATGGACCATTTTTATGGGAAATGTCAAAAGGGTTTTGCCAACGACAATCTTTAGTTTGCCCCTTAAGGTATGATTTTTGAAATATGTTCAACACACAGTAACATTGAGTAAAGAATGTGAATTTTGGGTTGTTTTTTGCCGACTAAGTTTTACCATTTCTGTAATTAAATTAACATAGGCAGATATAGGCAGAATTTTCTTTTTGCAATGGTTAACTGAGAACCTAGTTTATCAATTTTTATTAATGCCAAGACCTCGGTCGGCCTCGCGATTATTGTTTTATCCTGAAGAAAATGAAACACCCTGAATTTTGGCAACTTGCAGGTAAACCGCTGCATAAAAAGGAAAATGAAAACATAATAATAGTTTTTTTAATGCAAAATGATACTTCAAAAGGTTCTGAATTATATGAATTAAACGAAGTTCCAATGCGTTTCATTGTTTCGGAGATATGGGCTTACAAAATACTCTCTAAAATGATAAACTTTGAAACCATTTTAACATTTATGAATTTTAAATGCTTGTACAGCAAGATTTCGCCAAGTTATCGCCAAAACCTTTTAAAATATAGTTAATTGGAATGTTCTTTATAGATTGGAATCAAATATGCAGAGATTGGAGCTCATGAAAATTAGGAGTTTTTGCCGCTCATAATACACTGTGCGTCGCACTGCGCCTATCAAAAAATATGTTGAGTTTATGGTTTTGTTTTAAAGCTACGGAAATACGCATACGTTTGAGCGGCATTGTGGTGTGGTGGACGCCAGCAGATAAGGGATTCATCACCAGTCAAGTAATAAAGGTTCAGAAAACTGCCTGCTTAAGCATAAGCGCTGATTTAAGGACTACAGCGACAGATTCTCTACAATTCATACTGCATCAACTGCCGATTGATATTGAAGCTAGAAAAGTTGCAGAACGACAGTAAGATTAAACTGTCTGTCTATGTGGAGGTGCATGTGGATTTCACAATGTAGCGCAATGGTAACCGACCGAGTGAACTAAATACCAACAGTGTACACCTTCGAAGGGAATTCTGCCACAAAGATAGCTGCCAGAAAGAACTGGATTGGCAGAATACCAGGAAATATAAACTATCCCCACTTCTATACAAATAGTTCGAAGCTTGATGAGAATGTTGGCTCCCGAATACACTGTAAATAACTTAGTCTTGATATAGCCCAGAGACTATCAGATACTTGCAGTGCCTATCGCCGAATTAATGGCAATAAAAAAGGTCGCCAAGTGGCTGAGTTGCAACATAGTGACAAACACTTGTGTTGTCATTTACTCGGACAGCCAGGCTGCCATCAATTCTCTGGAGGCAACATCCCTAAATTCCCAAATAGCTATCGACTGCCGCAGATCTCATAACGAGATGGCTAAACAGTTTAGCTTGCACGTGCACGTCCAACGAAAGATGGACTGAAATCGGCACCTGCAGGGTAGCTAGACAAATCTGGCCAAGGTATGACCGCTGGAGCCTCGCTAGAGGCTTATTAAATCGCTGGAGGCTTAATCCTTAAATTCAAAAATAGCCCTGGACTGCCGCAGTACATGTACGTAGGGAGAACTGCAAATTTATGAAACGGCTAGGAAGGGGACGACATTACAAATTCGCGTCACTGTCCACTTGGACAGAAATCACCTGTAGCATAACTAGACAATTGTGACTATAATACGACCTAAGAAGGTCAAAATGTCTCCTCGCACTAGAGAGGAAAATACTGTCAACTTTAGTGTCAGTTCTGACTTGGCATCGCTTGATTGGCGAACACGCCAGAAATTTGGGTATTGACCCCAATGACTTCTACAGGGGATAGAATTGAGTACCTGCTTTGTTAGAAAAACGATCTTGCAAGTACAGATATTCGTAATATTGATAACTTCGTGTATCAAACCCACCTCGTTCCGATGAAAGAAAACTGGGCCCGGGAATCTCAATTGAACTAAGTGAACTGGTAACTCCGGCTGCGACCCTAATAACCTAAAACCCATGCTAACCTCAAAACAACCACAAACTGTGTAACCAGCTATCAAATGGCAGATTTTTGTACTGGCGTTTTTTTTTGACAATTTTGAGAAGTGATTTTGATTTGATTTTATTTTTGTGTCAAATTTGTGTGGTAACATTAACAAACTAATGCTATTTGCTAACGGTGGTCAGATCATACAATATTGTCAGCAAAATGTCAAAAAAAAGTGCAAAAACTGTGTAAACTCATCGTCATCGTCCGTACATCGGAAAATGGCGCCATTGTCAAAGAAACATATTATTGCTAACACTGTCTATAAAATATTGACTGGATATACTGGATATAAATATTTACAAAATATATTAAATTATGATGTTTTTTTTGCAATCGTCGAAATTGACAATACACCTAGACATTGACAGAGTTGATAACATTGTATGATCTGACCACCGTGTGTGCATAGCTTAACCCCAATACAACAGAAAACGGCGAAATCAGCTGTCATAGAAAACAGTGTTGCCAATTTAAAGATCCCCTTTTTACATTCCAGACATGATACAATAATAGAAGGTAAAATCACTTGCCCAACAACAAAACTCGGATACAACTCTGTGCCATATTTTCGTACAATAACCTGTCAAAATAGGCTGCCGACTCGAACAGCTGTACAAAAATTGGTTGTCAAATAATTTTTTGTTTGAAATTTTATTTTATTTTAAAAAGAAAATTTTTTCTACTATTTCAAACTTACGTGGAATTAAACTATATATAATGTAAATATTGTGACTTCATTTTTATTCAGTATAATAAGTTTTCGCTTGTATTGGGATACACAAACAATGTATGCTCGTTCTTTAAGAAACTATAAACTTTGAATAATTTCCTCATTTTAATCTCGGAAGGGCAGACGTTTGGAATCTATTGCTGGATAAATGATAAAGTGTCAATATCCGACATGGCAAACAGATGTTTTGCTGGTTTAGTATTGAGTGGAATTGATGATGGAGTGCATATACATACAATACTGCCCGGTCGAGCTTTCCAACGATTTTACTTTTTGGAATACATTTTTTAAAATGATTGTCTCTTCAGAGCTTGTTCTTAACAATGCGTGACGAGAGGCATAAGCTGAATGTGGCCAAACGTGTCACACATATCAACCATAACAGTGAAAAGGCAGAACAGGAAAAATAGGGCTGGGAATGCATAAAATGGAAGAGGTCCGGCCTCTCGCGCAGTGGAGTTATTTCAAAATGCCGACAACAAGATCCTTTATGCCAGACTGGGCCTCCTGATGACATAGAAGACTTTGGGTGGAAAGCTACTCATCATGTAAAAACCAATTTACAGGCCGTATTTATTTTCTTTTTGGGAAATAAGTTTTTCATGTTTTATTATTAAGATATACTTATATGAACCATTTATTAAAACATATAATGAACGAATAATGTAAAATGAATTAAGCATATTATATTTTTTTTGTTACATTTAATAACAACGTTTGTCGTTGATACAAATAATAAGTTTTTAACGCCAACATTATTCTAGCTACATCCGTCATTTATTCAGTTTTATCAAAATGGGGGTTCTCTTCAGGTGATCCTCCTGGTTAACCATTTGGTGATGAATAGTTACATCTACAAACAAAATCGTCAACTTTGTTACGATTTCAATCTATATGAGTTCCAAGAACTTCGAATGCATACCGAAAAAGTTGCTGTTTGGTGTGGATTTTGGGCTGACGTCGTCATCAGTCCATATTTATTTGAAAGCGACGTTCATCACACATTATCCTCAACGGCGAGCGCGGTCGATGCTTACCAACGTCTTTTGAGTTGAATTGGATGATATGAACACCAACATGTGGTTTTAACAGGAAGGCACTACGGCCACACAACTCATGGTCGTCTTACGAGGAGGTGATGTGAAGTTTCTTAAATGGCAGGTCTTTGAGAATAATCTACAAACCACAGCAGCCATCAAAAGCGAACACAACCCTTGATATCGTTAAAATTCAGCTTGTTTCATGCGCCAGTCATGGAAAATTTGGAAAAAGCCGTGGCGGACATTTCTAAGAAATATTCCATTTATAATAACATCAATAGGCGTTCTAAACGAAATTAATAAAGTACACACTTTGCTAATTTACATTTAACTATAGGAAATGTTAAATAAAATGTTCAATATTTTTAATTTGCGTAAATTTCATTTGTAAACTACATTTTTAAAACGCTCACAACAACAGTAAAATGTAAACAAACAATCAAAAGTCATCTATGAGTTTGACAGTTCATTGAGCTCTTAAAAAAATTGCGAGAAAATCAGCTGTTCGCTGTACTCTACTTTGTTTAATATACCTTGATTCCAGACGTATTTTCCCCGCCATGTAATGCCATCCTACCTACCGCAAACACATGTAAATCCCATAATCCAGCTCAGCACAAACTAGCCATTTCCTCCTACACTGATTAATGTTAAATTGTCTTTCCTTTTTCTACACTTTGTTTTGTTATTGAAATACTTAATACATATTTAGTTTGTTTGTTTTGGACGCAAAACAAAATAAAAACTTTTGTATGACAAAGCACATTTTTCAGTTGTTGGCTTTCATCATCGCGGACGATGTTTGCTATTGCCATTTATTTGCAGACTCGGTCACCTAAATATGTACGTATGTATGTATGTGTCTACCCACATACAAGACAAAGCGCGCTAAGCGCTTAAAAAAGAGTGAAAAGTAAAGTAATGCGGCGGCAGCAGCATATTTTTGCAATCGCTTGCAATGTTGATGATTATTACGTCAGAGGGGGAGCTGCTGGGAGTATTTCTGAAGTAAAAAAAAGAAAACGACAACAAACTGTGTATGCCCGTTGACCGATTCTCTTTTTCTGCCCCCACATGGTTCCTCTTTCTTTTATCCATAGATTATGGCTTTTGCAAAATTAAATGGACACCAGACAAAGATTACATACATACTTACCGACGAGAGCACACAAATGTAAGTACATACAAAGAGCGACGCAACGAATAAGCGTAAACGATTGATTTCAAAACATCCCAAAACGGGTTTATGTGAAGAAAAAGAAACCAAAATAAAAGAAGACAAGAGAAAATAAGGCACCACACAATACAAGTTGGAGCTTTGGCTTTCTTAATGGACATGGGGTAACGCAATAAAGAAACAACAACAACATAAAACAACACAACAACAAAACTGAAGACACCGAAGCACCTGATTTGTGCGGAGCGATGACAGCAACAACATTTATTCGGCTTAAAGCCGCACCGCGTCGGTCAGCAGCAGCAGCAGCAGCATCATCATCACCATTGACAACGAAAACAATAACAGAGATTGTTACAATCCATCTGTCAGATGTTCGGTCAGTCGGTCGGTCGCTAGTAAGAGGAGGAAAAAATATTTCGGACAATGAAAGATAAAAGATGAAATGAACGAAAAAGTGAAATTTATCAGATGAACAACAATCCAATCACAACCGTTTATAGTTGAGCTTGTAATACCTATGTGTATAATTACGAGACGAATTTATGGCTCAGGGTTGGGAATTGACTGTTACAGCATTGCATGGTTGCATTTAATCACCTCTTTAAAATGATTGTAAACTGTTGTAGAACTCTACTGAAAACTAATGTATTATTATAAATAAGATACCCATGAATTGTTTGTGACATAAATTGTTTTTGTTAGAAATTAGATATTATATTTTTTCATTCTGAAAATAAAGCTTTAATAAAATACAACAAAGGTTATGGGCCCAGGCTCCCTACGAATATTAAATTAGTGTAAATCGCATTTGAATCTCTGTGGATAATGGCCGCAATGTACCAAATCGACAAGTTGGAAGAGGACAATTATGATGGATGGAAGATACACATGAAGAGCGTATTAATCCATGCTGATCTATGGGGATATGTATCTGGACAAATTGTTGTGCCTGCTGAAGTGCCTCTCCACGATGAATGGATCAATAAGGACCAGAAGGCTTTATCCATGATTTTATTGAGTATGAAACGGTCGCAGTTAAGTTGTGTTAAAAATGCAACAACGTCAAGAAATGCCTGGTTAATATTGGAAAAGAAATATCAGCCCAGCGGACCAGCACGAAAAGTATTTTTGTTTCGGAAATTGTTAGCAATGAAGATGTCAGAAGATTCTTGTATGGCAGAACATCAAATGGAGTTCACAAATATTGTGGAAAAGCTGATGGAATTGCAAATAGAAATTACAGACGAACTTTTGGTAATTATGCTATTGAATAGTTTGCCGGATAGTTATGAAAACTTCGTTGTTGCAATGGAGTCTCGTGACCAGTTCCCTACCGTTGATGCATTAAAGAACAAGTTGCTGGAAGAGTATGAGCGAAGATTCAGTAAGCAAGATTCACTAGAAGTTCAGAAAGTGTTTTTGTCGAAGTCAAATTTAGAAGCTGCCAAGAAAAATGATGTTAGAAAAAAACGTGAATTTAAATGCTTTAAGTGTGGCGAAGTCGGGCACTTCGCACGGGATTGTTCGAAAATATTATCGGCATTGTTAAACGGTACGAATGCAAATCGGCTTCCCGAATGTACTTGGATTTTTGACAGCGGCTCAACCTCTCACATAAGTGGTAAGAAAAAATTTATTTAAATCGTTGAAGCATCATAAGGAAAGAGTTGAACTTGCTGGAGATTACGCCCTATACTCGGAAGGTATTGGTGATATTGAATTGACCACAACTTTCGGAGATAAAATGTTACTTCAAGATGTCCTATACGTACCTCAAGTCAAGTTTAGTTTTATCTCGGTACAAAATTTGACAAAATCTGGTCTTGCTGCGATATTTGAAAAGGATTATGTAAAGGTTCTTAATTCTGTTAATGCTGTCGTTTTGCGCGGAACAAAAGAAGAGGATTTATTTGTTTGCTTTGGCAAAACTGTGAATGAAAGCCCAAAAAGAAATTTTTCTCTTAAAGTCATCGATTTTATGACTTGGCACAAACGTTTGGGACACCTGAATCCCCAAAACATGTTAGATCTATCTCGAAAAGGTATGGTGAAAGGGTTATCCATTACTTCTATTCCAAACGATTTTTCTTGTGAAACGTGCATGAAAGGGAAGATAACGGCACAACCCTTTCCAAAATTTGCAAGTCATAGAAGTAATGAAGTTCTAGAAGTAGTACATACAGATATATGCGGTCCTATGAAACTGGCATCTTTGGGAGGTGTTCGCTATTTTGTATTGTTCATCGATGATTTCTCGCGAATGACGTTTGTGTATTTTCTGAGATCTAAGAACGAGGTATTCCAGGCTTTTCAAAACTTTATAAGTACGGCAGAAAGACAGACAGCAAAGAAATTAAAGGTTTTGAGAAGTGACAACGCAAAGGAGTACATTTGCAAAGAGTTCAATATGTGTTTGGAAAGTCTTGGTGTGCAAAGACAATTTTCGGTGGAATACACTCCGCAACAAAATGGTGTCGCTGAGAGAGCGAATAGAACTATCCAGGAAATGTCGAGATGCCTTCTGATTGAATCAGGATTACCAGAGTTTTATTGGTCCGAAGCCGTAAGAACGTCGGTATACCTAAGAAATAGATGCCCATCAAGATCTCTTAATGATGTCACCCCTATAGAGAAATGGTCTACAATAAAACCGACAATTTCACATCTCCGAACATTTGGATGTAAAGCGTTTGTGCTAGATAAGCGTCCCGGAAGAGGCAAATTCCAACCAAAAGGAAAGGAATGTGTGTTCATTGGATACTGTCCAGAATCTAAGGCATATCGATTAGTAGATTTAAAAAATCAGAAAATTTTTAGAAGTCGTGACATACAATTTGTTGAAGGCATATTTGACAAATTTGAAGACAATGGATATCAGATATTCAATATTGAAATGAGCAGTCCCTCGATTATTGCTGAAAGAAATACCATAGATTTTGATATTCAAGGTGGAAATCAGAATAGTTCCCCAGTGCTGAATGATGCTCAATGCGATTATGATTCTGTAGAATCTCCGGATGTAATACCAGAAGGCAATGAAACATTGGAGAATATAGATGAAAATATGTCAGAGCCTAACGCTAAAGTTCTTCGCTCTGGTAGAGTAATTTACAACAACCTTTTGTACAATTCGATGGAGGAGAGGGGCATGCAAAATGATAATTTGCCATATTCTATTGATGACATACTACAAAGAAATGATAGAGATGAGTGGATAGAATCAATGAATTCCGAGTACAGTTCCCATATGTCCAGAGGCACATGGATATTAGTTGACAAACCAAAGGATAAACCAGTAATTAAAAACAAATGGGTATTTACCATCAAGAGAGATAAGAATGGTAAGATAGAGAGATATAAATCTAGACTAGTGGCCAAAGGTTGTAACCAAAGATATGGAATTAATTACACCGAAACATTCTCCCCTGTAACGAGATATTCAACTGTTCGCATGGCGTTTGCACTGGCTGTAGAGTTCAAATTGTTCGTTCACCAACTGGATGTCACCACTGCATATTTATACGGTGACCTTGATAGTGAGATATACATGGAACAACCTGATGGCTATAAAGATGCGAACAATCCAGATAAGGTATGCAAACTTATCAAATCAATTTACGGACTAAAGCAATCGGGAAGGATGTGGAACGAAAAATTGAAACAAGTATTGGTCGAAATTGGGTTTAATCAGTGCACTGTTGACACTTGTGCATACACAATGAATAGTAATGATGAATACAATATATTGATCGTATACGTGGATGATATTTTATTACTTTGCTCGAAAATGGAAACGATGAATAAAATCAAGAAACAATTGCTTGGAAAACTTGAAGTTGTGGACAAGGGTCCAGTGAATCACTTCTTAGGAATGGAGGTGGAAAGAAATGAACCCCTTGGCCCCATTAAACTATCACAGAAAAATATGATATTGAAAATATTGAATGAAAACAAGATGATAAATTCAAAACGATGCAGTACTCCTCTTGACCCGGGAGTGAATTTCAAATTATGTACGGACGAAACAAATTGTGAGAAAATTGAAGAAAAGGAATATCAATCATTAATTGGATCTTTAATGTACATTGCTATCGCTACACGACCGGATATTCTTCATAGTGTCAATAAACTGTCTCAATTTAATAGTCATCCTCATAAGGAACACCTTGCTTCTGCAAAACATATATTGAGATATTTAAGCCATACAACTGAATATTCATTATACTTCAAAGCGTCCGGAAGTCCAATAGTATGTTTTTCAGATTCCGACTGGGCAGGAGCAAGTGATGACAGAAAATCATATACTGGATATGTGTTCATTTTGGCGAGTACCGCAGTTTCTTACGAATCCAAAAAACAACAATCGGTCGCTCTGAGTTCTACCGAAGCCGAATATATGGCGATCTCGGCTACTACAAAGGAAGCAATATACATACGTAATTTATTAAGAGAACTAGGATTCTCACATCTTGCACAAGATCCTACTGTAATGTACGGAGATAACATAAGTGCACAACAACTAGTGCGAAACCCTGTTTATCATGCGAGAAGTAAACATATCGACGTCAAAGTCCACCATGTTAGAGAAGTCTTCAAAAACGGCGAAATCGAAATGAAATACGTGCCATCAAATGAAAATACAGCGGATATTTTTACAAAAATTTTATCGAAAACTAAGTTTAATAATAATATTAAAAGAATGGGTCTATCTTAGAACAAGTTTTTAGTAAGGGAGGGTGTTGTAGAACTCTACTGAAAACTAATGTATTATTATAAATAAGATACCCATGAATTGTTTGTGACATAAATTGTTTTTGTTAGAAATTAGATATTATATTTTTTCATTCTGAAAATAAAGCTTTAATAAAATACAACATAAACAATGGGGGAAGTTGCAGGTGTAGGTTTGGTTAAAGTGGCAGCTGTATGTCAGGATCACATAAACTAGGTAAAGGGTGTTCCAAAAAGAGGTTTCATTTTGATATTTAAACCAGTAAGGAAAGGCCGACTATATAATAACCTACACCCAACCAAATAACACTGAATTATATAGGTTATATATACTTCAGATAAAGATTGTTTACAGGAATTTGATATTGGCGCGCTAAAATGACAAATCGGATGGAACATATATGTATATGGAGGCTACATCTAAATCTCAACCGATTCGAAAAGGTCAAATCAGAAGGTATATATATATAGGGTGATCCAAGTAGAGATACTTTTTTCAATAGCCTTTTTTTACAGATCACGCGTGAGTCGTGTCTTGCTGTCATGTTATTTTTGTTTTGTATTGTTTGGCATTTCATCATGAAAAGACTTACGCCTGAACAACATTTACGCGTGTCATTCGCCAGTTACCAGTCGAAATGCTCGAACGAGTCATCGAAAATTGGACTCAACGGATGGACCATCTGAGACGTAGCCGCGGCCAACACTTCGACATAATCATCAAAAAAAAAATGCCAATGAATGTTCTTTCAAATGATAATAAACATTCCCCATTCAATTTGAATTTTCTGTTTTTTCTTTAAAAAATTAGGGAACCTCGAAATGGATCACCCTATATATGGAGGCTATATGTACATCTGCACGGATTTTCTTCAAATTCGGCAATTAGGACCCCAGTCTGATGAAACTCTTCCCTCCTAAATTTCAAAAGGATTGAATGTGAAGTAGTAGTTTTGAGATATTTAGCTTTTACGTTTTTAAACATTCGCTCCCTTTGAACTTCCTGTAGCTTGCAACATCTACCAAGCAGAATATTGAACATTAAGGAAACATGTATCAAATTAAGGTAAGCACAATTAGACGCACTACATGCTGAAAAAATCGTCCCAAACATATTCGGCTTGAAACATATACATATATGTTTAGGGTACACTCTAAACCCAATCTTTTGGCGTGTTCGCTGATCAAGGAGTGTCCCGTCAGAACTGATACTAACGTAGACAATCTTTGCCTATCTAGTGTGAGGAGATATTTTGATCTTCTCAGGTCATACCTTGGCCGGATTTGTCTAGCTACCCTGCAGGTACCGATTTCTGTCCATCTTTTGTTGGACTGCCTGATTGCCTCTTGCCTAAGCCAAAGCTTGCACGTGGATAGTGGCGCACCAATATATGCAAATTCTTCGAGAATTTGTAATGTCGTCCCTTTCCTAGCAAGTTCATCGGCTTTGCAGTTCCCCGGGATATCCCTATGCACTGGCACCCATATGAGGTGTATATGAAACTGTTCAGCCATCTCGTTAAGAGATCTGCGGCAGTCGAGGCCTGTTTGTGAATTTAGGGATGCTGCCTCCAGAGAATTGATGGCAGCCGGGCTGTCCGAGTAAATGACAACGCCAGTGTTGGTTACTATGTTGCGACTCAGCCACTTGGCTACTTCCCATATTGCCTTTAATTCGGCTTGATAGACACTGCAGGTATCTGGTAGTCTGTGAGCTATATCCAAGCTAAGCTCTGCACAGTGTACTCCGAAGCCAACCTTTTCTTCAAGCATCGAACCATCCGTGTTAAAGTGCAGATGGTTTCTATTACTTGGTATTCTTCCAACCCATTCATCTCTGGCGGGAATCATAGTGATGTAATTTCTCTCGAAGGTGTACACAGTTGGTATATAGTCCACTCGGTCGGATACCATAGCACTACACTTTGATATCCTCAGGTGACCGTAGGTTTTCTACCTCCACATTGATAGGCAGTTTAATCTTATTGCCGCTCGGTTGAAACTTCTCTCGCCACAATATTAATCGGCAGTATATGGAGTAGGGCTTGTAGAGACTCCGTCGCTGTAGTCCTTAGGGCTCCGCTTATGCTCAGGCAGGGTGTTCTCTGAACTTTTGTTGGTAGTTTGCCGTGTCAGTTGCCGTCCACCATACCACAATGCAGTATAACAGTATAGGACAAACTACTGCTATATATATCCAGTCGACGATTTTAGGAGAGAGGCCCCACCGCGACCCTACAGCCTTTTTGCAGAATTTTGTTCCAATACGTTAAGTCTAAATAACAGTTTTCTATCTAGAACTATTCCTAAAAAATTTTCACTTGCAGGGTCCAGATGTGGGACATTTTTCATCCTAGTAAAGAGAACCAATTCTGTCTGGTTTGGGTTTACGCCCAAACCGCTGCTTCTGGCCCATCTAGCCAATGTGTTCAGAGCCACCTGTAGAATGTCTCGGAGGAAGTTTTCGAATTTGCCACTCACTGCGATTGCCACGTCGTCCGCATATGCCACGACCTTGCAGCCACAACCTTCTAGATCTAGCAGGATTTCATTCACCGCTAGGTTCCAAATTAGAGTTGTGGACCCAAGTCTAATCAAGCTAGAGTTTACCTTAAGATGTGACAGTGCCGCAATTACCGCATTTGAGTGAATGTTGTTAAAAGCCCCTTCTATGTCAAGAAATGCCACCATGGTGAATTTCTTGAAATGCAGGGACGATTCGATAGTGCTCACAAGTTCGTGCAGGGCTGATTCTTTAGACTTCCCCTTATTGTAAGCATGTTGGTTCACCGACAAGAGTTTTGTATCCAGGTTTTCCCTAATGAAATAATCTAAAAGTCTTTCCACACCTTTCAATAGGAAGGAGGATAGGCTAATTGGTCTGAAGTCTTTTGGCCTAGTGTGTGATATCTTCCCAACTTTAGGTATGAATACCACTTTGATATCCCTCCATAATACTGTTTGATTGTATTCACTTACAAAAACTTGACTCTCTCCCTCTTTTGATTTTCTTGAAGTAATGTCAATAGCATGATAAAGGGTGGGCCATTTTAAATTTGAATCGGCTATAAAAAATGTAAGATAATTTTTTCAAATTTCTGGTTTTATTGGAAATGTTGAACTTTGTCATTTAATAATGGAACACAATATCATTCATATGACTACCACGACTGGCTCGGCTGTAACTCATGCAATCAACCCAATTTTTCAGTACATTTTCGATTGTTTTGGGTCGAATCTCTAAAATGGCAACTTCGATTTCATGTTTAACGCTTCAATTGTCTCTGCATGCTTTGCGTAACATTTATCCTTAATGGCTCCCCACAGAAACTAATCCAAAGGGCTCAAATCACAGGTCAAAGTAATCGGTAGTTTAAATTTAAAATTGTAAATGGCCCACCCTTTACAATAAAAATGGTAAGGTGCAGCCATCAGCTGATTTACGTTTGTTTCTTTAATGGTTTGTTGTTGTTGGGGGAAGTGATTATACCTTATGCATATTGTATCATGGTCAATATGTACTTTCTTTCCATTTCACTTTTTCTGTCACTATCCACACTTGCACGCATAAGTATACTTCACACATCTAGCAAATTTGATTAACTCTCTTCACACATAACCCCCTCTCACTTTGTATCTACATTTATTTGCCGCGCTTTTCCGCTTAACATTCCATTGATTAAGATTCGGTTAAGTAAGTGCGAAGAGCTGAGCTGCCAAGTTTAGCACTCAATTTTGGAATATGTCACATTTAACCCAATACATAATGACAAACACATTGATCAGTGCCACCACTACCAACAACAGCTATAACAGGTAAAGGCCGAAAAAAGTGTGTCATATCAATATTTACTTTGATGAAATTTCATCCAATTTCGAATATAACGAATTTTGAATGAAGACTTTGCGGTCTAAAGACACACACGAGTGGCATGTCTGTGGTTTGTGCCTATAGACATGAATACGCATGAATGAATAGTGGGCACGCGGACACTTGACCACACATTTGTGTACTCGTAATCATGAGTAAAGGATTGTTGGTCAGCATTTAACGTATGTAACGTATTCTTCTTTTTTGCTTAAATGAATTATTTAATAAAACATTTAAGAAAGTTTCAGTCGGGTAAACCGACTAAGGTATACCCTCACTTTGTGAGTAATGTTATATGGATATACAAGAATAAATTTGTCAATTTGTGTGGGAGGCGCCAGAAGGGGTTTAACAAATACATCGAGAGTTATCGTGCGCATCAGCCAGCAGACAGACAGACGGACGGACATTCATAATTCGACTTAAAATGACCCAAAACGGATATCCGCCGAATATACTTAGGGTCTTAGGTTCAATTGTCTCTGCATGCTTCCTTCGATGTGTTACACTTTTGGTCCGTAGCAAATGATATATACCCTCGTATCACTAAAGTGAGGGTATAAAAAACAGGCCGATGCCATTTTAATAATTGCCTATTTTTTCGGAAATTCAATTAAAATGTTCTACTATTAAAAAAAGTGTCATTATTATAAATACAATGATATAGATTTGACATAAAAGATTGTTAAACATAACAATAAAGACATTTCATACTTAAAATAAAGAAAATGTACTTAATTCTGAAAAAATATATTCCATTTAAGTATAAAATTTACTTTGGCGCCAAATCAATGACAACGTACTCAATCTTTTTTCAGTGCATTCTTCCAAGTTTTGTTTAGTGCTCTGTGAGCAAAGCTGAAACTTCGTGTTATCCAAAGTCAATGAATATAGAAGATGTGCCATCGCATGCTTGTTTACATTTTCTCGAGTTGCGAAGGAATATAAATGATTTTTCAAAAGCAAACAAATATTTTTCCGCTGTCTTTTCTTGAACTTTTTTTTGCACATATCGATTGATATTAATTTTCTAATCGCGATAATTACAAAAACATCGGGAAAATCGATCTGAAAATACGAGAAAACCCATACTCGTTGAAATCAAATTCCTATTCGTTCGTCACTCTCAGCTACTCGTTATGCGACGGCACATCTTCGTAATTGACTGACTTTGGTGTTATCATGTGTTTACATGTGTTTATACTAGGGATGTAACGAAAGTGGCTTTAGCGAAAGCGAATATTGAAATATATTTCTTGCGAATGCGAATGCGAAAGCGAATAGTAAAATATGCTTTTTGGCGAAAGCGAATGATAGTTTGACCCTTTAGTACCAACAAATGTAAGGAACTGAAATGATACTTTTCCAGGATATTCAAGTATTAAGAATGTTTTCCATATTTTTACCCCCTGTTACTACAAGGACAAACATATTTTTCAACTGTTTTAAAGAGAAGTGGCAGAGATTTTCATTGGTATTAATATCTTCAAATTTTTTGAGGGGAATAAGGAGTTTTAACACTTTTAACAAATGGAAGCGAATACTGAAATATATTTTTACGAAAGCGAAAATTCAGCCCTAGACAGAACTCTTAAGGAGATGGCTGAGATGTTTAACATATGTCTCATATGGGTACCTGGGCATAAGGATATCCCGGGGAACTGCAAAGCTAATGAACTTGCTAGGAAAGGGAGTACATACAAATTCTAGCAGAATTTTCATATATTGGTGCGCTACTGGACAAAGGACAAACATATTTTTCAACTGTTTTAAAGAGAAGTGGCAGAGATTTTCATTGGTATTAATATCTTCAAATTTTTTGAGGGGAATAAGGAGTTTTAACGCTTTTAACAAATGGAAGCGAATACTGAAATATATTTTTACGAAAGCGAAAATTCAGCCCTAGACAGAACTCTTAAGGAGATGGCTGAGATGTTTAACATATGTCTAATATGGGTACCTGGGCATAAGGATATCCCGGGGAACTGCAAAGCAAAGAGGGGAAAAATTGTCTACTTTGGCGTCAGTTCTGACGGGAAGCTGCCTGAAGGTTGGGTATTGAATCCTATGACTTTTACAGAAGCTGAGGAGCTAAGGAAGAAGTGCAGAGCATTGAGCACCTGCTTTGTTACCTTTCCGTATTGAATAAACGACGTCTGGTTATACTAGTGTCAGCCTTTCTATCTAGGAAGAAGATAGATATAGCCGGTATCGATATTCGTATTATTGATAACTTTTTGTATCAAACAGGTTGCTTCCAATAAAGAGCAGTTCGACCCATGGTAGCACTAGCACTTCGGCTGTCACTCTATCCTAAACAATAATTATCGAATAATGGGGTTGTCACAAACAAACTGTTGGTCACCGATATGTAATATAACACTTGTACTTTAATTTGAAAGGTTTCAGTACAACCAATATTAAAACCGATCTAGATTCTACTTTGGGGAGTCTGCTCCTTCGTTTACAGCTATATAATATTCGGTGGTAGAGTTTAAACGGGGCACTACCAATTGATGTGCCCACGCCAGAAATGGTTAAAAAAAATCCACAAAATGGTACTGGATGACCGTCGGTTGAAGGTTCGTGAGCTAGCAGAAGTCATAGGCATTTCAAAAAGTGCTATACATCGCATATTGACGGATAATTTGATGATGAGAAAGGTATGCGCAAGATGGGTGCCGCGTTTGCACAATGCACCAATTCACACATCCACTATTGCGATGGCCAAAATCAATGAATTAAAGTTCGAATTGCTTCAGCACGCACCTTATTCGCCAGATTTAGCTCCCTCGGATTATTTTTTGTTTCCAAACTTGCAAAAATGGTTCGGCGGAAAAAGATTTACCAGCCAATGAAGAGGTGGAGGTTGCGGTTGAAGGCTATTTTCAGGAGCTAGACAGTTCTTACCATAAACAGGGTATCGCAACTATTGAAAATCGCTGAAAAAAGTGTATCGAGCTTAAGGGAGATTATGTTGAGAAATAAAGAAAATGTTACCCAAATTTGTTAGTTCGGCTAATTTTATAACCACCCTCGTATATTCTTATGTTTCAAATGAACAAATCGATACCGCATTACACGCAATGTACGAGTAGTTTTCATTTATTCCATTTTTTTTTTGTGAAATACTAAGCTATTTATTCAAATATTTAGCATTTTGTCTATTGTTCACTTGTTTTAATTAGAAACAATTTGAATAAAATATAGGCTATATTCTAATAACACTTGACCCAAATCCCATTGTTTTTTATTTTTTAGCTTAAGAACTGTGGTTATATAAAAAACGTATGTATTAGAATCGAGCTTATGAAATTTAAACCTGCAATTAAGAAAATATTTTCAACGCATAAAGCATTAAATGTAATCGTGTTATTATGTAGAACATGTGTTTATATTTCGATAACGAAAACGTATCAAAGTTTAGCATCGGCCATATACCGTTTTCCCTCATTGTACATATTGAGGGCTTACATGACTATTCAAGACCATTACGAAACACTGGCTTAAGAGAATGTCCATGGACATGAGACGTTTAAACGTCTCCTCTCTTCAACCTAACCTAAGCCCATTACGATAAATAACGGGTGATCCAAGTAGAGATACTTTTTTCAATAGCCTTTTTTGACAGATCACGTGTGTGTCTTGTCATGCTGTCATGTTTTTTTTGTTAAGTATTGTTTGGCATTTCATCGTTTAAACGTCTCCTCTCTTCAAACTAACCTAACCTAAGCCCATTACGATAAATAACGGGTGATCCAAGTAGAGATACTTTTTTCAATAGCCTTTTTTGACAGATCACCTGTGAGTCGTGTCATGCTGTCATGTTATTTTTGTTCAGTATTATTTGGCATTTCATCGTGGAAAGACTTACGCCTGAACAACGTTAACAAATCGTTCAACTTAATTACGAAAATTCAAGTTCTGTGAGGAATGTGTTTGGTGCACTTCGCTCAACTTATGGTCAACATAATCGGCCTACTGAGCGTACTATTCGCAACACCATCGCCCATCGTGAGACCCAGCATTCATTATTGGACAATATTCGACCGAATAGACCACGTCCAGCACGCATTGAAGAAAATGTAGCGGCCGTAGTGTACACGAAGACCATGGAGAGTCGATTCGGCGCCGTTCGCAGCAACTCGGACAGACGTATGGAACGACTTGGCCCATTTTACGTCGAGATCTTAAATTGAAAGCATACAAAATACAGCTTGTGCAAGAACTGAAGCCACCCGACCTTCCCAAGCGACATCGCTTCGCTCTATGGGCTCTTGAAAAGTTCCAAGAAGATCCGACGTTTTCGAGCCAAATTTTGTTCAGCGATGAGGCCCATTTCTGGCGCAATGGGTATGTAAACAAGCAAAATTGCCGCATTTGGGATGAAGAGCAACCTAAAGAGATTCAAGAGCTGCCACTTTATCCAGAAAAAGCTACGGTTTGGTGTGGTTTGTGGGCCGGTGGAATCGTCGGTCCACATTTCTTCAAAAATGATGCCGGTGAGAACGTAACCGCCAATGGCTACCGTTATCGTGCCATGATAACCGCCTATTTGATGCCTGAAATTGAAGCTCGTGATCTCGGCGACATTTGGTTTCAACAAGACGGCGCCATTTCCCACACATCGCATCAATCAATGGATTTATTGAGAGAACACTTCGGTGAGCAGATAATTTCACGTTTGGGACGGTCGATACCTTTATTCCAAAACATGCTAAGTACAAAAAGGTAGTTTTTCAGGAGAGGCGGACAAAGTTTTATGACATTTTTAAATTCGTATGGAATTTCTTTATGATGTAAACCGAGCGAATTGTGTTGTTTTGTGAGTTACTTTTGATTGGGTTGACGGATAAACACCAAATTTTGACTGAATATTATTCGGAATATTTAGAATTTAAAAATTAATTGCCCATAAAAACATGCCAAGTCAACTCAGCATTATTTGGAATGAAGGTATCGATATGTATTAAAAAGAAAAATTTTAGCGATCTGTCAAACAATATTACAAAGTTTGCGTGCAAAAAAAGAAAACAAATGAATTATTTTAGCTTAATTTATTTCGCGATCACATAAAATTGCAAAATACATAATATTAATACTTGCAGCGAACGAACTCTCCGTTGTTCGACAAACCGAAAAAAGTTTCGAGTTCAAGGTGCTGCGTTGCCAACAACAACAACAGAGCTTTGCTGAACCAAACCGTAATTTGGTTTTGGGTTAAGTTTTTGTTTTTTTGGCTCTTCTTTGCATTTTTTGATTATTGCAATTTTTAATGTTTGTGACCGTCGTGAAATAACAACCGACAAGATTGACATAAAATGAAAAAAAAAAAACAGAAAAAACGTAAAAAAACGTCGCAAAAACTTTGAAACATTTTTTAACCAAACAATGTCTACCTACTCGTCGTTGGCCATAATTCCCATTTCAGATAGGTATCAATATCATTAAATGTCGTCTGCTTTGCTGTACAACCACAGCGATATAGTAATTATTTATAAATTATATATAAGGCCATAACGTTTTGTCGAAATGATACAATAGTTAAGTCACCCAAACGTTATTGCGTTAAGGGCGTGTGTCAATGTATAATTGGCAGAAATTTGATTGTTTAATTCTGATAAACCGAACCTTAAAGAGATATCAATAAAAACGGCGATTAAAACAAACAAATTAAGTGCACGCAAAGAGACAAACATATCTTTAGGTTTTTTGTAAATCAAATTTCTTTTAGGTAATATTATTAGTAAGGCGTGTTTACTATGCGTTCTTTTATTTTTGGACGTAGAAAAACGATGGGAATATAAGATATTCCCACTCTAATCTTCGTAATACTTAACCAAAATGTATTTTAGATTTTAAGATTTTAATTAAATGAAGAACATACCCATATCCATAGAATCCCCTACTAATGTGGATGAACTTCGATGTTGCATCATGGAATATCCCTTTCAATGCATGTGTCCTTTAATTTTACCTATACCTCCTGGCCTATTCGCAAGCAGTGTCCTTCACTCATGTGCCGGAGTGTCAGGCACTCATGTAGCCTGTTTTTCCTCTCTAGGGCTGACGGCAGACCGAACGTTGAAGCAAATTGGGATAAAACAAATAATTTGGGGATGGGGTTTTTCTTTTTTTATTCTTGTAATTTTTTTGGGGTTTCTTGGGGTTTTTCATGCAATAGAAAGATTTTCGTAAACGTTAAGTTTGTAATCAAAAATACTGAATAAGAATAAGTTGCTAAGAATATATACGAGAAAACGAATTTGTAATGGATAGATTTGATTATGTTAAAATCTTTTGACTATTTGAAGTCCTTAATATCCGGACTTAATTTCTTGAAAATATAATTTCTTGAACCATTTTTAACGAGTATTTTCTTTTAAAAATAGTTTAATTTGTGATCATGTTCAAATATGGTCCGAGCATTTGCACCATTAAGTACAAATAGTCATCAAATGAATAGCTAAAAAAATATATATTTCAAAACCATTTACAACATATATGAGACTTGAGGTATTGACGGTGATGCTGAAGTATATAAACTTTTAAATAACTATAATAATTACTAAATTGCAATATATATAGATGTCATGCATTGTCATTTTAAATTATAAGAAGTTACACTAGTTCGACAAACGAATCTAAAATTCAATTAAATTGATATATTTTTAAGATCAATCAAGTCTCTATTTGGAGTTTTTCATGATCAGAATTAAGGACCTGAATTGATACTCTTCAAGAATAAAGAATGTTTTCTATATTCTGACCTTCTGTCAACACAAAAAAAATATGTGAAACTGTTAAGAAGATATGACAATTTTAACAAATGGTAGTTTTAGAAAAATTCCTGAGATCTGTACCAACAAAACTACAACGAAGTTTGAAAAATTAAAAACGCAAAAAAATCGTACGTACTACAATTATTGTGTCAAAGTTTATTAAATCCAAAGGGATAATATTCAAATTGTGTGTTTTTCGATTCATTTGTTGATATTTGTAGTTTTGACTTATCTATTTTCAATAAAAATAGTTTTATTTGGGGTTAAGTTGGGGATTTTCTTGAGAAAATTTGGGGACATCAGCAATTTTTTCTGGCAACCCTGTCTTCAATCATGTCATTTCGTTCTCTCTTCTCATTTTCTCTCTCTTCTCAGCTGTTATGTGTTGTTTCCATTTTTATGTCATCATGAATGTAGGATTCTACATAAACTAATATCAATACCTGCATTCTAAAACGTGCTAAGTCGACATAGCATGTTTTTTGGGCGATTGCATTTTTAATTTATAAATACATATTCCAAATTATATTCAGTCAAAATTTGGTGTTTATCCGTCAACCTAATCAAAAGTTATTCACAAAAGAGTACAGATCATTCTATTTCCATCGTAAGGGAATTCCACACAAATTTAAAAAAATAATCAAACTTTGATCGCCTCTGCTGAAAAACTATCTTTTTGCACTCAGCATAGTTTAGAATGGAGGTATCGATATGTATATATATATTTATATATTCAACTCATTCTATTCATGTTCCAATTTCATTGATTTGAACTGGTGATATACTGAACGAAATGAGCTGTTAAACTAAAGATCTGTTGAGCTAAAGTGAGCTGGTTAGCTGAAGAACTGCTGAACTAAAGAGCTGTTGAATTGAAGTGATCCCACGAGCTAAAGAGCTGTTGAACTAAATGAATGACCATGTTCACTCAATTGAACAGAACTAAAATGAGCGATCACTTAAAAGAAGTAGTGCTTAACCCTAGTCTATCTACCCTACAGGATTCAATTTCACCTCATCTCTCATTGAAAAGCCTGACTGCCTCTTGCCTAATCCAAAGCTTACATGTAGACAGTGGCGAGCCAATGTATGGAAATTTTCCGAGAATTTTTAATGTCCTGCATTTCCTAGCAAATTTGTACACGTTAGAAATTTAATTGCAGCCTCGCTGTCCAAGTAAATGACTCCAGTGTTGATCATTATGCGGCGACTTGCCTATTTGCCATTCGGTAAGGTTAAGAATGGCAGCCTGTATAACATCCTCACTTAGGCTCAGTTGGGCCCATTGGGCTACAACAGGGACGTAACGAAAACATATGTTTTCTCTAGCCCCTCCCGTTGAACCAATTTGAAACCTCAAATGTTGACGGTTTTTATTATCAGTCAAGTTTGATGACACCCCGAAGAAATAAGAGGCTAGGGTAGCAGGCCGGTTTCTAGAGAGAGCGGGCACAGGCACGTGACACTGCTTCTCTTTGTCCACGCATTTTCCGCAAAAGTTATTTTGCAAGACCTTCAAACTTCAATTTATCTTCATGCAGCCCAATAAGCCAGTGACCCTTTACGACATTCACGATAAGTGAGACGCCCGGATAACTACCGCAGAGCCTTGGTGCGTTTGAAGTTTAGGCAGGGCCACATCAGCCTGGAATTTAAGCTGTTTCTGATTAGTGACCACCTGCCATTTATTGCCGTAAGAGCACTATCTCTCACGAAGAGGTTGCGGGTTGCTAGAGCCTGTAAGGTAGTTTCTACTCTTGCAAGTTCATCTGCTTCGCATTTCCCTGGTATGTCCAGTGCCCCGGTACCCATATCAGGTTATTATTAACTGTTCAGCTATTTGGCTAAGAGATCTGCGACACAGTTTTTGAATTCAGGAATACAGTTCCCAAGGACTTTACAGTAGCCTCACTATCAGAAAATATTTATACCGACTTCGGTCAGAACATTAATTGTTGAGACTTTCTGCTAAGATTTTTGACTGATACATCAGGTAGTCTTCTTGCAACGGATTGCTCAAGTTCCTCAGAAAAACACCAAGGCCCACATGGTTTTTTAGTTTGGAAATGTCCATATAGAACTTCACGTATTTCCTATGTCCTGTGATGCGGCCACCCATTCTGATATATCAGGTATAGATTTAGCTCTAGGTTAGGTTTTTTACCAGCTCACATAGACCAGTTTAGGTCCCTAGTGTTCCACGGGCTGAAAAGCCCTTCATCGAAACCAACTTGTTTGATATACAAAGTTATCGATAGTACGAATATCGGTACCGGAATGATGATCTGTAATGTCCGGACATCGTTTACTCAAAGCTGGACAATAGCAAATCAAGTGTGGCTCTCCACTTCTTCCTCATCTCTACAGCTTCTGCAGAAGTCATTGGAGTCAACACCCAACCTACTGGCGTCTCCGCCGATCAGACAGTGTCCCGTCAGAACTGACACTAACGTGGACAGTCGTTTCCTCTCTAGTACGAGGAGATATTTTTACCTTCTCAGGTCATATCTTGGCCAGATTTGTCTAGCTAACCTACAGGCTCCGATTTCTGCCCATCATTCGTTGGACTGCCTGATTGCCTAAGCAAAAGTTTGCATGTGTATAGTGCCTCACCAATGTATGCAAATTCTTCGATAATTCGAAATTTCATCCTTTCATAGCAAGTTCATCGGCGTTGCTGTTCCCCGGGATATGCCTATGCCCACCTATCCATAGGAGGTACATGTTAACTGCTCAGCCATCTCGTTAAGAGATATGCGGCTGTTTGTGAATTTCGGGATGTGGCCTCCAGAGAATTGATGGCAGCCTGTCCGAGTAAACAGCAACGCCGGTGTTGGTCGCTTTGTTTCGACTCAACCACTTGGCGACTACCCATATTGACAGTGCAGGTACCTTGTAGTCTGTGAGGCATAGCAAGACTGAGCTATTTACAGTATACTCTGATGCCAACCTTATCATCAAGCTTCGAATCAACCGCATAGAAGTGAATATGGTTTCTATTACTTGGTATTCTGCCAACCCATTCCTCTCTGACAGGTCACATATCGGCAAAGTCCCCCTCGAAAGTGAACACGATTGGTATATAGTCCACTCGGTCGGTTACCATTGCACTACACTTTGATATCCTCATGTGGCCGTAGTTCTTGTACCTCCACATTGCCAGTTTAATCCTAATGTCGCTCTGGTTGCAGCTTCTCTCGCCAAAATATTTATCGGCTTAAGCTTCGCTGATGCTCAGGCAGGCAATTCTCCACCATTATCAGTTGATTGGCGATGGATCGCTCAACAGTGTCTGTCCCCTACACATAGTACTGACCCAACTACTGCTAAGTAGGTATATCCAGTGGATGATTTTAGGAGAGAGGCCCCTAGGTGACCCTATAGCTTTCCTACGGGACTATAACACGACATTAAGTTTAAAGAACTTTTTCCTATCTATGATTATACGTAGAAAATTTACACTTTCCGAAAGGACTAGCAAAGTTCCAATTATTCGAGGAAGATCCACATGTGGAATTTTATACTTCCTAGTAAACTTAAAAACAATTGCGTTTTGTTTGGGTTAACGTCCAAACCACTGATTCTGTCCCATATGGCCAATTTGTTCAGAGCCACCTGTAGAATATCTCTAACGACGCTGAGGAATTCGCCAATTATTTGCCACGATCAGACACAACGTTATTACGTTATTTATCTAACAGGATTCCATTCACCGCTAGATTCAAACTTTGTGGAGTCTATCTGTTTACAAGCCTTCTTACGAGTTCTTGACCCAAGATTTGCCTTTATGCGTCTAATGGTGAGCAAACGAAGAATTAGTCTAATTAAGACATTGTTAACCCTTAGATGCGACTGCGGCGCACCACCATAGTTAATTGCTCGAAGTCTAGACAGGATTCGATAGTGCCGACCAGTTCAACGAGACTTTGCCCCGTTGTTAGCATGCGGGTTTCCCGACAAGAGTTTTGAATCCAGGTTTACCCTAATGAAAGAATCTAAAAGTATTTCCACACCTTTCACCAGGAACGAGGATAGACCAGTAGCATTCAAGTCATTTGGCTTAGTTTGTGATATTTTTCCCGCTTTGTGATTGAATACAACTTTAGTATACCTCCATCTATTGAGGATATAAAAGAGCTCAATGCAGCCTGCATACTCCAACCAGGGAATAATTTTCTGCGTTTCTACTGGAGAAATGTCACCTGGACCGGATGATTTAAAGAGCTCAAAGCTTTTAATCGCCCAGTTTAGTCTGAAATTATCAGCCAACAGTTTAGCGGCATTTGTAGTACACCCGCTTTCTTGCTGATCCTGCAGTTCCTCGAGTTCTGTTCGGGAGTTCCCTGGGAAATGTGTATTGAGAAGTGTTTCGCGTTACTGCTCGCTGTTTTTTGTACAGTTATTATGTTTATCCTGCAGATAACGTATATTTCCCAGCCTTGCGGCATCTGAGGCCTTTTCCATTTCTTCGCAGCAGAATTGCATAATTTATAAAATCTACTACACACTAAAGCAGATCGAAAATGCCAACACGTGTGTTTTTTCCAAACAAAAAAAAATTAAATGCTTTTAAAGTGTGGACAATTTTCTGGCTGACAAGGAAAGGACCTTGAACTGTGTGGATAGTGGTGACTTTCATCTTAGGTTTTTTCGTTCCTATGAAATACAACAATAATACAAAAGCAGAAAACGAGAAAAACTAAACGCAAGCAACAATACGAATTGCAGTTTGTTTCCTTTCACAGATTTTTCGTAAGGAAATAAGTGCACCCCCGACCTCCGCCGCAACCAAATGAAAGAATTTATGTAAGACTACATCATCATTATTGTCATCAGCCTATTGGAAACCAAGGGTTCCCTCTGCCATGACAGACAGCAGGACAAACACAAACAATAGCGAGAAGAAGAACTGACACTGTATGGATAAAATTGATTTTTGTGCTGCTTTTCACTTTTATTTACCTACTAGTTTTGTTCGTTCCTCTTGTATTTTCTCTTGGTATGCCACTCAGAGATATTATGCGGGAAAAAAGAGACAAAAAAGCACGAAACCTCAAAGCCAGACAGACATACATAGATGGGGATGCAGGATAACAAATAAAATTGGAAAAATTCTTTCATAACGTGTGTTTTTCGCATACCAAGACTTGAGAGTAATAGTGTCCTAACACGTAGGACAGAGGAAATAGAAATATCATAAAGGATTCTATTTGAATTAAAATGTGGATGATAAAATTAACTTAATTTCAAAGATTTTACTCAAAAGACTTATCAAATTATTAAAATAAGTATAAGTTACACTTGGATAATTTCTCAATAGAAATACTGATCCATATTAGTTTTTTTATATACCCTGATAGGTCATTAATGTCCTTAACGCAGCATGTGCGCTTCAAGTGAATTTGCTTAAACGTTTTTGGTAATCTTCAACAAGCACTTGGCTATGAGTAGGTGTAAGAACTATTACAGTAGCAGAGATTTATATGGATTATAGGATTATGGTTATGTCACGGAAAACGGATTAGTAGACAGACAAACTAATAATCTCTGGTGGATATCGAAATCGATTTGTTTTCTCCAAAGTTCACCCACTGCCACCAATGTTCTGGTCATAATCATGTGTAAAGGAAAAAAATGTAAAAAACTTTGAGAATATACTTGCCTCAATCTGTGTGAAAGAGGATTACTTTAACCTTTGAAAACTTAATTTTTTTTAAATAAATTAAAATAACTATATTACGACTCAGGAATATTATCTACCTTCGAAATCTTGTCGATTATTTTCATCACTTATTTATATTCGTGGTTCAGAAAACTAATATCCCGCAAATTAAAAAAAAATATGCTTCAACAATTCCAAAATTTGGCCACCAGATTATAAAATGCTTTTACGAGAGGTTATTAAATATATATATCCCATACATATATTGATAACTTTATGATCCAAATCTGATAAGCTTGTTCTCGTGTTATTCAAAAAGTGGTGGAGATGGGTTTGAAGAAAGGAAATATTTACAAAGAAATAAAATTACTAATAATCAATAAATCTAAGTTATAAAAATTTACAATTCTTGAATCTTTAATTAATAAGAACTGAACCCCGAAAATAAAAAATTGTTTAATACGATAACTTTATTGTTCGTTCAGTCATTAAAAATGGGGTTTTTCCAATTTCCCAATTATATTTCACATACCTACTTAACGTGACCATTCAATTTCAGGCTCCATAAGTCACTTTTGGATCCAATTTAATGTTTACTATTTAATCGTTGAACTAATACCAACTGGTCATCTACCAAGCAGAAGGTAACCCATCTAGTAGTCCACTTAGGTTTAGGTACCCCAACTGGTCGCCTACTACTCGTAAGGAGTAGATAACCCAGCTGTATCTCTACTACCGGGTATCAGATAACTCAATTCATCGTCAACTAAATCGCAGATAAGCCAACTGTATCACTACTAAAGAGCAGATAACCTAATTCATCGTCAACTAAGCCGTATATAACCCAACAATGCGTTTCCCAATGGGAAATTCTACCGGTACAATACCAACATCTTGATAGGCCCTTTAAGGACAGGAGTCGGTTCGCAGATTATAACTTTTTTATGAAAACAACCGGTAACAGTAACAAGTCTATGTCATTTGAGGTGGTGAGTTGCCAATTTGTGACATATCCAAGTACAGATCTAAAGGAATACCTACAATGACCATTCAATGTTAGGCAGCTTAAATCACATTTCTAAAAATTAAATATTTTCTATTTAATCGTTAAAATCACCCAACTGGTCCTCTACTTAGAAGTAGGTAACCCATCCAGTAGTCTACTAAGATAAAACAACTGACCGTCTACAAAGGAGTAGATAAAACAGCTGTATCTCTACTAAAGAGTGGAAACCCAATTCATCGTCAATTAAACAACAGATAACCCAACTGTATCAATACTAAAGAGTAGATAACGTATATAACCCATATATAACCGTATATAACCCATAAATAACCCCACGGGAAATTCAACCTGTACAATACCAACGTGTGGATAGGTCCATTAAGGACAGAGGTCGGTCCGCAGATTGTCCCGATAACTTAAACACGTCTATGTCATTGCAGTTGGTGAATTGCCACCTTGTGACACATCCAAGTACTGGCCTAAGAGAATACTGACAGTATCTGATCATTCTACAGAGTTTTCCAACAAGAGGTGTTATTTTAAATCACTCGGTATTTCGGTAGCTGTCACTTTTGAAGATTTTATTCTTTGACATTTGACAAGTAGAAACTACGCCATTACTAAAATTGAACGATACACGATTCAACAACGCATTAAAATTATTAAAATTCGAAAATCATCGAAAAATCATCTTGACTGATGATGCCCATTTCCACCTCGGTGGCTACGTCAACAAGCAAAATTGTCGCATCTGGGGCTCGGAAAACCCAAGAGTTATTGTTGACACATCCTCAACGTGTGACTGTTTGGTGCGGTTTATGGTCCGGCGGGGTCATTGGACCTTACTTTTTCGAAAATGAGGTTGGATCAACAGTTACGGTGAATGGATTGCGCTATCGAGAGATGATTAATGATTTTTTATGGTCGGAGTTGGATGGTATTGATGTGGACAACGTTTACTTTCAACAAGACGGCGCTACGTGGCACACAAGCAACGAAACCATTGCTCTGTTACGGGAAAAGTTTCCGGACCGTGTTATCTCTCGAAGAGGTGATCACAATTGGCCACCGAGATCTTGTGATTTAACACCTTGCGACTTCTTTCTTTGAGCGTCGATTCAAGACCTCAAAGATATAATTCGTGAGGCTATCGAGGACATAGGGCAGCCACTTTGCGATTTGGTTATGAAAAATTCCATGAAAAGGATATGGTCCTGTAAGCGTGGTCGCCCTTTTTTCTGATGTTGTTTTTCATTATTAACGGCATACCTTCCACTTTATTATGAAATAAACATCCGATCATTTATCTCAAAAATGGAATTTTTCTTTGAATACCAAAATAACACCTCTTGTTGGAAAACCCTTATGTCAGGCAGCACGTGTCACATCTGAAACCAATTAAATGTTTACTATTTAATGCCTGAACTAGCCCCAATTGGTACCCTAGAAAGAACTAGATAACCCAACAAGTAGTTTATTAAGGAGTAGATAGATAACCCAACAGGTCGACAACATAGCAGTAGATAACCCATCTGGCCGTCTACTAAGGAGTAGATAACCAAACAGATTGTCAAGTAAGAAGTAGATAACCCAACTGGTCGTCAATTAAGAAGTAGTTATTTAGCTCAATCAGACTTCTACTTCTAAGTAGTAGATAACCAAACTAGCCCTTTACTAAGGAGTAGATACCCAGCTGGTCCTTCACTAAAGAGTATATAACCCAACTGGTCCTCTACTAAGAAGTAGATAACCCAACTGACTGCCAACTAAGGAGTAGATAACTCATTGCCATTTTGCTAAGTAGTAGATAACATAAAACCTAAGTAAAGGTGATCTACTAAGGATAAGATAACCCAACTGAACTCCTACTAAGGAGTAAATAACCCAACTGACGACCTACTAAGGAGTATATAACTTAACTAGACGCAATGCGGCTCTGTTCTATATTCAGAGAGCGGAATGAATCAAAATTTCTAGTTCTTGACATTTTTAAGATTTTCCATAAACTCAGATTGCCTTAATTTTCACATTCGAACATATTTGACACATTGGAAACATATTTAGGTCCGAAGTAACAAATTTAGAAACTTGATTCCGAGCGGAAAATTCCTATTAAAGACACATTCGTAATACATAACAGGAGCAATATATAAACAATTGACAGGTCATTTACTAAGGAATGCATAAACCAACCGGTCGACTGCTAAAGAATAGATAACCCGACTGGCCTCCTTCTATGGAATAGATAACTCCACTAGATGTCTACTAAGCAGTATATTTACTAACCGGAATAGATAACCCAAATGGCATCTACTAAGGAGTAGATACCAAAAATGACTTCCTACTAAGTAGAAGATAACTCAACTAGACGTTTACTAAGCAATATATAAACAACTGGCATTGTACTAAGTAGTAGGTAACCTAACTGCTTATCCACTAATTAAAATATAACCCAATAGGTTGTCAAGTAATGAGGAGATAGGATAACTCATCAAGTTGTCAACTAAGGAGGAGATAACCCAAAAGGTTGTCATCTAAGGAGGAGATAACCCAACTGGCGCCTAATAAGGAGTTAATAACCTAACTGGTCATCTAATAAGGAATAGATAAACCAGCTGGTAGTATACCAACTAGTAGTCTTCTAAGCTGTAGATAACCCAACTAACCGCCTACTAAGGAGTATATAAGCCAACTATGTTATTCACTAGAGAGTAGATATCCCTACCGATCGTCGGAGCAGATTTCTCGAATGCAGTCGTATGATGACATACCATATCCAGCAAAATTGTTGTTTACTTTTAATAATAATTAACTGATACCATTAACCATCAACATAATACAATTTATTCAAAAAAAAAATTATTAAGAAAGTATCTGGAAATCTGGAACTTAAGTAAATATTTACGTTACATACTCATAGTTATGTGAGATGCGTTCATAAATTTATTTACAGTTTTTTGTTTTATTCCAATGTTTTGCCATTTTGTTTAACATGAATGATATCATCATCGTCATCAAAAATAAATACTAGCGTAAATATGGAATTGTTACCACCCTCCTCTGTCAGATTCGTACAAGTTGTTTGTTCAGTACAACTACAAGTCGGTTACTATGTGGGGTTAGTTATATAGGGCTATGGAGGCATGAGTGAAATTATTGCATGAAAAGCAACAACGATCGTCGTTGCGGTTGATTTCAACACACATAGGGGAAAATTTGTAGTAGCCACAACAGTCGATTCGATACCACTCCGTTGCGGGAACTTAAACTAATGACGTTAATCACACTTAAATTGTTTACCTTAAACTTTTGCCAAATGTCACAAAATCAACAAAAATTGTGGAAAAAACAATGCCAGCTATAATTCTGCGAATTTAATTTACATTTAATAATTTCGAAAATGTAAATTTTGTTTCGAATCATCATGTCATGTGAACTATATACGTGGCGGCAACTGACGACGCCATTACTACCAGTTAGTGCAAAGACGGTACTTAGTGGGTTCAGTAATTATCGCTTGTATGCACGTTGTTTATACTCAACTAGGAAAAAAATGTTCGTTTATAAACAGTAAAAGTTCTGCAATTTTGGAGGAGCATACACAGAGTGAGAAAACTGTCCTTATTTTTAAGATTTTAGCAAAAGACGTCCGTCCGTAAGGGACATACTATCAATCCTAAAGGACATACTATCTAAATTATTTCAATTAAATCCCTAGAATAGAGGCCCAAAGTCACAAAAGATCTCTTGAAGTCTCACGGTGTAATTTTTCTTATGGAAATCGTCATTTACTACATTAACCTAGAAGCGTCAAACATGGTGTGTTTGGGGGGGGGGGGGGGCATCACCGGCATCATAATAAGAACCGTAAACAAATTAAATTACGTTTCAAAAATTTGCAAACACACACAGACAGATATAAAAAACTTACAAATAATGGATTGACTGTCCGGCAGTTAGTTAGTAGAACAGTAAAAACGATAGTGCGTGACAAATGTCAAGCAATTGAATAATTCCGATCTTTGAAATAATATTTTAACTTTTGTCTACTCATTATACCTATCGTAGTTAGAGAAACAAGTTGAACAACACAATAAAGCTTCGAACAATGCTATTGCTGTAATTTTCCAATATAAATGCGAAAAATTAGCGGATTTTAGAAAACAGCATTTGTAAACATATTATTGACATATTACATGATGAGGTGTTGTGTAAACCTATAGGCTATCCTTTGTTTGATTTTTCAGAAACTGTGATTCGGCAGAGAGTGTTAATCAATTTATTCGTGACGATTCAAAATTTTCGATTTGATACTGTGTGTTAGTATGCCAACAAAATGGAGAGAAATCAGGACTGTTTGCATCACAAAAGCGGGAAAGTCGTCCCATACAGGAACTGAGGATTTCCGGCCGATTAGTCTCTCGTCATTTCTCCTTAAAACCCTGAAGAGATTAATCGATAGTGGGCTTAGGACAGAAATTAATCACAAGCTACTGTCCAATCAACAACATGCCTACAGCAAAGGCAAATCTACCGAAACCGCCCTGTCTAATGTAGTCTGCTTTGTTGAAGGATCTCTTTTTGTTAAGGAATGTACTATGGTAGCCTTCTTTGATAACATAAATCCAGTCGTTATAGTTACAGCTATAATAACGCTGCGGGTTGATAATAATATTCAAAGGTTCACTTGGAACCTTCTGATTAAGAGAATCATTTCAGCTAGTTTAGGTCGGTCCACCCACCTCTACAGATTTGTCAGCAGGTTCTGTCTCCTCAGCTAAGGAATCACTCCATTAACAATAATCTGCTTTTTGTGGGAAAGATATTTGTTAAGGTTATTTCCTATGCAGTTTCCTTAGACTCTTAGTACTCTTAGAGACATCCTACAGCAGGCCCTTCATACAACCGATTCCGATAATGGTCTTGGTGTTAACGCGACCAAGACAGAACTAGTTATTTTCAGCAGCAGATATAATATACCAACTGTTGCTCCTGTCTTCTTGGGATGTATTGAAATTCCCTTCTCTGCAATCGCAAAATACTCTGCCGATGGCTGTGCAGAAATCCTACTTCAGCGCGATACTAAACGAAGTTCTGCGAATGGCTACTATGTGTAGCACCTGGTGCGTTGATAACACAGTGCGACAAAATAAACTCAAGTTGAGAAGCAAATGACGCGATACTATTTTTCCTGTAGGTCTTATCGAGTAAAACAAGAATCTTTCTTTGGAATTCCCCGGACACCCCCAAAATCCGGATTTACGGGTAAAAACCGATTTTCTTTCCTTTTTTGACTTTAGTTACTAACCGATTTTCAATCACTAAAGTAATTTGGAAAGAAGAAACTTAGACCTTTCGAACGATATATATTTTGTTTATTTGAAGCTGTAGAAATATATGTTTATTTGTCCTACAAACAAATTTTTTTAATTTTTCTTTGTAATTTTCTAGTTTGGGCGATGTTTTTACTTATTATTTTGTGTGATAACGGCACGATTAATAGAATTACTTGTACAGTAAATTTTATAAGGGACAAAATGCTACCATTCTCTTAAAAATCCGTTTGAAATTTACTGAGTTATTCAAGGCAAGAAAATCGGTTTTTTATCCGTAAATCCGGGTTTTGGGGATGTCCGGCAAATTTCGTGGAATAAACGTTGTTTTACTCGCCAAGATCTACAAGAAAAATAGTATCTCGAGTTTTGGTTTTTGGACTGTCGCACTGTGTAATTACACCAACTGAGGTGCTAAATGTTATCCTACATTTAATGCCGCTAGACCTTATAGCAAGGCAATATGCCGCATCTTATGCTTTTAGACTTAGGAAATTGTCACCCTGGTTTGTAAATGACTACGGAAACAGTGTCATTCTGGACACAATGCCTGACATTCTGGTCATTTACAATACGAGTATGTCTGAACCATCTTTAAACAAGATGTACCTCACTCCTATATCTGATAGGTCAGAATGGAATGGACATAGGATATTCGTCAACATCTACAGACGGTTCGAAACTCAACTACCAAGTGGGTTTGGTGTGTTTTTTTGACTGCAGTGTTTAGCAGGCAGAAATCTTAGCTATTAGAGAGGTAGCACGGTGACTGAAAATGAATGTTATGAACAAAGCCGGTCAGGCTGCTATAAAGTACCTGGAAACTGTATTCTGTCCTCGACTGTCGCAGATCTCTTAACGATATGTCTGAACAGTTCAATATTCTCCTGATAAGAGTGCCGGGTCACACAAAGGAACAGCGAAGCAGATGAACTCGCAAAATTAGGACTACCTTACACCCTTCAGGGCAACTGGAATATGAGGGTCTGCCTCTTGCGACCTGAAGATCTTGCGAAATGACTTTTGCAGAAGCAGGGGAAGCGAAGAGGAAATACCATCGGCGCCTTTGGTATCTTTGCTGAGGAACTTGAGATATCCATTGTAAAAAGACTGTCTCATCACTACCAGGCAGAAATCTTAAGCTATCTAGTCTCTGGAAACTATATTCCTGAATTCAAAAAGTACCCTAGACTGTCGCATATCTCTTAACGAGAAGGCTGAACAATTCAATATTCACCTGTTATTGATGCCGGACCACATGGACATACCAGGAAACTGCAAGGAAGATGAACTTGCAAGACTAGGAACTACCTGACACGCTCTAGGCGAACTGGAATACTCATATGCGAGCATGCCTCTAGTGACCTTTAAGCTCTCGTTGAGAAATATTGCGCTTACGGCAACAAACGACAGATCACTAGTCACGATATTCATACATTTCAGGCTGATGGGGGCTTGCCTAAACTACAAACGCACCTATGCCCTGCTGTCGTCATCGAGACCTGTCTCACTTATGTTGTCTGTCAAAACGGACCACTCCCTTATTGGACGGCACCCAGAATAATTGAAGGTCTTGCGAAATGACTTTTGCAGAAACTGTGAAGGCAAAGAAAGGAGGAATCAATAAAACCCCTTTTGCGCCTGGGCCTGAGGCTTTGGTATCTTTGCTGAGGAAGACATTGAAAAAATACTAAGTGACCACGGAAGTTTACCAGGTAGAAATCGTAGAGAGGTAGCACAACGGTTGAAAATTAATGTTCTCACCAAAGTCGGTCAGATAGTCAAACAGCTATAAAGTTGCTGGAAACTATATTCCTGAAGTCAAAACTGCCTCTCTTAACGGGAAGGTTGAACAGTACAATATTCACCTGATATGGGTGACGGCCACAGGGACATACCAGGGAACTACAAAGCAGATGAAATTGCAAGACTAGTAACTACCTTACACGCTCCAGGGGAACTGGAATATGTGGGCATGCCTATAGCGACCTGCAAGCTCTTGTTGAGAGATAAAGCTTTACGGCAATACATGACAGGTGGTAACTATTCAGGAACTGCATACAATCCAGGCTGATGTAGTCCTGCCTAAACTACAAACGCACCAACGCCCTGCTGTTTTTATCGAGACCGGACGTCACACATACCGTGGTTGTCAAGACGGGTCACTGCCTTAATTGACGACACGCAGAAAGATTGTAGGGGTCTTGGAGACGAAGAGGAGGAGGAATGAATAGAAAACCTTCTGCGCTTGTGCCCTGCTCTCTCTTGAAGGCGACATGCTACAATAGGCTCTCATTTCTGTGGAGTGTTAATTGTAATCCGCAAACTTTTGAGTTCCTAAAACAATCGAAGTGGGTCCAGAGCCTGCCACTCTTAACCTAACCTACAATAACACCGTTTTGACTTCTAAGACCTAAAGCTGCTGCCATTAAAAATTAAAGTCTTCCTGCCAGAAGGCATAAGGAATTTTACGGTCGAAAACGTACATCTGGACAATAATAAACATTTTATTAATAGTCAGTTTACTTTTTCTAATCAATCCACTAAATAATCCTGTACTGCGTTACAAGATTTGTCGCAGCCAACTGATGACAATAATCCCATATATTGGGCCAGCTGATTCGCAATGCTGTGGCAACGTAACATTTATCTACATTTTTTACCTTTATTTATTCCACTTGGGAACATAGGTTATCATTTTCAATGTCCAGCGTCAGAGATCTTCTCCATGCTAACTTCAGACGTTAACGTCCTCTGTTACCCTGCGGGTTCCATTCTAAGGCATATCTTGCTATACTTTCGGGCGGTTTATGAAGCGTGTGACCCACCCAACCCCCATTTCTTCTTATAATTGCGTCTATCTACTTGCCATCCATTGAGATAATTTAAGCGCATAACTTAAAGATAGTGAATTTTATTATTACTTACTTCCCTTCAATTTGTTATTCTATTTCATTTTATGCAATGCCATTTCCTTAATAGCATTCGAACTTTAAACTGTATTTTTTGCAACATAAAATTGAGAATAATGTAAAAAAATAATTAAGCATTCAAAACGTAATTCATTAATAATGGCGAGAAAGTTTTTTATATTGCAAAATGCTAGACATACGAGTACAAACAACAGCGCCGAAAGTCTATTGCTGAGCTATTCGCGGAAGTTGATTTTGAGTTTAGAATTTACTAAAACAATACATATACAGGTACTTAATGTGTGTGCTTGCTTACCTGGGACGATTCTGCATAAAATGTTGACCGCCAAATATGACCAGCATATAGATGCCACAATAGTAGAAGACCCAGGTCCAGTTCTCCACCATCCATTTGCGTGTGCGTTGGTGTATGAAATCATTTTCGAAATCGAAAATATACGAATAATTTGGCGTAACACTTATGTCCATGTTAATCATGTTTGTGCCGTGTGTGTCCTTTTTTCCGTTTTTTTTTTACTTTTTAACTTTCTTTTTACTCTTTTTTAATCGATTACAACTAATTAATAGAACTTGAATTAATTTTTTAGGTAATTATTAAATTGTAGATATTATAAAATGACTTTTGTCTGGAATTTTTTTGGTTGATTTTTCTCTTTTAGTGGTTTTATTTTTTTCTTTGTGTCGGAGGTAGAAACGCCTTTATTTTTTTTGCGATATTTACGCAAACAATTTCAGGGATGACACAATGTGAATAACTCTGAAAAAATAGAAAAAATATATGCGACTGTTATTAGTTTTCTTAGATATTTGTTTAGTTATTATTATTATCAATGCTATGTAAATATTTGCATCCCTATAAAGAAAAGTGCATATCCTCGTTAAGTGTAAAACAAACTATTTTCTTTCAAACAACAACTAAATGTACGAGGGTTGCATGATAAGTCTGTGGGATGTTGTCAAATTGGATTATTGAAAAGCAAAGGAAGAACCTCAGTTATTAAGCATAGCATAATTATGTTGAGTACTACTACCTTTACATTATTGTACCATGCAATCAGTTGATTAATTATACCCAACTCCACACTGTGAATTAATTTTGGTGCATTGTGATTTCCAAATATATTATTGATATTTTAAGTATATATCACTGTAATCAATTAATATAAAATAAAACTATTCATTTTGACTAACTAATGACACTATGTAACAAAAAAATTTATTTGTGTCCGAAACCTAAAAAATTTTTTGTGCAGATTATTCATATTATTTGTTTTAAATTTCTACTTTCATGGAAGGCACCTTTAGTATTTGGACTATAATTTTTGAAGAATACGAGGGTTGATATTTATATTTCGGTCCTGGAAATGCTGGTGTTGCCAAATGAAAACTGGAACTTCCATTGGAAAGTATGACATTTTTTTTAGCATAACTGCACTCAGACCGTTTTGTCATTTGAGCGCGAATTGTTTTGGTTACAGTGTGTTGAAAATTCACCTCCAAAACATGGTTTTTGAACGCTTCAACAGCTGCTTCAGGCTTCGAAAATAGTTGACCACGCATTTTTTTCTTGATGTGCGGGAATAAAAAGATGTCATTGGGTGCCAGGTCAGGGCTGTACGGCGGATGACCCATCAATTCGACGTTGTGGCCGGTCAAAAAGGCGCTGGTTTGAGGCGATGTGTGAGAGCTCGCATTGTCATGGTGCACAATGATTCGTCGAATTTCTGCGAAGACTTCAGGCAAACAAATTGTGGTGTACCACTCAGAATTGACCGTCCTACGTTGCTCAAGCGGAGCAGTCGCCACATGACCAGTTTTGCCGAAGAAACAGGTGACCACTTCGAAGTGCTTCTTCCACGAACAACTTTCGTTGGATTTGGCTCGTCTTCGAAGACCCACACGGTCGATTGCCGTTTTGTTTCGGGCTCATACGCATAGATCCAAGATTCGTCACCTGTGACGTCGTTTGAAGCACCGCGATCATATTTCTTCAAGCCTTTTTTTTTGAGCGATTGTCAAATTGTCGGCATCAATGTTCTCTGGCAGAACGGCCGTTTTTGGACGACCTTCGTCTCTGAGCGAGCGTCGGCCACGATTGAATTCATTAAACCAGTTTTTCACAGTGCTATAGGATGGTGCTTCATCGCCATACAAAATTTAAGTTCATCGATGCACACTTGTCGTGATAGTCCACGTCGAAAGTTGTGAAAAATGATCGCACGAAAATGTTCACTAGTTAATTGCATTTTTTTTGCAAAATTGATTTTTTCAAGTCACTGTAAACAACACATATGATGGTCGTACGTCAAATCGTTCTGAGTACGTTTATGCTAAAAAATGTCAAACTTTCCAATGGAGATGTCAGATGGCGCCAGGCAACACTTAGTGTGTGGGATGTCTGTAAGAGTACCTGGAAACTTCTCTCTAACAGCAATTGCCACGTCATCTGCATAAGAAACAACTCTGACACCCATAATATCCAGATAAATCAGAATATGGCTAGATTCCATAGCAGAGGAGACAGAACACCTCCTTGGGACGTTGCCCTGCTGACAAATCTATGAATATCAGTTGACCTTAAGCTGAACTGAAATGTCTCTTAATCAGAAATTTATGAATGAACCTAAGCTAAAGCTAAGCCGCAATTATAGCCGCTGGATTTATGTTATGGAAGGCCCCCTCTACATCTAAGAAAACTACCATAGTAGCTGTTTAAATTTTAAATTCAAACTAACCATTACTTTGACTTGTGATTAGAGCCCTTTCGATTATTTTCTGTGGGGAGCCATTAAGGATAAATGTTACGCAAATGTTACAATTGAAGCGTTGAAACGATTACCCGAAACAATCGAAAATGTATTGAAAATTGGGTTAATCGGATGAGGTACTGCCGATCCAGTCGTGGTAGTCATATGAATGATATCGTGTTCTATTATTAAATGACAAAGTTCAACCTTTGCAATAAAACCAGAAATTTAAAAAAATTATCTGTACTTTTTTTTATAGCCGATTCAAATTTTAAATGGCCCACCCGTACCTGAGTCCATCTCTAAAATTCCCAATTGCCGGGGCCAGTCGTGGTAGTCATATGAATGATATTGTTTTCCATTATTAAATGACAAAGTTCAAGATTTCCAAAAAAAAAACAGAAATTTGGAAAAATTATCAGTACTTTTTTATAGCCGATTCAAATTTAAAATTTTAAATGGCCCACCGTTTATATTCAGAAGGGGGGCCGGTGAACTTGCATTGCTGTATGCATGCTGTTGATTGGGCATTAGCCTGTGATCCCATAAGGTAACTATCTATTAATCTCTCCAGGGTTTTAAGAAATGGCGATAGACAGGCGGACGGACATTGTCCAACTGTCTTAAAATGGTCAAAAAGGGATTTCCGCCAAATATTATTGAGGTCTTAAGTCACTCCTTCGATGTTTTCCACTTTTGGCCCGTAGCAAATTATATACGAGTATATCCTCGTTCAAAATATTGATGGTATAAAAACAAGATTTTTTTAAAATTCTCTTAGTTTTACCAAAAGGATTATAATTTTATGCATAGTTTTTTTTAGTTGTCATTGTTGTCTTTGTTAGGATGCTGGCTTTTAAAAAATGGAATAATATATTTATTTGACATAGTTTTTCAATTTTATTTTTTCTTTTTCGCGCCAAAGAAAAAAATTAAAAAAATCAACATTTTCGAAATTGATTAGTAATCAATGATTACCTGCTGTTGCTAAACCAAAGTTTCTGCGTGAAAGAGATATTTCCAACATTTGCATCAATCATAACTGCTTTAAATGTATCACGTATTCCGGCTCTATCTGGCTTATACTTGAAAAAATATAGTCAAAGAACTAAGGAACCTTTCATGAAAACTGGAATTAAATTTTTTTTGATGACTGCCTTAATCTACACAAGAAATAACTTTCTAAGTCTCGGACACAAACATTTTGTGTAACACTTGCCAAAAAAATCGCCTATAAATAGTTAGTTGGCAACGCACTAACATGCAAACAGGGTTACCATAACCATTTTTCGGAAAGGAGGACATTAGTGCCAGAAAAGGAGGACATTTGTTACATTTCAAAGAGCCTTTGGAAACTCATATTTATTTAAAAGAGTGTGAATTAATAGTATTATATTACTAATATGTGATAATAACGGGTGATCCAAGTAGAGATACTTTTTTCAATAGCCTTTTTTTGACAGATCACGCGTGAGTCGTGTCCTGTTGTCATGTTATTTTTGTTATGTATTGTTTGGCATTTCATCATGGAAAGACTTACGCCTGAACAACGTTTACAAATCGTTCAACTTTATTACGAAAATTCACGTTCTGTGAGGAATGTGTTTCGTGCACTTCGCTCAACTTATGGTCAACATAATCGGCCTACTGAGCGTACTATTCGCAACACCATAACCCATCTTGAGACCCAGCATTCATTATTGAATAATATTCGACCGAATAGACCATGTCCAGCACGCAGTGAAGAAAATGTAGCGGCCGTAGCTGAGAGTGAACACGAAGACCGTGGAGAGTCGATTCGGCGCCGTTGGCAGCAACTCGGACTGACGTATGGAACGACTTGGCGCTTTTTACGTCGAGATCTTAAATTGAAAGCATACAAACTACAGCTTGTGCAAGGACTGAAGCCATCCGACCTTCCCAAGCGTCATCGCTTCGCTCTAAGGGCTCTTGAATAGTTCCAAGAAGATCCGACGTTTTCGAGCCAAATTTTGTTCAGCGATAAGGCCCATTTCTCGCTCAATGGGTATGTAAACAAGCAAAATTGACGCATTTGGGACGAAGAGCAACCTGAAGAGATTCAAGAGCTGCCACTTCATCTAGAAAAAACAACGGTTTGGTGTGGTTTGTGGGACGGTGGAATCATTGGTCCATATTTCTTCAAAAATGATGCCGGTGAGAACGTAACCGTCAATGGCGATCGTTATCGTGTCATGATAACCCACTATTTGATGCCTGAAATTGAAGCTCGTGATCTCGGCGACATTTGGTTTCAACAAGACGGCGCCACTTTCCCCACATCGCATCAATCAATGGATTTATTGATAGAACACTTCGGTGAGCAGATAATTTCACGTCTTGGGCCGGTCGATTGGCCACCAAGATCGTGTGATATCACACCGTTAGACTTTTTCCTGTGGGGATATGTAAAGTCTAAAGTTTATGTGGACAAACCCGCTTCGATTCAGGCCTTGGAGCAAAACATCACGCGTTTCATCCGCCAGTTACCAGTCGAAATGCTCGAACGAGTCATCGAAAATTGGACTCAACGGATGGACCATCTGAGACGTAGCCGCGGCAAACATTTGATAGACATAATCTTCAAAAAATAAATGCCAACGAATGTTCTTTCAAATGATAATAAACATTCCCCATTCAATTTGAATTTTCTGCGTTTTTTTCGTTAAACAAGTAAGAAAGTTCAGTCGGGTAAACCGACTTATGAATCCCCTCACCTTGAGTCCCAAAAAAGTATTAGTGAATTAATTTATTTTTTGTTTTAATTAAATTATTATCAATTTAAATTGCATTTAATAAAGTATGTACTGGTATTAAAGTTATAAGCTGTTAACTTTTGGTGTAAAATGGTCCATTTGTGTGGGCGGTACCAAAAGGGGCGTGCCAATAACGGCCACTTTTCTCTAGACTCTAGGTACCATAAAAGCATTGCACTGTACGAAATTTCAAGTATTTGTATGCACTGGTATTAATATTAAGAGTTGTTAACTTTTAGTACAAAAAGGTCAATTTGTGTGGGAGGTACCAAAAGGGACGTGGCAATAACGCCCATTTTTCTCTGGAGTCTTGGTAATATAAAAGCATTACACTGTACAAAATTTAAAGTACTTATATATGCACTGGTATTCAAGTTATAAGCTGTTAACATTTGGTGTAAAATGGTACATTTGTGTGGGAGGTACCAAAAGGTGCATGCCAATTACGGCCACTTTTTTCTCTAGACTCTAGGTACTATAAAAGCATTGCACTGCACGAAATTTCAAGTATTTGTATGCACTGGTATTAAAAGTAAGAGCTGTTAACTTTTGGTACAAAAAAGTCCATTTGTGTGGGAGGTACCAAAAGGGGCGTTCCAATAACGCCCATTTTTCTCTGGGCTCTAGGTATTATAAAAGCATTACACTGTACAAAATTTCAAGTATTTGCATGTACTGTTATTAAAGTTATAAGATGGTAAATTTTTGTACAAAATGGTCCATTTGTGTGGGAGGTACCAAAAGTGACGTGCCAATAATGCCCATCTTTCACTGTATTGTATGTACTGTTAAACCATTACCCTGTACAAAATTTCAAGTCTGTATGCACTGGCAATAAAGTTATAAGCTATTATCTTTTGGTTCATAATTGTCAATTTGTGTGGGATGTACCAGAAGGGGCGTGGCAAATTCGCCCATTTTTCTCGAGGTAATAGTGACTAATTAACTTATACTATGTGTAAAATTTCAAAGGATTCAAGTAAGTAGTATAGATGTTAATAAATAATCAATATTTCACTAAATATTAAACCTTTGTGGGGGAGGTACTAGAAGGAGTGGACCAATATGGTCCATCTTCGAACTTAGCTGGAGATAGAAGAAAATATTACCACATACCAAATTTGAAGTCAATCGGTTACTCCTTTCGAGAGTTATCGTGCGCACCAGCAAGCATACAAACAGACGGTCATTGTTCATTCCACTTGAAATGACCAAAAACGGATATCCGCCGAACTTACTTAGGGTCTTAGGTCACTCCTTCGAAGTGTTACACTTTTGGCTCGAAGCAAATGATATATACCCTCCTCTCTAAGGTGAGGGGATAAAAAGTAGGGAACCTCGAAATGGATCACGCTATATTTCGAATTTCAATTGAAGTTTTTCGAATTTCAATTGATGTGTTCCGAAATGCAATTGATGTGTTTCGAATTTCAATTGATGTATTTCGAATGTCAAATGGAATCTTCGAATTTCAATTGACCTTTTTCGAAATTCAAATGAAATATTATTCGAAATTGAATTGACTTTATTCGAATTACAGATGAAAATGGTGTAGTACTGCTTAAATTGGGGATAATTGGTTCAGTCTTAAATATAGCCACATGTACACGATGTTCCTGCGTTATTCAATATTTAAACCCCATTTGAAACTGTATTTTACGTCCGATCTTTATATAATTTGGCAGAAATGAGGTTTTTGATACATGTTGGTGAAAATCTGTTCAAATTAAGTGTAGCATCACCTATTTGTTTCTTCCGATTATTGAACTATGAAAAAATACTGCGAATTTGAAGATTATCGTTTCAGACCTAGTTTATTATGATCAACATCTTCAACTGCTCCATGATGAGTAGTTAGTACTTTGTTAACTGAAACCAAACCAATTATTCCAAATTATTATCGCAATGCCCATTTTCGCATTGTTAGGCAGATGTAGGGTATTATGTGGTCGGGCCCTCCTGACTATTTGTCTTTCCTTACTGTTTTGGCGATGAAAAACATGTAAAAACAATAATAATAACAATTTGTCGGCTCAATGCTATTTTTTTCCATACGCCATTTTGTATGATCGGAGAAAAACGCAATTTATTGTTTGAGTAAAAACGGGACTGACGAGTTACACACTTTTTATTTCATAGGTTTCCCAACAGTGTTTGTATGATTCTTATGCATTTCTATGCCATTACATTCAAAAATAAGCAAGTTATAAAAATTTTGGTACATGGCATTTTGGTCCATATCTACTTTTGTTTTATATTTTTTCGTATTTGTATTACATGGACCACAAAGAGGGTCGGTTTAGAAGGAGAGTAATTTACATATACGTAAAATACTGAGTCAAAAATATAGGGCGATAGAAAAATGGAGACATAGAACACAAATATCAAAATTATTGCAGATTCTGAAAGAGCATGCTCGAATGCATATATTATCAACTCCTAACTCAAAAAACACAATAATGGCGTATGGACCAAAATAGCATTAAGCCGACGAATTGTTTTCGAACTTCGAATAATCAAAACCAACGATTGGCTGAACCATAAAAATAAATTTTAATTAGTAACAAAAGGAGGACAAATCCCACATATTTGAAAAATGGGGGAGTATGGTAACCCTGCATGCAAAGTACTCAAATACTCTGTGAGAAAAGCAGCCGCTTACACAAAATATGCGAATCTAGTAGATTGTAGAAAGAGTCGTTTTAAATTTCATTTTTTCATTAATAATTTCTACAGAAAATGAAAAAAAACACGGGTTTGCTTCAAAATATCTTTTCAGCCTACAAAAAAATCTACAACAATTACCATGGTAAAACGCACGAGACACGATTTTTCGGCACCATGTGTTTACCATTAACATGGGGTATGTTTGTGTGGATAAACAAAATAATGTGTAAATTCTCCAAAGAGAGAGAGCTAGAAAAAAGAGATGTCACTTAAACCTCATTGTGAAACAGGCAGTTGACACAGGGTGTAACGGGGAGATGGCGTGCAAAATGTCTATGTTATCTAGTAGATACTACCGTTATGTATTGTATGTAGTCGGCTGTGTATATACCTACAGATATTTACATTTGGGAATTTCGCTATCATTCACTACTTCAGTACAACAATTACAACGACCACCACCACCGTTTGTTTATCTATTTATTACTCGTATGCATGTATGTACATGTGTACATATAAATACATAAACGAAGAGACCGCCGCGTTAAATCAAAGACTTATTTATTTGTGTTGGCTGATTTCCTCAAAATGTAATGACAAACAAATACGCAACGATACGCCAAAAACAACAAATCAGTATAGAAACTTAAAATATCTACTTTGACATTCGTAGTACCTACTAAGTCGATTTTAACGTAATGCAAATGTGTATAATGTAAATATTCATTCATACCTACATACATAATATATACATTTTATATTAGCTGTATTTATGTAACGGTACAATCAATACATTCGACGTAGTACGTATGTATAAAGGGACATGCAAATGTCTGCATAGTGTTTGAAGATATTAACATTTTATAATATTCAGTAAAAAACTAACGTTTAAATGCTAAATATTAAATGTTTATTCATTAATTCAAATACAATGAATAGACAAAATACTATGAATGCCGAAAAATCTTGACTTTCTTTCTACTTTGAGTGTTAAACGAGCGAGTGGCCAAGCAGGCGTTTTAGTATGCATTGAAAGGCTTACTTGTGTATAGCTGTCTGTCCATGGTGAGGTGCACTCATAGAATCAAGTGTTTGTTATTGTGAGAAGAGAAGGCCGTTTCCCTATTAAGTCTCTCTCCTTCTCTCTGATAGAGTTTTGCCATACTCTTTTCAGTGCTTCAATCATACTTCATATCAGGGATGCGAAATCAAAATTTCTAATTGTACAAACAGGCTTCACAAATTGTACTTTCTGAGCCTTCATTGTACCAACAACTTATTTCCTTAATTGGGATATGGACCAACGTTCGTAGTATCGACCTAAGACATTTTTATTGCTAAAAATGTTTGTAGTTCGTTTTTTAGATCGGTATAAATTTTTAATAAAAATTTTAATTGGCCATTTTCACTGGGCAAAAGCTTAAGAATGTGTTATTAATTTTGTCCTTATCTTACCACTATATTTGTTCGTTCCGTTATCAGACTTATACTGTAGTTTTCAGATTGGGCCAAAATATTATTATAAATATGTTCAAGCCCCAAAGAAACGCATACAAATTCCAGATTCTTAGGGTCACATTCATTTACATTCGCAGAAAATAGAAAAAAATCGACTATAGATATTATTTCGTTTTTCAGATTCCAGAGACAAGTACGCCACTAATAGTTTTGGGGTCAAGAGCTTATTTCATTTTAATTAAATTTTGTAATTTTATTTTGAAACATCAAAAAGTACATTTTATTTATGAAATTCTGTCACATTTTCTTTAAAATTACACACATTCCGTTAAAGGTGCCACAATACAATTTATTCATTACAATAAAAAAGCCAAGAAATACTTATTTGATTCCAAATTAACACCATAGATAAATAACATAAAATAGGAGAGTTTCAGCCCTTATCTGTATTAAGAGAGCGGATTGAATTCGAATTACTAATTCATAAAATTATCCATAATTTCTAATTTAGGACTTATGAAGATTCTTTGTAAACGCATATGGCTTTTAATTTCCCATTCGAATATATTTGATACATTCGAAGTATATTTGGAAGAACAAAATTAAGTAACTCAATTACGAGCGAAAATTCCGATTCAATCCAAATTCGGAATACAGAACGGGCGTTTACCATAAAAATCTCAGACGAATTTGAATATATAAAAGTCCTTGAAATGTACACGGGGCAGAATCGCTTTTTTTTTGATATGTTTGAATAGAAAGAAAATATATTTGAAACAGAAATTTTTAAATATTAGATATTTCTAAACAAAAAAAAAATAAATTTGAAAATCGTTAAAAATTATTTATGTTAATATTTTACAACAAAATATATTTGCAAACTAACTTTTTTCAAATAAAATATGTTTTTACAAACAAAAAAAAACATTGTTTAGAAATTTCTCAAAATATATTTTATTTAAAATAATTAAAAACTCTGTTGAATTTTCGAATTTAAAATTTTTTCTTGATTTTGAGTTATGTCTTACAGTTAAAAATTGCATTAACGTTTGTTTTAAAGCATTCGTTTTTAATTTTTAAATATGCAGTTATTAGTTATGCTAGATTTTACGATTTCAATTATAAAGGAATTTTTCAAACATTTAAAATTTCTAAAATAAAATTATCTTTGAATTACTGAAAAACTTAAAAATTGCATTAAATTTAATGTATCGATATATTTTTGAATACTTAAAATAAATCTTTATTTCGGAAGCGAGTTGTTTAGAACAATATGTACCCAAATATACAATATTTGTTTGTGGCAAATATTACATATATAGAGTGTATCCTAAACATATATATGTTTCAAGCTAAATATATTTGGGACAATATACTACAGAAGCAATTTTTGTATGTATAACGTCTTGCAACATTAGATGTAGTATAACATTTAGTGCTTCAGTGAGTGTAGCTCTCAACGCCACAGTGACACATATGGGCAAATCCCAGAAACAGTCCACCAACCAAAAAATTTTGAAAATTGATCCAACTTTAGTTTGGTTAATGGAATATAAGACTAGATGTTAAAAAATATTTGTGGGTGTCCATTAATACAAAAAGTATTAAACATCATATCTCTAAATTTTATTAGAAAAAAATACTTTTTTAAGGTGTTTTTATCATTATTCGTAGTGGTAAAATAGATAATCCATAACATTCATTCATAAATACAATAATAAATATAAACAAATGTTTTACAAAATGTTATTAAAAATAATTTAATTTTATTTGTTAAAATAAACAAAAATTTCTAATATAAAAAGTATGACTGGAAAAAGTGTAGCGTGCGTCACATAGAGTTCGCGGCTTTTGATAAAAACACTATCGCCCATGTGATGACAATCGCATTTCCCCTAAAATTGGCGATTGCGATTTCAAGTCGCAAAATGCATGTTCTGAATTCTTTTTTAGCACAACAATTTACATTTATTAAAATCAAATTATTAATTATAGTGAACAATAACTACACCCATGTGTGCATTTTTTAAAAATTTAATTTCGAAGACCATTTAAATTGAAAGGGAAATTTTTTGCGTTTTGCGATTTGAACTCACGCGATTGTCATCACATGGGCGTATGTATAAGTTGAAGGTATCTCTTTTGAAAGACCAAAAAGTTGTTATATTTTAAACCGAAAACGCGTACGAAAGTAGTGTTCGTCACGCAGGATTTGCTCATATAGTAACAATTTGCTGTACTTTGTCTTTGAGACATTTTATTTTATGGCCAACTTTACTCGATTCTTCCGCTAGGTCATCTAATTTCGCCTGCATAAGCCACACTTCGCCTGCATAAGCCACATTATCCCTCGAGATGAATTGCACAGACATTTTTCCTTCGTGCAGTACCGAACTATAAATTATCATAGCTACTTGGATTATAGGCTGTAGTGTTTACCAGCCAAAATCTTAGCTATTTGAGAGGTTGTAGAAAGCTGGAATTTAATGTTCTGACTAAAGTCGGTTTCAATATTTTCTCTCATAGTCAGGCTGCTATAAAGTTGCTGGACTATGTATGCCTGAATTTAAAAACTACCCTCGACTGTCGCAGATCTGTTAACGAGATGCCTGAACAGGGAAATATTCACAGGAAACTGGAATGCAGATGAACTTGCAAGACTGGAAACTACCATACACACTCAAGGGGAACTGGAATATGTAGACATGCCTCTAGCGATTTGCAGACTCTATGTTGAGAGATAGTGACTTTACCGCAACAAACGATAGGTGCTCACTAGTCAGGAACTAAATTCATTCGTGGCTGATGTGGCCTTCCTAAACTCCAAAAGACCCAACGTCCTGCTGTCGTTATCCAGACCGTACGTCTCACTTATCGTATCTTTCATGTAAGTTACCAGCCTTGCGCACTTGCGAAGTGACTTTTGCAGAAGTTGTGGAGACGAAGATGAGGAGGAATCAATAGAACTCTGCAGAAGGTTGCATGCTATCCTAGGCGTTCGTTTCTTCGGGGATTTAGCAAACTTGGCAGATGTTAAGATCTGTCAACTTATCTGTTGTAGAAAAGCTGAACCTCTCCAAAGACACCCGTTTTATCGTCAACTCCATTCTGTGATTTTCATCAAGAGAATTTTTGATCTTTTCTAAAGTCGGGTTATTATTTGTGGTTTTCATGAATATTTTCCCTTAATCAGAATTAATTGTTTGTCCTAACAACACTATGCAACAAATGAACACTTTTTGAAAAATACACGGACTTGACAGTATAGGTTCGATTCTACTATCAAAGGGTAGTATAACCCTATTCTCGGTTTGGCGAAATTGGTGACCAATTTTTTTTATGGGCCTCCAAAGTTTCTGAACATCAGTGGGTCCCTCGAAAAAAAAATTTTTCCGGAGGTTTTTTTTGAAAAAGTGAAGGAAAAAATATTTGTCTCCACTTTTTTCAGCATAACATTCAGGGACTCGTAATTTTTCACTAACTATGTTTGGCAAAATTGTAGCAAACGTATATCTGAACAACTTTTGTGAACATATCAATACAATCTGAAAAACCACATTGTACCCCAAAAATTTTAGTATTTCACTATTATGTAACAAATATTTTTTTTTTGGTATAGGGTATGTTCAGCAACTTTGTAGAAAATATTAAGGCCAATATTTTTGTGGAACATATTAACCCTTTAGCTCCCCCACATAACTGTAATATTTAGCCCCATTTTAACAAATTGTAAAAAACACCCCTTAAAATGTGGAGGGCGGGGATGAAATGTTCTACAAAAATGTTGGCCATAAAATTTTACTATATGTGTCAGAACACACCGAAGTCCAAAAGTATGTTGAACGATACTTTTTCTTAGTCTTAGTTTTATTTAACTAAAACTTTAACTTTATTTTGAAACAAGAAGATAAATTATTATAATTTATTGAAATTTTGGTTCTAAGACTTTTATGCGATTTTTGAATAAATCAGCGACCGTATCCTCTGCTGTTGTGTGGAAGTAGGTTATTTTTTATGCGGAATTCTAAGGAACGCAGCTAATAAAATACAGATGTCTCCAAGGTGATTTTTTTTTAAATGTCAACTTTTTTCAGCAGAAAAATTAACCACCTGACCCACGATCTCGAACGTAAGCATGAGTTCTATGCGAAAACCAGAAGATTTGCGACTTGCAAAAAATCATCAGATGAATAAAGCTAATGAAAACATACCGCCTGATGCCTGTTAGATGGTCGCAAATCAGCTGTTTTTCGCATAGATGTCATGCGAACGTTAACATCGTGAGTATTATTATTTCTTAAATAATAGGCGTGATTATTAGAAAATTGACTTTTCTCATATTTATGCAATTGTTCCAACCAAAACAAAGCTCTATCTATGCGGTTAAAATTATCCCTATTGGATAAATTGATTTGCCCCATCTTCAGGTATTCTTGGCTTTATGACTCTAACGTTATAAGCACGTATAATATAAGCGGCGATTGAAGGAAATTCCATACAAAAACAAAAATGCTAGCTAGTCAAATAAGATACGTATAGTAACTAGTACGTAGTTAGTATGTACTTAAAGATGTTATTTTCTTCTTCTTCTACATGCTGACTAATTAACCATAATTGATTTTCTCAAATCTATACAACACTCACACACATTTTAAATTCTACTAAAGCTGCAGGTTTTTTTGTACTACAGATAAAAAATTACGTCGAAATGACATCACTGTTGTGTTGTGTCTAACGTGCACCATCAGAAGCAAAGCAAATGGAAGTGGCGGCAAACACTAATTCATACAGATATACTTGAGAAGATATAAAATAATTTTATATCTGCTGGTCTGGTCGCTGTGTCTACCGTATATGACGCTTTGGAATCGTTGTGGGTTGGATTGTAGTGTGGCTGACTGGTGCACATAAGAAAAAATGAAAAAAAAAGTCTCGTGCTATTTCTTAGAAAATGGGAGTGCAAAAAATTTAAATTTGTAGATATGTTATTCTATAGCTCAATGGAACCGTGAAACTCTGAGATGAATATAAACAATACAACAATCAAGCCGGGTGGCCCGAAGCTCCAAAGGAGAGTGTGTGTGTGGTGTTCGGTGAAGAGAGGAGGCTCGTTCAACACATTCCGTATATCGAATAAGATACGACGAAGAGGGTTACCAGATTAATGTTATGTCATATGATGCTAGCCAGCCAAAACAAAAAATAAACAAATATTTTCGAATGATGGGTAAAAAATGTATTAGTTTAAAAATTCCCACTTTCATGGAAAGTAGATTTATTATTTTAACAATAATTTTTCAAGTATAAGCCTGATTGAGCCATGTTATGCCTTAAATTAAAGGGAATTATGAGGAATACATGTGCTACTTTCACGTAAAATCTTTGGTTTAGTAAAAGTCGTCAAAAATATGAGAAAAAATGATTTTTTTTAAAAAACACTTTTTCCTGGTCGAAAAAATTATTTTATCACATTTTTGAAAAACCAGCTTGCTAACGAAGAAAACACTGTATATTTGAAAAATCTATGGATAGATGTAATAGTTATGAGCCATTTTGTAAATGTTAGTGAAATTCAAAAAATCTTGTTTCACATTTTACCTTTTTTAAATGATGTTTTTGCTTATATTGAATTTGACATATGTGAGAGAGTCATATAAGAGACATTGCACTTGCATTTTATTTTATGAGGATTGATGTCAGACATTATCAAATTGTAGAGAGGACGAGGTTTTACGGCCGGACATAATAAAACTATATGTACGCAATACAAAGTAGTACGCGGCAGTCTTGAAAATATTGGGTTTCTACGTTCGAAGCAAACTATATGTCAGCTAGAGGTACTGCAACTTATGTACCTTAAACCCGGAATTTATGAATGAAATGTCTTATTAATAAATTAGTGTAACTCAGCGCCTTAAAGAGATAGGTCGATTTTCTGAAAAATATTTTAAAGTTATATTTCGAAGTATAAGTAAAAGGAAAGGAACTTTTCCATGTGTAAATGATACCGACAATTTCTGCTACATCTGCGGAAAATATGTAATTAAAAAAAATCGAAGTGCGTTTAGTAAAATAATAGAAGAAATATATCGCGACCTAAGAGTGAAAAGGCGCTAAGTCCACTTTTCCCAAATGTAAGATAAGTTGGATATACATCGATTTGAAAACAAAAAGCCAAAAAAGCATGCTTTGTCATCTTTAAAAGCTGAATCGTAAAAGCGCTAAGTCCATAATCCCCTTATAAAAACATTCATATACAGTAAGTATTTTGCCTCTCCTGTACAATTTTAAATATTGGACTTAGCGTCTTTACACTCGTAGGTCGCGATATGTGCAATATTTAGGTATACGAGTTAAAAATATGAACGAACCGTGGACACCTAGTATTTTGTGTAATTCGTGCCATGTAAATCTTACTCGATGAAGTAGTGGAAGCATGCGGTACGTACTGTACAATTTAATTATTACAATGTTTTGTGGAATAAAACGTTTTAATTTTAGACATCAAGTGCTATTTGGAATGCCGATGATGTGGAGACCTTTCATTCACGATACGGACTGCTATTTTTGTCTAAGTAAACAGATTGGAGTAGGAAGGAGCATTCGCTGGAATTACGCTGAAGTAAAATCTGTCACATTGCCAGTTGCACATTCGGAAACAATACCAATTTCCAAGTGTCCAAGTATAGCTAACAGCCTAATTACGGAAACATCATCAAGTTCAACTGAGTACTCAACTCTGAGCGATTCAAGTTTGAGTCAGAAGTCATCGCTTTTAACTCAGTTTCAACTCAATGATCTGGTGCGTGATTTGGAACTGACCAAAGATAAGGCAGAACTACTTGCATCTCGGATGAAACAGTATAGAGTCCGTGATATACCATACAAACAATTTTATACAATTGTGGAAAACATATGCTTTTGCAAGGACATTCCCGGATTGTTCGAGGAACTTAATCAAACATACAATTCAAAGGAACGGCGGTTATTTGTTGACAGCAGTAAAGAAAGTTTGAAAGCAGTACTTTTGCACAACGGAAATCAGAAACCGTCTATTCCCATTGCTCATGCTGTCAACAAAATGAGGAATCATACGAAACAATGGCTAAACTGATAAAACACATAAAATATAAACAACATGACTGGAAAATTTGTTGCGATTTAAAAGTAGTTGGGATGTTATATGGAATGCAAGGGAGTTTCAATATGGGAGTTTTATTTTATTGTGGATAACATTTAATGAAAATACCTAAAAATTTTATGAAAATATCTCCAGGCGATTTCGAGTTATGACCATTCAAAGTTTGTCTTTTTTACTAATAAATGCAAATAACATTGCGATGATAAAATGCATATACTAAAATGCTTGTAGAATTCGCGTTTATTGGTGAAATGCGATAGGACTTGCAACATATAATAAGGTACTATTCATCTTAATTGTTGTGTATAAAACGTATTTTTAACGCCTTCCAATGAAGATATATTTCAAAGCAAAAAAACAGTTTTTTTTTTTAAAAAAAAAAATGATCCACAGTAAATGGAATACAACTTTTTTGGATCACGTGGTATCACTACCATATGACATAGAGAATAGAGGTGACTTAGGAGTGAATCCAACGGTACCTAGTTTATCTGCGACTTTTTGCGATTATGGCAGATTTTTGTACTTTAAATATGTGCTTTTTTTATTTTCTTTTTTTTAAATATAGAAAATATGTGTGGGAGATATATCAATCTATGAACCGATTTTCCCGAAACATATGGACCGATCTTCTTGGTTAAAAAAAATAACGTTTGTGAAATTTCGGCAAAATCGGATAATAATTACGAAGGGTACTGAACGGACGAGAATAAATGGATTAACACGTGGCTGCAAGTTTTATCAAGTACGATTAAAAATAGAGATCTAGTTAATATTATAAGGATTATAGTAATTTTTATACTTCACTTTTTCTACAAAACCTATAAAAATATAGTTACAATAAAATATATACGCTTCCGCAGTTTGTGTGTATTAGGGTGGACCGATTATTTTTTGTTTTTAATTTAGCTTTCTATTATTATCAGTCTACGAACCATTGTGTAAAGTACATTATAGTAAAATTTCAGCTTTCAAAAATATTGCAGCCCACAATTTTATCCTATTTAAGTTGTCTTAGTTTAAATTTTAAAAGCATGACAGGTTTTGTAGACTTTGTTCGCAATGTTGACAAACATATTTTTGAACTTCAATGGTCTGCATATTTAAAACGCAGCAACACACAATCAAGCACCTGAAACAGATTTTAAACTAAATTTTGTCAGCTTTAATTTAAAATCAAGATCACTGAATTTGGCACGATATTCGGAGTTTTACACTAATTTCCACAAAGTCGATTTTGAAGCCCCACTGTGCGATAAATGGTAAAAGTAAAAAAATCTGGCTACACCAAATTATTCTCCAAAGAATTCTCTTGAAGATGGTCCAAACCAGTGGTGCCCAAACACTTGTTAGAACAACGAAGATTAATCGGCTTTTTCATATACACAGCCCGAGCGTCAACGAAAATAAAAACAGAGAGCGTAAAAAACAAAACAAAATTGTTCAGTTGCTTGTTAGTAGTCAGCGAAGAAGGTCTATGTCGCTTTGTTTAATAAAATAAGTACACTGAAAATATTTTACAACAACGAATGATATTTTTTTATTGTATTTATTTTCAATTGAATATAAAATAATTTAAATTTTTTTACTTTTTGTTATTTTTTAGTTTATCAAAATAAAAAATTATTTATATATATATTTTTTTTGCCCACTAAATTATTGGCAAAGAACACATATGCATATGCATTGTTTTTATGTTTATTTCTTTTTTTATTGGCTTCCTTGCTAAAATTGAACACACGAAAACATAAATAGTAAAACAATATAACAACGTAAACAAACAAAACCAAGTGATTTTGTTCAGTGCAATTGTATCTCATTTTTGTGTAAACTAACTAACACATTCTCATTTCTCTTTGTGGGCACCACTGGTCCAAACCGTTGGACTCTATCTCTAACGGTATAGTCGTGAGATTAAAAAAAATACGCGCTATGCGCGCGTATTTACCCTTTTTTCCCATTGTGCGGCGCTTCAACGGGAATGGGCCAAAATACCGCCAAAATACTTTTGAACAATACAATTTAAAAAAATATAGCGCTTTACTTTTTTGCATTACATATCAGCCACCCTGTAAATAAACTCAAATGTGCATAATATAAATAAAAGTAACAAATAAATCGCTATTTAAACAGAAATTAAAAAAAAACGATTTTTTGAAATTCCCTTCCTCTACCAAAAAAAGCTAGAATTTCTACATTTATCCATAGATTTTTTTCAAATAGGCGTTATTTTTTTCGCTAGAATGCAAACTGTTAAAAAATAAAATAATTTTTTTTTCTAGTTTTTATGTTTTTTTTTTCGTCCCAGAAATTTTTTTTTTTTAAAAAAATCGACTTTTTCCAATTTGTTTAATGACTGTTACTAAACCACTGTTTCTAAGTGAAAGTTATATTTCCAACATTGGTAGCCAACATTAATAGCTTCAATTTAACATATAAGTCGACCTGATCGGGCATATACTCCAAAAATTATAGTGCAAATACTAAGTGTACCTTCGACGATAGTAGCATTTTTAATAAAAAACTTTTAAAAATAAAAATTTTGGTTTTGATTTTATATAACAGTATGCCACAATCTATACAAAAAAATAACAACTATGCCCATTGGGAATCCTCCTACTCCCCAATTAAGAATCCCCCGTGGCAACTCTCTACATAGGAATCTGCCTGCGGAGAGTCACAACAGAAATGAGAGAACCAACAGACCAGCGGAAGAATTTTCAGAAATGTACGACTATCTTTTGTTTTGTAAGCATTGTGGAGTTTTTTTGCAGGTTTTTTTTTCGTTACAACTGTTTGTTCACAACAAAGTTTATAATTAATACATTATTAATGAAATTCAAAACACGCAAGCAGCTCAGTATTTTCTTCTTCTTTCTCGATATAGGTATTTTCTTTCTTTCTTTTAAGGTGAATGTGTGGAAAGCAAATGTTACAGAATTTTGAATTTTTTTTGACATATATAGTTATTAAATATTGTTGATGTATCAGCAAGATTTAGCTTTTTTTCCCATTCGGCCAAGAATAATATTCCATGAGATGGATGCTTTGCTTCAAATCAAACTCGTATGCACCATCACCGCACCGCACCACCACTGTTTGTCACTGATTCAACATAATTGTAGAAAATTGAACATTTCTTTTTGGCATAAATGCCATATCCGGTTTTTATACTAAATTAACGGCAATTTACCGCCACACACACATATTTTTAGATGTATTTTTTAGTTAGTTCATGTTCATGTGTCATATTTGTTGGTTGGCGCGGCGCTATAGCTTTATTTTTGTTATTGTTGTCGTGGTTGCCTTTCGTTCTTTGGTTGTGTGTCGTTTTAATATTTTATTTAGTTTAAACTTTTTTTATTGTACTCGTATGTACCTACCTACATTTATTTTGAGCGCACTGTTCTTGTAATTTTAACCTATATTTCAGTTTATAATTTTTCCAGTAGCTTTTATTTTGTTCACTGAATTACCTATTCATGCAATAAGTAACTGTTAGAACACAGAAAAACTGTGTTTGTTTTGTAACATTACCCCCAAATATCGAATACTCGTATCCTTGAGAATTTGATTTCATTCAAGATTATTTTCCATTTGGTTTTAGTGAAATTTCCCTTATTCTCTTATGTCTCTGTTTTCTTGTTGAAGAAAACTCACATGCTCTCTCTCTTTCGCGCTCTCTCTCCTTCTCTTTACAGGAAGTTATGCTATTGTTGATTGTGTCATTTTCCTTTTCGTTTGCCTATGCTATTACAGGGATGCCAATTCATTCATAAATACTTTGGTAAAACACAGGGGTGGGAATGGTTGTTTTCTTTCTCAGTAACCGGCACAATGGCATATTTTACTTAAATTAGGTACATAGTTGTGTTTTATAGGGGTTTTTGAATTTCCTTAATTGGAGAGAGTTCATTTTGAAAGACCAGTAAATATGTATGTATGCACGTGTATATATGCATTAGAAAAATAGCAAGATTTTTTGGCTAGCAAAGAAACTGAGCAAGTTAATTCATTTGGAAAATAAAATTAGAGAGAAAATTGTCACTAGAAATGGTAACGGGCGAAATAAACAAAATACTTCAAATTTATTTGTTTGTTGTTGTTTGGTCTGCAAATAAAAATTATATTTTTTACACCCTCCACCATAGGCTGTGGGAAGGCTAACATTCCGTTCGAAATGTCGAATAAAATAATAAATAAATAAACAAAACAACAACAAGACCTCGAGCTTGATTTTTAAAAAGAAGAACAAAAACACAAAAAAATATCTGTTCTCGAAGTTCATTTCTGGTTAAGTGGCTAAGTCGTCAATAAGCAAAATTGCCGTATTTGGAGCGAATACACTAACGAATCCCTGTTACATCTATTAAAATTGACTGTATGGTGCGGCACGCTGCCGTCATCATCGGCTGCCGTTACGGTGAATGGCGAGCGCTATCGAGCCATGCTGACTGAATTGTTTTTTACAAACATATCAACGCCATTTGGGTTAACAATCAATTTATTGCAAAATCAATTTGGTGACAACTTTATTTCCATAAGTGGTCCTGTTCACTGGCTCCCTTGTTCGTACGATTTAAAATCTCTGGATTTCTTTTTATGCAACCCTTGCAGCATTGGAAGCCAATATTCAAGACACCACTGACGCCATACGGCCAGATTTATTGGAAAAAGTCAGTCCAATTAATGACTATTGGACTGATCGAATGGACCATATAACTCGTAGCCGCTTCGGACATATGCCGGAAATCATATTTAAAAAATAAATGCCTTGCAATTATCGACCATATCGCAATAAAAAAAAATTAATTCCAACAATATTTCTGCCTTAAGCTCTTAAAAAATACCTTTTATATATGTATATTCTTGATTGTCGTAAAATTCTAAGACAATTAAGCCATATATTTCTGTCTATTGAAATCACTCTACAGCCGTGGTAAGACATGCGTGGTAAATTCATTGCAGAAAAGCATTTATTTTGATTTGATTGACAGATATTCTATTTAATTTCATTACTTTGTCCCACATTTTTCCGGGCTAAGTTCTGTTCTAGAAAAGTTCGATGAAATATTCAATATGATTTTTATTAAAAATTTTATAGAAATTGCACCCTTATTGAAAATTTCATAGAAATTGCAATATTATTAAAAATTTCATAGAAAATTTTATGTAATTTTAAAGAAAATTGCACATTCATTATTATGTTCTTCAAAATTGAAGAAATTTAATTTTTCTAGATTTTCTAAATTAAATTAATATTTTCTTGCATGTTATTATAAATATGGTGGAAATTGCATTTTTATAGAAAATTTTAACACAGTTTAATTATGTATAATATAAAATTAAATTGCAATTTTTATAGAATTTTTTTTTCAACATTTGCATTTTTAATTTTTGTTTTATAAAACATGGATTTTTCTAAATAATTTTGTTGAATATTGATTTTTTCTATATAATTAAATAAATTTAATTTTTTATAATTGTATATTTCTTACAAATATTGTTAAAAAAAAGAATTTTCCATAAAATTGTTCCATAATTGATTTTCCTAGAAAATTTCGCCAAATTTAATTTTTTGAAAAATTTTCAAAAACATATTTAATTGAAAATTCGATTTTTTCTAGAAAATTGTTTCGTTGAAATTGCACATTTCTAGACAATTTCTTTGAATTGTGTAGTAAAATATAATTTTTATAGAAAATTTCAGCAAAATTAAATTTTTTAAAAAAATTGTCTTATTTGGCGTTCATTAAAAAATTCCATCAGAAATAAATTTTTCTAAAATAATTTGTTAAACATTGCATTTTTCTATAAAATTTCTTAAAAATTTATGTTTTTGAATATATTGTCGATAAATAATTTTTATAGGAAATTATGTCAAAATTATTTTTTTTCAGAAAAAAAATAAAATTGCCTCTTTCTATTGAAATTTTGGTTTTTTCTAGAAAATTATGTCAAAATTATATTTTTCTAGAAAATTTTGTTGAAATTGCATGTATCTAGAAAATTTCGTCAAAATTTATTTTTTTAAAATTAAAATTGACGAAATTGCGAATTTCATCAAAATTGAATGTTCATTGTAAATTGAGTCGTAATTTAATATTCTTTGTAAGTTTAGTGGAAATTTAATATTTTTAGAAAATTTCAGCAAAATTTTATTTCAATATAAATTTTAATAGATATCGCATTTTTTAGCAAGTTTTGTAAAATTTGCATTTTTTGTGTCGAAAAAAGAATTATTCAATAAAATTTCTTTATGACTGCTTGAAAATTTTGTCAAAAACAATTTTTTATTAAAAATTTGATTTTTTCCAGAAAATTATGTGAAATTATTTTTTTTAGCAAGTTTCGTTGAAATTTAATATTTCCAGGGAATTTCTTCTAAATTTAATTTTTCTAGAAAACCAAATTAAAAAAAGGCCATTCTTTAAGAAAAAATTGAATTTTGAAATTATCAAGAAAAAACCACAATTTAAACGAAATTTTATTATAGTAGTATTTAAAAAAAAATGAAGTATGAATAATTTCCGATATTTTTTGTGGGAAGGTTTAGTCGACTTAAATGTTCTTACTTTTTCTATTAATCTTAGCACCCGTCTTAAGACCGTTTATAGAAGTCAGTATTATAACTAAATTAATTGCTTACTCGATCTATCGGCAGGGTTAATACTCTCAAAATGTACATATCTGAGGAAAAATTCAGCGCAACACACACACGAAAGCCGGTTTTTATGAAATACGAAGATAACAAAGAATTGCAATTTTTTTTCTTATATCACAAAATAAACAACTCATTCATTATTCCCCATTAAAATGTTTTGTATAAAATTTCTCTTTTTGTTTAATTAATTTTGCCCGTGCGAGCTCTTAGTAGTGTCTAGCTTAATTTCGATTATGCCAAAGAAATATGATATATACAATGAGAGAAAAATTGTTCGTTAAAAGAAAGAAAGCCAAGGTTAATGGAAACAACACAGAAACAAAAATTATCATAAAATTAAAGATTGGCGTCAAAGACGTACCTAATCTTTAAAATATGTACATTTAGTTTTTCATTAAAGATTCCGTCTTCTCTATCCGATTTTTTTTATTGTCTGGCGCTAAAGACGTCTCTAATTTTTAAAATAAGTACATTTTGTATCTTCTATTTGCACAATATCATAATTAGAAAGTAAATTTACTTAATGTTCAGTAGAAAATATGTATACTTATTTCATACATAAGGACGTCTTTAGCGCCAATATTTAATTTGGTGAAAAAATCTTTTTCTGTGAAGTTTCCCTATCACCATTTTTATTGTATGTTTTTCCCAAATCCAAATGTTCGTCTCTCTAGATCAAAAAATTTATAATGTGTAATGTATATTCGCAAATTTAATTTTATTCTAAACTTCCTTCGAATTTATATAAAAAAATTGCGCTCACCGCCGCATTTTTGGGCTCATCGTTTTTTCTGCCATTAAAATAATCCGTAAGATAAAACGCAACATCTTTAACAAATAACCCGGCATATTTGCAGAAACGGAAATTGTCAAATTTGTTTGCGAAAAATAATTTTCCGGTTCAACTTCACCTTCGTGTAACGGAAATGGGGAGAGTAGTTGTCAAAAATGTCATTTTCTTTGTGTCAAAAGTAAAATATTACAAAAGAAAAATATTTTTCGTAATTTTATCATAAAAAATGTTTAAAGGACTGAATCTAATTTAAAATATTTATTATATATACTCGTAGTTTTTATTGATTAATGATATTTTTTTTCCAAAAATGACATCCCGCATACATTATGTGTGCGCTAGTCACCCTTAAACATACACCGCCGCGCCTCTGACGCTTTATTATTTTTTCTTTAATTTAGAAAGTTTTCTAATTCTGTTTTGCACCCAACTTCATAACTATTTTTTTCGCTTCGTTCAACACAACAACACATGTAACAAAAATAAAAATGCCACATACACTTTCCTGCCGGGGGAAAAAAGGGGGCAAAACCTTATACTTTCCCCGCACCACAACCCTGGCCATCGTACTTTGGCAGTCCTGTCATAAAAACAAAAAACAAGACTAAAATTTTGTATTTTTGCAAACGCTTCCAATTGGATGGGGATAGAATAATTTTTCTCTTTACACTGAACGTCGTGTAAAACACATGTCGAACAGCAGATGACTCTGTCGCTCTTAAACTACTTTTTTGTTCTTCGTAAAATTCCTCTAAATTTCTTTTACACATTTGCTCAATAGACACTTTGTTTTTTTGTTACTTTTCTTGTTGTTGTCAGTAAGGTGAGTTTATCCATAAGATTTGCACTTTTATTTATAGCTATCTAAAGTAAAATGAAGTAATTAATAAAACACTTTATAGATTATTACTTTTTCCTTTATAGGTTTAAACGCGTTATTTTGTTTTTTTAAGTCAAATATTAATAAATCATTTAATATTTTGTTTCTACCGACTTTTTTGGGAAATAAAACGACACCGTCTGACCGCGACTCTCTCACGGCTTTTTTACGACTGATTTTTCTCCTGTTGTCTGGCAGTGGTTTTTATTCATTCGATTGTTTCGATTCCGATTTCAGTTCGAACATTTTGCACAGCCCCTCCAAAAATAACGATGATTTTTTAATCGATTTCATTAGGTGTTATCGATTTCACTTTTGGTTTAATCGTATCACTGCTGCTGTGGTGGTTGGTGGGAAACAGAGTTGTTTTTAATGAGGGCAAAGTGGTAGTGAGTGTTGCCACTGGTTGATTACACAAGGGAACAAGGTATTTGTTGATTTAGAACTGAATGTTGTTTTTAAGGTTATTTGGGACGCTGAATTCAAATATGCACTTGGTTTTTTTTGTATCATCTCGACTTTTCGCGATATACCTTTATGTAAAAAATGAAGGCACTTCCACTACATAATTTGGAATATCATGAAAACGGTTCACCATATCCAATTAAGACAAATATCCAAAACTCGTCAATAAAATTATCATTAAGCCGTGCTTACATTGGTTTTAAATTTGGCCATTAGTTTCAGATATATAGCTGAAAATTTGAAAAAATCAACAATTTTATAAAAAAAAAATAGAAATTGTTTGGTTTTTGTATTGTTGACCTTTTATTTTCTACTTTTTAAAGATTTTGTCTGGCTAGAGGTCATATATAAATTAAAAACTGATGGTGTTGTTTTTATTATGTTTTATTTTTATTTATTTCCGATATTTCGATCTTCAGGGATTTTCACTTAAAAAATAGCAAAGAACATATATTATTTAAAGAAAAATTACAAAAATAATTCACGATATTTATATTTAAACAAAACAAATGACTTGTTGCTAACACAGCATTGTTTCAACTAACTATTAAATTTCACGGTTTGTATTTTTCTACTAAGTTACAATACATTTGTGCATTGGTGTCAGTCTTATAGTTCATTCTTACGGCCGTAGGTACATTAATTATGTGCAGCATTTCCATAGTATATTTTCTCTAGTTATTGTTCTCTTGTGTCAATATGTCAACGTCGTTGAAATTTCTCTCTTGTCCCGTCAGAGTACAATGTGCTGCTAGAGCTGTTTTTTTCTCCAAAGGTTTATAACTTGCTTTATGGTCAGATTTATGTCCTGAAATTCTAGTCTTTAATTTAGTATTTGTTGTGCCAACATATACCTTTTGGCATATGTTGGTCTTGTCCCCATTACATTTTATCGTATATACTAAGCTCGATTTGTGCTCTTTTTTATTTTCGATGTTGTCCTACTGAAAAAGTTATTTACAGTATTGTTTGTTTTAAGCGCTAGTTGATACTTGTCCTTATTGTAAATGTTGGATTTGAAGAATCTTTCCGAAAAACTTGCGATATATATGTTGAGGTGTTGTATATCTTCGCCATTTCTTCGTTTGTTTCCATTATTTTTGTTGATTTCTCCTTCACGTGTCTTATTAAATCGTCAATAGTGTTTTTGGGAAAATCGTTATATCTTAATATTCATCATTATCTTTGTGATATGCTTCGTCACTGATGTTTAGGACTCTGCTGATGAAATTTGTAGCCGTGTTAATTTTTATTCGTCGGGGATGTTTAGAGTAGTAATTTATTAATCGTTCAGAAGCAGTTGGTTTTTGGTACCAATTTAATTTCAGCATGCCGCTTTGTCTATGGATTATTGAGTCAAGATATGGCAACTTGTTGTCCAATTCACACTCCATGGTAAACTGTAGTTGTCTATCGAAAGTGTTTAGAGTCTGTAATGTTGTGTCCACCTGAGTTCTCTTAACAATGCAGAATATGTCATCTACATATTTGGTCAATATACACAAGCGTCTAATAATTCCTCCATTATGATGTCTGCAATGATCAGAGATGCTGGTGATCCCTTTACTGGTATGCTAGGGAATAATGATACTACATCGAAGGAGATTGAAATTTCGTCACCTTCTATAGGCATATTGTTGATTCGTGATTTAAATTCTGTTGTGTCCTTCACATTATACTGGGAGTCCTTTGTCAAGCTTTTTAAAATATTTACTATGTATTTCGAGAGTCCCTAAGCCGGAGAAATTATCTTTATGAATTTTTGGCAGACCGTATATTCTAGGTGCCGTTGCTGTTGTAGATGTCAGTTTGTTTTATCCGTCAAGTTAATAATATTCTTATTGAATAATTTTTCTACGAATGAGTTGTTCTTACTCTGCAAGCCTGACGTTGGGTCTCTTTTAAGTCGTTTATATGTGAATATATCTCGTTATATTGTCTTCATTTTTACGTCATAGTCATCTTTGTACATTGCAACTGTTTTTCCCCCTTTGTGAGCATTTAATATTAAAAAGTCCTTATTTTCAATAAGATATTGTTCAATAGAATTTTTGTGCTTTAAAACTACATAAAAAAATGAAAACGCTATAGTTTTGGTCTAAAAGCAGTTAGTTCAATATATTTCGAATGATATGAGCTTTGTTTCAGTTAAATCGGTGCACAACTTTTGATTTTATGCACAATTTTCTGAGCAAAACTGAATTGACAAAAATGACAATTTCTATACAAAAGTAAAATTTTTGAATGGGTGTCTTCATGCTGTTCTATTTACGAAACTAAAAATGCGAGCGGATGATGAAAAATGGAGTTTAGATTTAAAATCAGCGACCCCTCAAATTAGTAAAATATTGCTATAAAGTTCCAGTCAACACAAAAAAAAATGATTTTGTCCCCTTGTGTTATAAATGCAATGGCTTGGATGGAAAAAGGGAAAGAAAAGTTGAAATTTGTATAACTTCTCCGCCCGCCGCTTGATTTGCCATTGCCACACTAAATTATTCTCAATATGGCACAGTTTCTTGCTCAGCTGTTATTGAAAGCAGCCACATGTTTTGTACTGGCAAAGCTGACGCCACACCGCATGTTCAGAAATAGCTAAATATTGACCAAAAGAACTGTCGCATGAGCTCAATAGGTTCATAACGGCTTCATACGATTTTTGCTGTTCCATAAACTGAAAATTTAAATCAAATTGGGAAGGTTTCCCACGGTTGAGGAGATAAAGACGCGTTGCTAGAATAGCAAAAACGGCATACCAGAAGTGTTTCCAGGTTTGAAAAAAGCGCTGGTAAGTGATTATTGTTTTTACGTGGGATTACTTTGATGGGGGAAAAATGTCTGAAAAAAAATCGCCTCTGTAGTATATTGTCCCAAACATATTCTGCTTGAAACATATATATTTTTAGAGTGCACTCCAAATATACAATATTTGGCACATACAAATATTATATGTTTGGGATGATGTTGTTCTAAACAAAACTATGTTTACATCTTAATATTTTTTATTTGGATATGTTATTTCCCAAACAAAGATCTATTTGCGTGAATATATATCTATTCTTTAATTGTTCTAAGTTGTCAGCAATTGAAAGGTAATTTTTAGAAAGTTTTAATGTTAGTAAAATTTCTTTATAATTCAAAATAATGACTTGGAATAGTTAGAAAAAAAATAAATGGTTTCAAATAGAAGTTAATGCTAAGTATTCCATTTTTAATAGAAATGCAAAATTCGAAAACAAGGAAAAAATTAAAACTAAAATTCGAAAAATTCAGCAATCTTTTTTTAATAAAATATATTTGGAAGTATTCATAAACAATAATTTTATTTGTATTTAAACACATATTTTATTTGAGAAAATTAGTTCGCAAATATATTTTATTCTAATATATTAACATATGGTTTCTAAATACATATTATTGATTTTCAAATAAAATTTATTTGCACGAAAATATATAATATTTAAAAATTTGTTTTGCAAGTATATTATCTTTCGATTCAAACATATCAAAAAAGTCGATTTTGCCCCGTGTATGAATAAAAAAACAAGAAAAGACGGATTAAGTTCGACCATGCCGAATCTTATATACCCTCCACGATGGATCGCATGTGAATGGTTTCGGGTATAAATAAACTCGTTATACCAAATTTGAGCACAATTCGTTGAAACTTGAGGTTTTTGTTGGCGTAATGAAGTCAAATATAGAGGGACTCTTGTATGAGGGCTATATCAAAACATGAACCTTTGACTACCGTTGTTCGTGTGAAGGATTATGGGTATAAATAAACTCCAAAGTCAAAGCTGGGAGATGCTATATATGGGGAATTTATCAAAAAAGGATGGATATTGCCAATTTTCAATCCTAAGTTACATGCAGCTATAAAAGTATCTATACTAAATTTCAGTCATGTAGCTTAATTATTGTAAACTGTAGCGTGATTATTTGTATAATTTTTTCATTAGACTGTCCAATAAGTTAAGATTTTTTGATTGGCACAGAATAGCGACCCTATAATTCTGAAAGGGCATGCTGAGTAGATCATTCTTGTAGAATAAACTTATGGTACAGCTACTCTAAGTTTTTTTTCAGTGTCAAAGTTTTCATTTTTTCGAAGGTAGCTTTATAAAGGGTTTTCCAACAAGAGGTGTTATTTTGGTATTCAAAGAAAAATGCGATTTTTTGAGATAAGTGATCGGATATTTATTTCATAATAAAGAGGAAGATATGCCGTTAATAATGAAAAACAACATCAGCCAAATGGCCACAACGACCACGCTTACAGGACCATATCCTTTTCATGAAATTTTCCATAACCAAATCGCAAAGTGGCTTCCCTTTGTCCTCGACAGCCTCACGAATTCGATCATTGAGGTCTTGAATCGACGCTGGGCTGTTGGCGTAGACCTTATCTTTCACGTGGCCCCAAAGGAAGAAGTCGCACGGTGTTAAATCACAAGATCTCGGTGACCAATTGTGATCACCTCTTCGAGAGATAACACGGTCCGGAAACTTTTCCCGTAACAGAGCAATGGTTTCGTTGCTTGCGTGGCACGTAGCGCCGTCTTGTTGAAAGTAAACGTTGTCCAGATCAATACCATCCAACTCCGACCATAAAAAATCATTAATCATCTCTCGATAGCGCAATCCATTCACCGTAACTGTTGATCCAGCCTCATTTTCGAAAAAGTAAGGTCCAATGACCCCGCCGGACCATAAACCGCACCAAACAGTCACACGTTGAGGATGGAGAGGCTTCTCAACAATAACTCTTGGGTTTTCCGAGCCCCAGATGCGACAATTGTGCTTGTTGACGTAGCCACCAAGGTGGAAATGGGCCTCATCGGTCAAGATGATTTTTCGATTTATCGAATTTTAATAATTTCAATGCGTTGTTGAATCGTGTATCGTTCCATTTTTAGTAATGGCGTAGTTTCTACTTGTCAAAGAATAAAAGCTTCAAAAGTGACAGCTACCGAAATACCGGGTGATCCAAAATAACACCTCTTCTTGGAAAACCCTGTACTACATACGTATATGAAGAAAATGTTGCAAGTTAATGTCTGAGAGATTTATTGTCAGAGCAATGTATATAGTGAAATTTTATGAGCATTTTTGTGGAAGATAAAATTCTACGAAAATTTTTGTCGGAAAATTGGATCTGTAAATAAAGATCTTTACGTTGAATTAGCAAAATTACACACCAACTTATAGAAAAGGGCACCACCATTTGTACCCTAACTTTAGTGGAGGAGGGTATATATTATTTGCTACGAGGCACAAGTGTAACACATCGAAGGAGTGACCTAAGACCCCAATTATGTTCGACGGAAATCCGTTTTAGGACATTTGAAGTCATTTGAGCAATGTCTGTCCATCTGTCTTGCTAGTACGCACGATAACTCTCTAACGAATTGACTGCAAATTTGGTGTGTGATAATATTTTTTTCCATCTCAGGCTAAGTTCGCAGATGGGCCATATTGGACCACTCCTTCTAGTACCTGCCTTATAAAGCGTTAACATTTAGTAAAATATGGATTATTTAATATAATCTATACTATACATTCGAATACTCTGAAAATCCACACATAGTCATAGTTTAACTGTCGCTATCAGCTCGAAAAAAGTGGCTCCGCCCCTTTTGGTACCTCCCACAGAAATGGACCATTTTGTACAAAGTTAACTGCTTATAACTTTAATACCAGTGCATATAAATACTTCAAATTTTGTACAGTGTAATACTTTCATAGTACCTAAAGTCCGGTTTAAAACCGAAGATACGTCGCCCTATGAATACTAGTCTAGATTTTAATGTCTACTGGCCAATTCCTAAAAGTATTAAAAATTGACAATATTAATAAGGGAAATCTGATTTTGGGTTGTTATTTAAACCGAAAATAGCTCCAAATTTAGCGATCGCAGTAACGAAATATGTGTCTAATATACTTAAAATAAACCTTACTTTCATATAAGCTTTGAACAATGCGAACTGTTTTTCGTCATCACAAATGAAGACACTTTAGTGTACATAAGCTCTTACAATTCGATACAGTGCAATGTCTTTGAAGTATCCACTGTTCAGCGAATAATATGTGTATTCGTCACTTCTGATACCTCCGCACAAATTTAGAGATTCATCACAATATTCCCATAACTTCTGCAACAATAATCTAAATGTTTTTATATTTTGTATTTTAGACAACATTTCCAATAACAATAGACAGACAAAGAATGAAAAAAATTTTTCAACGTTCCGACATTTACCACTCGAAGTAACACAAACAATTTCAGTTTTTTAAATAACATAACTTACATATACATTTTTCGCTAAAAATTATAAAAAAAATAAATTTGTTATGGTAATTTCGATTCTGAAAAAATCTATGCTTATCATGACTCAAAGGGCACAAAAACCAACAATACAGCACAAATTTCATATTCGTCATCAGATGATGTTTCCGACAATTCATCGACGATATTGTTGACGAATAAAAACGCACTAGCTTTTTTCAATATATTGAACTTTTTTGCGGTCTTAAAATGAAAAGTTTTCTGCTTTTAGGTAATGACAACTTTTTTCAATAAATGATAAAGAAAACCAAACCATCTGTCAGGAGTGAGAAGTTGCAATATCTAAAATATTGCGAAGCCATTCGGTATGTACAATTCAAGTCAGCTGTTGGACACTGTAACATTCTATACCGTAGACTGGATTGAGTGCAACACTTTTACAAACAAAATCAAACACCTTTCTTAGGTTTGCACTTTTCTTTACAAACGAAACCAAAAATGCGGTTTCAGTGTAACAAGCAGAATAAATGCAACATTTGTTTGCAGTAACTAAACCACCATTAGTGTGTATATCTCGACATTTTCATTGTATTGCAAATTTCATGAACTATATTATTCCATTTGTAAAATTTGTAACAATTTTGTGTGATTTGCTTTATTTTCTAAAAAAAAAATAAATAAAGAGTTTGGCAACCCATTTAAAATATTTTAAAACTATAAAAAGTTCTTGTAAGAATGTCGGGAAAATTTGGTTGGAAACATTTTGTTTTTTAGTGGCAACTATGTTCGGCATTCCTATCAAATCGATAACGAAACATCTATCGAATCTAATTGGACGATTTTCTCTTTCACCATATGGACAACTTTACAGTCTCACTCTCTCTCTCGTTCATTCGGTTAAATATTTCAGCTTTTTCACTTTAAGAAATTCTCCCAAAAATTAATTTCACGCTCACACACTCTTTAAATATGCCTCGTTTTGTTTTTGTTGTTGTTGGTTTCTTGGTGAGTTTGGTTTGGTTGGTTTGTTTGGTGAGTAAAATGTAAACTATGTTTATCCATAAGATTCGCACTTTTTTTTATAGAATTAAACTAAAAAATGTCTTGACACTGTATTACTTTCACATGGGTTTAATCGCGTTTTGGTTGTTTCACTTAAACTTTTTATTTGTTAATGGAAACATATCCATACTCAATTTATAATTTGTTATTTTTTTGTTTTCCTGAAGTATGAAATCTCACGCTTCGAAAATTACACCGCCCGCCTGTCACCGCATTCACACAATGTAGGGACTGGTGTTCCCCTTTTTGATTTTCATCGATTTCAATTCCACCGGTGTTTTTTCGATTAACGATAATGCACATGATTGGCCCACATAATCATTTTGCAATCAATAAGCGTTACAAAAAAAAAAAGAATTCTTATTAAATGTGAAATTATAAAGCAATTTTCGGGAACATTGTATGGTGACAATATCAATAAAGGCTACACCCAAAAAAAAAAGTTTGCTGTTAATAACAAACAACGTCTGCTAATTTTCAGCAAACATTTTTTCTGCTAATACAGCAAATTTTCTGCTATAATAACAAAAAGTTTGCAGTTTTGCATTAGCAAACGCACTGCTGAAAAATTTGCAGTTTGCTGAAAATGTTTGCTGTTAATCAAAATATGTGAAAATAATGCAATAATTTACATGATAAAGTTCAACTACCATTGAAAATCAAAAAGGTTAAAGTCAGTCGTGCGCTGAGAAATTTGAGAAAATTGGATTTTATAAATTTGGAAATAGGAGTCGAATAAAACTGCAAATAGTAAAATACAAATCGATAACGAATATGATTTGACGTGGAAATAGAGCGATTTCAAAATCTAAGTACCGGACATACTATTAAAATTAATCTATTGCGTTTAGATTTTACTTTCTAATGTTTTAATGAACCCAAAGCTAAACATTATTATTTTCAGTGCGATTTGTAAAAATTTTTATAAAGAGCTGATTCACACAAGGCAACTTTTTTCAAGAAGGTGTCAAAGTTTGTAGGAGAGACTGGCAGAGAGCTCTTTCCTCCAGCCTCTCTCTCCAACAAATTTGGTCACTTGCTTGGAAAAATTGCCTCGTGGGATCTAGGACTAGGTCTTGTGTATGCAAAAACACAAGACCACAGGACGGCAAATACTTCTGAAATTTTCGGTTTGAAATGGAAAGTCCCGATTTACGCGGGGCGATTTTTAATTCCTAATTCTCTTTTGAACTTGCCTTTGCGTTCCCACGGATATTCCTGATTGTATTGTTGTTGTTTCAAAGTGCGAATGTAAAAACAAAACGTCCGATTGATTCCAAGGAGGTTTTTCCCCTCCCTTTCCAACTGCCACCCCTACAAACACCCTTAAGCCGCTGATTAAATTGAAGAAGAACATAGACCCCATCAGCACACGTGGCAATTTTCCAAGGCAATTCGGTGTTTGTAGGAGAAAGGCATGCGGAAGATAATATGGAAAGTAGATTCTTGTACTGGCAAACCGTTTTGTGTGTTTTATTTGCACTTTGCTGTCTTTATCTTCTACAAACACCGAATTGCCTCGCGTGAATAGGGACATAGACATGCTTAATTAGTACTGATTCACATTAGACAATTTTTTCCAAACAAGTGTCATAGTTTGCAAGAGAGAGAGGCAGAGATTTTTTCCGCCTGCCTCTCTCTCCTACAAATTTTGACACTTGCTTGGAAAAAATTGTCTCGTGTGAATCTGGACTTACGGAAAAAAGAAAATTAAAAAAGAAGCGGCGTTTAATTTATATTCCTTGCCATTGAAACCAATTTTATTAAATTAAAATGTGCTTGTGATAAGTTATACATATATTCATATTTGTGCAGATGACAAAATCTCATATTAAATGTTTATTTCGCATATCAAAAAATATTGACAGACGTAATATGCTTTCACTGACATTCAAGAGTAGCCCTCTTTGACAGACATCGTGCGCCGCTATTTAAGTAGCACCCTTTGAAGTGACGCCAAATAAAATTGAAATTTTCGTTCTGTTTGTTAATTTGCATTACAAAGGCATCCCGCTGGCGGAATAAAGAAATATTTTTGGCAAAGAGATCACATCCATCAAGAAGATAATACAAATGGTTTTAATGTGTAAAACTATTCCGGGGGACCTTGCTTACAAATGGCTAAAGAAAGAAATCGGTTTAATATTTCCCGAAAAGGCGAAATTGTTTGCCTTGGAGGATAGAAGGCACACTGAAAATATTGAACGGTGGGTGGGTGTTTACGATTTCTTAATGAAATTCATAACGGATGTGGCACATAAAGAACCACGTTATCAATTTATCAAGTCGCAACAGGTAAGCGTACACAAATTGCAAATTAAATTCAATATGATTGTGAAAGGCTTATTTCTGGTTGTTTTCACGATTCTCAGCAAGCAGTGTCCTATTAAAACCCTCAACTTAAATACGGCTACAAAAGATGAACTTAAATTTCATAGCAAATATATGCTGTCCATACAGAGAACTTGTGAAAGCGATGGACTAGCAATTTTGTTTCCTTGTCCACTTTTCCAAATCGCATACACCTCTTGGAAGTGTGACCCAATGAAAATACCTGCAACAACTGGTAAGTAATTTTTTTTTCCTTTTTGTGATTCGTTTAACGAAATGGCAACATTGATTTTTTACTCCATATGCTCCAACGATGATCGCTAATATCCGAATCACGAAGCAACCTTTTGGCTCCAAAAAAAACTCGGAATAATGTAGTATAATTTGGATGTAGTCCATGGATAAGATAATTTTGCCCAATGAGTTGGCTCTGGACATGTACAATTACCGTGTCTATAGGTTGAACCCAACACATTGGCCAAAATTGACAGGGTTTGCGTCGATGTCGTACGATTTATGTTCTTTATATTTATCCTTCGGACAAAAAGAAGATAATTGTTAATGCCAGTGACCGGTAAGTATTGTTTGTAGATACTCCTATTGCTATTCAATTTTACTAAATGATTTCTTTTTCAATTATATTTTTAGATCAAGCGTACATACAGATTTCACAGTTCGAAACGGTTATCAATACATGGGCTGAATAACTTCAGGTTGGAATCCTGATTGATATACTCTTCTCAAATATCAAGAAAATATAAAATTTGTATTTCTTTTATTAAAATAAAAAAGAAAAAGACGTATGCTAGAATAACAAAAATAGTTTGTTCTTCCAGCCGCTTTTTTTTTGTTAAATAATAGCAAAATCGTTTGTTAAAACGACTGTTTTAGTTTGCTATAGTAGCAGGCAAATTTGTGTGCTAGAATAACAACCATAGGTTTGCTAAAATAACAGACGAAGTCTGCTTTCCCTTTTTCAGCAGACACAGACTGTTGAAACAACAAACATTTTTGCTAATGATACTCACAAAATTCTTTGAGTGTACTTACTGCTCATTTAAAATGTTGATGTATAGGGTTTTCCGGGTACGGCGTCTCTGTGGCGCCGGAAAATCCAAAAGTGAAAATTTGGATTCAAATTTATCCACTATAGGGTGGGACGATTACTACGGCCGAAAATTAGAGTAAGCGAAGAATTTCGTTTCGGTAGTAATTTTTAATGATTTCCAAACGTTGCACGTAAGTAAACCTTACCATGATATAAAAGGTTGACTTCGACTAACGTTTTGACACTGAAAGATCATTAAAAATGTTTGGGGGTGCGTTGACATTAAGATACGAAATTGTTATATAATATCGGGTCGGGTGGGACGACTATTACGGCCGAAAATTGGAGTAAGCGCTCTTAAAGTTGCGACCACCGTAATTTTTAATGACTTCCAAACGTTGCACGTAAGTGAACTTTACCATGGTGAAACTGTTGACTTCGACTAACGTTTTGACACTGAAAGATCATTAAAAATGTTTGAGGGTACGTTGACATAAAGATACGAAATTGTTATGTCCCTATTACAAAACCCGATATAACATAAAAGTTGAGCAGTGGATTTGTTGTTTTTAAGGCGCCTATAAGTCAAATAGGTTAGGTCCTTTACATAAGGGATAGGTATATCAAAATATTCCCCAATGACGTGTAAATGGTTTTAAGTAAATATAAACACACATTTAATCTCATTCATTTGGTATTTGTGCTCGTTTGGCATCAATAAGTGAAACTAATTTTTTATTTATTTTTCCTTTTTTTGTACAATATTTTTGCAATAAAATATTAATGCAATGTCTTATTTCAATAAATTTCATTTAAATTTTTCTTTTCAGGTGAATGAAAAAATTATTTTTTTCATTAAAAATTATACCTATACGATTTTCAAGGTAATTAATTACACAAATTAATGTACATAAATGTCTATTTATCTTATTTGAATGCTTTATTTCTTTTTGTTCATCACATTACAAAGGTTTTGTTTATTTGTTTCTCTTTTTATACCCTCACTTTAGTGTGACGAGGGTATATATCATTTGCTACGGAAAAAAGTGTAACACATCGAAGGAGTGATATAAGACCCTAAGTATGTTCGGAGGAAATCCGTTTTGGGTCATTTTAAGTCGAATGAGCAATGTCCGTCCGTCTGTTTGTCTGTCTGTCTGCCTGTGTGTCTGCTGGCTGGTGCGCACGATAACTCTCGAAAGGATTAACCGATTGACTTCAAATTTGGTATGTGGTAATATTTTGATCTATCTCCGGATGAGTTCGAAGATGGGCCATATTGGTCTACTCCTTCTGGTACCTCCCACACAAAGGGTTAAAATTTAGTGAAATATTGATTCTTTAATAACTACTATACTACTTATTCGAATCTTTTGAAATTCTGCACATAATATTAGTATATTAGTCGCTATTAACTCGAGAAAAATGAGTGAAGTTGGCATGCCCCTTTTGGTACCTCCCACACAAATGGACCATTTTGCATCAAAATTTAACTGCTTATAACGTTAATACAAGTGCATAAAAATGCTTGAAATTTTCTACAGTATAATGTTTTTGTAGCGCCTATAGTCCGGTAAAAAATGGGCATTATTGTACAGCCCCTTTTGGTACCTCCCACACAAATGGACCGTTTCGTACCAAAAGTAAACGGCTTGTAACTTTAATACCAGTGCATACAAATACTTGAAATTTTGTACAGTGTAATGCTGTTATAGTGCCTATAGTCCTGTAAAAAGTGGGCGTTATCACCCCGCCCCTTTTTGTACCTCCCACACAAAAAGACCAAATCATACCAAAATTACATAGCTCGTAACTTTAATATACCAGTGCACATAAACGCTTATAGTTCAGCACAATGCAATGTATTTAAGAATGTACTGTTTACCGAAAAATATGTGTATTTGGAAAACCCCTTCTGGTACCTACCACACAAATTGACAGATTTATTGGTGTAATGTTATATATTACATTACTCACAAAGTGAGGGTATACCTTAGTCGGTTTACCCGACTGAAACTTTCTTACTTGTTTATTGTTTTTTCAGGTAGCTCCGTTAATTCTAACCGACAGTTTGCTGACAGTCACCTTTCTGTCAGCTGTTTACAAATGCACGTAAACAAATCAAACTTCAGTTGGGGTTTTCGTTTACCGAACGTTCGCCGGTAAATCCTTTCGCACCAGTGATTGTACCACTTTTGGTACAATTGAGTAATTTTTGGTACGCTGGTACAATCCAAGAATTTTTGGTTAATTAATAGAAAAAATTAAAAAAAAAACCTATAAAAAAATAAAAAAAAAACTTTAAAATAAAAAAGATTGGGGGCTATATCAAAACATGGGCCTATGACGACTATTTGTCGTGTAAAGGGTTCTAGGTATAAATGCACTCCAAATACCGATCAAATCGAACAGAGGATATATGTATGGGGGCTATATAAAAAAATGGACAGATATTGTCCATTTTCAATCCCAAGACATTAGAAGAATCTGCACCAAATTTCAGTCATCTATCTCATTGTTATTTTAAATCCTAGAGTGATTACAACAGACATGCCTTAATCGTTTTAAGATTTTACGACGATTATGAATATGTACTCGTATGTATGTATATACACTTTATGGGGTCTCTGAAAAAAATGGTGTAAAAATCGGAAAACAAGCAAAACATTTTTCAGTTTTGGTAATTTGGTACAATTTCTTGATCATACAATTAGATAATGTTCCAATCCCATCACTGTTTCCCACTAGACAGTTTGCATCAGTTGATACGTTAAGCAACGGAGACTTTCCTGCTACGTTTGCTTAATTCAGCTTTTAGCCTATTTGGAGGTTTTAGACATGTGTTTTATGCAGGATATCCGTTTATATCTGCGAACAATCCCTGCAGTTAAAATTACTAGTTTGTATAGTCTGCATTTACATGATACTTTTTTTTAAGTATTAAGCATACTTATCGGCGTTTTGTGGGCGAGAGAGGCAGTCGGAAACGGGGGGAAAAAAGTATGCCGTACTCGTACTTATCGTACTCATCGTTTTGTGTTTTTCGTTCGCACTTGGAAACAACAACAATTCACACAGGAAAAGCCGAAACAAAACAAATGAAAATAAGTTAAGTATTGAAAAAAAAGTACGCGTGTGAACGTAAATACTTTTTCAAAAGAGAATAAGCCGATACGTTACTTAAAAAAAAAGTACCATGTAAATGGGGACATAGCGTGATCCATTTCGAGGTTCCCTACTTTTTTAAAGAAAAAACACAAATGGGGAATGGTAATTATCATTTGAAAGAACATTCTTTGGCATTTATTTTTTGAAGATTATGTCTATGAAATGTTGGCCGCGGCAAAGTCTCAGATGGTCCATCCATTGAGTCCAATTTTCGATGACTCGTTCGAGAATTTCGACTGGTAACTGGCGAATGACACGCGTGATGTTTTGCTCCAAGGCCTGAATCGAAGCGGGTTTGTCCGCATGAACTTTAGACTTTACTTATCACCACAGGAAAAAGTCTAACGGTGTGATATCACACGATCTTGGTGGCCAATCGACCGGCCCAAAACGTGAAATTATCTGCTCACCGAAGTGTTCTCTCAATAAATCCATTGATTGATGCGATGTGTGGGAAGTGGCGCCGTCTTGTTGAAGCCAAATGTCGCCAAGATCACGAGCTTCAATTTCAGGCATCAAATAGTCGGTTATCATGGCACGATAACGGTCGCCATTGGCGGTTACGTTCTCACCGGCATCATTTTTGAAGAAATATGGACCGATGATTCCGGTACGTCGGATCGGGTATCGGCCAATGGCAAAAAGATAGCTCTTAACGAGAGCTAAAATATTGCTCATGGGTGTCAAGGTCGTGGGTCGACTGGAAAGTGTTTTTTTTTTATTTAAAAAAAATGGACTTGCGCAATTGGCGAACGATTATTTTGATAATAAAACTGAATAATTTGTAAACGTTGTTCAGGCGTAAGTCTTTCCATGATGAGATGCCAAACAACACTTAACAAAAATAACATGACAGCATGACACGACTCACACGTTATCTGTCAAAAAATGCTATTGAAAAAAGTATCTCTACTAGGATCACCCTTTATATAGAAATATACTAATTGCTGTTTCTGCCCTTTTTCACATAACGAACTATCGATTTTAACATTGGCTTGTCATAGGCGCCCAACTAGTTCTTCTGTTGCAATTCAGTACTAGTTAATATCTAGTTCAGTTCTTACTATATTTGAGAATAAGAGAGTAAAAGAACATGGTGGTGGGAGAGCGTAAAGCAGTTGAGACAATCGTTGTTGCTTATTTCTCTGTTGCTGATGGCGGAGAGACGAACGTGTCGATCTGCAACCACCAAGTAGGTACCAAGCAAGAACTGTAAAGCAGCACAAATGATTGTTTTTGCTGGCAAAGATGCGAATGGGTTTGAACGGTCACATTGCAACTAGCTTGTGACTGGGACGCAACTAGACATGATTTTAGCTGCAGGGATACTGCTCAATTGAACACTGTTATAGCTATCGAATTATTCTCCTTCGTTTCTCGGGTAAAACATTCGAAAACGATAATCGAATCACCCGGTATTTCGGTAGCTGTCACTTTAGAAGCTTTTATTCTTTGACATTTGACAAGTAGAAACTACGCATTAGTAAAAATGGAACGATACACGATCGCCGAACGATACAAAACGATCAAAAAACGATCGAACAAAAAAACGATACGAACGATACAAAATCATCTTGACTGATGAGGCCCATTTCCACCTCGGTGGCTACGTCAACAAGCAAAATTGTCGCATCTGAAGCTCGGAAAACCCAAGAGTTATTGTTGAGAAGCCTCTCCATCCTCAACGTGTGACTGTTTGGTGCGGTTTATGGTCCGGCGGGGTCATTGGACCTTACTTTTTCGAAAATGAGGTTGGATCAACAGTTACGGTGAATGGATTGCGCTATTGAGAGATGATTAGTGGTTTTTTATGGTCGGAGTTGGATGGTATTGATCTGGACAACGTTTACTTTCAACAAGACGGCGCTACATGCCACACAAGCAACGAAACCATTGCTCTGTTACGGGAAAAGTTTTCGGACCGTGTTATCTCTCGAAGAGATGATCACAATTGGCCACCGAGATCTTGTGATTTAACACCTTGCGACTTCTTCCTTTGGGGCCACGTGAAAAATAAGGTGTACGCCAACAGCCCAGCGTCGATTCAAGACTTCAAAGATAGAATTCGTGAGGCTATCGAGGACATAGGGCAGCCACCTTGAGATTTGGTTATGGAAAATGTCATGAAAAGGATATGGTCCTATAAGCGTGGTCGTGGTGGCCATTTGGCTGATTTTGTTTTTCATTATTAACGGCATACCTTCCTCTTTATTATGAAATAAACATCCGATCATTTATCTCAAAAAATGGAAGTTTTCTTTTAATACCAAAATAACACCTCTTGTTGGAAAATCCTTTAAATTCCGATATTATTATCGAACATCTACTGATATGATTGTCGAATAGAACGTATAATATTTATCCACTGTGACGAATAATCATAGTTCATCAAATTTTCCAATAATTCGTCAAAAGATTTTGTTAGCGAAATGATCACTTTTAGCGAATTGCTTTCAAAATGTTGGTCAGGTTGTCCTTAAGCTTTGATCTATTTGTTTAATATATTTTGCTAAGAAACAATGGTCGAAAGTTGTACCTACCGTGGACAACATTTTGACTATAGTTTGAGATTTTGTTAGGTTATAGTGGCAGCCGGATTCACCAGCTTGAGGTCCCTAGTCCTACAACGGACCCAGTTGCCACTCATCAGAAACAACCAATTTGATAAACAAAGCTACTAGTCTTCCTAGAAAGACCGTTTAAAAAATCGTTTACTCAATGCGGAACAGGTACAAAGCAGGTGCTCAGTGCTCTTCACTTCTTCCTCATCCCAACATTGCATGAACTGACACTAACGTAGACAGTTTTTACTCTCTAGTCCAAGATATAATTTTACCTTCTCCGGTCGTATCGGGCCAGATTTGTCTACTTACCTCTAGATTTGTCTCTAGATAACGACGACCTGGCTGTCTGAGTAAAGGCTGGCTTAGGCAAATGTAAGCGTAACGCCGCAGTAGCGTATCGAATCAGCTAATTCAATCTGACATATGGAAATCAGTGTAAACGATTAGCCAACGTAAACGGACGGCTGAATCTGCTGAAATTTGATTTGGACGGATGTTTACGTGCATTTGTAAACAAAATTAGTAAAATAATGAAAAGAGAATAAATGTATGCGAAACTTTTGAAAAGTAATGATAAATAATTAATAAAATGATAAATTAGTAGCAAATAAATATAAAAAAATAAAATTAATTTGTTGCTATTTTTGTTGTGTTACGGCGCACAGTGTGCGAAACTGTGAATCTAGAGCGTCAAACCCTCAAAAAATTTGGATGAAATTTATATAATTATATGTAGAAATGGTAGAAAACACTCCAAGCAGCATAATAAAACAATCAATACACTTAAAATATTATGCATCTCTGAATAACGGTACTTCAAATCTTATGATTATTTCTGTTTATATATGAAGATTACGCTCCCTTCACACTCATTTCACTTTGAGTTACAATAACTTTTTTCCTATTTAATATATTCATTTAATTTTTTTTGCTTTAGGAAGATGTATGTCTTTAATTAATAAAAAGTTGCATCGCTTAAACTTTAAGGCATTTCTAAATATTTTTTACACAGAATTAAAAACATATTTTTTAACTGCATTTTTGAAGAAAACTTGCAAATTCTTTGGACTATGACTTTTTTTGCTGACGAGTGCGGGAGGTCCCAATATTATTGAAAGATTCTTTATTCTGTCCTCTTTAAGAGCATCTAAAAAGCAGCTGCAGAGATCTGCAGTCCTTCCATTTATTTGCATATTTCGTCATGTGCTGCCAAATACAATATCAGCAAATTTACGATGTTTCGGTGCAAGCCAAAGGACAAAGCGAGTGCGACCGCGAAACTAAAGACATTTTGCTGTTACAATAGTTCACAAGAAGGATTTGTATTGAATTTAACGATAGACGGAAAAAGTCACATAGGTCAAAGCGTGGGTTTATAAAGAATTCTGCTAAGTGATTGTGGTTTAAGATTATCGACATATTAATATAAACTTCTTACATTATATCGAGGGCTTACATAATGTATATTCAATAATGTTTAAGTACATTTTGATAAAATATTGCATCATCGAAAAGATGCTATTTTGTCTATCTGATATAGAAGCTGAAATAACGCGAATTTCAAGAAAATTTTTAGTTAGGATGTTTTTTACACGCATTGTGTTTATCCGGATGAAGTTATAGTGACTGAATCGTATGGAAATTTCTTCAGTATATCGATGTTTCCAATTGAAATTACTGCTTTTAAAGTGGAAAGGGAAGAAAAAGTGGTAATATGGAACAATTCTGACACTTCTACATCCATTTCAAATTTGCGTTCGTTAAAGAGACTACCAATTTTATAAAAAAAAAGAATTTAGTACAATTTAAATTCAAATATCGAATCTTGTTCCAACTACGGTGCCCATAGGAGAGAAGCTTTAACGCGAAGTCCATATTAATTGTATGTATGGTTGAGGGGAAGGTCCGTAATTCTTTGTCCTATTATTCCTATTCCCAGGTATAATATACAATATGTGGGACTAAACCCTGTTATATTAATAAATAAGGCGTGGCATTTGCACGACTTCGCCCATTTTTTCACAGAAGTTTTGACTTGTCGGTAAAACCACTCACCACAAATTTGGAACGCGTAGGTGGATTGGGCAAAAAGTTATGGACTTTTGACGTTCTAGATGCTGAATTACGCACACTGTGTGGCGGCGCTAAAGTTAAATTACGGTTAAATTTGCCTAACCCGGTCTTAAATAACGTCGCCAGTGTTGGTCACTACGTTGCAACTCAGCCACTTGGCGACTTCTCTTATTGTCCTTATTTCGGCTTAAATATACACTACAGGTGTCTGGTAGCCTATGATATATTTTAGATAACGCCGAAACCACAGCTTCTGGTCCATCTAGACAATTTATTCAGAGAATGTCACTGAAAACGATGGGTAATTTGACAATGATGGAGATTATTCGTATGGAAAGGTCGGAAAATTATCAAATTTCAGCCCAATCGAAAGGAGTTTGAGTTTTCTATGACCCCAGGAATTGAATTGAGTGTGCCGATCGATAAGTCGATTACTCAGGTAAATAATATGCGAGGGCGGGTCTATAAGTTCGAAACTTTTTAATTGAACACATGCTTTTGGATAAAAAACATCATTTTATTTTCCAGCGTAGTCCCGTTGTCCAACGTTTCTCCAATCTCCAATTTCCGATGTCATCAAAATAGGCATTTGTGGAAAGCTTTCATATCCAAAAATTCATGCAAAATGTGATTTAACGACTCGTCTGAGGTGTCTACGGCCTCAGCCACCTCACCACATTCATTCACCGATAAAATCATTCCATGGATTTTATCGAATATTTCTGCCGTGACGACCCGTTTAAGGCGAATTGAATTGAAGTCATTGAATTTGAGGTAATTTGTGCTGGTATGACGGAATACATTAAACTACATTATTACCATTGAAATTTATGGTGCAGAGTCCACATAGCATTTATCCAGACATTCTTTGGTTCGGTGATGGTTTTTTAACGTAAAAAATAATGTTTAATCAGCTCACTTTTATCAATTTTCTCCCCAAAGCATGCGGTAGTCTGCTATCAATGACTATGGGCCTTATTCATAAAAAGTTAAAGAAGGTTTGAGGAACTCTTTAGCAGTGTTAAAGCGTTCTTCAAACCTTCATTAAATTTTTATGAATAAGGGCCTAAGACGTTTACATTTGTTTATTTAAAATTATTTATATACGATATTCAAGGTAATTAATTACACAGATTAATTTAAATGTATATTTATCTTATGTTTAATTCTTTATATCTTATTTTCTATAGCATTACAAAGATTTTGCGAAAATGTCTTTTTTACTGATTTTATTGACAATTTTTAATCAGCTGTTTGCAAATACGTAAACATACGGTCCAAATCATATTTCCACTTTTCCGTTCCGTTTACCAAACGGTTCGATCCAATTGAGGTCCCTAGTTTACAACAGACCCAGTTGCCTCTACTCGGGACCAATATGTTTGATACACAATGTTATCTAGAACGGCCGATACAGTAACAAACAAATGGTATTCAATGCTCTCCACAGAGTCTACAAAAGTCACTGGACTCAGCTCCCAACATTATGGCATGTTCGCAGATCAGCCAGTGTCAGAAATACACTAACGTAAACAATTTTTCCTCTCAAGTTCGACGGTGACTTTCTCTTTTAGTCGCTCTTTTTCACTTATTAGTCGCCGTCCACCACACTATAATGTCATACAATATATGCTATATATATATAGCGTGATCCATTTCGAGGTTCCCTACTTTTTTAAAGAAAAAAAACACAGAAAATTCAAATTGAATGGGGAATGTTTACGTATTCGTATTATTATTCGTATTATCATTTGAAAGAACATTCTTTGGCATTTATTTTCTGAAGATTATGTCTATCAATTGTTGGTCGCGGCTACGTCTCAGATGGTCCATCCGTTGAGTCCAATTTCCGATGACTCGTTCGAGCATTTCGACTGGTAAGTGACGAATGACATGCGTGATGTTTTGCTCCAAGGCCTGAATCGAAGCGGGTTTGTCCGCATAAACTTTTGACTTTACATATCCCCACAGGAGAAAGTCTAGCGGTGTGATATTACACGATCTTGGTGGCCAATCGACCGACCCAAAACGTGAAATTATCTGCTCACCGAAATGTTCTCTCAATAAATCCATTGATTGATGCGATGTGTGGGAAGTGGCGCCGTTTTGTTGAAACCAAATGTCGCGAGCTTCAATTTCAGGCATCAAATAGTCGGTTATCATGGCACGATAACCGTCGCCATTGACGGCTACGTTCTCACCGGCATCATTTTTGAAGAAATATGGACCGATGATTCCGGTACGTCGGATCGTGAATCGGTCAAGATAGCTCTTAACGAGAGCTAAAATATTGCTCATGGGTGTCAAGGTCGTGGGACGACTGGAAAGTGTTTTTTTGATTTAAAAAAATGGACTTAGCGCAATTGGCGAACGATTATTTTGATAATAAAACTGAATAATTTGTAAACGTTGTTCAGGCGTAAGTCTTTCCATGATGAAATGCCAAACAATACTTAACAAAAATAACATGACAACATGACACGACTCACACGCGATCTGTCAAAAAAAGGCTATTGAAAAAAGTATATCTACCTAGATCATCCTATACAATGGACTATTTCAATAGAGAGGCACCAACGTGACCCTCCAAATTTCCGACAGGAATGTAAGGCGATACATTAAGTCAAAAGAACCATTTCCTATCTAGGTTACCTAGAAATGTACACTTTCAGAAAAGACTATCACAGTTTCACTTAGGCGTGGAGAATTCACATGTTCTTCTGGTCCATCCAGTCAATTTGTTCAGAGCCACCTGTAGGATGTCTCTGAGGACGTTGAGGAATTTTCCAGTTACTGCGATTGCCACCTCATCTGCATATGCCACGACTTTGCAGCCACAACAGGATTCCATTCACCGCTAGGTTCAAAATTAGTGGAGACAGTAGTCCTCCTTGTGGGGTCCCTCGGTTCACACAACTTGTAAGAGTTGTCGACCTAAGACTTGCTGTTATACGTCTTCTAATGACCAGTCTTTGGATTAGTCTAATAAAGATAGAGTTCACCCTTAGGTTAGGTTGAATAGAGGAGACGTTTAAACATCTCATGTCCATGCACTTCTTATTTATGATGTTTTTATACCTCACGGGTTAGAGAAAATCGGTACTAGGACTCGAAATATTGGGATCTTGCATGTGTGACACAGAAAATGTTTCATCCAAAGAAAATAAATTTATAAAGAAGTTCCGTCAAGTAGCGAGTAGTCTATCAGTGACGAACGAATAGAAATTTGATTTCAGCGAATGATTTTTTTGCGTATTTCAAGACCGATTTCCGAGATTTTTTTGTTATTATCACATTTAGAAAATCAATATCTATCGTTATGTACCAAAAAAGTTCAAAAAAATACTCCAGAAAACTATATTTTTCGCGTTTGAAAATCATTTCTATTCGTTCGTAACTCACGCAAACGTAAACAAAGTCACGACGGAACATCTGTGTATTAGAGAGTCTGTGGTTTCATCGTTTCGATGTTTTCCCTGCATGCCCTGCACTCGTCGTTTTCTGCTAGTCCTATGCGATGAAGATGTGCTTGTAAGCTTAAGTGTCTCGTTGGAACACTCATCATCTTACTAATCTCGATCTTGTTTAGTTTCAGAAAACTACTTGTTTTCTTCTCATTTGGGTCACCCCACAGTATCTTTGCAGTTGCTCTATTCCACACAGGTTGGTGAGTCATCACTGCCCAGTGCTTCAACTCATCATTTGTGGCTTCGAAAGGTTTTCAATATTCGAAGTTTATTACTCGAAGTTCTCTGCCCTTTGAAGCCAAGCTGTTTGCTCGTTCATTTCCAATCACTCCGTTGTGTCCCGGTACCCAGAGTTCAACCTTAGACGTGACATCTGAGTGCATTTTGTTAAAAGCCCATTCTATGTAAAGAACTGCCACCATAGTGAATTCCTTGAAACGTGGAGACGATTCGATAGAGCCCACAGGTTCGTGCAGAGCAGATTCTGTAGACTTGCCCCTTTCTCTAATGACAGAATCTAAGACTCATTCTAGACCTTTCAATAGGAAGGAGGATAGACTTATTGATCTGAAGTCCTTTGGCCTAGTGTGTGATATCTTCCCCCTTTGGGTATGAATCCAATAATCCCTCCATCAATTGGGGATATGAGAGCCTGATACAGCCTTCATAAATTTTCTCCAGCCAAGGGTTAATTTACTTCAACATTCTCTACATTTCTGCTGGGGCAATGCCGTCTGGTGCAGGTGATTTGAAGGGCTCAAAGTTGTTAATCGGCCAGAAAATTCAGGATTCCTCATTCAACAACCTAGCGACGCTTGCAGTCCACTCGCTCTATTGTTGGTCATGCTGTTCCTAGAGTTCTTTCTGTGAGTTCCCCGGGAAATGTGTGTCGAGATGTAGTTTTAACGACTTTTTATCCAGTTGTTGACATCATCCTTTTTATCCAGTTGTTGACATCATCCTGCAGATAGCTCACTCTACAGGGTGTTGTGGATAGTACGTACATTCCACTTGTTAGTGGAAAAGGTTTGTTGTTTCTAAGGCGTCAAGAAAACAAATCGGGTTGAACATTTGTATGGGGGCTAAGTCCCTTATTCGTAAAATCAAATGGAAATTGCTAATGGGACCGATTTGCCACATTCTGAATACCAATATTGAACAATATTACAGTACAATAGTCGTATTTGTTTATATTTTTCGGAAATAATTGAAAATTCGCACGCCTCTCAAAATTGATATATGTAAATAAACGTTGAAAACACTAACATTTTGTACGCTTTCATTTGATTAACCGCAATTAGGTTCAGAGTGCTGAAAGTACTGCGTGATATTGTTTCGGCGACGAGTGAATTCCTTATTAATACGTGAATATTATATAAAGTTAGCAAGATATTTTTATTGTTTTTTTTTTTTTAATATATCTGTGGCAACTTTTGGGATAATAATTGTTATGCTGCAGTTCGGCCCCATCGAAGGAAAATCGAAATAAAGCCCTTTTTTCAAAAATGTCTATGACAATTTTGCATAAATGTGGCTGAATTTTGGCGATGGAACATAAAATCTCGGTGGCGTGTCATAACGTCCAGAATGGACGCAATGACACTATAAAAAGGGTCATAAGGTCCATGGACAATGAGACACTTTCAAAAGGTGGATATGTGATACTGTCTTACATTTTAAAAACTGTCAGAAATTATATTTTTTCCATTTTTTCAAAAGGCGCAAATTCGAATTTCGGATTACGAGTACCTGTGGCAGCACCAAGACCGCCGTGTTCGAATGACAGACAATCAGGCAACGCTGTAACGAACCAGAGGAGGAGAAAACAACAGCTGATTCCTAAACAAGTTTTCTCACTTCAGCTCTAGCTTTTTAAGTAATACTTCGTAAGATTTTGTGAACTAGTTTTAGTAATAATAAATAGAGTAAATAGTTGTTAAATGTAAATACGAACGTCTTATTATTACATCGGCAACTATATACCTATTTTGCAAATAAACGATTTAACTTTCATAAGGTTTTGTATTATCAATAAAAACTGATGAACCAAGGGAGCAATGTTGATAGACGGCATGAAAGACACACGCTTTTCGTTTAGGGAACACTTAAAACTACCAGTGTCGGTATTGCCTCATCGACACTGTTCTAGCTTAGACATACACCATATGCTTGCATTTATTAGCCGTCCCTATTCACCTATAGATGGCGCTATTATTGTTAGAGTGGGAAAAAGAACGTAGTTGAGTACACGCCCACAGTGGTTGGAAACTATTGCTCGTGAATGTATTATGAGTCAGATGGAAAAAAAATTATAATACAATAATAAAAAATATACAAAATCGCACAAAAATCAGATTTAAAATTGGGCCACAGTTGCAATATTTTTTTTTCGTAAAAAATCGAACATGAAAAGAAGCCCAAAATATGATTTTTTTATGCGGCGCAGTGTTTTGCTGTCGATTTAAAATTAGAGATAATACAGTATTCAGTTTTCAATTTCAAATATTTATTAATTTAATGTTACGAGTATATTTACAACTTAAATAAGATATGTTACATGTGTTTGAGATTTATCTCTAGGATACATTTGAAGGTAAAAAGGCTTAGAAAAACCTTATTTGCTATTTTAAAGGGAATCAAACATATGCAAAAATATTGAAAATAGGTTAATTATTTTAGAAAATAATTATCTATGGGAACAATGTCTTTAGTTTGTTAACTTTAGGTGTAATATATATACGTATTTGTAATGTTTCTATACACTCCCTTAATATTTCATAAGAGGAGTCTGCGATCTTTCTGAAATAATTATCGTTTAGGCGGCTTATGAAGTCCTTGAGGAGTTCATACTCGGTATCTTCGTGCAGTAATGTAGTGGGGTAACGCCAGTGTTTGTTGAAAATCATTTTTAGACATTTATTTTGTACAATTTGCAAACGATTAAGGTGAGATTTTGCGGCTTTGTACCAGATGGGCGAGGCAAATGTAATTATGGGTCTGATAACGCATTTATATAATAGATTTTTATTTGATTTGTTCAAAAATGATCTTCAATTTAGAAGAGGCCAAAGTGCTCGGAAGCTCTTTAGTGTTTTCTCGCGAGTCTTGTCGATGTGCTCCCGGAAAGATAATTTTTTATCCTAAACAACTCCGAGGAAACTTGCTGAGCGATAGCATAACCATCAAAGCGGGTGTGCGGCAAGGGTGTGTGTTGTCTCCCTTTCTATTCAACTGTGTCCCGGATCAAGTGATGCAGGTAGCAACTATGCAGAGAAGGGGTATAACATGTGGACTACAAGGCAGACTAGAAGACCTTGACTATGCCGATAACATCTGCCTCCTTTCCCACACTTTTGCCGATATGCAAACTAAACTGAACTTAGTCCAGGAAACAGCATCTCGTGTAGGCCTAAAAATAAATATAAAAAAGACCAAAACTTTACGCCTAAACACAACAAATACTGAAATGTTCCTTATAAACGGCAAAGTATTAGATGAAGTGGATTCGTTTTGCTACCTAGGAAGCGTAATCGACAAGACTGGTGGATCCAAAAATGATGTACTTAACCGAATAAACAAAGCCAATCAAGCATTTGACATTTTAAACTCTGTGATCAAACTCTATCTCGAGAAAGACGAAACTGAGCATATTCAACTCAAATGTAAAATCTGTCCTACTATATGGATGCGAATCATGGAATGCTGCATCACGAGACATGAACCACATGCAAGTATTCATGAACAAGTGCTTGCGCAAAATTGTTCGTATGTATATTCTGGCCCAGGACAATTAACAATAAGGAATAACGGGCGCCCCCCTGCGTCGGGGGGCGCCCATCACACAAATGGAGACGACAAATTGAATCGGAAGCAGCGATCCTTAACCTAAGCTGGAATGAAATTAAATACTGTGCATTAAATAGAGTAAATGGGAAATCCATTGTTACGGCCCTATGCTCCTCACAGGAGTAAAAGGAATAAATATAACTCCGAGGTATTTCACCTAATTTTGTATAGGGATGTAATTATTTCCGAATCGTATTTGCCTGGAGGGTACTCGTATTGGGGATTTGTTCCAAGGAAAAATAATGCATTGCGTTTTCTGCTGATTAATTTTTATTTTCCACTTCTGAAAGTACTTGTTGCAAGTAGCAAGACTGTGCTCCATTTTCTTTAACAAGGCGCTGGTTAGTTTGCTTGACGATATTAACGCGGTGTCATCAGCATAGTATGCAATGTCTATTTCTTTCGGAGGTTTGAAGTCTGAAGTATAGATGGAATAAGGGATCGGAGATAGAATCGAGCCCTGAGGTAGTCCTGCGGGTATATTTTTAAATGATGAAATACTGTTGTTAATCGATACAGCGAATGATCTTTCGGACAGAAAATCGGCTATAATGTTACAGGCATATTTCGGTGTGTTAGCAGATATTAGCTTATATAAAGGGTCCGCCATCTAACGTTTTTTTTCAACTAGTGCTTATTTCGTGAATGGTAACACTTAGCTCATGTCTGATATGACAGATAATTAGTTTTATCCTTCCGCTGAACGAATATGTGTATATTGCGAATATTGCGACATTACTTTGAAAATCATGGCAATGTTGCAGAATGTGTGCGAAAATTGCGTACGGATTTTGGAAGAAGAGAAGCACCGTCAACTCCGTATGTTCGTTATCTTGTGAAAAAAGTGAAAGAAATTGGCATCCTCATCGATAAACCAAAGCGTGAAAAGCCAAAAATATTGCTGCTGTGGCAGAAAGTGTGCGTGAAGCGCCATCAACATCAATTCACCGTCGTTCTCAACAATTGAACATTTCGGAGACATCATTGAGACGAATTTTGCATAAAGACCTTAGTATGACGCCATACAACGTCCAATTGGTTCAGGAGTTGATGCCAACTGACCATCCAATGCGTTTTCAGTAGTTTTTTTATAGCATTTTCAAAAAAAAAGTTATTTGGCGGACCCTTTAGAAGGCCATTATGCCAGACGGTGTCGAATGCCTTTTCTACGTCTAAAAGTATCAATCCAGTGGATCTTTTAGACCGTTTGTTTCTGATTATTTTGTTCTTAATTCTGCTGTCCTGGTGAATTGTATTATGTTCCTTTTTAAAACCGAATTGTTTTTCTGAAATTATATTATGATTTGATGTAAAGTCACGAAGTCTGTTGTAGATGAGTTTTTCGAAAACCTTTCCTATATTACTTAATAAGCTAATAGGTCTGTAGCTATTTGCGTTGTTAACCGGTTTATGCATCGAGATAACTTTAGCTTTTTTGAAAGCTTTTGGAAAGTAATTTAGAAAAATACAGCTGTTAAAAATGCTGGTAAGTAGTTTTATTGCTTTCTTAGGCAGATTTTTCAGTAAAATATTTGAAATGTCGTCAAATCGTGGGGCCTTCGATGCTTTTATAGTGGATATTAATGACACAATTTCATGAAAATTAGTGAAAATTGCCCCGTCCGTATTCATAGGCTCACTCCTCATGTTTGTAACCACAGAGTTTACTGTTGCATCTACAGAATGCGTGAATTTCAGCCTAAGAGTGTGTGCTTTGGCAAATGTTTTAGCTAGTAATTCGGCTTTATCAATATTTGTGATTATTTTAGACCCTTCGTCGATTAAATGGGATATAAATTGCTTTCGCTTAGATCTTATGAACGGCTTATCCTCCAAAGTTTTTTGTCACCTGGTTTTAGACGCTGTAAAAGGTTGGTCCGCTTTCTGTTTCTTTCTTGTTGAATACTTTTATCGATTACTCCACTTAAAAATTTTACACATTGGGCGTAAAACGATACTTGTTGTATTTCTTTTGTATTTTTGTCTAATGAGGCGAATTATATTTGATGGAAGGGAGCTATCTTTAGTTTTTAGCGAAGAACTAGTAGATAAATTTCGTGCGGAAATAATGAGCTCTTTGAGTGGCTCGAGCTCATGTTCGATTGCACCTTCTGAATGAAATCTTTCATTTTGTACATTGATACTTCTGTCGATGATATTTCGGAATAATCTCCAATTGGTATTTTTATATGAGAAATAGTTTGGTTCGTTGGCTTGGATGGATGAACAGAGTATGGAACATATTATAGGGCGATGATCCGAAGTAATTTCATATTCGAGAGTGTCCAAATGCATTGGAATAGTTATATTACTTAATACAATATCTACGGTTGAGGGCCTTCTACTTGTTTGATGAGGGTACAATGTGTAGAAAGAAAACAAGAAATTGCTTGTGTATTGCATATTGTTGAGGGCAGTGCCGGATGCATTATTGCATGGGCAATTCTAGGATGTATGTATGTTTAGCATTTAAATCGCCCAGAATTATAAACTCATTGTATTGTTGTGATAATGTAGATATGTCACTGCAGAAGTTTCGGTTGTGTCTAGGTGAGTATGCTGTAGTAACAAAAACCTGGGTTCTGTTGATAATAATTTCTATAGCGAGGTTCTCAATGTACGTTGTTTTTATTATTGGTAGGAGTATGTGGCTAATGGATTTGTGTACCATGAGGGCAAATCCGCCGCCTCCGCTACTTAGCCTATCATTACGATAGAGAACATAATTTTCAAAATGAGGTTTGTGATTTTCTTTGAGAAATGTCTCATTTAAGCTGGCAATGTGGATATTTTTGTTCACTAATAAGTTCTCTAGTTGTTTTTGTTGAGAGTGAGTAGTCATACCATTGGCATTCCAGTGAAGTATGTTGAATTTTCTTAAATTATCGGATGTCATGGGCATATTTTAAGAGTGACATTACGACATGCATTTGTTGAACTTTTGTTGTACACCTAACTCACCAAGGGCAGAAGTAAATATATCGAACAGTTCGTCAATAATAAAAAGATCGCTGCTCTCATTTCGAAGTACTCCGGCGAATGAACGGCTGTTGTTCTGCTGCGGTGTGATTCTGTTCAATGAACTGCGGGAATTGGGTGTGGGTGCTGTTGTTTAAACGTTGACGTTGTTGTCGCTGTCACCTTAGCTCTGACTTCTAAATAATGAGATCGCATTGGGCAGCTTAATTCATTTGCTGAGTGATCGATTCTGTCGTATCCACTTTTTTTACAATTGAAACACGTGAATACTGCTGGTTTCTTGTTGTTTTTCGTGAATGGGCAATCATTAGTTGGATGACGATTTGCACTAGTCATGCAGGCTGGTTGACGGTTGCAGTGTTGTCCACCATGACCGTACATTAAACAATTCCAACACTGAGTTGGTTTGTAATTAGTTTTTGGTTTCTGTTTTTTCAAAGTGATAATAACATTTGAAATGGTTCGAACAGTTTTAAGTGAGTTTGGGGTAAAAGATCGGCGAAGAAATTGTACTTTATACACTGCGTCGTTTACGGAGCTGAAGCGAGTGTTTACCTCAACAATAGAAACGGGTGATAAATTATAGGTTTTTAATTCATCGGCTATATCATCGGTCTTAATGCGCGGTAGACCATAGATGAAAGTAGTGTAGAGTTTATCTTCCTTTGCATTGAAGGTGTGGAACTCAAGTTTTGCTTCTTTTGATGATTTTATGCAAAAATCAAATTTTTCTTTGTTTTGAGGGAATATTTTTATTCCGATGGAGGTTCGTTTGTAAATACAATCGTTACCCAACAAGTGCTGGATTTCACGAAGAGGAATGTTAACATCCGTGACGATAGGTGGTGGTTTATTTCAGCCCTAGTGATAATAGATTCTGGAGTTTCGTCCATATCCTCGATACTGGATAGATCACTTTATCTGTTGTAAGAAGTTGCTGTTGCACCAATGGATCCTGCGTTAAATGTCATTGTCTGAGGTTTGCGTGCCCTTGAGGCGCGCCAAAGATTTGGCAGCGCGGGGCATTATCACTTTGTTTAAACAACGATATACGGTAAATATTTTTTTGACGAATGCAATATGTACACTTTTATAAGGGATTTGCAAAATCAATGCACTGATGACAGAATAAATTGTGAGAGAAAGCGCTTGCGACCGAACAGAGTGAAGGTTGGCAAAGATCTAATACAGTATTCAGTAGGGTTTAGAAATTACCAGCATTTCTCAATTCCCGGGAATCGGGAATAGTTAATTTTTAATCCCGAGAATTCGAAAATTAATGAACAGATTACACTATGCAACAACAATTTTTTTTGTGTCCTAGACCTAAAAATTATTTTTTTGTATAGATTATGGCATACTGTTATATAAAATCAAAACCAAAAATTTTTTGATGGATAAATTTTTTTTAAAAATACTATTATCGTCGAAGTTACTCTTAGTATTTGCACTATAATTTTTGGAGTATATGCCCAAACAGGTCGACTTATACGTTAAATTGAAGCTATTAATGTGGGCTACCAATGTTGGAACTATCTCTTTCACTTAGAAACAGTGGTTTAGTAATAGTCATTAAACAAATTGGAAAAAGTAGATTTTTTCAAAACAAAAAAATCCTGGGACAAAAAAAAAATAAAAAAAAATATTTTATTTTATTTTTAAAAAGTTTGCATCCTAGCGAAGAAAATAATGCCTATTTTTTTTAATTATAGCCCTTTTGGTAGAGGTAAGAGAATTTCAAAAAATCTTTTTTTTTAATTTATGTTTAAATAGCGATTTTATTTATTACTTTTATTTATATTATGTACATTTGAGTTTATTTACATGAACAAGTGTCATTAGAAGAAATTGTGAGTTCTTTGTTGACGTTTGTATATTTCGGAATCGGTTTCTCAAATGAGGAACCAAATATAATCTCCCATCATTCTTTCATCCCAGTGCCCTTGGTAATGCCGCTCGATGGACTTCAATTCTTGGTGAAACCTTTCGCCATGTTCGTCACTTACGTCGCCAAGATTCTCGGGGAAAAAGTTTAAATGAGAATGCAAGAAATGAATTTTGAGGGACATATTTACACCTGTTGGAATACATACAGCAAAAAATAAGTTGGAAGAATACATACGTATGTGTTATATACATAAATATAAAAAAAAATATATATCTAACCAATTTTTTCAAAATTTTTTAACAAATCATATATCAGTCCGTATCGTGAATGAATGCTTGTCTCCAAATCATTGGCATTCCAAATTGCACGTGAAGTCTAAAATTAAAACGTTTTATTCCACAAAACATTGTAATACATTAATTTTAAAGTACTTACCGCATTCTTCCAGTAGTCCATCGAGTAAGATTTACATGGCACGAATTACACAAAATACTAGGTGTCCACGGTTCGTTCATATTTTTAACTCGTAAACCAAAATATTACACATACATTTCTTCTATTATTTTACTAAACGCACGTCGATTTTTTTAATTACATATTTTCCGCAGATGTAGCAGAAATTGTCGGGATCATTTACACATTGAAAAGTTTTTTGCCTTTTACTCATACTTCGAAATATAACTTTGTAGCATTTTTCAGAAAATCGACTTATTTCGTTAAGGCGCTGAATTACACTAATTTATTAATGAGAAATTTCATTCATAAATTCCGGGTTTAAGGTTCATTGCAGTACCTGTTGCTGATATATAGTTTGCTTCGAAAGTAGACACCCAATATTTTGAAGACTGCCGCGTACTACTTTGTATTGCGCCCATATAATTTTACTACCTGGGATGTCCATGCCCCTAAAAGGCGTAACTGAATGGAAACCTTCTAAATAAAAAAACACATATCTTGTTGAATGACCCTCTATCTGAGCGGATCTCATCCAATATAGCTCTCATATTGCATATCATGTTTTATGGAGGGTTACGAACGGCCATAAAACCTCGTCCTCTCTATAATTTTATAATGTCTGACATCAATCCTCAATCAAAATAAAATGCAAGTGGAATGTCTCTTATATGTCTCTCTCACATATGGCGAATTCAATATAAGCAAAAACATCATTTAAAAAACGAAAAAATATGAAACAAGATTTTTTTTAATTTCCCTAACATTTACAAAATGGCTCATAACTTTTACATCTATCCATAGATTTTTTCAAATATACATTGTTTTCATGGCTTTTTAAAAATGTGATAAAATATTTTTTTCGATTTTTTATGGTTTTTTTTTGTAGCAAGAAAGTGTTTTTTTTTTTAAAAAAATATTTTTTTTCTCATATTTTTGACGAATGTTACTAAACCAAAGACTCTACGTGAAAGCGATATTCGCAGCATATGTAGCCCTCATAATTCCCTTTAATTTGAGGCATAACACGGCTCAATCAGGCTTATACTTATTATGGTCCAAATACTGAATGTACCTTCCATGAAAGCTGGAATTAAAAAAAAATTTACCATTAAAATTTTTTTAATATTTTTTTCGTGTTTGTGGCACCTAATTGCACCAGAAACTGTTATCCACATCCCTTGGACAAAAATTTTGTTGCATAGTGTTATATAAAAACTGAAAAAACATTTGAGCGTTAAAAAAAATCTACATATGTACATAGTTTTTGTTTTATTTTACTCATCTTATTCAGGGGTTGACAGCAGTATACGTAAGTTCATTCATAATCATCTAATTAATGGTGTTTTCTTTTCTAAAAAAAGATGTTGCCCTGTCAGAGAGCAGCATTTTAATAATGTCGCCTACACCCTCTTGTACTGCTGCATTTTTTATGGTCAGAATCGATAACAAAAATGCAAAAAACTAGCCTTTTAACTCACTAAAAGTAAACTAAAAACAAAGAATACTCCACGGCGCCGCCTAAATAACGCATCTGACCAAACTTCATTATAAAAAAGCACGCACGGACACACGCGGTTATTTAGGCTATTCGCTCGACGCCGAAAAAACATCTGTTTTGTAGGGCAGCGTCCACCCCTTCGATTAAATACAGGGCTGAAATGCTGCATTTTTGACCCGTGCAAGTGCGACATTTTTTACAAAAGAAAACGAAACCCTTTCACAGTGCAGCATTTATTTTACAATCGAAGACAAAAAGGCATTTTTGGGGCGAAAGGCATACAAAATGTAGCATTTTTTGGCACAAAAGAAAACACCATAAGAGACGCATGTCGGCTAGCTTAGGGTCAACTGACCTCCATAGATTTGTCAGCAGGGGAACGCCCCAAGGCGGGGCGCTAAGGAATCTCTCCATGAATAATATTTTGCTTTCTCTGGAGATGATGGGTGTCAGAGTTGTAGCCTATAAAGATGACGTGTCAATAGCCTACATATCCTACAGCAGGCCCTTCATACAACGGCAAGATGGGCTTCCGGAAATAGTCTTGGTGTTAACCCGAACAAGAAGGAACTACATTGCACCCCAAAATATGAAAATTGTCTTCTGCCATTGACTAATCTAAAATATGAACTCAGTGCAAAAGCTTTAAAATATGAACAGATTATTTTTGTATTTTTAACGGATTTTATCTAAATACACAGTGTTGAAATCTAAATCAACAGGGTAGTTGCTAAATTCTAACTCAACTGCATTATAATTTGGGGATTACCCTAGTTGTTTGCCTTTTAATTGTCTTCACCTGTCAATCAAAATTTCTTAAATACATGTTTTAATCAGTGCTCACAATCAGCTAAAATTCCATATTCGTTTTGTTTAAAGTGAAGAGTTCATAAATATGCATACAAAAAACATAAGTTTTAAACTTTAAAAGAAAAATCAGAAATTTTAGAGCCTTTAGGAAAAGGTGCAAATGTTACAAATTTACCGAATAAATTTGAGGTATACAAATCTACAATATGTGGAATAAAAAAATAAAAATTACACAGAAAAAACTAAATTGTTAATTCAACAATAATTTTCAAAAACTCAAATACAAAATTTTTCAAAATTCCTGTGATAAAGAAAATTTAAGTTTCATCAACGAAAATTGTGACTCGTTCATTGAATATTTTTTCCCTTTTTACTCAACAAACATATTTGCATTTCAACGACAATATTTGTAATTTGTTTGTTAAAAATAATTTTGATTTTTCCAAACAAATATATTTTCAAATCATTTATTGAAAATATGTTGCCTTAAAATTCAACAAATATATTGTCATATTAACAACCAAATTTGTTATTTTCTCTGGAAATTAATGGATTTTATACAATGCAATTATTGAATAAAACAATATTAGATATCTTCATTTACTTTTATTTAAATATAATTTTAATAATGCTTATTATACGATTATGTACTTATTTAAAATCGTAATGCCATCTTCCTCATTAACATTTAGGCGAAGTGGGAACAGAGTCTGCAGATTCCACAATAAAGTTGACTCTAAAGAAAATTTTAGACAAAAGTACAAAAAAAAATAAAACATTATGTTAATGATAGATATTATTCGACGGAATTACTTACATTCGTCTCTGTTTTTGAGTAAATTAAATACAAAAATCTTTGCCTCATAAAGATGTTATGCGGGTACAGCTTAATTTGTTTCAGCACTTCCTCCAAAACAGGTCCACTTCATTTGCTCTAATATTTTTGGAACGCAAATACTTTACTGCTTCCACTTAATATATCTCTGGAATTGAGTAAACGAATTTGAATTAAAAACCAGTAAGGACGTGCTAAATATACCCTATTACCCTTAAATACCTATTACCCTTATAGCGCTTAGATTCAAAATCGGAATGTAAGAAGGTATATAGATACGCGACTATAACTTAATCTGGATAAATGTTCTCACAATTAGACAACGTTCGTCTTTGATTTAATAAACCGTTATCTGTTAAGTCTTTTAAAGATCTGCTAAGAAATGCCGATTAGATGCAAAATCGGGATATACGTATTTGCGTGGCTATATCTAAATCTGGAAAGATTTTCTTCAAATCCGTCCGTGGGTTAAACAAATTCACTCTCTCAAATTTCGGAATAACTTGATGTAAAATATAGGTTATATAGCGCTAAGAGGCAAATCGGAAGCAACATGAATAAGGGGGCTAGAGGTATCTCTGTTTGATCCAAAAGTTTTCTTTGGGTCGATTTTTATACACCACCACCATGCGCTTAGATGCCAAATCGGAAGTATATACATATATACTTCCGATTTGGAAGTATACCGATTTTGACAGTTATTTGTGCAAAATTTCATCAAGGTCGGAGTAAAATTCCGACTTGTTCTTTTCGAACACTTTAAGATGGAGAGACGGACGGACATTGTTAAGTCGAATCAGCTACTGATTCCTAGCAGATGTGCACGAAACAAACGAATAATACCCTGTACCAAAGTGTCACACTTAATTTCACTTACCTCTTTATCCATAGTTATGTTGCCACTTAGCACTTGTCTTTTCATGTAGGCACTCCTTTTATTCCTTTAATGTAAATTAAAACGCGTTTGTTTGCGATGGTAAGGTTACGAAAGGGTGCGACAATCAATTTTTATTTTGAAATTTATAATGACATTTTTTATGTATATCTTGTGTGTATAAACTTGAACAACAAACTCAAAATACGAAAAATATTACGAGAAATAAGTAAGAGTTTGACAAATTTATCATTTGATTAGATTCGGAATAATTTTGAAAATTATTTTCCAAATTTCATTAACAATATTTGTTGAATTTCAAAAATATTAACATACAGATACATTTGTTGAAATTTTTAAACTGTCTGTTTTTTCTGTGTATATTATTAAATGTGTTAACAACACGTTTATTGGACCTGGAAAAAGAAAAACTGTGCGACCTTCCGAGTACCCAAAAATGGAGAATGCATCATACTACCGATGTGTTATGAAGTTGTATTACTACTTTTAATATTACTACATTGAACTTATTGTCATACATATGTATATATTCCAATAGCTTGTAAGTTTATATGAATATGAAATAAACGGCAGTCATAAAAAGGCAACTATTGAGTATTCACAACATGGTGTCAGGTGTGTACCTCAAAAAATAAAATATTGAAAAAAAAAATTAGTTGTCAAAAAAAAAAAAAAAAAAAGGAGAAAATTATTTTTAAAACAAATCAACAAGATATGGCTGAGCAACAAATATCTTCATTTGCGACCTGCATATCGCCAATCAATATGCAAAATGCTAATTTGGCTTTGGAATGGCAAAATTGGAGCAAGCAGTTCAAGATTTTTCTAATTGCTTCCAATTTAGAAGATCAATCCGACCAAAGAAAGGTGGCGATACTTTTGCATCATATGGGTCCGGATGCGCTGGAGGTGTACAATTCTTTTAATCTGGAATTGGAAAAAGTGAAATTTAAAGATTTGTGGGCAAAGTTTGAAGAGTACTTCACTCCAAAATCAAATCTTGCGATGGAGCGACACAACTTTTTCATGAGAAGACAAGGCGAAGCTGAAACCATTATCCAATATGCCACAACATTACAAAATTTGAGCATGACATGCGAATTTGGTGAGTTAAGAGAAGATTTAGTGAAAGACATCATCATATGCGGCCTGTCTCAAAATTTTAAACAAATAAAAGAACGACTCCTAAGCGAAGGTAATATACATTGGGAAAAGGCATTTGGAATTGCCAAAAGCATTGAACGTGCTAGAGATAATGCGGCGGAAATGAACAAATCTGCAGATAATATTGTTGCCGGTTTAAAAAACAGAAAACACACATCTAAACGGCAAACAGAATTACAACCAATACAACATAGTCAAGGAACAGCGGAACAATGCAACAAGTGTGGACAAAGGCATAAATACAAATGTCCTGCTGAAGGTGCTATATGCTATTTGTGCAAAAAGCGAAATCATTTCGCAAAGATGTGCTTTATGAACAAACGACACTTTAATCAAGAGTGGAATTTGAAAAGCAAGTATGTAAGAAATATTAATGAAGAGGACAGTTCCAGCCCACCGGAAGAAGAGAATTATGATAACCTATTCGTGGGAATGGTACATTCAACAAAGAAGATGAACGCAATTAAAGAATGGAACGTCAACGTGGAGCTTAATGGACAGAAAGTCAAGTGTCAAGTGGATTCTGGCTCGCAAGCAAACTTAATTCCTGTAAGACTTTTGCGTAAGCTAAATATTGGAAATGTATCTACTAATTTTAGAAATAGGATTGTTACATTTAGTGGTCAGCAATTACCAGTAGTTGGCAAAGTTGAGGTTGATATTACTTTTAAGGATTGTATATATCGCACTGTTTTCTATGTCCTTGATATGGAATGCAAAGTTGTTCTGGGATTGGACATAGCAGTTGAGATGAATTTAATTAATTTGGTCAATTCTATTAATAAAAACGATATTTTTGAAAAATATTCAGAAATTTTTGAAGGCCTGGGTCAGTTGAAGAATAAATGTCACTTAAAATTAATGGAGAACACTGAGCCTGTAGTTGATCCGCCACGTAGGGTGCCATTTAGCCTCTTAGAACCTTTAAAGAAGGAACTTGAGCGAATGAAGAAGATGAATGTGATTGTTGAAGAGCGTGAGCCGACAGAATGGGTGAGTTCCATTGTTTTGGTTTCGAAACCGAATGGGACGTTGAGATTGTGTTTAGATCCGCGTAATTTAAACAAAGTAATCGTCAGGCCTCGCTATTCATTCCCGAATTTGGACGAGTGTACATCGCAGATAAGTGGCTCGAGATATTTTAGTACACTAGACGCTAACTCTGGATTTTGGATGATTCCGCTTGACGAGGAGTCATCGAAGCTATGTACTTTCGGTACCCCGTTTGGCCGGTATCGATTTTTGCGATTGCCTTTTGGGATAAATGCTGCACCGGAGATATTTCATGAGGAAATGGTCAGACTTTTTTCTGGCATAAAGGGTCTTATAATTTATATGGATGATTTCCTGGTGCACGCATCTACTGTTGAGGAACACGACATAATTCTTTGTCAGGTATTGGAAAGGGCTAAGGAGGTGGGTCTACATTTTAATAAAGGGAAATCGAATATTTGCAAGAAGAAGATAAAGTTTATTGGTCACACATTTAGTGAACAGGGGGTTGCACCAGATGACGAGAAGATAAGGTCTATTTTGGAGATGTCTGTGCCGAAAAATGCTCAAGAACTTCAACGATTTAACATTATTTCAGAATTTTAATTGCCCTGTTCATTATACACATTATACGTCAGCATGGATGACAGGTGCCATTTTTAAAGATTGGTTTCATCGTTTATTTGTTCCTGAGGTACAATGTATTCACTTCTGTTAATTAAGTACATACAAGGTGGCGCAAAAGTAACCTTTCGATGTTTTTTGGCTGTAATTTAAAAAAAATGAAAAACTTTGATTCTTCTTGTGGATTATTTTTATTTGGTCTTTTAATTTTTTTACATCAAGTCGAGAATATGATGTCATGTAAATGACCGCCGCCACAGTTGATTGTCATTTGAACCCTTTTTATGGCATTTTCCATCACTTTGGCCAAAACTTCCGGCGATAGGTCCTCACATTCTTGACGGATATTGTCTTTAAGAGCTGCAAGAATCTGAGGCTTGTTGACATAAAACCGCGACTTCAAAAAGCCCCACAAAAAGAAGTCTGGAGCGGTCAAATCAGGCGATCTTGCTGGCCAGTGAAAATCGCCAAAACGGGAGATTAGGCGCCCGGGAAATGCATCCTTCAGCATATCGGTTGTGGCACGTACTGTGTGCCGTTGCACCGTCCTGTTGGAACCACATGTTTTCCAATCCCAATTCATCAAGTTGCGGCAAAAAGAACTCGTTGATCATTGCTCTGTAGCGCTCACCATTCACAGTAACCGTTTGGCCCGCGACGTCTTCGAAGAAAAAAGGTCCGATGACTCCTCCAGCGAAAACAGCACACCATACAGTGACTTTGAGCGGGTGTAATGGTTCTTCGTGGGTTACACGCGGATTTTCAGTGCCCCAGAAGCGTAAATTTTGCTTATTTACGTACCTGCTAAGATGGAAATGGGCCTCATCACTCATGATTATTTTTGATGAAAAATCATCTTCCTCTTGGTGGTGATTAAGGATGGCTTGAGCGTATGTTAGACGCGATTGGCGGTCAGCAGCTAACAGCTGATGCACCGTCTGGACTTTGTACGGAAACATCTTCAAATCTTGTACCAAAATTCGCTGTAGAGACCGTCGACTGATACCCATTTGCGTGGCACGTCGTCTGGTCGATGTCGACGGCGCTTCCATGACATCCTCGGCTACAGCAGCAATATTCTCTGCAGAACGGCTACTCCGGGGTCTGCCACGCCTGGCAGCATCTCGTGTTGTGCCAGTCTCTTCGAGGCGAGGGGCTAAACGTCGCAGTGTTTCACCAGTAGGCGTTGGACGGCCAGGAAATCTGCGACGAAATTCACGTTGTGCCAAAGTCACCGACCGATTATTGGTCAAATAAATAGTAAGCAATATTCCGCGTTCTGGAGCAGTGTAGCGTAACATTGTTTATTAACGTGTATTTCGCATGTGTTTACTACACACATGTCAAAACAGAACTGACATTAGGGGCCAATCGCAAAATTTATAGCATTTTCTGATATGAGGATTACTTTTGCGCCACCTTGTATAATCTCGCAAGTTCTTTTGAACAATTTATGTAAAACCATTTTTAACAAAAACCAGTAAGGAAAGACAGAAAGTCGGGCGGGGCAGACTATATAATACCCTACACCTACCTACCAATGCGAAAATGGGCATTGCGATAAGAATTTGGCAGTGTTCATACATGTAATAAGCAAACTCTCTCTGCCGATTTTCGTACTGATCGGATATAAAACACGGTTTCATAACATATATATTGGGACTATGTTTAAATCTGAACCGATTTTCCCCGAATTTGGCAGTGTTCATACATGTAATAAGAAAACTCTCTCTGTTAAATTTCGTACTGATCGGATATAAAACACGATTTCTACAGCGCTTAAATGTTAAATCGGGTGGAACATATATATGGGGGCTATATCTAAATCTGAACCGATTTTCCCCGAATTTGGTAGTGTTCATTCGCGTAATAATAAAACTCTCTCTGCCGAATTTCATAAAGATCGGATGTAAAATGTGGTTTCTACAGCGCTTATATGTCAAATCGGGTGAAACATATGTATATATGGGGACTATATTCAAATCCGAACCGATTTTAGCCAATTTCAATAGGGATCGTTCTTGGGCCAAAAAAGAGCACTATGCTAAATTTCATCACAATCGGACCATAAATACGACCTGCACTTTGATTACAAGAATACATGGACAGACGGACATGGCTAAATCGACTCAGAAAGTGATTCTAAGTCGATCGGTATAATAAACAATGGGTCTATCTCTTCTCCTTTTAGGTGTTACAAACAAATGCACAAAGTCATAATACCCTGTACCACAGTGTGGTGTAGTGTATAAAAAGCTGCCGCTGAAAGCTATTCTCTTAATAGACAACGCTCCATCTCATCCATCTGAGGACGAACTAAGATCTAAAGACGGCTGTATTTTTGCAATGTTGATGCCAGCAAATGTAACCGCGCTCATACAAACCATGGATCAAAACGCCATCAGGATTACAAAGCTTTAGTACAGGAACAGTCTTCTAGCCTTAGTTGCTGCAAAAGGGGGTCTATGAAGCAAATTTCACTAAAAGAAGCCATAACAATTTTAGAATCTGCATGGAGAAGAGTAGATGCAAATGTGTTATCTAAATGTTGGCATAATGTTTTAAATATGGTGCTTAGTCGAGGCGATCCTTAGGATGATATTCCTTTAAGTGTTCTTAGAAACAACTTGACAATAAATTTGTTTGATTTTGAAGAAACTGCAACTAATCTTTCAAGTATTCTGCTACCTGAGGTTTGTTTTTTGAAAAATATGGATTAAAAACAAATTTAAATCGTTAATTCACTACAGGTTGAATTTACAGCTTTGAACGTTAAAGAATGAAACGAGGATAACACCGAGTGTAACGAGAATGAAATTGGTGTAGAGCTATCCGATGAAGATGATTATGTGGAGGAGTCAAAAAGAACTATAGAATCCATGGAAGATGTCGAACTTTTTAATAAAGCATTGGAATGGGCCGAAAGCGAAATGGTTGATCAACGAGATTTGAGTGTATTCAGACAGTTAAGAGAGCGTGCCGTTTTAAAGGTAATTCAACATAAGAAACAGCAAAAAAGAAGTACTCGACGTATCGTTTGCTGCTGACCGGCTGTCAGACAAAACTATTAGGTGGAATGTACTGGACGACCACTCATTCTCAGATCACCATTATATTGAGTTCAAACTCGCTGAAAAAGCGCCTAAACCTGCCGTCCACAAAAATGTGAGGAAGACAAAATGGCACCTGTATGAGAAGAATTTCAAGAAAGTCCTCAATTCTAAACTTCTTTATGAACCGAATGACAAAGCCGGTCTGGATAATCTGGTCGAGCATATCACCACATCATTCAATAGTTCCCTTGAAGAAGCCTGTCCAAAAACAAGGTACAAGGATAAAACTAAACCTCAATGGTGGACTTGTGAGCTAACGGCAAGGAAAAAGACCTGCAACAAGCTATTCAACGAGGCGAAATCTACTGGAGTCGCTAATGATTGGTATGCATATAAAGGGCAACTCACGATCTATAAGAAGGAGCTTAGGAAGGCGCAAATACGCTCTTGGTATTCCTTCTGTGGCGAAGTGGAAAAGGTCTCCGACGCCGCAAGGCTGAGGAAGATACTATCCACTTCACCTTGTACAGTAGGGTATTTGCAGGATGAGACAAACAACTGGACAAAAAACAGCGAGCAATCGCTAAATGTACTGCTCGACACACATTTCCCGGGGAACTCATCAACAGAGCCTGAGGATCAACAGGACCAACAATAGTGCGAGTGGACTGCGAGCGTCGCTAGCTTGTTGACTGAGAGATTCAGAATAAGGTGGGCTATTAATAGCTTTGAGCCCTTCAAGTCAAGTGGGCCAGACGGCATCACTCCAGCAGAAATGCAGAAAATGTTAAAGTACTTTATCCCCATGGCTGGAGAAAATTTATGTAGGCTGCATCAGGCTTTCATACATCCCGAAACGATGGAGGGATACCAAAGCAATTAGCCTATCCTCCTTCATATTGAAAGATCTGGAAAGGCTTTTAGATTATTTCATTAGTGTAAACCTGGATAAAAAACTCCTGTCGGGGAACCAACATGCTTACAATAAGGGGAAGTCTACAGAATCAGCCCTGCACTAACTTGTGAGCACTATCGAATCGTCCCTGCATTTCAATGAATTCTCCATGGTGGCATTTCTTGACATAGAAGGGGCTTTTAACAACATTCACTCAAATGCGGTAATAGCGGCACTGTCACATCTTAAGGTAAACTCTAGCTTCATTAGACTTGGGTACCCAACTATTTGTAAACAGAGGGACTCCACAAGGAGGAGTACTGTCTCCACTAATTTGGAACCTAGCGGTGAATAAAATCCTGCTAGATCTAGAACGTTGTGGCTGCAAGTTCGTGGCATATGCGGACGACGTGGCAATCGCAGTGAGTGGCAAATTCGAAAACGTCCTCAGAGATATCCTACAGGTGGCTCTGAACAAATTGGCTCTGATCTATTGGCTGCCAGAAGCAGCGGTTTGGGCGTTAACCCAAACAAGACCGAATTGGTTCTCTTTACCAGGATGAATAATGTCCCACATGTAGACCCTTCACCTCGGATAAATGGAACAGATCTATTCTTTTCTGAAAGTGCAAAATTTTTAGGAATGATTCTAGATAGGAAACTGTTATTTAGACTTAACGTATTGGAACGTGTAAGGAAGGCCAACGTCGCCTTATATTCCTGCAAAAAGGCTGTAGGGTCGCGGTGGGGCCTCTCTCCTAAAATCGTCCACTGGATATATACATATAGCAGTAGTTCGTCCAATACTGCTATACGGTATTGTGGTATGGTGGACGGCAACTGACAAACTAACCATCACCAACCTACTAACAAAGGTTCAAAGAACTGCCTGCCTGTGCATAAGCGGAGCCTTAAGGACTACAGCGACTGAGTCTCTACAAGCCCTACTCCACATACTGCCGATTAATATTGTGGCGAGAGAAGTTGCAACCAGAGCGGCAATAATATTAAACTGCCTATCAATGTGGAGGTACAAGTACTACGGTCACATGAGGATATCAAAGTGCAGTGCTATGGTAACCGACCGAGTGGACTATATACCAACTGTGTACACCTTCGAGAGAAATTACAACACTATGATTCCCGCCAGAGATGAATGGGTTGGCAGAATACCAGGTAATAGACACCATCTCCACTTTTACACTGATGGTTCGAAGCTTGATGAAAAGGTTGGCTTCGGAGTACACTGTGCAGAGCTTAGATTGGATATAGCTCACAGACTACCAGATACCTGCAGTATCTATCAAGCCGAAATAATGGCAATATGGGAAGTAGCCAAGTGGCTGAGTCGCAACATAGTAACCAACACTGGCGTTGTCATTTACTCGGACAGCCAGGCTGCCATCAATTCTCTGGAGGCAACATCCCTACATTCACAAACAGCCCTCGACTGCCGCAGATCTCTTAACGAGATGGCTGAGCAGCTTAATATATACCTCATATGGGTGCCTGGGCACAGGGATATCCCGGGGAACTGCAAAGCCGATTAACTTGCTAGGAAAGGGACGACATTACAAATTCTCGAGGAATTTGTATATATTGGTGCGCTACTATCCACGTGCAAGCTTTGGCTTAGGCAAGAGGCAATAGGGCAGTCCAACGAAAGATGGACAGAAATCAGTACCTGCAGGGTAGCTAGGCAAATCTGGCCAAGATATGACCTGAGAAGATCAAAATATCTCCTCGCACTAGAGAGGCAAAGATTGTCTACGTTAGTATCAGTTCTGACGGGACACTACTTGATCGACGAACACGCCAAAAGATTAGGTATTGACTCCAATGACTTCTGCAGAAGCTGTACAGATGAGGAAGACGTGGAGAGCATTGAGCACTTGCTATGCGACTGCCCCGCTCTGAGTAAACGACGACTGGACATACTGAGGTCGGCCTTTCTAGGCAGCCTAACATATCTTTCCAGTACCGATATTTTACTATCGATAAATTTGTATATCAAACAGGTTGGTTTCGATGAGGGGTATTTCAGCCCGTGGTAACACTAGGGACCTAAACTGGTCATCTTGTAAAAAAAATACGGATGCCACCCTAACCTAACCTAGGCAAAGGTGAATTGACAGTTCAGACGATTGCAAGAAAATTTTAAAATTTCATATATTTGTTTTTGTAAATATTTATATGCAGGATAGCCAAAAATATTTTATAGACAGTGTTGCCAATCAAATGTTTTTCTGACAACGGCGTCGTTGTCACATGCATAAACTTCGCACATCTAACAATCTGCAAATGATCTCACAATGACTTTTCTGAGAATTGCAACTTTCAAAACAAACTTTCAAACCGTGTGTACAAACAAAAATTGTTTGTACACACGGTTCACAGTGTTGCATTTTTCCGCCATTTTTCTGACAATTTTGTCCGATCTGGCAATCGTGTACTTGGCTTCAGAAGTGCTGATGACTGGATGACCAAATTTGTCGTCGACTACGAATTAGGTAGCATAACTTCCCCTGTAGTAAGAGATAGATAACCAAACTAGTCGTCTGCTAAGGTGTAGATAAACCAATTTGTCGTCAGTTAAGTAGTATAAATGACCCTCTACTAAGGAGTAGATAAACCAACTGGCCGCCTAATAAGGAGTGGATAACCCAAATTGACGTATGCCAAGGAGTAGAAAACCCAACTATTTGTATACTAAGGAGTAGATAACCCCATTGGTCGTCTACTAAGGGTTATATATATATGACCCAACTGGCTGTCTGTTAAGTAGAAGATAACCCAACTGGTCGTCTACTAAGGAGTAGGTTTGTCTGATGCAGTATGTATGATTAGTGGTCACCTATTGATCACCCAATTTAACCCGTACTGGGTCGAATGGAATTATGTAAATTAGCTCTTCATTTCCCCTAATGTTAATTGCGAACATCCCTGCAATAAACTGGTGTGGCTCTGCAAAACATTTGTTCTCAAACTTGACTGATTTAAGTAATAAATTAATATTTTATTGCTTTAAAAATATACATTAAAAATTTGCAATATCTTGATTTCGAATAAAGACTTAATTCTAAATACATAGAAAATATTATGTTACATTTTGTAAAATAATTTTACATTAATTTAAAAACTAATTTCTAAATACACACTCTTATGGATTTATAGAGTTTCTGTTTAGATCTTAGACCTAAACATGATTACTTAGAATACTAATTTCTTAATATAAAATTATTAACATAAAATTACCAAAATAACGAATTAACGAATACATCACAGTCTATAAATGAAGGGGTTTTGGGCGTATCATTTCGATGAGGAAGGACATGCTGATGATGTCGATAGGCGACAGGTGGCAGGCGACAGATGCCTCTCAGAAAAGTCCAACCTGTGCCAAATTGTCATGTAATATCATCTGGTGGACATCGTTGAATACTTTGCGTATGCAACCAGTATCAGTGGCCACCGTGAAGTGATAGTAGCACTCACGTTTGGCATTGTGATTCATGAGATTACGGGAGGGACGCTTCACAGGCTCTTCTGTGATTTCGATTAGTTTCTGTTTAATGAACTTCTTCGTCCAGTCACATTCATCGAAGCAACTCTCTGCCTGAGGACTATTGCAGAAATCTTCGAATTCGGGAAAATAGTCAACAATATGTTTGCCGGCGGCAATCTTTCGCTCCATAATATCCTGTTTATTGAGGAAAACTATAAAGCCCGCCGAGGCGAGGAAACGATTCTGCCAAACGCCACGGAAGAGACTGAGGGCCTCCACCAAGCGATTTTGCGTGGGATCTTCACGCAGGGTCTGATCGAAATCACTGCAAGAGATGAGGAAAAGTATGGCCTGTATTCCCTCAAAGACCTGGATCCATTTATTGCGCTGATCACGTTGACCGCCCACATCGTACATATGGAAGACTTGTTCGCCACCACCTAAGCACTTGGGTATTTGAACGCGGAATGAGATGTTATCAATGCCAGTTGTTACCTTACGGCTATGGAGGATATCCTCGGTGGTTGGTATATATTCGTCATCGCAGATGCGTTCAAAATTGTCGAGAAAACTGCAAGGGAAAGAAGGGAAATAGATTGGTGAGTTTAAATGAGGTTTGTAAAAAGGAATAAAAACAAAAAAATAACTTAATTGGAATTTTAAATAATATGAATTAAAAAAGCATAAAAATTAATTTTTAAAAAATTATTCACATTTTTTGGAATTTTAAGAACTTGTGTAGAAAATTTTATTCTTTCAAATTGCAAAAATTAATAGTTTTTCTAGAATGGCTTTGAAAGGCTTTGTATACATATACTTACTATTTTGTACTATCAGAAAGCGGAAATTCATTCGAGCGTTCATAGCATGTCCGTATGCCAAAATCATTCCAAAGTGTCACAACATGATCACAGTATTCCTGTAAGAATAATAAGACAAATTAGATCTTCCATTTCAGTTTATTATTATTATTCTAATTTTATAAATATTAAACCGAAAACCAAAACAAATCGAATGTGTGTATATGTACATTTTCGTTCTAGGCATGGCAATATGTTTGTATATCGTTGCAATGGTTAGCTCGCTGGAATATCGAAGCTATAATCTTATCTGTTTTAGCAGCTATATATATATACGATTTATTTTTAAGTTATATTTCATGAGTCAATTGTGATTTCATGTTGAAAATTCCATACTAGTTGTAGTATTTGCTATTTTCTACACGGAGAAAAATCGTCATTTTTGATATGTTTAAATTGAAAGAAAATATATTCGGAACCAAAATTTTTAAATATTACATATACATATATTTTTGAGCAAATTCAATTTACTGCTTCCATAAGTATTTCAGCTGATTTAAGTTAAAGGCATACACGATTGCTACTGAATTCTGAAGATGATAGAGTGGTGTCTATCGAAACTGCAGTCAATTCTACCAAGCAATTAAAACTCTCTACCAATTTTTGTATTTGTTTCTATTACTTTTTTGCAATAGACAGAAAGTAACTGGAACATATGGTCTTAAACCAAAATAAATTCTGACTGAATTTTAGTTTTAATTTTTCCTAGATTTCGTGTTTATACTTTATAGTTAAAAATGACATACAACCGTTTTACAGCACTAATTTTTAATTTATAAATATTCCAAATCATCACTTCTTTACAATCCGCTAATGCAATTTATCTCTACGCAAGATTATACGATTTAAATTTTAATTGAATTTTACAAACACATAAAATTTCTACAAAAAAATAACTTTGAAAATACTTAAATACAAATTAATATTTGTTTCGGAAATATTAGTTCCAAATAAAAAATATTAGGATGAAAATATAGTATTGTTTAGAACATCCTCCTCCCAAATACATAATATCTGTGCGTGTCAAATATTGTATATTTGGAGTATACCCTAAACACATGCATATTTCAAGCCGAATTTGTTTGGGACAATATACTACAGAAGCGATTTTTTTTCAGCGTGTAGCAAAGGTATAGTTTCAGTAATCGTGCTACCAGTGTGTTTATCGGTTATCGCATCAGGTTTGGAATTAGTGAGTGGACTAAGTGTAACGGTTGTTAATAAATGGTTACAACAAAGCTGGGATACATAATCGTTAATCTTTTATAGCTGTTGTTTGGAACAATTGCTAATCATTTTTACGATAACAAGCTTCTTCCTTTGTTTTGATCTACTGTAATGTGATCAGTTTTATGGATATTTTCATTAATCGTAACATTATTCTCAAGCTATTGTCAAATCAACAGCATGCCTACAGCTAGGCCAAAACCACCGAAACCGCCCTGCATGAACTAGACAGCTTTCACCTTGTTATATTCCTTTACTATGGCATTTTTCTTAGATATAAATGGGGCCTTCATTAACATAAATACGGCTCTGGCAAACCTTGGGCTGATAACAATATAACGAGATATAACCATTTTAAGTTTTGGTGAGGAAATTCAACACACAGCCAAAAAAAATGATACCAAAATATTGTCCTTTTCCTTCCAGGAGGTTTATTTAATGAGATATAGTCACTTTAAGTTTTGGTAAGGGAAATACAAAAAATATTACAATAATAAAATACCAAAATATAGTAAATTTCCTTCTATAAGATTTATTTAACGAGATATATCCATTTTAAGTTTTGTTGAGGAAATTCAAAATGTTGGTCAAAAAATAAGTGATACCCTTTCCTTCTAGGAGGCTTATTTAACGAGATATAGCCATTTAAAGTTTGGTGAGGAAATTCAAGAAATTTGAAAAAAAGTGATACCGAAGTATTGTGGCTTATTTAAAGAGATATAGGCTAGTTTTGAAGTATTGGTGAGGAAATTCAAAAATTTAGCATAAAAAAGCGATACCAAAATATGGGCGAGGTATCGCCATTTTAAGTATTGGCAAGGAAATTTGAAAAAATTAAGTGATATTGTAGTTTTCCTTCACGGATATATGTTGGTTGAGGAACACAATTTTGTCCAAAAAATAAGTGACGCAATAATATTGTCATTTCCCTTCTAGGATGCGTATTTAAAAATATAAGTATATCTATTTTAAGTTTTGTTGAGGAAATTCAAAATGTTGTCCAAAAAATATAAAATCGATAAACTATCGCCCATTTCCTTCTAGGAGGATTATTTAACGAGATATAACCATTTTAAGTTTTGGTAAGGGAATTAAAAATATATATAATAAAATACCAAACCCGACCAATTCAGCGGCGAAATCACGACGATTGAAATGTGCAAATTTATATTACCCTTAAAAGATTATAAGCTTAGGTGGAATTTAAGTAGATTTCTTTTCTACACAGTTTATTTGGATAGTTTTAATTAATTCCAATGTATACTTTGTCTTATTAACAAAAATTAAAATTGCTTTTCGATCGAAAAGTTATCGAAATCGAATGCCGTGATTTGGCCCCAGAACTAGTTCTTTTCGGCAGGAGATATAAGGTAACAACTGTTGCACAGGCCTCCATGGCGGATACTGAAATCCCCTTATCTGACAGGGCAAAATACTTAGGTATTTTACTAGGAATTTAAGCTTCAAACCACTATGGACCGAGCAAAAAATGCAGCGGTAGCAATATATACTCGTACGTGTAAAAGGGCTATAGGAAAACGAACTTCGCGTACAGTTCATTGTTTCAATTCTGACATATTGTCAAACCGATAATGCTATACGACATTGTCATCTGGTGGACGGCTCTGCAGAAATCCATCTTCTGCGCTATACTAAACAAAGTTCAGCAAATGGCTACTATCTGTATCACTGGTGCATTGAGAACTACAACAACTGAGGCACTAAATAATATACTACATTTAATGCCGCTAGACACTATACAAGGTAATAATCCACAGCTACTGATCACTGTAGTGTAGGAGTGTAGGCAAACATCAGCTATTAGCTGAAAATTAATGATCTGCTTAAAGTCGGTATCAATGTTTTCTCTGATAGTCAGGCTGCCATGAAGACCTTGGAAACTATATTCCTGAATTTAAAAACTGCCCTCCACTGTCGCAGAGCCCTTAACGAGATAGCTGAAAAGTTAAATATTCATCTGATTTGGGTGTCGGGACGGCGACGACATACCAGGGAACTATAAAGCAGATGAATATGCAAGGTTAGAAACTACCTTACATGATCGAGGGGAACTGGAATATGTGGACATGCATATAGCGATCTGCAAGCTATTTTTGAGATTGGAATATAGGTATAGAGTCCGGACGTTCCACTTATCGGGTCTGTCATAACGGTTCACTGCCTCGTTGCACCGCACGCAGAGATATTGAAGGTCTTGCGGAATGACTTCATAGCAGAAGCTGTGAAGACAAGGAGGAGGAGGAATCAATAGAACACCTACAGTGTCCGCTCCGCTCTCTCTAGAGGCCTTCGGGCTACCCTGGGATCTAATTTCCTTGGAGAGTTAACAAACATGTGTAATTATCTTGTGTTTCTATTATTATTCGTTCCATTTATTTTTATCTCTGTGCAGATTAGTAAAGTTTTACTTTCAGATTATACCTTATACTCGTGATTAAATTGAAGTTCCTGGGACAAAAAAAAATAATCTGAATACACTTAAATCTGACTAAGTTTTTTGTTTAATATTCAATAAATAATATTAAGGTATAAATCAAGTAAGTAACTTTTTAAAAGTAAATTTTTTCTTTTATTTACATAACCATGACAATGTAACTTATATATCTGGGGATTCTTTGAAGATTACAGAGAATACAGTTTAATGGACGAACGAGTCAAATTTACTTCCCTGAAAACATAGTGAGATTTTTTAGTTCAATGAACCAAACACCGCAGCGCAGCCACTTCACTATAATGAGGGTCACTGGGGGAGCTTTAAAAATTATCAGTCACATTTAGAGGTACTTATGTTTATTTGCGGATTTATGTATTTATTTAGATTGTTGTCTACGCAGACAAAATTAATTTCAGTGTTATTTTTCGCAGATAACTGTTTAATTGTTTAAACAATTCTGATGCGATAACTGTAGCTTAGGAAAAGAAATCACTTCCAAAGAAATTTAATGTGTCCAAAAAAAGTAAACAACATTTGGATGTAATAAAAAGAAAAAAATATTTTTAGAGGATATATTCCCTAATGAGTGTGGCGGCCTTTGTGCCTTTGAAGTTAAAGGTCGAAAGGAATGAGAAAAGCAAACAATGCAGAAATACGGGTACTTATTTTTAAACACAAATATATCTATTGACAACAACGAAAAAGGAAATGAAATTTATTTTTTTATTCCGGGAAATATATTTTCATTAAAATAAAATTTAATTTGTATTTTTGACTACAAATTATAAGCATGTGCCAAACCAATAATATTTGATATTATTATAGTTAATTTTTTTAACTTTATATTTTATTTTATATTGCCAAACATAAGCCTTCAATGTACCTGTTTGCCTACTGTTTTATGTTTTCTGCTGTTATAGCAAAGTACAGATCTGCTGAAATCCATCTTCTGCTCGATACCAAACAAGGTTTAGCGAATGGCTGCTATATGTATCGCTGGTGCGAAGAGAACGACACCAACTGAGACACTAAATGTTATACTACATTTAATGCCGCTAGATATTATAGCAGTGCAATATGCCACATGTACTGCGAACTGTCACTTTGGTCGCAGGAAATGGCTACGGCTAGACACAATACGTGATCTTGCAGGTATTCTTGATTATACTACCACTGAACCACTTTTTGACTAGAAGAATTTCACTCTTATATCTGATAGATCAGAATGGAATGGTAGCATCCCACGATATAGGAGATTCATGAACTTCTATACAGACAGTTCCAAACTCAACCAAGTATGATATGTTATCTTTTCTTAGGAACTTGAGCTATCTATTGCAAAAAAAAAACAGCCTAATCACGTTAGTTTTTAACAGGCAAAAGTCTTAGCTATTAAAGAGGTAGCGGAATGGCTGAAAAGTTCTGTCATAAAGTCCCTGGAATCTCTATACCTTGTATTCAAAAACAGATCTCGACTGCCGCAGATCTCTTAACGAGATGACAGAACAGTTCAAAATTCACTTTGATTTTGACAGGGACAACTGGGCACTACAAAGCAGATGCACTTGCAGGATTATGAACTATCTTACATGCTCCAGCGACCTGTAAGGTCTTCTTGAGAAAAAGTGCCCGGCAACAAATTAGAGTATGTATCAATATAACAGCTTCTGTATCTATCCCGCTCACTCTAGAGGGCGGCATGCTACCCTAGGCTCTCATTTCTCTGAGAAGATATTTAAATCCGTCAAACTTTGAGCTTTCTAACGCAATCAATCTGTTTCAACGGGGCAGGGGCTAGGAAAAACTTATGCTTTTTTTAGGCTACCAATCCTTTCCTCAACCAATCCTATCAACTTATTTTTTAAAAAAAAAAATATACTATGTAGAAAAATGAGTTTTTGTAGAAATTAGGCAGTGAAGAAAACGTTAATGTTGATACCTTTCTTCTAGCTTACATTATATATGTAAGTATGACTTGGATTTGCGAAAACGAATTACTGAGCTTAGTACACGGGTTATTCCAATACCACCCCGTAATTATTCTTCTTGAACAACGTTCACGTGAGCTTTTGAAGATTATTTATTGATGAATGAATAATTAATGATGAAAATTATCTAAATTACGATGACGACAGTAGAGTTGACAATCGATGCGGCGCTTCAAATTTGCCACCGATATCTATCTATGACATGAAGGCCGGACGCCACCCTTAGCTATGGCAAATAATCATCTTGAGATAAGTCAAATCATCGCGACAACGACTACGAAGACGACGACGCCGACGCCGACCCACAATTTATTTGTCTTGTTAAGATAATGTCGTCGTACGTCGATGGGGGTGAGCAAATAATGATTTCAACGAACGAACGATCGATCGACCGATCAGCGCTACCTTTTCACCCAAAATGTGAACGCGGGTGTGTGTGTGTGCTTTGATGACGCAAATGTCATTGGGGACACTCAAAGTACATTCGTCGTAGCGGTATCGTGAAAAACACTTGTACTAACTTAACTAAGTAAGTACGTTAAAAATTGAATCTATTTGTTAATGCTTTTCTACTTTTTTGTTCGGGGGTATTTGAATGTTTAAGTTATTGTTATTGTGATATTTGAAAAAAAAACTAATATTTGCTTTTGTACAAAAACTCACGTTTTTTAAATTGTTTTGTTTTTCATACAACAAAAAATAAAAATATATATTGAAAACCCTTATTATGTCAGTGGTAATATTGAAATGTTCATGTGTTTTCGTTATGTGGTTAGCCTTATAGATAAATTTTTCTTAGTGAAAACACTCCACTAGATTTTCTCGTAGTGTAAAGATGGTCTTACTTTTCCCCACAAATAATTCCCTATCAAAGGGTGAATGAATGCAAAATATTCCATTGGGAATTTATGTCTGCATTGACAAAGGTCGAATTTGTATTTTTTATGTGTTTATTTTTGTTTTTTTCTTTTTCAATATCTTTATGTTCATTTCGAATTGTTTTGTTATCATTCGCATTTTTGGACTTTATTTTCGTTTTGGCTTGGACTTACCTCATTCATATATTCGGGTGCAATGCCGCCCATGGAAAGTATATAGGCGGCACTGTGTTTACTCGCATAGCTCTGGTATTCTAGGCCTAAAATGGCCATATGCTGTACTAGCATATATATGGATTCATGGATATTTTGATAAATTTCTGGGATGCTATCACGGCGTTCACTGGAAAATAATAGTAAAAAAGTAACAATAAATTTAATTTTTATAATTGATTAAAAGCAAATGACGATGATATGGAATGTCGTACGCCCACACTTTAATCTTATCGATGTATTTGGAAATTTGGAAATATTAGAAGCAGTTCCAGAGGTACCATTTTTTATTAGGGGAATACAAATTTCTACAAATAACATCTTCATATATATAGCCAAAAAGAATACAGATGGCTAACAAAATACCATCTTACTATCTTTTACACTGGAGTTGTTTACTAAAATTCCACTTGTCTCTTTATCTTATTTTGACTGAATGTCAGATTATCAGCTGTCAGATAAAACAATAATGAAAATAGGTTCTGGATGAAAAGAAAAAACAACATCTACACCATGTTCATCCATTTTCATTTGCATAATAACATTTTATTTTTGGCAAAGATAATATTCCAAATTTGTAAACAAATTTAGTGACATCAAACGTTCAAAGGTCTAATTTCCCATATGCTAAGTCTTTGGCAAAGGACATTTCGTTAAGGTCCTGCAGTTGTATAAAATTGCGTCTTGTGGAAAGGCGGTTTTCTTTGCGAGTGTCAAAACTTATTTTCTGTCAGTTTTAAATTTATTTTCTGTGCCCTTTGACATTCGTTCTGTATAGGATTCAGTGTTTGATTCTTATACTTACTCATCTGTGTAGCCATTAATGTGTAATATTCGCATCTGTTTAATTATGGTAGTCTTTCCCGATTCGGCTGTACCCAGGAGAAGAATTTTCACAGCCTCTCTGAAGTTTTTATGGATTTCACTGCATTTTCGTTCCAATTCTTTGGACGCTGTATTGCCATCTTGTGGCTGAGGTTTCGATGTCCTTAAACAACGCAACATTCTGAAATGGCAAAAAGAGGATAACGCTTAACTCAGTTTTGATTACAGAAGTGAGTTTTTCAGTAAATCATTAATATTATGGATTTAAATGTGGCAACACTGCAAAATGACAAAAAAAAAAAAGCTGTGAGGAAGACAGCAGCGCGGTCAAGGCGAATTTGCAGAATAACAACCAACTGATCTGAAGCAATAACTAAAAATTTAGAAATATATCGTCGGCTCAATGCTATTTTGTTCCATACGCCATTTTGTATGATCGGAGAAAAACGCAATTTATTGTTTGAGTAAAAACGGGACTGAAAAGTTACACACTATTTATTTCATAGGGTTCCCAACAGCGTTTGTATGATTCTCATGCATTTCAATGCCATTACATCCAAAAATAAGCAAGTTATAACAATTTTTGTACTTGGCATTTTGGTCCATATCCACTTTTATTTTAATATTTTTTCGTATTTGTATTACATGGACCACAAAAAGGGTCGTTATGGAAGGACACTAATTTACATATTGTGATCGAAAGAACGTAAAGTACTGAGTGAAAAATATAGGGCGATAGAAAAATTGAGACATAGAACAAAAATATCGAAATTATTTCCCGTTATTCAGAGTAAAACAAATTTACCCTACCAATATCTCGAAAACTAGGCGAGATAGGAAAAAAATGATTGCAGATTCTGAAAGAGCATGCTTGGAACCCATATTATCAACTCCTAACTCAAAAAACATAAAAATGGCGTATGGACCAAAATAGCATTAAGCCGACGATATATAGACTGTCAAATGCGTATGGCAATTTCTGGGATACTTAGTATAACTTAAGATTGGATTAGTCAAACGAAACCGTTACGTAACGTTAGTTTAACCGTAACGTTGCCATCCGGAGTAATTACCCTAAATTTAAAGAACTTGGCAAATAAATATATTTTGTTCTAATAATTTCTGTTTGCTTTTACATGACTTTCAGGGCGAAAGCAAAGATTTCTTCGAAAGCAAACATTAAAATAATCAAATTAAGTTAATAATAAATCTTTCATTAATAATAAACTTTTAAAAAATTAAATTTTCTCTTATTTTAACATTTGAATATTTATTTAATATTTTTTATTATAACTCATGTCTCATAACGGGTGATCCAAGTAGAGATACTTTTTTCAATAGCCTTTTTTTGACACATCACGTGTGAGTCGTGTCATGCTGTCACGTTATTTTTGTTAAGTATTGTTTGGCATTTCATCATGGAAAGACTTACGCTGAACAACGTTTACAAATCGTCCAACTTTATTACAAAAATTCACGTTCTGTGAGGAATGTGTTTCGTGCACTTCGCTCAACTTATGTCAACATAATGGGCCTACTGAGCGTACTTTTCGCAACACCATCACCCATCTTGAGACCCAGCATTCATTATTGGATAATATTCGACCGAATAGACCACGTCCAGCACGCAGTGAAGAAAATGTAGCGGCCGTAGCTGAGAGTGTACACGAAGACCGTGGAGAGGCGATTCGGCGCCGTTCGAAGCAACTCGGACTGACGTATGGAACGACTTGGCGTATTTTACGTCGAGATCTTAAATTGAAAGCATACAAAATACAGCTTGTGCAAATACTGAAGCCGCCCGACCTTCCCAAGTGACATCGCTTTGCTCTATGCACTGAAAAAAAAAATAGTAATAAAACTAATGATGACACATTCTTATATTAAGTATGCTACCTCGGCATTAATCCAATGACAATTTTCATTAAAATAATGAAAATTTACACGTTTTTTACGAAATTTTCCTTAATATAAAGTTTTTTGAATTTGAATTAATGACTATCTAATCATTAGTTTTGTGTACGCGCTTCGTTAAATGTACGCATTTAAATTAAAGAAAAAAATCATTATTTTTGTGACAATCCGCATTATTTTAAGTAATATTTCAATACTTTTAAGGATTTTCTACATTAACACTATGACGTAGACATGTCATAGTTTTAATGCCGAATCGGACTTAATTAACAGTATGAGATATTTGAGTAATAAATTTAAGGATATGCTCCCCTTAAAGGAAAGGCTGTCTTGGTAATAAATTTTATGACTATTGTCATTATTTTTAAGAATACATAAGAGAGAATTTTACAATCTCTCCCTCCCTCTCTCGCTCGGAGAATCAGTTTTGTTTGGTAATGTGTGAATCAATTGTGGAATGCTAGAAGAGAAAATGGAGAACAGTTCTGTTGTTCGTTTTCTTTTAAATCGTCAGTTATTTACAAGCGATGGAAGGAAACGGTTGTCTGTTTTCGGGACGCGGATTGTGAAAAAAATTGATTGCTGTGAATATGTAAGTATACATGCATACATACGTGCATATTGCACCGAAAATAATTTGAATATGTGCTGTTAACAGTTATTTTTGCTAAAGCATAGCAACAACAACAAATGAAACCGACGTGTACATGTGTGTATGCATGTGGTTATGCCGTCAGCGTCACCATCGATCTCTGTGATAAGGGAGTGCGTGTGTCACAGTTATTTTTGCTGTATGTTATTTATGGCGATGTATGTACATGCGTTTTTGAAGGAGATCTTGTTTGTAAGTCCTGTGAAGAGATTTGTGCCAAATGGATGATAAAAATGTGAGTAATAGATTTTGTAATACTGAAAGAGACAATTGGAAAATGTTTAGGTACGTGAAAAATAATATTATTATCCTGAAATAAACATCTTATTGGCAATTACAAAATTAACAAAACACATTTTAATTGGAAGTATTTATTTATTAAAAATACCAGCGCATAATGCAGAAATGTAAAATTATTTGTGACAATATAGAAATTTATTATTAATAATATGTTATACATATAACTATCTTTTTTAATTATTTTAGTAAAACTATTTTAGAATGGGTCTTTTGTGAGAAGAGTGGCAAATTTTACAAAATATTTCAACGTAAGTATTGTATGAACTGCTGAAATATTTCTCTTAGTTTTCAGCGTTTTCCAACTGTGATATGATAAAATTTATTTGCATTTTTTTTTGTTTATAGATAATTTTATTTGATTTATTTTCAGAAAAAATTTAATTTTTTTAATTTTAGATCACGCAATATTTGAAGGTAAATGTGATGGATATATGAAAAATGCAGTGCTAAATGCCATTTATAAATTACATCAAATAAGTGAGATTTGGAAACAATATTTGTAAGTATTATGTATTTCTGAACACATATATATTTTATTTGAAAATCAAGAAATTTAATTTGGAACGCATATATTACGGTATTAGAACGAAATATATTTGCGAACTGACGTTCACATATAAAATACGTGTTTTCACTCAAACAAAGTTATTGTTAAAAAGTTTTCCAAATATAATTTATTTAAAAAGATGTTTTCCTTTTTTGAATTTTAGTTTAAATTTTTCCTTGTTTTCGTGTTCATAATTGCTTCATAAGTACTTCATAATTAAACCTGCTGTTAGATTAGGCCCATTTGGTCCAATTTTTGTATCGTTTCCTTTTATATGAAAAATGTAATGTTGACCAAATGGACTCTTAATATAGGATTCGTACATATTTGCTAATCTAACACCAGGGTTAAGAATGTCATAAGCAGCATTAGCTTTTGTTTTATAGACGTAATTTTTAATAAGTTTTTGTAGTTTTATTTGCTAACAAAACTTAAGATTTTAAAATCTAAGTCACGATTGATTTTCTGAGAAAATTATTTTTGATAACTCAATTTATATGAAAAATTTCACTTTCGCCACTTTCAAAACAATCAGTTTCTATTATTAATAATATCTTACATAAATATTTTTTTTAATTTTAGTACAGCAAATTTTGTATGAATCTATTATGAGAATTTGTGTCGTAGAAGAGTGACTAAATATTTCAGTGTAAGTAAGTATATTCCAAAGATTTGAATATATCTCTTGTTTTTCAACATTTTGTGACAGTCATATGATAAAATTTATTTTAATACTTTATCGTATATAAATCATTCTGTTTGATTTCTATTCAAATTATTTTTATTTTAGTTCGCGCAATTGAACTGTATTTGGATATATGACAAATGCAGTGGGGAATTAAAAATTTACAAATTGCAGGAAATGAGTGAGCATACAAACTATATGATATAATAATATAATATTTGTTTTATATAATTTCTATTTAAATTCCAGCCAAATTCTAGGATAAAAATCATTAAGGTCGGTTCCGATAAAAATTGTTCATGGACAACATATAAAGAAACGAATCCCGCTATAGAATCGATACATAACAATACAATATTCGAATAAAAGTCAAACTTCATAGTGGGTTGGCCGATTTGTCTTTATACAATTACATATTGTTTTAAATTAAAAAATGTTCAAGGTTATCCGTAATATGTATTATATTTTTTTGTATTTTCCAATATAAAATATAACAAATAAAATATTTATTTAGAAAGATAAAGTGTTGTGTTATTGAATTTTCTATGAATATTAAATGATTTCAAAGAAAATGATTCATTTAAAAGAGTAACATTATAATCAATATAATGTAACGAATTTTCCATACATATTTAAGAAATATGTATTTAAATTCATGTATGCCTTAAATAAATTACCAGTATATTCTTATATCAAGGACAAACATTTTAAATTTTATTACGATGATGTTTTAAATTATATGCTATTTTACTAAAAATAAGCACGCGCCATACTTAAATTTATGCAAAAATGTGCTTATTTTAAGACCAAACATAATTAGTTTTATTACCCAAAATTCTTAATTCTATGAAATGCAGCCTCAAAACCAGTACTATTCACATCTTTAAATTAACTATAAAACCTTCTTATTTTTATAGCGATTGTCTTTGGCTCGAAATCATTGCCGAAATCTTAAACTTTACGAAAAATTCATTGATTTTCAGTACGCTTTTTTTTTAGTGTGGGCTCTTGAAAAGTTCCAAGAAGATCCGACGTTTTCGAGCCAAATTTTGTTCAGCGATGAGGCCCATTTCTGGCTCAATGGGTATGTAAACAAGCAAAATTGCCGCATTTGGGACGAAGAGCAACCTGAAGAGATGCAAGAGCTGCCACTTCATCCTGAAAAAACAACGGTTTGGTGTGGTTTGTGGGCCGGTGGAATCATCGGTTCATAGTTCTTTAAAAATGATGCCGGTGAGAAGGTAACCGTCAATGGCGACCGTTATCGTGCCATGATAACCGACTATTTGATGCCTGAAATTGAAGCTCGTGATCTCGGCGACATTTGGTTTCAACAAGACGGCGTCACTTCCCACACATCGCATCAATCAATGGATTTATTGAGAGAACACTTCGGTGAGCAGATAATTTCACGTTTTGGGCCGGTCGATTGGCCACCAAGATCCTGATTCCATCATTCATTCGCCAGTTACCAGTCGAAATGCTCGAACGAGTCATCGAAAATTGGACTCAACGGATGGACCATCTGAGACGTCCGCGGCCAACATTTGATAGATATAATCTTCAAAAAATAAATGCCAAATAATGTTCTTTCAAATGATAATAAACATTCCCCATTCAATTTGAATTTTCTGTGTTTTTTTTTTCTTTAAAAAAGTAGGGAACCTCGAAATGGATCACGCTATACAATGTTTTTTTGTATCATTAGATTGAATCAGCACAAGCAATTCTGTCCCTCAGAAAGTAGAGATTTTATGCAAAAATGATGCCGAAGGATTTTATTTTCAAGTTTGTTTTATAATCTAAGTACTTTGCAATTTCAAAAATAATATATTCTTTTTTTTTATAAAAAAAAGTAGAAAAAACCCATTTGAAAAATCCCGAAGGGTCAAGTTATATGAAAATGCACAAAAACCGAAAGACGATAGACGGTTTTAAATGACAACACGATTAATCGGTACGATTTTTGATCACCCTAAATATAACACCCATTGCGCTAGTGTCTCATGTATAACACATGCTGCATGAATTGCTTATTTTGTAGCTTTAGCTTAAATTCACTACAGGAAAAGAAAAGTTCTTTCATGTGATCAATTAGTGACCGCTTTCATTACAGGCGGGGGAATTAAAAAAACATTCCTGATAATTTATCATTTAACAAACACACGGGTTTGAAATCTCTTAATGTTGTCCCAGGGCTTTTCGGGGTTGGAGCAAAATTCCTTAAAGAATAAATAGTTCAGGCAACTGTTTTGAAAGTCATTGTAATGTGAAAGGAACTTAGCTAGAATCTACAAAAAGTTAATTAGGTGATAGCAAAAATACTATAATATCGAATATGTTCACGGTACGGTACATACGACTAGTACATTATATATTTGTCTATAAGTCTGAGCCCTCCTCTCTGACTCTTAACGAGACAATCGACAATCGGTTATTGTACTCCTCGTGTAGCGGCGGCGATAAGATATCGACAAACTAAGAACTTCTTCAACAGTTACGAGTACAATAGTTTTTCTTGCCTGAGTTTTTCCATTATTCTTTGTTTTTTTTTTTCGTTAATTGCAAATGTTTGCTGTCTTAGCGTCTTCTATATGTATATGTAAGTACCTAATTTCAGACCCCAACCGCATAAAATATCCACGGTAGAACATCTAAACAATTTCACTATTAAGCCAGATGAAATTATTTCACCACAATATTGCGTGTATATGCGCTGTCATTATTTGCCTAGTTCATAGAGAATTTATTATGGACTACTTGCGTTTTTAGCAAAAAAAAAACAGAAAGTAATGTTGGAAACCAACCAAACGAAAGCACTTAATCCCATCTACGCCATCGGTATAGAACTGGGAAATAGATAAATATATAATTTGCCAGCAAAAGCGGCAAATGATTAAATATGTTTACAAACAAATTAGAAAAACAAAAAACAGATTTAAATATCGCACCGCTATAGATTAGGATGTATGGAGAAAAATTTGTTGCAAATATTCCCCAATGATTGGACGGGAAGTTGCGATAAGGCAAATAACATACATTAATTTGTTTTTCTAAGTTATTTTTAGAACCTTACGAACGAGTTATACGGCAAATGTGGTAACGTTGCTGAATGATTAGCGCAGCCTTTTGACATTTTGACAGCTGTCAATGTTTCAACGTCTTGTTGAAAACAATGACAGCCGAAATGAAAAATGACACAGAAAATATTCACCTTAGTTTACTTTGGTGGCAAACTTTATTATCAAAAAAAACTTTGAAAATCAAAACATTAAAGAATGCACTAGAAAAGATTAAGGTCCCTGAAAATCAAAACCCAAAAATAAGCTACCAGACTTTTTAATATGCCCCTTAAGCATGTAGTACAACCTAATGTCCTAAGCATATTTTGCTTAAATCCTAAATAAACTAACAGCAAGGAAATTTAATTACACTTTCATATTGTGAGTAATATTTTTATCTTTTTTGGCATTTTAGCTAAACAACTATATGTACACCACCTACTACCTACCCATACCTGTGGGTACGGTGGAAAATGTGATATAAATTCTACCCAAAAGTTTGTTTATTTAATTTTGGTTAGTAGACGTAGACTACTTATTGGTTTTGTTGCAATTCATGAATGAATTTTCCGTTGCTGGGTTATTTATTCCCAATAAACTTAATGACCCGATTTAAATATACAAAGTTTTGTTTATTGCCAATGTTAATAAATATTCTCAAAAAGAGGGTATCTGTTCTACTTCTTCGCGCGCCATATCCTCTGACGTGAGAGTTGTAGTGACTAAGCTATCTGCGATTATTTACCTATAATTAGTACTTTGCAAACACAAGGCAAAAACTGCTCAAGGGCAACACGTTTTAAATTTTGAATTGCAATTGCGACTCTTCAACTCTTAACAAAATTTTCAAACGGCATTTCATTTACTGGTGTTGAGAATGCCGTATCTAAAGTAAAATTGTATTTTTATACAATAGAATATGAAATTCTAAAAAAGAGCTATCCTCACAGCCTCGCACTGTTTTAACATATTCATCCCTTCTCCCCACTGTACTCCTGGGTCCATATTTAATTCTTTTTGACCCACTTTACCATATTTAATCTTTATCCCCCCTTTGTACCATATTTAGATCCAATTGGCTCTAAATAATAATTTCGAAATAAACATAGCCTATTGTGCACTAATGTGTTATATTTCATAAATTTTGTCCCAATGTATCTTAATCCCTTTCTCGCACCTTGGGACCATGTTTAACGCTATTTGCCCCACTTTACAAATGGCACTCTGAGACTAGATTTAGAGCCCGTCTTTGCTCCAATTTATAATCCTCGCAACACTGGACTTTTTGACTCACTGTACCATATTTAACACTTTCTGCCCCATTGCACGATATTTAGTTCCTTTTATCTAAAAGTAATAATTTCTAAAAAAAAACGCTTTTTATCTATCTTTTATTTTTCCGGAGCTACCATAGCACTCTGAGACCAGATTTAGGGCCCGTTTTTATCCCAATGTGTAATATTTAACGCATTTTGTGTCAATGTATCATATTTGTTAACTTTTCTCGCTAATTGGGACCATATTTAACGCTATTTGCCGCATTTAAATGTTTCCGCTCAGTGTGCCCCTAAAAATATGAATGCGAAATCCTCTTATCTCTAATTGACATTTCAAGAGCTGTCATCGGAATCTGTGACCATGTTTGACCCTTTTTGATCCACTGCACTATATTTTGCACTTTCTGCCCAATTGTACCATATTACTCTCTTATTGGTCCACTATGTTTCTTAAAGTAATAATATAAAAAACGCTACTTGTGCCTCCAAGAGCTATCCGCACACTCTGGGACCATATTTACCCGTTTTGCCCCAATATATAATATTTAACCTTTTTTGTCCCAATGCATCATATTTAAGAACATTGGGATCGTATTTAGCGCTATTTGTCCCATATTTAAATCAGGTCATTTGTCCCACTATGCCATATTTGACGCTATTTGCACTACTTCACCATATTCAACTGTCTGCGCACCTAAAAGTATGAATTTTCAATAACTACTTCTTATCACTAATTTACGTTCCAAGGGCTACCCTGGCACAATGGGCTCGTATTTAACAATTTATGACTCTCCCCACCATATGTAACACTTTCTGTCCCTATTTTATTCCAAGAGCTACCCTCGCAGTCTGGACCAGATGAAGCTTATGTTTTATATTTAACCTATTTTGACCCAATGCAACATATTTAACCCTTGTTGACCGTAAAAGTAAAAATTTTAGGAATTTAAAAAAACTCTTCTGATCTTTAGTTTGTGTTCCAAAAGCTACGCTCGCATCCTGATAACATATTTATGACGTTTTGCCCCACTGAGACCATAAAATTATGAATTTCTTAAAATAGATTCCTATCCCCAAATTTCACACAAAATTTCACGATTCTAGCTCTTGCCATTTGGATTTGGCTATGGTACCATATTTATCACTATTCCCGAGGACAAGTTCTAATTTGTATCTTCAATCATATTTAACCTTTTTGACCCACCGTACCATATTTAACCTATTTAGCGCATAATAGTAAAAATTAAAAAAACTGTTGTGATCATTAGTTTATGTCAAGAGCTACGTTCGCAATCCTGGTATCATATATTGCCACACCGGTAATAGATTCCTAAGGATAATCCACGCATCAAATTTCGCGACGCTTAACGCTTAAAAATACAAATTTCCAAAAAAAATTATTGTGTCAGTTGACAAGTAATTTCAAGGAAGCAAGTCGAACTGTTTAAAAGCGAAATCTATAATTATTAAAACTCCCTGATGATGACTGACGAAGTTAGTCGAAATATAGGAAATAAAAATAAATAATTAAAAAAAGATCAAATCGTTTTTTTAATTACAAAAAAGGACCTCAAGCCGAACAATAATCAAAACTGAATTCTTGTGATCTTCAGTTTATGTTCCAAGAGCTAAGTTCGCAAACCTGGTAACATATTTATCCCTTTTTTCCCTACTATGACCCTAAAAATACGAATTTCTGAAAATAGATTCCAGGGCGACCTGCGCATTAAATTTCGCTATTCTAACTTTAGACCGAAAATTTGTGCCCCGTAAGTTACGGGCGGAATTTAAATCCTATGTACTATCCTCACACCAGATGTAAACTGTGACCGTTTGAATTTGGCGGAGGTTCAATATTTATCCCTTAGTTGCCTACAGTGTGCGTAGCTGTTCGAATTTGTGTCTTCCTTCTGCCGTTATGTCTGGGCAGTGATCAATTAGTCATTGAGTTAAGTCAGTCAATCAATCATCAAGAAGAATTTTATCTAGATATCATATATCTTATCTTTAGTAGATTTATGATTCTTAGCAAAAAAAAAATTGTGTGAAATTTTTAATTGCAAAGACCTCATAAAATTGGAATACGCCTAAGATATCTCACATTGCCGCATTAGTCGCGAGACAAAACAATGCAGAAAAGGCTGATAAATATTGTAACACGTGATAAAGGTATATCCTTTGAAAAAAACAACTTCTGTATTATTTTCCAAAAACATTATTTTTCGGATAATGAACTTTCTTCTGAAAGTCGTAATAAAAATCCTACAACTTATCTAAGTTTTCCCCAGAGTTTTAAAAATTCCCCAGTAAAATGAAAGAGATTTCAAAAAATTGTTTCGCTTTGTAAAAATGAAATTTTTCTACACATAAATATTTTGTATTTTTATCTCAAACATATTTGGTTTAATGTTTTTTTCCCCATGTATAAAAAATTAAATACAAAATTATTTTCATTATGTTCTTATTTTTCTCTTTAATTCACTCATAAATTACAAAAATCTCTCCAAAAATGAGTTGTCATACGGTAAAATGAAGAATTTCACACTGGCAACATCGTACCCGATTAATGTCCCGACACAAGCGGGACATTCTATGGGAAACTAATGGTGATTTCGATTCTAAAAAAAATGTTGCCCTGTCTACGTGAAATTCTGAAAATATTTGCCCTTTTAGGTGGAACAGATGCAGGCCCTCGAATTAATATTAGCTCCTATTTCATCCAAATGTGGTATTAAAGCACAGATTTCGCGAGTAGGGCAACGAAAAAACTTTTTTGCAGAAACGAAATCGCCATAACTTTGCTTATAATCATTTAACTCTCCAAGCGTTTTAAGCTACTGGGGTTTTTACAGGTTAACAACAGGCATGTTTTCGTTACAAGCTAGCACTTTTAGTTTAGCACTTTGCAACGAAAACAACTGACTTCCACTAACTGGCACATAAGCAATAAGTGGCGGATTTTCACTATCTGGTAGCAATGGTGTCATGAGTTGCGAAGAAAGAACAGTGCGAAACAGACAAAAAATTCGTGAAAAGTATTTATAAAACATATATTTACTATTCTATGTTCAATTGTTTACACTCTTTTGCAAATATTAAAATAATTTCCCATTTTTGTTCTTCTTCTTCCCGTTAATTCACAATAATTGGTAAAATCTCTCCAAAAATGGGATGCCATATTGCTAAATATAGGGTGCCCAATCTGGCACCATCATACTCGATTAAGACATGAACACAAGCACCAAACTTCATCGGGAACTAATAGTGCTTAAAAGTGCTTAGCTCCCCATACAAATTAAGCACTTATGGTGTAACGAAAACACGTCTAACATAGAATTGGTAACACTACATTATTTGACAACCGATTTAACAGCTGATAGTTGCTTTTTGTTAAGTTTGGTTTGCCATTTCATCATGGATAGACAAGTTTCCAACTTCAAATTGTTATTTGCCCCTCGTTTCTTTACAATGTATGTTACTCGTACTATCGTCAAGATTGATAAAAAAAATAATAACATATTTTCAATACGTCTTCCAAAGAAAAAACAGCACAAGAAATTTCTTGGGAATTTACCTTGCTTATATCTAAGATAGGAGAATATTTGCCAAAAACTTCCCCGTCACTATCAGAATGATTGACAAAAAATCTATTAGAACTCTAATTTATTTTCAGGAGTTTTGAAGACAAACGATAAAATAGTGGAAAAAATTGTTTTTTCTTTAAAGACAACCTTACCGGAAATTCTTTAGAATCACACTCCCAACCTAAATTTAAATAATATTATCGGTGTTTCGTCTTTTTTTTTGTTTGTTACGTTCATAATTTCACATTTGCTTTGTCTGTTAGAAACATATTTAATTCTTGATGATTAGGCTTTTGTTTGCTTTATCCATTAGTCATTCACACTTTGCGAATGCGGCCTGTGAATTATTTATTCACAAATAAGTGCAAAAAGTTCTGATTTGAAAAGTAACTTTCAGGGTAGCAGCAGCACCAGCTAAGCAATCTCTCGTAATTTCGATTTAATTCGCAACCGTGAGCCAATGAAACGAACAATAAAGCGAATGGAATACGTTTCAGGTTCGAGCTCGAGCCAATATCAAATAGCCAATAAACCAAGTTAACACTTTAGCCGTTTAATGGTATTGTTGTGTTTAGAATTTAAATTTATATTTGAATTTTTGGTTAATATTTATTTACGTGTATGTCTTCCCCTCCACGTGTGGCAATCTATTTTGGAAATAGCGTTTTAATAAGTCGAAATGGTAATAAATTTGTTAAAATCAAATCAAATTAGTAGAAAAACTATTATGAAAAACGTCAATTTGATTCCGCCATAAAATCTGAAATTATGCGGTTAGGTTCATTAAATGTATTTGACATTGTTTCCTTGTCGATATAAAAAAATATTTGAATTTTACACAAGATTGGCAGATTTTTAACATTTAACATTATTATTTAAACATTTTACACAAGTTACTTTTGGAATATTAAAAATATGCAGACATCGTACACCACTTATGTAATTGTTGGCAGATTATTTGTCTTTGTTTATATTTACATATTTCGCGCGTTTTTATTACAACAGGTTTTAGGGTATATTTTAAATAGCAGTGAAAGCGTCCGACGTCTGTCAAAATGTTGTTGTGCGATCAGAAAACAATAGGAAAAAATTTTAATTTGACAGACGTCGGAGGCTCTCACTGGTATTTAAGAGATACCCTTAGAGGTTCACAACTTCGAGGTGGGGGCACTGATTTGTTTGACAACCGATTGAACAGCTGATAGTTGCTTTTTGTTATGTTTGGTTTGACATTTTATCACGGATAGACTTAGAGGGGAGCAACGCTTACAAATTGTTGAAATTTTCTATCATAATAATGGTTCCGTTTGCAAACTTCAGCGATGAAGCGCATTTTTGGTTGAGTGGGTACGTAAATAAGCAAAATTGTCGCATTTGGAGTGTGGAAAATGCACAAGCCTTATTCAAACACCATAATATACACAGACAATTATTGTTTGGTGCTTTCGTTGGTCCCAATCATTGGTCCATAAGACTTCAAATAATTAATTACAAGTTTTTTCGTACCTCAATTAGCTGACATTAATGTTGCTGACATTAATCTCGCTGACATTAATCTTGCCTACATGTGGCTCTAACAAGACGGATTCACATGCCAAACACAGCATACGCAACAATTAGTTTTGTCAGAGAATCATTTGAACGAACGAATAATTCCAAGTTATGGCCCTTTTAATTGGCCACTAAGATCGTGTGATTTCACCCCATTGGATTATTTTCTTTGGCGTCACGTTGTCACTCATCTACGCCGATAGACAATTGAACTTGTAAATCTACATTCGACGAGTTATTGGCGAAATACAACGCTGTGAAAAGAGCTTGGAAATTGGAGTTCCAGATTTCCACATGGCCCAAATGATTTTTAAACATTAATGGCATAAAATTTCCTATCCCAAAAGCCGCATTAATTGATATTAAAAATATTTTTATTTTCTTTATTTTAATTAAAAGTGCTGCAACTCTTAAAAACCCTTTAAATATAGATTTACTGGTATAAAAAATCTTTTTCCTGCTCACCTATAAAAAAAAGAGCTTTCCATTGGTATGCATTTTATTATTGTTTAACTCTGTTAAACAACCGAAAAGTGTACCACAAAAATTAGAGTAGCTTAGTTTCTTTAAAAAATTTGAATTTATTTCTTATGCAGAAATCATAAAGTTCATGGCAGACATAACAACTTTGTATAGTTCAAAGAATTAACAAACAAACAAAATATCAATGCACGGTGAATAAAATAATTGAATAAAATATTTTGTGTGACTTATAAAGATAATACTCATGCCCACACTTCTATGTTTTAATTTTGGCCAATCATGACTGATTGAATTTTTCCGGTATTTATGGGGATAACTCATGATAGGAAATTATAAAAAAATTCATTGTGTCCAACAGCTGCAACAATAAATTATTATTAGGTAGATAAAATAGTACTAGTGTAGATCAGTTGGTCACTGAGACAAACCGCGAGAACTGATTGCTCTGATATTGGATATTAGTTAACCAAGTATAAATGAAGACCTTTAAATTGTTATACGTTGATAACTATTTGCCCTGTCATACCCCTTGGGGTATAAAATTCCTTGGGTTATAGAACAAAATAAGCCACATCCGTTTTAATACAAACCATTAGATTACCGCCGGCCAGACATTTCTTATCAAAGCAATGGCATCGGACAAGGTGAGTGAGTGGTGAATGGTATTTACACTGTGCACACTTCTGGCAGCGACTTGTTGATAAAGTTATCGCAACAAAAATTCAAAATTCACGCCAAATGGTTTCGTCAAAAAATGAAAGAACCAAAAACAAAGTCATAAGCTGCAGGACTTTAAGATATCCACCATTCTAATCTAGAGTACACGAATATGAGTTTTTTTAACCTGACCTATGATTTTTTGGAAATATACAAACTATATAGAATGCCCTAAAACTAATTCATATGAGTAATTCATAATATCTGGAATTCCTTTTAGTAACATAAAGTATGCAGGTGTTTTTTAGAGATTGTCATTTTCCGATAACGATTACAATTTTTTCAGATCTGGCGATGCTACTATAATTTACGCGAAGACATTGGTTTATGAGAATAAATCGGAAATTCGTCATTGTCGAGATACGGTCTCTAATGCCGATTCCAGTATGCGTGACAGTAACAAAGCAATGTTCTCCAATTCTTCCACAGCTCTACAGCTTCAGTAGAAGTCATTGGGCTCAATTTCCAACCTACAGGCGTGTTCAACGATCAGGCAGTGTCCCGTCAGAACTGACTCTAACGAAAACAGTATTTTCCTCTCAATGCTCTCCAGTTCTTCCTCATCTGTACAGCTTCTGCAGAAATCATTGGGTTCAATTTCCAAATCCTGGTGAGTTCGCCTAGCAAGTTCATCGCTCTTTCAGTTCCCCGGGACATGTAAACTACTCAGCCATCTCGTTAAGAGATCGCGGTAATCGAGGGCTGTTTGTGAATTTAGGGATGTAGGCTCCAGAGACCTAAGAGCAGCCTGGATGTCCAAGTAGGAGACGATACCAGAGTTGGTCACTATGTTGCGACTCAGCCACTTAGCGATTTCCCTTATTGCCATTATTTCTTCTTGATAGATACTGGAACTCTGTGAGCTATATAATACTAAGTACTTTACGATGTAATGCCAGTTGCGTTATATACTCCCTGGAAGACTACTAGCTAGGTTATCTATTCGTTAGTAGGTGGCCAGTTAGGTTATCTACTCCTTAGTTGACGACAAAATAGGTTATCTACTTATTAGATGACGACAAATTAGGTTATCTACTTCTTAGTAAATGACCGGTTGGGTTATCTTATCCTTTTTAGGGGGCCACTTGGATTATCTATTTCTTAGTTGACGACAAATTCTTTAGTCGACGATCAGTTGGGTTAGGTTAGGTTAGGTTGAAAGGGACGCCCGTCAGAATACAACTGACGAGTTCACTCGGGGCCGACAATTCGGTCCATTGTGTTTCCCATTAGGTAGAAAGGAAGGATAGATGAAATAATTGGAGGTTGACAGATTAGGAAGATGGAGAAAAGGTTTCGGAAGAGGGAGGGGCGATTTAGGAAGGGGAAGAAGAAGATCTAATTATTCTCGTTTGCCCTCGTGGCTTTACTAAACCAGAGGGATTTACTGATGAATTTGAGAAGGGATTTGAGCGGTGCATCTGCTAGATCGTCTAGGTTTACGAAGAGCCTGTGCCCTAAAAAGGCCAAACGGTACTCTTGCAGTCCTTTGCATGAACATAGCAGGTGCTGTACTGACTCCTCCTCTTCTTCATCTAAGCAACTTCTACAGAAGTCTTCATAAGGAAGCTTCATGCGTGCAGCCATATTGCCTATCACGCAGTGCCCTGTGATGACTCCTGTGAGGATGCTAAGTTTGGTCTTTCTGAAGGACAGCAATTCTTTGGAACGGTTCACATCAATGGATGGCCAAAGGGTTCGTGCAGTCCTGCAGTTTTGTACTGTGTCCCACCTCGATCTGGTTAGTGTTGCTCCGCGTTCGTCGATTTCGTTTTTAAGTTCCACGAACGGAATTTGCACGTCCAGAGTCGCGGTTTCGTTTCGCGTACCTGATCCTATCCTGGCACATTCGTCTGCTAATTCGTTGCCCTGTATGTTGCTATGTCCTGGCACCCATCAGTTGGGTTATCTATGACTTAGCTTAATGCAAGTCGTTTTATCTAGTGATTATTAAAAGTCCAATTGAGTTATCTACTCCTTTAAAAGCGATCAGTTTAGTTATCTACTCCTCAGTATAGGGCCAATTACGTTATCTAATCCTTTGTTGACGACATATTGAGTTATCAACTGTATAGTAAATGACGAGTTGGGTTATCTAGAGACTCAGTTGGGTTATCTACTTCTTAGCAAACGACGAGTTGGGTATATACTCCATAGTAGAGGGCCAGGTGGATTGTTTATTCCATAATTGACGACAAATTGGGTTATATTTTCCTTAGTAGAGATACAGTTAGGTTATATATACTCCTTAGAATGCGACATATTGGGTTATCTAATCCCTAAAGAGGGTATTCGCAATGCAAGTTGGTTTATCCAGTGCCTATTAGACGTCCAGTTGAGTTCTCTACTCCTTAAAAAGTGATCAGTTGGGTATCTACTCCTATATGTATGTAAGCCAGTTGGGCTATCTATGCCATAGTTGACGACAAATTCCTTAGTAGAGGGTCAGATGTGTTATCTATGTCTTAGTTGACGACAAATTGGGTTATACATTCCTTAGTAGATACGCAGTTATGTTTTCTGACCTGGAAGGGTCAGGTATTCGTTTAGACCAGTACTTATCCCTGCCTTTAATGGACCTATCAAGCGTTTGATATTATTATACTATAATTTTTCCATGCGTGTTGATACTGCGAATCACTAAATTATAAATTCATATTTAAATATATATGTATGTATTATGTGCTACTGCCCCTCATTTGGGGGTATAAATAACCTTATGTTTTATTTATAAGATAGAATAATTATTTATTAGCTGATAGAAAAATAATATTGTCAGGAATGGGATTATTTATTTTAAACGTGTCCCTTATCTGATACAATTAATTAGGCATAGACTGCATACCATGGGAGTACGTATATGTATTGTGTTCTCTAGTAAATATATTGTTCACGTCAAGTCATTTGACTTTTTGTATACTTTTTTTGTGTATTTGCGACTGCTATTAAGCAAAAGCATTCTATACGAATAATACAGAAATTAAAAAAAAATAATTAAGCTAGTGCATTAATACATGTTCTGTACTTTTTCTACTTTAAAAAGTACCAAGGTTCGCCAACGGGTGTTTCAGTATTTTTTCTTTTATTCATTTATATTTTATCTTCGAAAATTCATCTATGATTTTCAACGTAAAAAAGAACAATTTCATACTATAAAAATTTAATTTCCAAAAGTAACAAATTGGCGAATTAATTGAATATGGTACCTTTTCAGCTTTAAAAGTATCATTGCAGTACTTTTTCAAAAATAGAATTTTCCATCTCTGAAGTAGGGTTCAGTTTAAGACTGGATTAGCCATGCGTAAATGTCACACTGCTGCTGTCTAACTAATCTGTTGATCAAATCTACCTTATGAAAAATAGATAATGTTAACGTAATGGAAGAACCTAATGATTTTTCATTTTGGCATTATGTTTAAGGGACATTTTAAAACAGCTGATTGAAAGTAAAGTTATAATGCTAACAATATCAGGAAGACAATGGAAAATATTAAATGTATGACAAATAAAATAGTATTTTTTATCTATTTAGCTAGATAGTCAGGTCAGATAATTAGGTAGATTTGTGTCTTTAATTACTTACGGACGGATATTTGCTTCTAACATTACCCTGCAGGTTCTCTCACTTTAGATATCTGTCAAATGAAGAAAAGGCCTATTTCGAAAGTGTTGACGTATAAACACATTTTGTAACCGACTTTTGGCTAATTTCTCGATTTGTTTTTGTTTTCAGTTTTGTTTGTTTCTGTTGTTGTTAAGTCATAAAACCTCTAGCTACTATCACATTTTTTATCATCTGTATTCGGTAGTAATACGATTAATACTTATCACACTTTAGTTATAAATCATAATTTAATTAATTTTATAAATGTATACGCATACGAGGTGCGCCTATGTTCGTATCTACGTAAACACGTAAGTATATTGTTTTTAATATGCCATTGAGGAAAAAAACCCTGTCAATGATATTTACAGCCTGGCAACAAACGGTAAACCCCATGAATTTTTGCATTCATGTGATATTTGTCACTTTTTCCACGGATATGTACCAAATGTATTCACAGATTGTGAATGAAAATACACATACAGATGTACACAAACGTCTATTTAGCGTTTTAGATCTTTTTTTAGATGTTTACAATTAGCATAGATGGTACTAATAAAATTGCTCTCAGACTTACTTATATTGACTGAAGACTTGTGGTTCAAAACAATTATTTATCTGCGGTTTTATGAATAACACTTTAAAGGGTGATCACCGTTATTATTATGGATGGGTTACGGAGAAAAATTATAGTCTGCGTAATCAAATTTGAGGAGCATAACTTAATGGTTATAAATAACAAGTATTACCGTAATAATATAATTATTGGTTTTTATAACCATAACGTTTTGTAAATGTTTATAGTTTCAGAGGAAATGATACACCATCACAGACCATGACTGGTTTATCAACGCCAATGTCAGCCACAAAGGTCTGCGGCGACTTGATACTCTGAACAAGAGTGAAGGCGATATAGTCTCTTCTACAGAATTGTAATAAAACAAAAAGAAACTTTAATAAAACATTAGCAATTATGTTTTTATTAACAATGTAATGTTGCAGACGAAATTTAATCAATCTTTATTTTTCTGAAGGTCAGAGATGTTTATATCAGTCCATTTACTCGATTGCAATTCTATTTTTTTTCTCAAACCCTCATTTTGGTAGAAAAAGGTATGAGTATATATGTATGATTTGCTACAAAAAAAAAATAGAGGAACATATTGAACGAGTGACTAAGACCCTATACAGGTTTTGGGTTCAAAAACTGCACTCGACAGTTGCAGATCTCTTAACCAGCTGACTGAACAGTTCAATGTTCACCTGATTTGGTTGGGACATGCGGGGAAATGCTAGTAAGTAACTATTTACATTAGCTATTGTGGCCTTGCCTAAATTTAAAACGAATCGACGCCCTGCTGTATGTTTGCGAAAGCTATGTAGGGGAGGAATCAATAGAACAACTTCTGTGGCTGTGTCCTGATGTCTCTACAAGGCAACATGCTACCCCAGGATCTAATTTCTTTGGGGAGTTTGCAATCTTAACTGATTTTAAAATCCGCCAACTTTTGAGCTTGCTGAAGAATTGGGCAGGGGCTTGGAAAAACGTATTTTTTCCTTAGGACCCTGTGGTAGCAGAATGGATTAGATAGTCTAAGTGAGCCTGTCATACAGGCTGCCACTCTTAACCTAATTCTAAACCCAATAGTTACAGCACGACGATGACTAGGTAATCCATCACCATTCAACTAATGAAGGTTCCGAAAATCGCCTGCCTGAGCATCAGTGGGACTTTAAGGACTACAGCGACAGATCCTCTACAAGTACTACTCCATCTACCGATGACTCTCGTGGCTAGAGAAGCTACAAGCACATCGGCATTAAGATTAAACTGCATATAAAAATGTGAAGGTACAAAACTACGGACACATAAGAATATCACATTACAGTGCAATGATATTCGACATTGTACTCGTATAGTAACAGTATACACCTACGAGAGGAACTTTATCACAATGATACACGCCAGGGATGAATGGTTATATAGCTCACAGATTACCAGATACCTGCAGAGTATATAAAGTCGAAATAATGGCAAGACTCTATATATATTTGGTAGAAATTCGTTTCAGGACATTTTAAGTAATGTAAGATATGTCCGTCCGTCTTTCTTATTGGAGCGCCCAATAACTCTCGAAAGAAGTGACCGATTGACTTCAAACATGTGCGTGGTAATATTTTATTCTACTCAGACTCAGTTCGAAGATGGTTAATTTTTTTTCCACTCCTTCTGGTTGCAATTAGCACAAAGGGATAATAGTTGAAAATAAAGGGTTTTCCAACAAGAGGTGTTATTTTGGTATTCAAAGAAAAATTCCATTTTTGAGATAAATGATCGGATGTTTATTTCATAATAAAGAGGAAGGTATGCCCTTAATAATGAAATACAACATCAGCCAAATGGCCACCACGACCACGATTACAGAACCATATTCTTTTCATGAAATATTCCATAACCAAATCGCAAAGTGGCTGCCCTATGTCCTCGATAGCCTCACGAATTCTATCATTGAGGTCTTGAATCGACGCTGGGCTGCTGGCGTAGACCTTATCTTTCGGTGGCCAATTGTGATCACCTCTTCGAGAGATAACACGGTCCGGAAACATTTCCCGTAACAGAGCAATGGTTTCGTTGCTTGTGTGGCACGTAGCGCCGTTTTGTTGAAAGTAAACGTTGTCCAGATCAATACCATCCAACTCCGACCATAAAAATCATTAATCATCTCTCGATAGCACAATCCATTCACCGTAACTGTTGATCCAACCTCATTTTCAAAAAAGTAAGGTCCAATGACCCCGCCGGACCATACACCGCCGGACCTGTAGTTGTTTCTATTACATTTTTGCAATAGACAGAATGTATCTGAAACATTTGGACTCAAACCAAAATCAATTCTGGGACACGTCAATGACGCCCATTTTTCACTGGTAGGTGCTATAAAAGCATTACATTGTACAAAGTATTTGTTTGCAATATTTTTAAATATTACTAATATTATTATTATTAAATTAACAGCTTATAATTTTTGGTATAAAATGATCCATTTGTGTGGGAGGTACCAAAACGGGCGTGCCAATAACGCCCACTTTTTCTAGGTATGACCCTAGGTAATATAAAAGCATTACTCTGTACTGTATGAACTGATATTAAAGCAACTTTTGGTTCAAAATGATCCATTTCTCGAGGTGATTCAGAAGATTCGAATATGTAGTCTAGAAGATATTACAGATTCAAAATTTCACTAAATGTTAGCCCTTTATGGGCGAGGTACTAGAAGCAGTGGACCATTATGGCCCATCTTCTAACATAGCCGGAGATAGAGAAAAATATGACCGCGTGCCAAATTTGAAGTGAATCGGTTCCTCCTTTCGAGAGTTAACGCGCGCACCAGCTAGCAAATGGACACACAGACAGACGGACATACAGATAGACGGACAGACGGACGGAGATTGCTCAAATGACCCAAATCGAATTTCCACCAAACATACATGGGGTCTTAGGTCACTCCTTCCATGTGGTACACTTTTGTCCTCCTTTCTAAGGTGAGGGGATAATTAGGGTTTCTGGATAGTACCCAAAACACAACGATGCTTTTTATTGGAAGTAGTGTGAAATGGGCCATTTTAATCAAAAGAAAAAAGAAATAATTTGTTGTTAGGTCCTTTTGAATGCCCTTAATATATTCGTTATTTTTGATAGTAGAGTGTTAAAAAATTGTTGTCATAGGTATTTTGCAGCAAACAACAACTAAATTTTATTTTTTTTGGTGGATTGGCCCTTTTGAGTTTCTGATGGCCATATATTTAATTATGTTTTCATAAATTTTGTAATAAAGCATAATAATGTGTAACTTACTTTAATTTCATTTTGGAGAATATTTTGCAGAAAATAATGAAGACGGCTTGTGGCAAAAATAATGTACTATCCACAAATCAAAACGGCTTTCCGGTATGAAGGCGGTAGATTTGATTGTAGAAAAAAGTATTTGTATATAATTTTTTTGCAACGAAGGATTTCCTGTACTTTTCAAGTGTTTTCCACCGAGATAATAACTAATGTTCTCTGAAGTTTATTTCGATGTGTGTGTGTGTGTTTGATTTACTTTCAAATATCACTTAAAATGGAAATAATTGTTATTTCCAATGTAGTTCTCATTACTAAAGCACTGCGCGATACTTGTTTAATAACACAGTTATTTTATTTTGAGTTAATTGCGTGATTTGTTCCCTTTTAACTCTTTATTTGTTTGGCAGAAGAAAAATTCCTTTAAGTTTGCTTTGTTATTGTTGTTGTATTTTATAGCATTTTTGCGTGATTTTCTTAATTATTGTATTGGTATTTTAACAACACTGCGAATGATTAATATCAACAATAATTACTGTTATTTGTGTGGTTTTTGTTTTCGCTGAGGTTTCAATGCTTTTTTCATTTCATATTCACTTTGTTTTGTTGGATTGGGTTCTGTTGTGTGGTGTTGTATGTGTGTTGCTCTCTTTGGGATTTACTCCGTGTAACGTCTATTTGGTATTTAATATCTTGCACGACTGAAAGTCAACTGTTCGCCAACAATCGTTTATAAATGAATTTTAGCCTAACCAAAAGTGTTGGTTTTTCTGTGTCAGTCAGTTGAGTGTTTTTCTTCTTCTTATTTTGCTTGCAAAGAGCCGATCAATTATTTCTATAACAACAATGACTACGAGTACATACATCTATATGTATATGAAAGGGCAAATAGTCGTATTCGTACATACAGGTACACTCACACAACATTACACGAAAATAATATCAACAGGAACAACAATAACAACCACAACCGGGTACAACAATGACTGTAGCTTGAGTTGTGATAAGATTAAACCGCAGACACACACTCACATATACTAACTTTAAAACACAGTCATGTTTGTTATTTCTGTTTGTATGTATTACTGTGTGGCCGCAGCTGGGTGAGTAGAGTCAGAGAGAGAGAGAGAGAGAGAGTATTTCATGTCTACATTAGATAATTGATCGAGCATAGGAAATGGGGAGAAGAAACAATGTTCTTATATAGTACAAATCTGTAAAAAGGTTAGTAAAACGAAAAGGAAATTTCCATTTTAGGTAGAAAATGGCAGAAAATAGTAAAATTTCTATTTTAAAGATTTATAGTTAAATCGGAAGAGCACACAGTGACACTGCTCAATTGCAAACAGTACTGTGGTCACTTTAATTTGTGAGGATAGACAAATTATGAGAAAATCTCAAATGAAGTTTAAATATGGGAATTAGTGATGTAGATATTTATTTATAATATTTAGTTCAAAGTAAGATGAAGTGAACTAACGTATGAGTAATATCATTGAACAATTTAACGTTAATCATACGCCATAAAGCCCTACACATACACATTAGCGTCCTAAACCAACCAAACACGCTGGCGACGGCGGGGTTCAATTTTCTAGCGTCGAAACTAAATGAAGGAGTCAGCGGATGACGACCAATTTGGTAATAAATGTTTATAAACACTTAGTGGTACACATCTTTACAAAGATGTGGCAACATTATTACTGAGGAAATGAGAGAAAGAGATATATTTTGAGAGCGACGCCAAAAAATTAAAATAAATTCTATTTTGGCGGCGAGACTCCAGCCAACGCCGCCATTCGCCACGGTTTTTTGCCTTGTCCATAGTAAATACATATATGTGAAATCGTTGGCCGTCGCCGCCAGCGTTTTTGATTTGTTTTAGACTCTTAGGCGTGTTTTCGTTACACCGTAATCGCTTAACTTGTATGAGGAGATCAGCGATTTTCAAATATATTAATTCTCGATAAAGTTTCTCGCTTTTGTTCCTGACTTACCACCAATTTCACCATCATTTTAGTTTGAGCTAAACATCAGTTAATTATACCCTCACTTTAATGAAGGAGGGTATATATCAATTGCTACGAGCCAAAAGTGTAACACATCAAATATATGATGATAAGACCCTAAGTATGTTTGACAGATGCGTTTTAGGAAATTTTAAGTCATTTGAGGAATGCCCGTCAGTCCGCATATATGTCTGTCGGGCTGGTGTGTATTATAAGTCTCGAAAGAGGTAAAGCATTGACTTCAAATTTGGTATATGACAATAATTGCTTTCAATCTCAGACAAAATTTTAAGAGGGACCATATTGGTTCAATCCTTCTAGTATCTCCCTCCCAAAGGGTTAAAATTTAGTGAAATATTGATTATATAATAACTTTATCAGAATCCTCTGAAGTTCAACACATAGTAATAGTTTGTCTGTCGAAGTTACCCCAACTCTTTTGGTACATTCCACACAAAGGTACCATTTTGTACAAAATGTTAACTGCTTATAATTTTAATACAAGTGCATACAAATACTTAAAATTTTGTGTAGTGTAATGTTTTTATAGTACCTACAGTCCGGTAAAAAATTTACTTTATTGTCACTCCCCTTTTGGCACCTCCGAAATTTAATAACTTATAACTTTAATACCACTGCATAAATACTTAAAATTCCGTACAGTGCAATATATATGAAGTATCTACTGTTCAGCTTAAAGTAGTTGTACTTGTCAAGCCCATTCCGGTACCGCCCACACAAATTGACAGATTCATACAAACACAACTTCTCCATAACATCTGTAGCAACAATCTAAATATTTTCAAATTCTGTGTTTTAGACAACATTCACAACTATTGACTGAGTTAAATGTTTCCCTCCTTTCTGGTGCCCACACAAAGTACAATATTCTATATTACGTTATTCACATTACTTTACTCAAGTGAGGTTATAGTTTTAGGTTTGCCCGGTTCAAAATGTTCTGACTTGTTTATATTAATATTTTATTAGTTTTTGTGATAAATGATGAATTACCATTAATTAATTTTTATCTATTTTGAACAAATTTCTATTCCCGTACACGTACATACTACAGAAAGTTTTTTGAAATTCATCATCATCGCATGAGAACGACTAATTTTTCTAAACCTATAGCAATTAATTGTGTGTTTATTAATAAATTTTCCACTGTCTCGAGTCTTTGATGACAATCACCACAAGTTTCGTTTTTAATTAAACAATTTTCGCTTTAATGTGATTATAGAACTTTAATTTTGTACAAGAGATGTGAAGCAAATTTTATTGATATTATTTATTTTAAATTTTTAATTAAGCTATGCAACAAAATGAAAAAACTGCCTATGTCATCATATTTTTGTCGTTTGTTGCATTATTATTACACTATACAACAACAGTCATTTTGTGCGAGGGATGTGAAACAAATTTGTGTGGGTTTCTTATTAAAAATTTTTTCTTCCATTAAATAATATAAACAATTGTGTTTCATCCTATTAGCGGTTTCAAGGATATCTTACATGACGTTACGAGATATCCAATTTTTTTGAGAACATTTTAATAATTTTTAATTAAAAAATCTTAAAAGCATTGAAAAATGCACAATTTTTTTATTTTTATTATTTTATCGTAAAGTCTGATCGGTCATAAATAAAATGAGATCATTCTGAAGAAAATCGATGTATAATTAAAAAAAATCAGAATAGCTTTAAATTCTTTATTTTTCTATGGACTTGCCCTTCAGATATGCTATTTAAATAATTTGATTATTTTGCCTTAGACCTTTGGCTAAGTCCTGCTCTAGAAAAGTTCGACGATATATGATTTTATTGAAAATTTCTTATAAAATTGAAATTATATTAAAATTTTACGTAGAAAGTGCTATTTTATTGAAAATATTATAGCAATTGCAGTTTTATTCAAAATTTCATAGAAATTGCAATTTCATAATTGTCTTTCAAAATTATTGACATTCTAAAAAATGTTTCCTTAATTAAAAATTTTTTGCAAAAATTTTGCCAAAATTAAATTTTTAAAACAGAAATCGAATTTTTATAGAAACAGTTGCATTTTTCTAAAAAAAAAGTTTAAAAATGCATTGTTCTATAAAATTTTATTGAAACTTCTTCAAAATTGTACTTTCCTAGAAAATTTCCTCAAAATTGCATGTTTATTTTTTTTTCGCGGAAATTACATTTTTATAGAAAATGTCAGCAAAATTTATTTTCTAGAAAACTTTGTCAAAAATGGTATTTTTATCAAAATTTTTTAAATGCTTTTTAAAAAAAAATGCAACAGTTTCTATAAAAATTCGATTTCTGTTACTTTGTTTATAACAATTTATTTGAAGAATGTTGCAAAAAAATATTAATTTAGGCAAGATTTTCTAGAATGTCATCGATTTTGAAAGATACTTTATAAAATTATTATTTTTTTCCTTTTTTTTTATAAAATTGCAATTTCTATAAAATTTTCAATAAAACTGCAATTTCTATGAAATTTTCAATAAAATTGCACTTTCTATGAAAATTTTTTCAAAATTTTGCAATTTTATTAAACATTTTCATAGAAAGTGCAATTTTATTGAAAATCTTTCAAAATCGATGACATTCTAGAAAATCTTGCCTAAATTAATATTTTTTTGCAAAATTCTTCAAATAAATTGTTATAAACAAAGTAACAGAAATCGCATTTTTATAGAAACTGTTGCATTTTTTTTTTAAAAGCATTTAAAATGCATTTTTTTCTATAAAATGTCCATGAAAATTCTTCAAAATTGCATTTTTCTAGAAAATTTCGTCAAAATTGCATTTAAAATTTTTTTTTTTATTTTTTTCGGGGAAATTACATTTTTATAGAAAATTTCAGCAAAATTTATTTTCTATAAAAAATTTAAAAGAAACCTAATATTTATAGAAAACTGTCAAAAATGGCATCTTTAAAAAATGTCAAACTTTATTTTTTTTTCTAAAAAATCGTTGAAAATTTTTCAAAATTGTATTCTTCTAAAAAATTTCTTCAAAATTGATTTTTTTTTTAATTTTATTGAAAATTCACTTTTATTGAAAATTTCGTATTTTTTAGAAAATTATGTTACAATTGATTTTTTGTAAAAAATTTCGTTGGAATTGCATATTTCTAGAAAATTTCTTCGAAATTTAATTTTTCTGGAAAATGTTCGCATTTTTCTTTAAAATTTCTTCGAAATTTAATCTTTTCAGATATTATCCTTCATTGGCCCTTAATCTGGGGTTATCGTCCGACTCATCTTTTAATATTTAATCCCTTCATTGGCCCTAAATATAATTTCTCGCTCCACGACTTTTGAAATTTCAAAAAAAATTATATGTAGAATAAATTTCATTTCCAAAAATTTTGAAAAATGTAATTTTAAAAAATTTTCTAGACAAAAGCATTTCATTGGTTTTCTAGAATAATGATTTTTTTAGCTAATTTGATGTAATTTTCTAAAAAAAATGCAATTACAACAAAATATTGCAAAAAAATGTAAAATTAAAAAAAAAAAATCAGAAACATTTTTTAGGAAAAACTGCAAATTTGAAGAAACCCCTTTAAAAAGAATGCAATTTCAAGATTTTTTTGTAGAAAATTTAGAAAATATGCAATTTCAAGTATTTCCTAGAAATTGAAATTTCAAAGAAATTTTGTACAAAAATGTTATTTAAAAATATTTTTTAGGCAAAAAAGGGAAAATTTGAAGTAATTTTTTTAAAACAATGCAATTTCAACAGAAAAATGTAATTTCAACGAAATTTTTGAAAAAATTTTGTTTCAAATACATTTTTTTGGACAACAAGCTAATTTCAACAAATTTTCTAAAAAAAATGCGAGTTCAAGAATTTTTGTAGAAAAGTTTTTCTAGAAAAATGCAAATTCAACTAAATTTTTCAGAAAAATGCTATTTCTAGGAAGTTATCTAGAAAAAATTAAATTTCAACGAATTAAAAAAAAAATATTTCAGAAACATTTTTTTAGGAAAAACAATGCAAATTTAAGATATTTTCTAAAAAAGCAATGTCAAGAATTTTTATAGTAAAAATTTAGTTTTTCTAGAAAAATGCAAATTGAACAAAATTTTGCAGAAAAATTAACTTTCAATGATATTTTCTAGAAAAATAAAATTTCAACGAAATTATGAAAAAAATTATTTCAAAAACATTTTAAATTTCTTAAAAATTTCAAGAATTTTTTTTAGAAAAATTTTGTTTTTCTGAAAAATACAAACACAAATTTTTGCAGAAATATGTGACTCGAACGAAGTTTTATAGAAAAAAATTATTTCAAAAAATTTTTTAGGAAAAATTGCATATTTGAAGACATTTTCTAAAAATGTAGTTTCAATCATTTTTGTAGAAAATTGCAATTTCAACAAAATATTGCAAAAAAATGTTATCTGACAAAATGGTTTAAAAACATATTATTGCAAACACTGTTTTAGTAAAAATGCAAATTTGAAGACATTTTCTAAAAAATGCAATTTAAAGAATTTTTGTAAAAAAAATTTGTTTTTCTAGAAAAATGCAAATTGAACAAAATTTTGCAGAAAAGTGCAATATCAATGAAATTTTCTAGAAAAATTAAATTTCAACGAAATTTTAAAAAAAATCTAGAACTTTTTTAGGTAAAAATTGCAAATCTGAGAAAATTTTCGAAAACAATTCAATCTTTCAATTATTTTGTAGAAAAATGCAATTTCAACAAAATATTGCAGAAAAAATGTAATTTCGACAAAAACTTTTAAAAAATAATATACCAAAATCCGTTTTTAGGAAAAAATGCAAATTTCAAGAATTTTTGTAGAAAAAATTTTGTTTTTCTAGAAAAATGCAAAGTGAACGAAATTTTACAAAAAAATGCAATTTCTAGAAAATTTCCTACAAAAATTAAATTTCAACAAAATTTAAAAAAAAATTCAAGAACATTTTTTAGGAAGAAAATGCAAATCTGAAGAAATTTCTAAAAAAATTTACGATTTTTTAAACAAAATTTAGTTTGTCTAGAAAAATGCGAATTCAAAAAAATTTTGCAGACAAATGTAACTTCAGCGAAGAGTTCTAGAAAAAATTTCTTTCAAAAACATTTTTTAGAAAAAATACGCAGATTTGAAGACATTTTCTATAAATACCATTTCAAGAATTTCTGTAGATAAATGCAATTTCAACAAAATATTGCAGAAAATTGAAATATTTTAGAAAAATTAAATTTTTTAAAAAATTTTATTTAAAAAAAAATTTTTAGGAAAAACTGCATATTTGAAGACATTTTCTAAAAAACGCAATTTTAAGAAGAATTTTTGTTTGAAAAATCTTGTTAAGATTTTTAGAAAAAATTTAATTTCAAAAAAATTTTGCAGAAAAATGGCAATTTCAAGGAAATTATGTAGAAAAATTATATTTTAACGAAATTTTGCAGAAAAATTTCATGTCAAAAAATTTTTTTAGAAAAAAAAAATGCATATTTAAAGAAATTTTCCAAATAAATGCAATTTGAAGAATTTTTGTAGAATTTTTTTTAGAAAAACTACATTGCTTTTCTAAAAAAAATTCAATTTCAAAAAATTTTTGCAGAAAATGCGAATTCAATTAAATTTTCTAGAAAATTTTATTTTAAAAACAATAAGCAAATTTTAACACATTTTCTAAAAAATACAATTTCAGGAACTTTTGTAGACAAATGTAGTTATTGTAGAAAAATGCAATTTGAATAAAATTTTGCAAAAAATGAAATTTTCTAGAAAAATTCAATTTCAACGAAATTGTGTAGAAACATTTTATTTAAAAGAATTTTTTTATGAAAACAAATGCAAATATGTATACAATTTTTCTAAAAAAATTTAATATTAATTATTTTTTTTCAACAAAATTTTGCAGAAAAATGCAATTTCAATGAAATTTTCTAGAAAAAGTTTATTTTAAAAAAATTTCAAGACATTTTCTAAAAAAATGCAATCAATATGTACAATTTTTCTAAAAAAATTAATTTTAATTATTTTTGTTTTAATTATTTTTGTTTTAATAAAATTTTGCACACAAATGCAACTTCAACGAAATTTTCTAGAAAAAGTTTATTTAAAAAAAATTTTAATACATTTTTCTAAAAAATGCAATTACAAAAATTTTTTTTTGAAAAATTTAGTTAGGATGAAATTTTCTCCAAAATTTTCCAGAGAAATGCTATTCCAATGAAATTTTCTAAAAAAAATATGCAATTTACCCGAAATTTTAATGACATTTTCAAGAAAAATTAAATGTCCACGAAAGAAAAATGCAATTTCAACAAATATTGCAGAAAAAAATTTAATTTCGACAAAATTTTTTAAAAAAAATATTCCAAAAACCGTTTTTAGGAAAAAAATGCAAATTTAAAGACATTTTCTAAAAAATGCAGTTTCAAGAATTTTGATAGAAAAATGTTGTTTTTTAGAAAAATGCAAATTGACAAATTCTATGAAATTTCCTACAAAATTAAATTTCAACGAAATTGAAAAAAAAATTCAAGAACATTTTTTAGGAAAAAAAATGCAAATCTGAAGAAATTTTCTAAAAAAATGTCGATTTTTTTACAAAATTTAGTTTTTCTAGAAAAATGCGAATTCAAAAATATGTAACTTCAACGAAGTTTTCTAGAAAAAAGTTATTTCAAAAACATTTTAAGCGAAAAGATGTAGGTTTGAAGACATTTTCTAAAAAACGCAATTTAAAGAATTTTTGTAATTAATGTAATAAATGTAATTTAAACAAAATTTTCCAGAAAAATTACAAGTTCAAGGAAATTATTTAGAAATATTATATTTCAACGAAATTTTGTAAAAAAAAAATTATTTCAAAAAATCAATTTTATTTTTAAGAAATTTTCAAAAAATGTAATTTGAAGAATTTTTGTAGAAAAATTTAGTTTGTCTAAAAAAAATGCAATTTAAAAAAAAATTTGCAGAACAATGCAAGTTTAAAGAAATTTTCTAGATAATTCTATTTCAAAAACAATAAGCAAATTTTAACACATTTTCTTAAAAAATACAATTTCAAGAATAGTTGTAGACAAATTTAGTTATTGTAGAAAAATGCAATTTGAATAAAATTTTGCAGAAAATGAAATATTAATGAAATTTTTTAGAAAAATTTAATTTCAACGAAATTGTGTAGAAATATTTTATTTAAAAGAAATTTTTTTAGGAAAACAAATGCAAATATCTAAAATTTTTCTAAAAAAAATTTAATTTTATTTATTTTTGTTTCAACAAAATTTTGCAGAAAAATGCAATTTCAACGAAATTTTCTAGAAAAAGTTAATTTTAAAAAAAATTTAAGACATTTTCTAAAAAATGCAATTATTCTCTCTAAAATTTTCCAGAGAAATGCTATTCCAATGAAATTTTCTAAAAAAATGTAATTTACACGACATTTTTCAAAAAAAATATACATTTTGTGGGGCATGAAGATATTTTACATGAATACATATTGGTTGAAAGAATTTGGAAGTCCTGTTTTAGAGTGTCTGCTGTCAAACTGACATGACGAAACCGACATTAACGAATGTAAATAAAAATGACTTTTGGCCAAAGAATGTCATACTGGAAACATAGTGTGGCGTCTACAAGGCATCTCCTCGTATTTTCAGGTCTTCTGCGGCTTCGCTGTGGGTTTCAGTCGAGGGCTGTGCGCGCGATGTCATCTTGATCATCACCGCATTTTTCTAAACCTAAAGGAATCAATTGTATTTTTAATTACTTAAAGAATTTTCAGTTGTCTTGAGACATGTCTTTGATGACAACCACCACATGTTTCGTTTTCAATTATTTATCACATTTTTTTTTAAAAGACAAAAAAGGAAATATTTCTGATGTTATTTTATCAGACAAGTCAAGAAATGTATTTGATAAAAATATTTTTTGTATGTACATACATAAATACATGCAATAACAATTTCATCTTTACAGAATTTTGTGCAAAATATACAGTTATCAAAAATATTCGTCTATTTTTTTGCTGTACGAATTGTATTCAATTATCAAAAGTTAAATACAATTCGTATATTTTTTTGCCGTTTCGTCTTCGTTGCTTGAAATACCAATGACGGTAAGTCAGAAATGGCTTACGTGACAATTTTTCAAAATTTTATTTTTTATATGTTCTGTAAGAATTTCGGCATTTTCTAGCAGAATATGTTAAAAACGTGATTTCGAAAAATTTAAGTTACGCCTTTTTAAATATGGTAACGATGTATTGGGTTTTCCAATAAGAGTTATATGGTTTCTTTGAAAAAACACACTTATTGTTAAGGAAATTCAAAAGTTTTTTATTTAATGTGAAGTACAATCGATACAATTAAGTTCTAAATAAAACGTCATTCAAATGGCCTCCACGACATCTTCTGCAGGAACGAATTCGATGAATCCAATTTCCGAGCACTTTTTCCACTAAATCAAGTCGTATGTCATGAATGGCACGTTCAATATTGACTTGTAAAGCTTGAAGAGAGTCTGATTTATTTATAAAGACCAATGACTTCAAATAACCCCACAAGAAATAGTCTAATGGTGTTAAATCACAACTTCTCCATGTTAAATCACAACTTCTCCATGGCCTCCATTCAATATCACAATTTCTTGAAATAATCGAATCTCCAACTTTTCTCGCAACAATTCAATTGTTTCATTTGCTGTGTGGCACGTAGCCACAATCGGTCAACAGCAAAAAGATAGCTCTTAACGAGAGCTAAAATATTGCTCATGGGTGTCAAGGTCGTAGGTCGACCGGAAAATGTTTTTTTTTTTTGATGTGGATGGACTTAGCGCACGAAGTTGCAATTGGAGAACGATTATTTTGATAATAAAACTTAATAATTTGTAAACGTTGTTCTTGCTTATACGTAGTATGTTCAAAAAATATTTTGTATTTTGTATTTTTTCAAAAAGTTTTTATTTATTCATGAATATCTATTTTGTCCCCTTCAAAGTAATTCCCCTCGGATATAATACACTTCTGCCAACGTTTTTTCCAATCCTCGAAGCACTTCAAATTATTATTTTTTGTGATCTTGTTCAGCTCCTCCCTCGATGCCGTCTTTATCTCCTCAATCGTGGCGAAACGTCGTCCTTTCATGGGCCTTTTCATTTTTGGGAACAAAAATAGTCACAGGGGGCTAGGTCAGGGTAATACGGTGGCTGCGGCACCATTACTGTGTTGTTTTTGGCCAAATATTCGCGCACAAGCAACGATGTCTGTGCAGGGGCGTTATCATGGTGCAAAAGTCAGTTTTTGTTCTTCCACAAATCCGGGCGTTTTTGGCGGATTGCTTCGCGCAATTTGAGCATAACTTGCAGGTAATATTCTTTATTGACCGTACTACCCTGTGGCAAGAACTCATAATGCACCACGCCCCTGCAATCAAAGAAAACTGTGAGCAAAACCTTTACGTTCGACCGAACTTGTTGAGCTTTTTTTGGTCTTGGTTCATGTGGCAGCTTCCATTGGGATGATTGAGCTTTAGTTTCCACGTCGTAATCATAAACCCATGATTCGTCACCAGTTATGACCCTCTGTAGCAAATTTGGGTCGTCACGGACCGAGTTCAACATCTCCTGAGCAATGTTAACGCGATGCTGTTTTTGGTCTAAATTCAGCAATTTTGGCACGAATTTAGCGGCGACCCGACTCTTTCCCAAATCATTGGTTAAAATCGAATGGCACGAGCCAATCGATATGTTTAGATCCTCAGCAACTTCTCTAATGGTAATTCGTCGATTGGCCAATATTATTTTATTCACTTTATCAATGTCTGTTGTGGACGTGCTCGGACGTCCGGCACGCTGTTCGTCCTTCACATCTTCTCGGCCCTCTAAGAACATTTTGTACCACCGATAAACGTTGCTTTGGTCCAAGGTAGCTTCACCATATGTCACAGTCAATATTCGGAATGCGCGCCTGCGCACTTTATTTTGTTTTTCACACAAAATTTGATGCAGATTCTTTGATCCATTTTCTGAAATAGCTAAACATCGAAGACAAGTTAAAACACATCCAAGCACAACAGCTGTCAAAAATTAACAAAACATTCAAAATGGCCCACCTTGTCAGCATAAGTAAGGGACATGAGTACCAACATAACGCTACAAAAGATCAAAAATCAAATACATGTAGCCCGTGGAAATTAAAAATTCCCGATATTTTTTGAACATACCTCGTATATCTCTCCATGATGAGATTGTAAACACTACTGACTACAATGAAAAACAAATGATAGATCATGACATATATACAAGGTGGCGCAAAAGTAATCCTCCTATCAGAAAATGCTATAAATGGCGCAAAAGTAATCCTCCTATCAGAAAATGCTATACATTTTGCGATTGGCCCCTAATGTCAGTTCTGTTTTGACATTTGTGTAGTAAACACATGTGAAATACACGTTAATAAACAATGTTACGCTACACTGCTCCAGAACGCGGAATATTGCTGACTATTTATTTGACCAATAATCGGTCGGTGACTTTGGCACAAAACATCGAAAGGTTACTTTTGCGCCACCTGTTATATCAAAATCATGTTATCCCTATTGGAAAACCCATTATTATATACATACGAGTACATACATACACATTTCTTTAAAATCAAGTCTGGAGCACATTGAATTCCATTTCACCTCAAAGTCTTTGATAAACGAAAATATTGAATCACTCAATGTCATCAAACTCTGTCGCTTCCGAAGAAGAAGTCCTTTATTTATATCTTAAAACGATCTGTTATAAAACAAATTTTATTATTGTTGCTGTCATAAATTAAAATAAATTTATTGGATATAAGGCGTGTTTTTTCTATACAATAACGATTAATTTCTATGGAGAGCTAAACGATATTACGGCCTGTTTCTGCATTTCTAACGAAAGTCTCTGCGAAATAATGTAGTTGCCAGATCAATAATTTCACAACTTCTGGTCTAAAAAACTAGCAGTGGCCAAAAAATCAACCCTGGGTGGGTCAGCTGAGCTGAAGCAAGACTCTCATTTCTTTCTCTCGCTCTCACGTCTCTCTCACTGACGATTTTTTTTCCATCTTAGCGAGCTGCCAATGTTGACTTCTTTATGCTTAAATATGTATGTATACATAAAATTTTATTATTATTTACTTGTTTTTACCAGAATTATTTCAATATCTACTTATTTTTGCTTTTAATAACGTTTTTTTGTCATTGTTCCTATCAGTCGACAAATAAAATAAAGCGACTCGATCTGACATTTGTGTTCGCCCAGATGACAGCAAAGAGAGATAGAGAAACAAAATGTACACTGAAATGATTATGTTTTCGTACAAGTTCATTATAGTGCGACTTGTCGTTCTGATGGTAGGTAGTGAAACCCAAATCAGCTGTTTGTCGTCTGGCAGGCGAACGAAAGCAATACAGAAACAGGCTGTTAGTTTTCGATAGAGTTCCCCCTTGCTTTCCTTACTTAATCGAGTTCAGTGTAGCTAGTACGGACTTTTTTTCGAAATTGTTCTTTTCTACAGTATGCCGTGAATTTTGGCGAGCTTGTTGTCACTTGAATGTGAATTATAGGATTGCGAATAATTTTTTGCTTACCCTAAGTGTTGCCTGGCGCCATCTGACATTTCCATTGGAAAGTTTGACATTTTTTAGCATAAACGTACTCAGAACGTTTTGACGTACGACCATCATTTGTGTTGTTTACAGTGACTTGAAAAAATCAATTTGGCAAAAAAAATGGAATTAACTCGTCAACATTTTCGTGCGATCATTTTTCACAACTTTCGACGTGGATTATCACGACAAGAGTGCATCGATGAACTTAAACATTTGTATGGCGATGAAGCACCATCCTATAGCACTGTGAAAACCTGGTTTAATGAATTCAATCGTGGCCGACGGTCGCTCAAAGACGAAGGTCGTCCAAAACGGTCATTGTGCCAGAGAACATTGATGCCGTGCGTGGACTGATAATGCAAGATCGTCATGTGACATACCGTGAGATAGAGGCATCCATGGGCATTTCTTCCACCAGCATACATTCGATATTCCATGAACACCTGGCCGTAAAAAATGTTTGTTCTCGTTGGATCCCGCACAATTTGACAATCGCTCAAAAAAGGCTCGTTTCGATTGGTGCAAAGAAATTTTGAAAAAAATACGATCGCGGTGCTTCAAAAGACGTTTATAAGATCGTCACAGGTGACGAATCTTGGATCTATGCGTATGATCCTGAAACAAAACAGCAATCGACCGTGTGGGTCTTCGAAGACGAGCCAAATCCAACGAAAGTTGTTCGTGGAAGAAGCACTTCGAAGCAAATGGTCGCCTGTTTTTTCGGCAAAACCGGTCATGTGGCGACTATTCCGTTTGAGCAACGTATGACGGTCAATTCTGAGTGGCACACTACAATTTGTTTGCCTGAAGTCTTCGGAGAAATTCGAAAAACGAACCAGCTCATACATCGGCTCAAACCAGCGCCTTTTTGACCGGCCAAAACGTCGAATTGATGGGTCATCCGCCGTACAGTCCTGATTTGACACCCAATGACTTATTCTTATTCACTCAGATCAAGAAAAAACTGCTTGGTCAACGTTTTTCGACGCCTGAAGCAGCAGTCGAAGCGTTCAAAAACCATGTTTTGGAGGTGAATTTTCAACACACTGTAACCAAAACGCTCAAATGACAAAACGGTCTGAGTGAATTTATGCTAAAAAATTTCAAACTTTCCAATGGAAATCTCAGATGGCGCCAAACGACACTTAGTGATGCCTAGGCCTCGTAAATAGCTACAGCTCCACTAAGAATTGTTAGCTTTCGCTCGATGTAACTTAAGGGTGATTCCAACGGAACGGGTGTGACATTGTTACTGATTATTTTCCTGATTTTGATCTATATAATTTATAACGACAACTGACAATGTAGATATTCATAAGTGTACTGACATGCAAGGAAATTAAATACTATATTTTATAAAAAAAAGATGGTTGATATATTACCGTAACGGGAGTGACCTTAGGTTTTGATAAAATCTTGATCAGCCGCTTTCTTTATTGCATACTGTAAAATTTTTCTATGTACTGCCAAACAAAAAAAATTTTTTTTTGGTATCTCTAGAGTATAGTTTATATTGTACACTTCATTCCAAATAATTTAAATTATTATTCCATTTGTAGTAAATATTTTAATATGTAACGGGTGTGACAAGCCAATGTAACGGCTGTGACAAGCCAATGTAACGGGTGTGACAAGCCAATGTAACGGGTGTGACATAGTCTCTATCTGGAGGAGTAATAAGTAGATCGAAATATTGTCCAGGATTTATTAGCCAACATGCATCTATTAAACTAGTCTTTTTCTGCGAAAAACAAAATCGAAGTCGTTTTATTCACTAAATCATATTCATATTGCCGACTTTCTTTATCACATAGAGTAAAAACTTACAAATACAAAATTCTTTGCCAAAAACAAGTTTTGACATCTTAAAAACTCTTTCTCTTTTGTATCAATGTTTATGACAATGCTATTTTTTCATTTTCTACAAAGAATTAGTTTCTGAATTAGAAAACGCTGTGTGTCCTGCTAGAATATTATAAGGAGAAATCTTCTCAAAATAATGTTTAGGTCGGTTATTCTTGATTTTTTTTAGTTTTCCACCTATTTTCTAAAATACTCGTATATTAATATTTTTTAACTCCACACGGGGCAAAATCGCCTTTTTTGATATGTTTGAATCGAAAGAAAATGTATTTGGAAACAAATTTTTAAATATTATATATTTCTGAGCAAATAAATTTTATTTGAAAATCAGTAAAATATATTTGGAACGCATATATTAATATATTACAACAAAATATATTTCCAAACTAAATTTCTCAAATATAGTATGTGTTCAAGTACAAATAAAATTATTGTTTAGGAATTTCTCCAAATATATTTTATTTAAAAAAGATTATCAAAACTTTGGCTGCCTTTTTAGAATTTCAGTTTAAATGTTTCCTTAGTTTCGAATTGTACCTTCAAGTTACAATACCATATGTAGCATTAACTTCTTTTTAAATCAATAATTTCAAATTTCTGAGTTAGTATTCCAAGTCATCATGTTTTGTCAACCCTTCAAGTAATTTATATTGATCCATGATTATACGATTTCATTTATTTTTATTTGTATTTTTACGAACATTAAAAATTACAAAAAAAATAACTTTGAATTAGTAAAAAATTTTACACAACTAACATATTTTCTGAATTCTTAAGTGCAAATATATATTTGTTTCGGAAATAGTAGTCCCAAATAAAAACATATTGGGATGCAAACAAAGATTTGTTTAGAATAACATTTTCCCAAATATATATACATTTTGTGTGTACCCAGTATTATATGTTTAGAGAGTACCCTAAACATATATATGTTTCAAGCCGAATATGTTTGGGACAATATACTACAGAAGCGATTTTTTTGCAGCGTGCATTTGAGAATTATTCTTATGCCTTTTATTCCAGAATCAATCAAAGCCTTGTATCATTGAATGGGCTGATTTAAAATGACCTTATGGACCTTCACTGCCGCACACATCCTCCTCTTAATGGTTGCCCCTATACCATCTATTTATTTTTTCAATTTATACCGAAATTTCTGCTTTCTATTATTTAATTTCATACTTGACATAAAATTATTAAATATACAATATTTTTAAAACGAATAAAAATTATTTACGGTCTTTGCGTAACGGGTGTGACAAATATTAGAAGGCAAATGAATGATACTGAAACATTTTGATTCACTTTATACTATATAACCTTGACCTAACTTACACAAAATATGATATATGCATATCTACATAAAATGTATTAAATTTAACTTTTTGTATATTTTCGGTATCGGGTGTGAAAAACAAAACACTCCAAATACAAAACCGTTTGCGGGCACTGAATATTTTCCAAAAGTTACGAATTTTAAACTAAACTAGACATTAGGATGCGTACATTCTTGTAGTCAAATAAAAAAATATGAAAATAAAAAATATGTCGAAAAATAGCTCATGTCAGTTCAACAGTAAAATTATTGCATCCAACAATTTTATAATAACCTATAGAAAACTCATTGCTGGGAAAAAAAACTATTACTAAATTTCATCAACTCTTCATGAATTTTTAAAATTCAATACCGTTATGGTATTTTTTTTGTTGCAAAAATCTGATTTGTTTTTTTATGTGTGATGGGGTCACCCGTAACAAAAAATTAATTAATTTACATCAATTTATGTACGGTTTATTTCAAATCAACGAAAAATATTTATTGAATCAATATGCGCCAATGTCAGAATTTTTCAATTGTCTTTCAGTGCAAGAAGAACACTAGTAATAGTCATGCACTTTTTATTTCCAAGAAATACCTATTAATACTTATACTTCAGTTTGTCATTTAGATATAACAAATGACGGAGTAATCCATTGTACACATGGACTTTTTTATTATTTATTCATATTTACATAGTAACATTTTTATTGCACTGTGCAACGAATGAACACTTTTTGAAAACTACACGTAAAGTACAGTATACATAGGTTCGATTATACTACCAATAGGTAGTATAACCGTTTACTCGGTTTAGCGAAATTGGTAACCAATTTGTTTTTATGGGCCTCAAAAGATTCTGGATATCATTGGGCCCCTCGAAAAAGGTGTCATTAGTTATTGTCCAAAAGCTAATTCAGACTTGGTGATACTGCTTAACTACATATATTTGGCAATAATGTATGCTGAACAAAGCTTGTTAATATTTTTTTGTAAAAAAACAAATTCCTGCACTTTTTTTGAAAAAGTGAAGGAACAAATATTTTTTCACTTTTTGCTGCATAATTTACAGGGACTCCTACTTTTTCTATAACAATATTTGGCAAAATTATAGCCACGGCAAATCTGAACAACTTTTGTGAACATATCAACACAATCTGAAATTGTCTTTATAATAACCCAGCAAAAAATAAAAGAAGTACTTCCAAAAGATTAACATTATAAGTACTTCCAATTCATAAATATGAACCTTTTTTTCGGCATTTAATGAAGTTCTTCTAAATAACTAACCAAAATGTAATTTCGGAATATAAATTATTAACCCAAGAATGCATAATTTTAAAACGATTGGATGTAAAATGAATCTTGTGAAGTGATAAAAGTCCAGATCGGAAGGAACATATGTATGAGGGCTGTGATATATATTATTTTACATATATATATATAGTATATATATATATATATAGTGCTAAAGGGAAGAAATATATATTTATATGGCGGCTATATCAGAATTAGTGAATGGTTCTGGAAGCTAGTCGACTTTTTCATCAATTAAATTTCGTTTCAGTCGACTAGGTCGATAAATCGGACCTACAAGTCGACTTTTTCATAGCCGATTAAAATATGATATAATATCTCCGAAATATGTTAAATTTTGGAATTGTAGTACATTGGATTGCGATAACAACTGAATTTATTAACAAATTCAAAAAATGAAAATTCGAAAAAAAGACCTAACATGAAGTGCTCGTTTTTGATAAAGAACAAAAGGCGTAACTCACATTGTATTAGACAGAATGTACTGTATTCATCTATTTAACCTTTGTAGTTGTTCTCTTGTTGCTGTTTTGATTTTTGTAAATCGTGTTTGACATCTATTTCAGATGCAAAATTCTATATGGGTCTGTATTTAAATTTGGCCTTTATCTGAAGGGTATCCATTTTTTTTTATCAAATTTCGCAGTGTTCGTGATTCTATAAACTAATCTCTGCCAAATTTAATAATGCTCTGATGTAAAACATGAAAACACATTTTTCCAACCTTGCTAGTGGCCGTTTATTCTCGGATTTAAAATTCTTTGTGCAAAATATAGTGCATTTGACTAAAATATGACTTCTATGGAGCTTAGCTGCTAAATCGGAAGGAACACATCCATGCGAGTATGTGGGGCTATATGTAAATTTGAACCGATATTGTTCACACAGATATTAACTGTTAAAATAAGACACTCTTTACCAAATTTCATGAACATCGAAAGGAAATTATATCTTCTATAGAGGGTATAAGCTAAATCGAAGGTACATTCGTATATATTACGATATCTGGTTCTAAACTGATATTCAAATAGTTGAGAAATTTTTGATCGTTCGGCGTAGACGAAAGAAATACGGATTGTCTTTCAATTTCAATAGGAATTGTCTTGTCCCAAAATAAAGATATGTACAAAATTTCTTTGAGATCAGAATGCATGCACAAACTGACATAGCTAAATCGATTCAGAAAGTGATTCTAAGTCGATCGGTATAATAAACGGATGGTTCTATATATCTCTTCTCATTTTTGCTGTTAGAAACAAATGCATAAAATCATAATAAATTGTACCACAGTGTGGTGTAGGTTATACATAATTAAATAATTTTAAAAGAAAGTATGGTAATTAATTCTACAGAATCAGCCCTGCACGAACTTGTGAGCACTATCGAATCGTCCCTGCATTTCAAGGAATTCACCATGGTGGCATTTCTTGACATAGAAGGGGCTTTTAACAACATTCACTCAGATGCAGTAATTGCGGCACTGTCACATCTTAATGTTAACTCTAGTTTGATTAGACTAATTCAAAGTCTGCTCAACAGAAGACGCATAACAGCACGTCTTGGGTCCACAACTCTAACAAGGTTTGTAAACAGAGGGACCCCACAAGGAGGAGTACTGTCTCCACTAATTTGGAACCTAGCGGTGAATGAAATCCTGCTAGATCTAGAACGTTGTGGCTGCAAGGTCGTGGCATATGCGGACGACGTTGCAATCGCAGTGAGTGGCAAATTCGAAAACGTCCTCCGAGACATTCTACAGGTGGCTCTGAACAAATTGGCTAGATGGGCCAGAAGCAGCGGTTTGGGCATAAACCCAAACAAGACAGAATTGGTTCTCTTTACTAGGATGAATAAAGTCCCACATGTGCACCCTCCACCTCGGATAAATGGAACAGATCTAGTCTTTTCTGAAAGTGCAAAATTTTTAGGAATAATTCTAGATAGAAAACTGTTATTTAGACTTAATGTATTGGAACGTGTAAGGAAGGCTAACGTCGCCTTATATTCCTGCAAAAAGGCTGTAGGGTCGCGGTGGGGCCTCTCTCCTAAAATCGTCCACTGGATATATATAGCAGTAGTTCGTCCTATACTGCTATACGGCATTGTGGTATGGTGGACGGCAACTGACAAACTAACCATCACCAACCTACTAACAAAGGTTCAGAGAACTGCCTGCCTGAGCATAAGCGGAGCCTTAAGGACTACAGCGACCGAGTCTCTACAAGCCCTACTCCATATACTGCCGATTAATATTGTGGCGAGAGAAGTTGCAACCAAAGCGGCAATAAGATTAAACTGCCTATCAATGTGGAGGTACAAAAACTACGGTCACATGAGAATATCAAAGTGTAGTGCTATGGTAACCGACCGAGTGGACTATATACCAACGGTGTACACCTTCGAGAGAAATTACATCACTATGATTCCCGCGAGAGATGAATGGGTTGGAAGAAAACCAGGTAATAGAAACCATCTCCACTTTTACACGGATGGTTCGAAGCTTGATGAAAAGGTTGGCTTCGGAGTACACTGTGCAGAGCTTAGATTGGATATAGCTCACAGACTACCAGATACCTGCAGTGTCTATCAAGCCGAAATAATGGCAATATGGGAAGTAGCCAAGTGGCTGAGTCGCAACATAGTAACCAACACTGGCGTTGTCATTTACTCGGACAGCCAGGCTGCCATCAATTCTCTGGAGGCAACATCCCTAAATTCACAAACAGCCCTCGACTGCCGCAGATCTCTTAACGAGATGGCTGAGCAGTTTAACATACACCTCATATGGGTGCCTGGGCATAGGGATATCCCGGGAAACTGCAAAGCCGATGAACTTGCTAGGAAAGGGACGACATTACAAATTCTCGAAAAATTTGCATATATTGGTGCGCCACTATCCACGTTCAAGCTTTGGCTTAGGCAAGAGGCAATCAGACAGTCCAACGAAAGATGGACAGAAATCGGTACCTGCAGAGTAGCTAGACAAATCTGGCCAAGGTATGACCTGAGAAGATCAAAATATCTCCTCGCACTAGAGAGGCAAAGATTGTCTACGTTAGTATCAGTTCTGACGGGACACTGCTTGATCGGCGAACACGCCAAAAGATTGGGTATTGACTCTAATGACTTCTGCAGAAGCTGTGGAGATGAGGAAGAAGTGGAGAGCATTGAGCACTTGCTATGCGACTTCCCGCTCTGAGTAAACGACGACTGGACATACTGGGGTCGTAATATCGACAAATTTGTATATCAAACAGGTTGGTTTCGATGAGGGACATTTCAGCCCGTGGTAACACTAGGGACCTAAACTGGTCTATGTGAGCTTGTATAAAAAATACGGCTGCCACCCTAACCTAACCTAACCTATGGTAATTAAATATACCATACCATACATACTGTACCACACTGTGGTACTTTACTACTCTCTGAACCGGGGCTACGGAAAACTTTTTTTTGTGAGAATGTTAATTACACTATGGGGTCACACTTTTCAAGAGCCATCTACACCATACAGATTACAGACATCGTCAAATGTCCTAAACATACATACATATATATGATCGTTGATCTCTTTGGCCAATAGTATATTATTTATACGTTCCCTTCCCTATGTCAACATTTGTATTCCTTTAAAATATGAAATCTCTGGACCCAAAGATGTTAATAAGAACGACATACATTCATCAAATAAATACAACACCAAAAAAGCAAATCTTACAGAGCTTTAAAAGAGTTGTGCTAAAGTGGTGACAAAGAGGTACTTCCCCGGCGCGACAACCCCTTGTTAAATTCATTGGTGAAAATCCAAATTAGAACAACTTCCGGATCATAAGTTGGGGATTTCTATTGCTTCTTTGGATGCTCTTTTTTTGCTGGGAAGCTTCAAACATAGCAACTTTTTGCAGGAGGATTTATTTTTAGAAAATCTAGAAATAGCCTTTAAATCTGATGGCAAATCATTTAACGAGGGCGGTTCCAAAATAAACCGACCTAACAAAGAAAATACTACAAATTGGAGAAACTTTTTCTTTTTTCCTCAACATAATCTCCTTCTAGCTTGATACACTTTTCCAGTGATTTTCAATAGCTTCGATACCCTCCCATTTATAGTAAGAACTGTCTATCTCCCAAAAATTGCCATTAACCGCAACCATTACTGGCAAATCTTTTTCCGCCGAGCCATTTTTTCAAGTTTGGAAACAAAAAATAATCCGAGGGATCTTTATTTGAAGCAATTCGAACTTTAATTCATTGATTTTGGCCATCGCAATAGTGGATGTGTGAACTGGTGCATTGCCTGCGCTCAGCTTTCTCATCATCAAATTTTCCGCAAATGTGCGAGGTATAACACTTTGTGAAATGCCAATGACTTCAGCTAGCTCACGAATAGAGTTTTTTATTTCCCGGACTTTTCTAATCCCCGGGAAGCGGGATTTTTTTTAAACGTTCCCAGGATCCCGCCTAATGAAAGTTACAAAATGTGTATTATATGCACGAGCCTTATCCACCAAAAAGACGTAAGCACCACAATGATTTCTTTGCATATTCTGAAGCAAAGCGTTTACATATAAAATATTTAATGTTATACTAAATTTCACAGTAATATAACCAAATGTTTGCATTATACGAGTATATACATTTAAATAAAAAATAATCGCAAAAAGAAGCCTTCTCCCCTAAATTCAAAACAAACTTAAAAACATATAAGAAATCTATTTATTTTGTACTTAAATATGTATACAGGTTTTTCCAATAAGAGTGATATGATTGCTTTGAAAAAAAAACACACACTTATTGTTGAGGAAATTCAAAAGTTTTTGTTTTTTATTTAATGTGAAGTACAATCGATGCAATTAAGTTCTAAATAAAACTACATTCAAATGGCCACCACGACTTCTTCTGCAGGAACGAATTCGATGAACCCAATTTTCGAGCACTTTTTCCACTAAATCAAGTCGTATGTCATGAATGGCACGTTCGAAATTGACTTGTAAAGCTTGAAGAGAGTCTGGTTTATTTCGAAAGACCAATGACTTCAATTAACCCCACAAGAAATAGTCTAATGGTGTTAAATCACTTCTGGAGGCCATTCAATATCACAATTTCTTGAAATAATCGAATCTCCAAACTTTTCTCGCAACAATTCAAAAAGATAGCCCTTAACGAGAGCTAAAATATTGCTCATGGGTGTCAAGGTCGTAGGTCGACAGGAAAGTGTTTTTTTGGATTTAAAAAAAATTGACAGCATCATTTTCAAATGTGAACGGAAAGTTTATTTTTGCTCTAGCTCCTTAAATGTACGTCGGATCGGGAATCAGTCAATGGCAAAAAGATAGCTAAATATTGCTCATGGATATCAAGGTCGTAGATCGACTGGATAGTGTTTTTTTTTGGATTTAATAAAAAATAGAATTAGCGCACGAAAAGTTGCAATTGGAGAACGATTATTTTGATAATAAAACTGAATAATTTGTAAACGTTGTTCTTGCGTATATCTATCTCTCCATGATGAAATTGTAAACACTACTGAATACAATGAAAAACCAATGACAGATCATGACATATTACAAATGGCCAAAATGTCACTTCAAAATCATATCATCCCTACTGGAAACCCCGTTATACACATTAATATTTTTACACCTTTTTTACATATTGAAATTCAAGTGTGCTAAGATGAAAAACGTTTGTATGTATATGAGATAAAAAGCGACAAAAAAACAGTAAGAAAAGACAGATAGTCGGGCGGGGCCGACTTTACTTATATAATACCCCACACCTCCCTGAAAGTGTGAAAAAGGGCATTGCGATAATAATTTGGCACTGTAGCACTTAGCTCTACCAGTAGAACTTCTATAGCAATTACATGTCAAATCGGTGCACCCAGGAAAATTATTTGTTCGATTGTAACAATAAAAAAATAGTACTAGCAACCAAAAGTATTGCCTACACCGTCTATCGGTTGTATTTATATATAATTAGTTGAAACAACAATAATAACATGGATACGTCCAATGAAAATGCTTGCAACTAAATCGATGGTTGTATCAATCGAATTAAGATTGTTTTTTTCATTAACACTCGGTTAGTTGTGGTAACCAATTTTAAATTTTCAATTTAGTACCATATGATCGATTTTTGATTATGACAACCAATGTTTTATTCTTGACAACATAAATTGTATCAATATACCAAAGATTATTATTGCAACGAATAATTGGTTACTACAACAGAAAAATATTAATAAATAATCGTTAATTGGTTATCCCAATCGTTTCCCAAATTTAGAATAATTAAATGTATATTGGGGAAATGGATTGGTTGTTGTTCTTTTGCTGATACATGACAAATAAAAAATAAAATTACTCGATATAAAAAATCTTCAACATTTTGTTCAAGAACGGTATAGGTAATCAAAAATAATCTCGTGTGGATAATAATGTATGGAATGCAGAATATGTTGTGCAAAATGTTTTACATAAATAAAAAATAAAAGCAACATTCATGGAATTGAAAGCACAGGTTTAAGCGATATTTGCATAAAAGTTTTGTGTTTTTTTTTTGGTGTACTAAAATGCGTGTCAAATATTTCCACATCTCATAATAGTGATGAATTTGTAATGTGGGATTTTTAATTTTGTTATGAATTGTGTTGTTTTTGTTCAATAAATAAAATAAAAATTAATGAAAACTGTTTTTAATTAATTGTCGGTAGTATATGACTGACAAATTGTCAGAACAACCAATTTTTTAAAACAGTTGATTGTGGCAACTACAACAGATAATTTAAGCGACCATTTTCATAGTTGGCGCAACCAAATATGATTGTTGTCAACATGGAAGCAGAAGTATACCACAACCGAAATATTGGTTGTCCTGATGGAATCTCATGATAGTGGACAGAACTACCAAAATTCGGTTGGCAAATAATTCGGTTGATGCAAACAAACTGTATTCTGTGTGTGGTAATATAAAGGGTGGTTAACTTGTAAGCGCCGATGTTGAATGTGAACCACACCTAAACGTCTAGCTTTTTTCTGCATTTAATTTGACATTTCTCAATTTCAGACTAACTCAATTTGAACCATGGAAAGATACACAATCGAGCAAGGCGTTAAAGTTTTTTAAGCCTTTTACGAAAATGGGCGTTCAAATCAAAATGCATTTCGAGCACTTCGCGAATTTTTTTTTTTAAGCATAATCGACCAAATGTGTCCACGATCGGGAGAATTGTGCGCAAATTTCAGCAAATCGGTGTGCATGCTCGCCCAATTCGTTTGGTGCGGCTTATGGGCTGGCGACGTCATCGGGCCATACTTCTTCGAAATGAGGCCAGTCAGGCAGTTACTTTGAATGGTGTTCCCTATCGTGAGATGATAACGAACTTTTTATGGCTCGAATTGGAAGATAAGGATTTGGACAATATGTGGTTTCAACAGGACGGTGTCACTTGCCATACAGCTTACGAAACAATGGCTCTTTTGTGCAACAAATTCAATGGCCGTGTTATCTCACGTCGTGGCGATGTCAATTGGCCGTCAAGATCATGTGATTTGACACCGTTGAACTTCTTTCTTTGGGGTTATTTGAAAGAAAAGGTGTACGTCGATAAGCCAGCAACAATTCAAGAGCTAAAGGATGAGATAATTCGGCACATTAACGGCATAGAACCTCAATTATGGCTCAGCATCATCGAAAATTTGTACCATTGGATGGAGGTGTGCCGCCGATGTCGCGGCGGCCATTTGGCCGATATTTTGTTCCATATATAATTGAACCATACCAATATTATCATAATAAAAAGAAATGACAATAATTTCCTTAATAATATGTGTTTTATTCAAAAACAACATCGGCCCCTAAAATTTAACCACCCTTCATATTTGGAGTGTACCCTAACAATATGTACTCGTACGTTTCAAGCAGAATATGTATCCGACAATATACTACAGAAGCGATTTTTTTCCATAACTAGAAAAAAAGGCGTCTTTAAAAAGACTTTCCAGCAATTCCCTTAAATCATTTCATAGTACTCGTATTGTGAAATTGTCAAATGTTATTCTATTCTGAAAGGACACTTCAATCTTCAATACTTCATCGATGGAAAATATATAAAATAATATAACCTAATTCACAACTTCGCTGTATATCTTTTTTAAACTTTAAAAACTTCAGCGATAAGTTTGGCCATGTCGAATCTCATATACCCTCCACCATGGATTGCATTCAATTCTATTACTGGAAAAATCTTTGGATATGGAGCAAATCATGAAACGATTCTTTTTATACCCTCACTTTAGTGTGACGAGGGTATATATCATTTGCTACGGAAAAAAGTGTAACGCATCGAAGGAGTGACCTAAGACCCCAAGTATGTTCGGCGGAAATCCGTTTTGGGTCATTTTAAGTCGAATGAGCAATGTCCGTCCGTCTGTCTGTCTGTCTGCTGGCTGGTGCGCACGATAACTCACGAAAGGAGTAACCGATTGACTTCAAATTTAGTATGAGGTAATATTTTTTTCTATCTCCGGCTAAGTTCGAAGATGGGCCATATTGGTCCACTCCTTCTGGTACCTCCCCCACAAAGGGTTAAAATGTTGTGAAATATTGATTCTTTAATAACTGCTATTATACATATTCCAATCTTCTGAAATTCCACACATAGTATTGGTTTGTTAGTCGCTATCAACTCGAGGATAATGGGCGAAATTGCCACGCCCCTTTTGGTACCTCCCACACAAATGCACCATTTTGCACTAAAAGTTAAAAGCTTTTAACATTAATACCAGTGTTTAGAAATACTTGAAATGTTGTACAGTGTAATGCTTTTATAGTGCCTACAGTCCAGTGAAAAATGGGCGCTATTGCCGCGCCCCTTTTGGTACCTCCCACACAAATGCACCATTTTGCACTAAAAGTTAACTGCTTATAACATTAATACCAATGTATAAAAATACTTGAAATTTTGTATAGCATAATGTTTTTATAGAGCCTACAGTCCATTGAAAAATGGGCGTTATTGCCACGCCCCTTTTGGTACCTCTCCCACAAAGGTACCATTTTGCACCAAAAGTTAACAGTTTATAACATTAATATCAGCGTATACAATTACTTGAATTTTTGTACAGTGTAATGCTTTTATAATGCTTATCGTCCAGTGAAAAATGAGCGTTATCACCACGCCCCTTTTTGTACCTCCCACACAAAATGGCCAAATTATACCGCAATTTAATATCTCAACGTTAATATACCAGTCCATATAAACGGTTACAATTCGGCACAGTGCAATTTCTGCCGAAATTCATACTGATCGGATATAAAATACGTTTTCTTCAGCGCTTACATGTCAAATCGGGTGAAACATATATATGGGGTCTATATCTAAATCTGAACTGAATTTCCCCGAATTTGGCAGAGTTCATTCATGTAAAAAGATAACTCTCCCTGTCAAATTTCGTACTGATCTGATGCAAAATACAGTTTCTACAGCACTTACATGTCAAATCGGGTGTAACATTTATATAGGGGTTATATCTAAATCTGAACCGATTTTGACTGATTTCAATAGGAATCGTCCTAGGGCCAAAAAAGAGCAATGTGCTTAGTTTCATCACAATCGGACCATAAATACAACCTGCACTTTGATTACAACGATACATCTACAGACGGACGGACGGACATGGTTAAATCGACTCAGATAGTGATTCCAAGTCGATCGGTATAATAAAGGATGGGTCTATCTTTTCTCCTTCATGGTGTTACAAACAAATGCACACACTCATGGACCACAGTGTGGTGTAGGGTATAAAAACGAACGCTGAAAAATGTGGTATTTATGGCTTAAATTAGCCTATTTGAGAACTAGATCTACACGGGGAGCAGAACAATATAAAAACTGATTTGTAAAAATTTTATTGAGATGAATTTTTGCCAAAATAGAATACACACGGTAAAGTTTCTGCTAAGTTTCTTAGCAAATCTGGTGTTTATGGCTTAAATAAGCATTGTCGGAGCGACATCTATAGGTTGACTATAATGAAATATGAACTGATTTAAAAAAATGTTTACTGCGATGAATTCTTGTCTTCATTAAACACATACTGCAAAATCTCAGGCAAAATGCTTAGGAAATGTGGTATTTATGGCTTAAATATGTATATTTTGGAGCGGCCTCTATACGGTGACTATAACAAAATATGAACCGATTTGTAAAATTTTTGCTGTGATGAATTCTTGTCAAAATTGAATTCAAACTGCAAAGTTTCTGCTAAATGGCTTCATAAATATGATATCTATGGATCCAAACCCGTATTTTGGAGCGACCTCTATAGGGGAGATATATCAACACATTGACCGATATGGCCCATTTGCAATCCCAAACAACCCGCAACTATAAGAAATATTTCTACCAAATTTGATCAACCTAGCTCTATTACTACGGACTGTAGCTGGTTACAACAGACGGACATGGTTAAATCGCATTTTACGACGATTAAGAATATATATACTTTATGGGGTCTCAGATCAATATTTAGAGGTGATACAAACGGAGTGACAAAATGAATATACCCTGCCCATCCTATGGTGGAGGGTATAAAAATGGTATTGAAATGGCCGTGGGGGTACTTCGGTACTTTTGAAAGTGGAAAAGTACTGACTTTTCCAGCCCTGATCCGTACTAACCGAATTAGGTCTACGAAGATAGTTGTAGAGGAGATTCCATTGATGTCAGTACGCGAGCGGTATTGATCAGGCTGGGTAAGTTGAGACAATGCTGCATACACACATAGTCAAAATAATAAAAGTACTTTCGACGAAGATGGAGATTGACAACAATTTCCATAAAAAAGTTTAAAAAGCATAATTAACTGAGTAAAATATTCCAATTTATTCCAATTGAAGTTATAAAAATGAAATTCGAAAAAGTCAGCACAAATTTTGAATATATTTGGAGAAATTTCTAAACAATAATTTTATTTGTATTTAAAAGCATATTTTTTATTTATTTGAATATTTATTACAATTAAAATTATAATAAACTTAAAAATAAGTACTAGCAACTAAGGCTATCGAAAAAAGCTTATTTTATTTAGAAATTTTGTTTGTAAATATACAGTGTTTTCCAACAAGAGGTGTTATTTTGAATCACCCGGTATTTCGGTAGCTGTCACTTTTGAAGCTTTTATTCTTTGACATTTGACAAGTAGAAACTAACGGCCTGTTTCTGTATTTCTAACGAAAGTCTCTGCGAACGAAAACCAGTCACTCACTTTCGTCAGGAATTTGGTTTCTCTAACGTTCTATCGTTCATTCGCCTGGCCTTACGTCAATGACGTTAGCAATTTACCAATTGGAAAATAATGTAATTGCCAGATCAATAACAACTTCCGGTCTAAAAAAGCACAAAATTTTCTATGGTCGACCTTAGCAAATACATCTCTGTACTGTTTATACTAGCGGTGGCCTGGGTGGTCAGCTGAGCTGCACCAAGACTCTCATTTCTTTCTCTCTCTCACGTCTCTCTCATTGTGCACTGATAATTTTTTTCCATCTTAGCGAGCAACCAATATTGACTTCTTTACACTAAAATACAGGGTTGCCCATATTCGACGGACCCATGTTTTTTTTAAAAAAAATCAAAGAAAAAAATAAAAATTTGGCGGTTGGCAATCTTAATCATGTAATTGTTTACATCAATTTTTGAATATGATATCTCTCAAATGGCCGCCTCTGGCGTTGATGGCGTATTGTGCCCTTTTTGCAGCATTTTCCATCGTTTTCGCCAACATTTCGGCCGGAATAGCGGCTATTTCTTCACGAATGTTGTCCTTGAGCTCTTCTACGGTCCTTGGCTTGTTAACGTAAACCTTTGACTTCAAATATCCCCACAAGAAGAAGTCAGGCGGCGTCAAATCGGGCGAACGCGGTGGCCAGTCCAAATCACCACTTTTCGACATCAAACGGCCCGGAAACAAATTCTTCAGAAAATCGATTGTTATGCGACTTGTGTGCGGTGGAGCGCCGTCTTGTTGAAACCAGAACTGCCTCATACGCTTTCGACGAATAATTGGCATCACAAAATTGGTCATCATGTCGCGATAACGCTCCTGGTTGATGGTAACAGCATGGCCATTTTCGTTTTGGAAGAAAAACGGCCCAATGACCGTTTTCGCACTAACGCCGCACCAAACTGTGACTTTTTCGTCATGAAGAGGCAATTCTTGAATCTCCTGAGGATTTTCAGTGGCGTAAATACGGCAATTTTGCTTATTTACGGTCCCATTCAATGTGAAATGGGCTTCATCGGACATGATAATTTTGTTCCAAAATTGCTCGTCATCATCGGCCATTTCGATGACTCGTTGGGCCCATTCCAATCGACGAGGCTTGTCCGCAGGCAACAATCTTTGCGTCAATTGAATTTTGTACGGGAACAAATGCAAATCAACGCGAATAATCCGTTGTAAAGTGGACCGAGCCATGCCCAACTGCTGAGAACGGCGTTTTTGGGATGTTCTTGGGGACCTCTCAACACTGGCTCGTACGGCAGCGATATTCTCGGCCGATCGCCTTGGTCGACTTTTATTTGGCCTCTTCGGATTAGAAAGAGCCTCACCAGTCGAAAATTTTTCGTATAAACGCTTAATGGTGTTCTTAGAAGGCGCACTTCTCACATTTTTTAATATTTTAAAAGCACGTTGAGTTTTCACAATTGACTTCTTCTGTTGAATGTAAATTTCAACTATTTCAGAGCGCTCGCGTGGCGTGTATTGTTCCATGGTAAAAATCTGCTTGGACTGACGCTTCAAACGCGGTATGTCATTAAGCGATCTGACATCTCTGTCAAAAGTTATGGCGTTGCCAGATGGGTCCGTCGAATATTTGCAACCCTGTATGTACACAATTTTATTATTATTTAATTGTTTTTACTATAATTATATTAATATCTACTTATTTTTTGCTTTTAATAATGTTTATTTTGTCATTGTTCCTATCAGTCGACAAATAAAATAATGTGACTCGATCTGACATTTGTGTTCGCCGAGATGACAGCAAAGAGAGATAGAGAAACCAAAATTTGCACTGAAATGATTACGTTTTCGTACGAGTTCATTATCGTACGACTTCTCGTTGTGATGGTAGTTAGTGAAACCCAAATCAGCTGTTTGTCGTCTGGCAGGCGAACGAAAGCAAATTTTTAAGTTACAGAAACAGGCTGTAAGTCATTACTAAAAATGGAAGGATACACGATTCAACAACGCATTAAAATTATTAAAATCGAAAAATTATCTTGACTGATGAGGCCCATTTCCACCTCGGTGGCTACGTCAACAAGCAATATTGTCGCATCTGGGGCTCGGAAACCCTATGAGTTATTGTTGAGAAGCCTCTCCATCCTCAACGTGTGACTGTTTGGTGCGGTTTACGGTTCGGCGGTGTCATTGGACCTTACGTTTTTCGAAAATGAGGGTGGATCAACAGTTACGGTGAATGGATTGCGCTATCAAGAGATGATTAATTCTTTTGTTTTATGGTCGGAGTTGGATAGTATTGATCTGGACAACGTTTACTTTCAACAAGACGGCGCTACGTGCCACACAAGCAACGAAACCATTGCTCTGTTACGGGAAAAGTTTCCGGACCGTGTTATCTCTCGAAGAAGTTATCACAATTGGCCACCGAGATCGTTTGATTTAACACCTGGCGACTTCTTCCTTTGGGGCCACGTGTAAGATAAGGTCTACGCCAACAGCCCAGCGTCGATTCAAGACCTCAAAGATAGAATTCGTGAGGCTATCGAGGACATAGGGCAGCCACTTTGCGATTGGGTTATGGAAAATTTCATGAAAAGGATATGATCATGTAAGCGTGGTCGTGGTGGCCATTTGGCTGATGTTGTTTTTTATTATTAACGGCATACCTTTCTCTTTATTACGAAATAAACATCCGATCATTTATCTCAAAAAATTACAGTTTTCTTTGAATACCAAAATAACACCTCTTGTTGGATAACCATTTATTTTGTTGTAACATTAATATATTCGTTCCAAATATATTTTATTGATTTTTAAATATGTATATTTTATAAAAATTTGTGTTCCAAATATATTTTCTTTCGATTCAAATTTATAAAAAAGGCGATTTTGCTCCATGTAGAGATTTCTAATGCGCCAAGAAGTTGATGCTAATGGAACCTTCGTATGGGGGCTGTATAAAACAATGGATCTACACTGTTTTATACGACCTGAATGCTAACTGTGGGTACCCAGTCGCTCCACTGACGGTTTTGTATATTAGGCGTATTTTCGTTACACCAAGAGTGCTTAATTTGTATGGGGAGCTAAGTACTTTTAAGCACTATTAGTTCCCGATGAAGATTGGTGCTTGTGTTCCTGTCTCAATCGAGTATGATGTTGCCAGATTGAGCACCCTATATTTAGCAATATGGCATCTCATTTTTGGAGAGATTGTTATCAATTATTGTGAATTAACGGGAAGAAGAAGAACAAAAATGGGAAATTATTTTAATATTTGCAAAAAGAGTGTAAACAATTGAACATAGAATAGTAAATATATGTTTTATAAATACTTTTCACGAATTTTTTGTCTGTTTCGCACTGTTCTTTCTTCGCAACTCATGACACCATTGCTACCAGATAGTGAAAATCCGCCAGTTAGTGGAAGTCAGTTGTTTTCGTCGCAAAGTGCTAAACTAAAATTGCTAGCTTGTAACGAAAACATGCCTATTATGCCGAGTTCAGAGCGGGTGTACATACATTTTAGGTGTTTATGAAGTGCTTTACAAATACTGCGTAAATTCGCGTAAATCCACAGATTGAATGCCATGACCTAGGAGTATTCTATATAATCTAATTTGCGAGAACAACAATAATACGAGTATAATTTATTTTATTACACACATTAAATAAGTAAAAAAAAATAAAAAATAAGGCCACAGTCACACCTTTTTTTATCGACATTTTCATGACATTGAATGATTTGATTTAATGTTGATATTTTGGACAGACAAATTCTAAATATTCCATGAAGGTACGATTACACTAGGCAACAAAAAATGTTTTTTTTTGTGTCTAAACATTTTTTAATGTTCAAACCTAAAACATTTTTTTGTGTAGATTGACCAATACTATTTTATGAAACGAAGGCAAAAAAATATTTTTATTGTAAAGTTTTCGTTAAATTTATATTTTTAAGTTACAATTTTCATGGAAGGTACATTTGGTAATTGGAGCATATTTTAGTATAAGCCCGATAGAACCTAGAGTTGGGCACGTTAGTTCTTTTAAGTGATCGCTCATTTTAGATCAGTTCAATTGAGTGAACTAGTTCGTTCATTTAGATCACCACCTCACTTTAGCACACCAGCTCACTTTAGCTGATCAGATCAATTTAGCTCACCAGCCCTTTAGTTCGCCAGCTCTTTGTCTCACCGGCTCACTTTAGCTGAACAGCTCATTTCGTTCAGTAAATCACCAGTTCAAATCAGCCGCTATTAAGGAATGGATTGAGTTGAATATACAAACGCGTTTGTTTAGGTAGAACCCAACATTCATGACATAAAAATGGAAACAACATATAACAGGTAAGAAGAAGAACGAATTAATTTGATTGAAGACCAGGTAAGAAAGTTTCAGTCGGGTAAACCGACTAAGGTATACCCTCACTTGGCGAGTACTGTAATATGAAATACACAATAATTAATCCGTAAATTTGTATGGGAGGTACCAGGCGTTTAGCAAATACTCCTATTTTTTTTGCTAAACAGTACATTCTTCAAACATATTGCACTGTACCGAATTGTAAGCGTTTATGTGCACTGGTATATTAAAGTTATGACCTATTCAATTTTGGTATGATTTGACCATTTTGTGTGGGAGTTACCAAAACGAGCGTGTTGATAACGCCCATTTTTCATAGGGCTATAGGTACTTAAAAATTATTACACTGTGCAAAATTTTGTTGTATTTTCGTGCATTTGTACTCACGCTAGTAGGCACTATAAAAGCATTACACTGTACAAAATGTCAAGTATTTTTATGCACTGGTATTAAAGTTATAAGCTGTTAAATTGTTTGTGCAAAATGTTCCATTTGTGTGGAAGGTACCAAAAGGGGCGTGGCAACTTCGTCCATTTTCACTGGATTGTAGGTACTATAAAACCATTACACTGTACAAAATTCCAAGTATTTGCATGAAGTGATATTATTGTTATAAGCAGTTAACTTTTGGAACAAAATAGTCCATTTGTGTGGGAGGTACCAAAAGGGGCGCGACAACTTCGCCCATTTTTCTCGAGGTGATAGTGACTAATAAGCTAATATTATGTGTATAATTTCAGAGGATTCAAATAGTAGTATAGGAGTTATTAAATAACAAGTAAGAAAGTTCAGTCGGATAAACCGACTTATGAATCCCCTCCTCTTGAGTCCCAAAAAATATTCGTAAATCTATTTATTTTTTTGTTTTAATTAAATTATTGTCAATTCAAATTGCATTCAATAACTTTAAAGTATGTACTGGTAATAAAGTTAAAAGCTATTTAACTTTTGGTACAAAATGGTCCATTTTTGTGGGAGGTAACAAAAGGGGCGTGCCAATAACGGTAATTTTTCTCTGCACTATATATACTATAAAAGCATTACACCGTACAAAATTTCAAGTATTTGTATTCACTGTTATTAAAGGTAATTTTTGGTACAAAATGGTCCATTTGTGCGGGAGGTACCACAGGGGGCGTGCCAGTAACGGCCACTTTCCTCTAGACTCTAGGTACTATAAAAGCATTACACTGTACGAAATTTCAAGTATTTGTTTACACTGGTATTAATGTTAAAAGCTGTTTACTTTTGGTAGAAAAAGGTCGCTTTGTGTGGGAGGTACCAAAAGGGGCGTGCCAATAACGCCCATTTTTCTCTGGACTCTAGGTACTATAAAAGCATTATACTGTACACAATTTCAAATATTTGTATGCACTGTTATTAAAGTTATAAGCTGGTAACTTTTGGTACAAAATGGTCCATTTGTGTGGGAGGTACAAAAAGGGGCATGCCAATAACGCCCACTTTTCTCTGGACTCTAGGTACTATAAAAGCATTTCACTGTACAAAATTTCAAGTATTTGTATGAACTGATATTAAAGCCATAAGCAGTTAACTTTCGTTGTAAAATGGTCAATTTGTGTGGGAGGTACCAAAAAGGGAGGGGCCACTTCGCTCATTTTTCTTGACGTGTTAGCGACTAACAAACTAATACTATGTGTGCAATTTCAGAAGATTCGAGAAAGTAGTATAGAAGGTATTAAAGAATCAATATTTCACTAAAAGTTAACCCTTTGTGGGGGAGGTACTAGAAGGAGTGGAGAAATATGGCCCATCTTCGAACTTAGCCGGAGATAGAGACAAATATTACCGCCTACCAAATTTGAAGTCAATCGGTTAGTCCTTTCGAGAGTTGTAGTGCGCACCAGCCAGCAGACAGACGGACGGACGGACATTGCTCAAATGACTTAAAATGACCCAAAACGGATTTCCGCCGAACATACTTAGGGTCTTAGGTCACTCCTTCGATGTGTTACACTTTTGGTTCGTAGCAAATGATATATACCCTCCTCTCTAAGGTGAGGGGAAATCAATAATTCACTAAATATTAACCGTTTGTGTGGGGGGGGGGGGGCGGTACTAGAAGGAGTGGAGCAATATGGCCCATCTTCGAACTTAGCCGGAGATAGAAAAAAATATTACCACATACCAAATTTGAAGTCAGTCTGTTACTCCTTTCGAGAGTTATCGTGCGCACCAACCAGCAGACAGACAGACGGACGGACATTGCTCATTCGACTTAAAACGACCTAAAACGGATTTCCGCCGAACATACTTGGGGTCTTATGGCACTCCTTCGATGTGTTACACTTTTTTTCGTAGCAAATGATATATGTATACCATCGTCACACTAAAGTGAGGGTATAAAAAAGACATGGTGAACTACTGACCGGAAATGATCGATTTGTGTGAACTAGTTCGTACACGCTGAAAAAAATCGCTTCTGTAGTATATTGTCCCAAACATATTCCGCTTGAAATATACATATGTTTATATATTATATTTGACACATACAAATATTATATGTTTGGGAGGATGTTGTTCTAAACAAAACTTTGTTCCCACCCTAATATGTTTTTATTTGGAACTATTATTTCCAAAACAAAGATCAATTTGTGTTTAAGTATTTTGGCATTGTATCCATGCATTAATTTAAAAGGAAATTTTCTGTTTTTCAGAAGTTCAAAGCGTAAATTTTTAAAAATTTTCTTTGTTTATAAAATTCAATCAAAACATAGATTCTTAATCTTTTGTAACTATAAATTGCATTGATGGATGGACAAAAAGTGAAAAAAAAAACTAACTAAAGTTCGAAAAATTCAGCAATGTTTTAAAAACCTTTTTTTAATAAAAATATATTTGGGAAACTTCTTAAACAATAACTTTGTTTGTGTGTGAACACATATTTTGATTGTGAAAGTTAGTTCGCAAATATATTTTGTTCTAATATATTAATATATGCGTTCCAAATAAAATTTCTTGATTTCCAATAGAATTTATTTCTTCACAAATATATAATATTTAAAATATTTTTTTCCAAGTACATTTTCTTTTGATTCAAACATATCAAATATGGCGATTTCCCCCCCGTGTACCGTTCAGTAAAGTGACACGATGAATTAAACTATTTCGTTCACGAACTGCACAACTCTAATAGAACTGTGATACTCTTTAAACCAGTAAGGAAAGCCTAAAGTCGGGCGGGGCCGACTATATAATACCCTACACCACTCTCGTAATATTGAATAACTCTGATATATAAATTTTGTAATTCATGTATAAATTGTTTACATAAATTTACTTTTGGGACATTTTATACTTAAATTATACCCTGTACCACAGTCTGGTGTAGGGTATAAAAACGATTGGATCTAAAGGGCCAAATAGGACGAAACATATATATGGGAGCTATAGCTAAATCATAACCGATTTTCTTCAAATTCGGTAGTGTTGGTTCATGGATCAAGAAACTCTACCATTCTAAATTTCAAAACGATTGGATGTAAAATACAGCTTTTATAGAACTAAAGGGCCAAATCGGACGAAACATATATATGGGAGCTATAGCTAAATCTTAACCGATTTTCTTCAAATTCGGCAGTGTTGGTTCATGGATCAAGAAACTCTACCATTCTAAATTTCAAAATGATTGGATGTAAAATACAGCTTCTACAGGACTAAAGGGCCAAATCGGACGAAACATGTATATGGGAGCTATAGCTAAATCTTAACCGATTTTCTTCAAATTCGGTAGTGTTGGTTCATGGATCAAGAAACTCTACCATTCTAAATTTCAAAACGATTGGATGTAAAATACAGCTTCTATAGAACTAAAGGGCCAAATCGGACGAAACATATATATAGGAGCTATAGCTAAATCTTAACCGATTTTCTTCTACTTAAATTATACCCTGTACCACAGTCTGGTGTAGGGTATAAAAACGATTGGATCTAAAGGGCCAAATAGGACGAAACATATATATGGGAGCTATAGCTAAATCATAACCGATTTTCTTCAAATTCGGTAGTGTTGGTTCATGGATCAAGAAACTCTACCATTCTAAATTTCAAAACGATCGGATGTAAAATACGCCTTCTATAGGACTAAAGGGCCAAATCGGACGAAACATATATATGGGAGCTATAGCTAAATCTTAACCGATTTTCTTCAAATTCGGCAATGTTGGTTCATGGATCAAGAAACTCTACCATTCTAAATTTCAAAACGATTGGATGTAAAATACAGCTTCTATAGGACTAAAGGGCCAAATCGGACGAAAGATATATATGGGAACTATATCTAAACCTGAACCGATTTCAACCAAATTCAATAGCGATCTTAACAGCCGCGAAATACTCTAAACTGCAAAATTTCAGAACGATCGGAGTGAAATTGCGACCTGTAGTCGACGAACAACTTTACATTGAAAGACGAACGGACATTGTTAAATCTAGTGATTCTGAGTCGATCGGTATACTTTAAGGTGGGTCTAGCTGTGTTATTTTCAGGTGTTACAAACATCTGCCGTGAAACAAACTTATAATACCCTGTACCACAGTGTGGTGTAGGGTATAATTAAAGAAGATTATGAGGCTACAAATATTCATGTAGAGACTGTTGTTTACTGACAGTTGGTAAAAGAATTAACAATTTTTTTTGCTGGCTCGAAAAAAGCCAGAAAAGATCGCAAACATATTTGTTCCATTTAGAAAAAAGATGTTATGCACAGCTCTTCGAAAAAAAATTGTGTAAATTAGTGTTATCTTTGTTTACAGCAATATAATTAATAAAAAATCGTATTTATTTATCTAAGGACTGGGTCAATTAACCCACATTCCACACCTGGATTTGTGATTGAAAGGAAAGGGAGCGATTTAAAAGCAACTCAATTAACCTTGATGTAAAATTGCTTTCACCAGACTTTGATTTGGTGACAAGACAATTTAATAAAAAAAAATGTTTATGATTCTAAAGAAAATTATATTTATGTAGGTCTAATTAGGTTGTTCTCGTATCTTATACTTTTATACTCGTATTTTGGTCAGTTGTTGTACTGATAACAAAACAATTAAGAACGGTGGTAAGTTCGGTGGTAAGTTCGGTCGGGCCGAATCTTATAATTTTTGTTTAAAATTATAAACTCCACACATACGGCCAAATTGTTTAAAAATGTGACGCATACGGCTTAGATAATATGTAATGTTTAAGAGCGACCTCTGTAGTAGAGCTATATCAAAACATTTAGCGATGTTATCAAAGGTACATAGCAGGGAACTACTAAGAAAATGAACATGCAAGACTAGGAACTAACGGGTTTTCCAATAGGGATGATATGATTTTGAAGTGACGTTTCGGCCATTTGTAATTTGTCATGATCTGTTATTTGTTTTTCATTGTATTCAGTAGTGTTTACAATTTCATCATGGAGAGATATACGCAAGAACAACGTTTACAAATTATTCAGTTTTGTTATCTCCAATTGCAACTTGTCTTTCGCTTAGTCAATTTTTTTTAAATCCAAAAAAACACTTTCCAGTCGACCTACGACCTTGACACCCATGTCTTTTTGCCATTGACCGATTCCCAATCCGACGTACCGTTAAGGAGCTAGAGCAAAAATAAACTTTCCGTTCACATTGGAAAATGTGAAAAAAAAACACTTTCCAGTCGACCTACGACCTTGACACCCATGAGCTTTCGTTAAGAGCTATCTTTTGCCATTGACCGATTGTGGCTACGTGCCACACAGCAAATGAAACAATTGAATTGATGCGAAAAAAATTTGGAGACTCGATTATTTCAAGAAATTGTGATATTGAATGGCCTCCAAGAAGTTTTGATTTAACACCATTAGACTATTTCTTGTGGGGTTATTTGAAGTCATTGGTCTTTCGAAATAAACCAGACTCTTTACAAGCTTTACAAGTCAATATTGAACGTGCCATTCATGACATATGACTTGATTTAGTGGAAAAAGTGCTCCAAAATTGGGTTTATCGAATTCGTTCCTGCAGAAGAAGCCATGTAGGTCATTGAATGACGTTTTATTTAGAACTTAATTGCATCGATTGCACTTCACATTGAATAAAAAACTTTTGAATTTCCTTAACAATACGTGTATTTTTTTTTTTTCAAAGAAATCATAACACTCTTATTGGAAAACCCTGTACATTACATTACCACCAGGACATTATTCTTACCATAAATACCAGAGAGTATCTGGTGAAGTATAAATTCGATATAGACGCTTTTGTTAAGTCATTCTCCCACCCCAATATCGAAGATGACATAGTCGCAGTAATGGCACCAAAAATCTCTTAAGCCTTTCATGAATCACCCGACGCATCCATGCAAAATAAGAATAGGTCCAGCTAGACAACAAAACTAACGATGAAATTGTCTCATTTAGGAAAGAATGCCTGAAATATAAGAGAATATACCAGAGAGTAGCGGTAAACCCGGAATTCTAGCTTCAAGAGAAGGAAAGGAGGAGATACGAAACGGGCTACATAGTAGACCTGACATTTATTTATCTGTACGATCTTAGCCAAGTATATAGAGTAGCACTCCAGGGAAGAGTACAGCCACTGACCGCCAGGCCAAATGGGTAAGACATACCAGGTGGTAATGTTACGTTATGTCTGCTCAAATAACATACCCAATTTGTATAAATAGTATTGTGACGGCCTTCTTCCCGGAAGGTGAACCGTATATAGATAATGACGATGCGGCCTTCACACATCAATAAGAAATTCGTAGATAAAGGGTGGCAGAAATCGAAAACCTATTTTCAAAAATTTACTATAACAAAGCCTTAAGTGTAAGGTGCATTTCCAGACATCTGGAAGATAAAAAACGAATCCTATCCACCTTTTTTTCCATAACAAAGATAAACAATTAAAAATAGCGTTTATTGTGTAGGTAAGGGAAGTTAAGTTCCTTAGTTGTTTATTGGAATTTTATTCCTAAATATAATTATGTATGTACTTTAGTACGAGCTCTTTAAAACTTTTTATAATAAAATACGTAAGAGTTAAAAATGTAATCTTCGATTTTTTGAAAGAAATATATCAATTATTTCACTCTCAGCAGAAATGTGTGGCTGTTTGGTCAGTCCAGTGAATCATCAAAACTGTGACGACAAGAGAGAGCCACCAGGCTTGCCAGTTTTTGTTAGTGCCGAATCCCCAAATTTTTATTTTTTATCCCCTAAATCCCCAAAAAAAGATATCTCATCCCCAAAAAAATCCCCAAAAAATATTTTAACTTATTTGAATGATGTATTTTACAATTCAATGTACTTTTTACTAAAATTCATTTTGTTTGTACAAAATGTACGTTGTCAAATTATCAAATATATCTGATTCAAAATCTTCCATCTAATCTACATAATCTGATTTTTTGTACACGTTTTTGGTATTAAAAGTTTGATCATTTCAGCCAATGGACTAAATAATTGATAACACACTGATTTTTTTTTTAAGTACATCAAAGGGTAATTCCAGCGATTCCAGTTCTTTAAAATCGAGTTGGATCAGCAGAATCCTGTTACTAGTAAACTTTACTGCAAAATTAGCTTAATTTGTTCGTAATGTCGTCTCGGAAGAATTTTATAAACCGCATTTGGCTTCAATAAAGATTTATAAATATCTATAGAAATATGTACTTATTGGCAATTACTACAGGTTGTCTATTTAAGTCGTACTTTAATACACTGCGAGTCAAGCTACTTTTTGTAAGAACTTTTAACACAAATTCTACGGACGCATTTTCTAAAAAAAAAAAAATTTAAAAGAAAATACAAATTTTATCATAAATAAAGACATGTAATTATAAAAAATTGCAATCCCCGGATCCCCAAACCAAAAAATATATCCCCAATCGCGAAGAAAAATCCCCAAATTGGGGATAAATCCCCTAAACTGGCAGCGCTGAGAGCCACAGTAAAATAAATTTTACTGAGCAGCAGAGCGTAGGCCAGTGCTACCATGTAAGTGCTTTTGGCATTAACTTTGCTGTTTTTCAGACTCCTAAAACGCCTAATTGTCTGGCTAGAACCAACCAAAAAAATCGTGAAAAATGCACTTTTCTTATTTTTAGTTGTTAATACTTTTACTGTTACCATTTTTTACGCTTTTATATTGTTCTTTTTTAACTGTTTAACTGTTTTTTAACCAGAAATGACGATTTATCGTCATTTTGACGATTTTTAGAGGCAAAAAATAGAACATGACGATTTGACGATTTTTGTCTCGAAAAGACGATTTTTTAAGATATGAAAAAAATAAGGAAAACAACAAATTGTTCTTATAATAGGCCATTTTTTGCCAACTTTCTTTTTGGCAACAGTGTTTTTGGCAGCTCAGTTGGGTTCGTGTTTTCATCTTTAAACATTGAATTATATACAATTATATCAATTATATTAGACATTTCTCTAAATTTTATGTTTTTTTAAATCAAATTCGAAAGCTCTTAAAAAATCACTCTTTTTTATGGATTTTTTATAATTCCTTTGGAATACAATTTACGCTGCCATTTATATTTTTAAAATAAAAATTAGAAATGTACGACAAATTCTCAAATATTATGGATGATCATGGAAAAAATAAAAATGGTGGTAGATTCGGTCAAATTCAATGATATAAAAGGATTACTCAGAGGAATGTTGTTAAGTTGCAAAATCGGTAGAGGAGTTTATATGGTTTCTATATCGATAACTTCATGCCAAAGTATTACATTTTTAAATTTATGTGGTTATCTAGTTTCTATATCGATACCCTCATGCTAAAGCATGTTTTTAGGGCCATTACATTTTTAAATTCTAAATAATCCAAATTATATTCCGTCAAGTCAATGTTTATCCGTTAATCCAAAGGAATTCCATACATATTAAAATAATCATAAAATTAAATACATATTGTCAAAATTCAGCCTAATCGGTCGGTACTTGTGGTTTCCAATGCGAATCTATCAGAACCTACAATAAAACCATCGATCTACGCTGGACCGTTTCAAGAATGTGAGATCGGCTCAAAAAAATATTTTAAGTTCATTTTGATGAACATCAAATCATTTAAGAGTACCTATTAATACATATATGTCTCTGAAATACTCGTATACTCCTCGCCCTAAAAAACTCAAAAGCTGTATTTTAATGCTAGATATCGGTGACGATTTTTTTACGATTTCGATTTTTTTTTTTTGACGATTTGACGATTTTTGTGCCCCATTTTGAGGATTTTCGGCCATTTTCGCTTGGCAACACAGTGCCTTCCAAATATTTTCCGTGTTTTATTTTTTTTTTGAGTGATTTTGAAAATTGTAGATAGTTTATGCCTATGTTTAAAACATATTTCAGGCATTTCGGTAATATGTCATGATCGGTTATTTGTTTTTCATTGTATTCAGTAGTGTTTACAATTTCATCATGGAGTGATATACGCAAGAACAACGTTTACAAATTATTCAGTTTTATTATCAAAATAATCGTTCTCCAATTGCAACTTTTCGTGCGCTGTCCATTTTTTTTTCAAATCCAAAAACACACTTTCCAGTCAGCCTACGACCTTGACACCCATGAACAATATTTTAGCTTACGTTAAGAACTATCTTTTTGCCACTGACGGATTGTGGCTACGTGCCACACAGCAAATAAAACAATTGAATTGTTGCGAGAAAAATTTGTAGATTCGATTATTTCAAGAAATTGTGATATTGAATGGCCTCCAAAAAGTTTTGATTTAACACCATTAGACTATTCCTTGTGGGGTTATTTGAAGTCAATGGTCTTTCGAAATATACCAGACTATCTTTAAGCTTTACAAGTCAATATTGAACGTGCCATTCATGACATACGACTTGATTTATTGGAAAAAGTGCTCGAAAATTGGGTTCATCGAATTCGTTCCTGCAGAAGAAGTCGTGGAGACCATTTGAAACTTCACATTAAATAAAAAACTTTCGAATTTCCTTAACAATAAGTGTGTCTTTTCAAAGAAATCATGTCACTCTTATTGGAAAACCCTGCAATCATCTGGCAGTATACGAGATAGCCCAATGTCTCTGGAATAGTTCTGACCAAATTCGGTATCAATATTTTCTCTGATAGTCAGGCTGCTAACATATGTAGCTTCTAAAATAAACATTTTCTACTCACTCCGATCTCGCATTGCTCAAAATTATATGGTATGATAAATACTCAAAATAATACAAATTTGATTTTCTGGTTATCATATCATACATAGCCCCTGCCTATGTACCATGTACTCGTACTCCCATCCTTGTCCATTTTATAATATTCTATATCACTGGTCGTGTCTATCATATCATTCGTATCTATATCTTTATATCAAAAAGAAGTACGAGTATCTAATGAATGCTATTACAAGAAAACACGATCTGATAATGGAAACAAACTCACTTATCAATCTATAACAATTACAATTAAACGATAACAATTATTTCCCTCCCTTCTTCCCTTATGCATATGTGGGGGGTCTGTTGTTATTACTCCAATTGGTTCATGGGCGGGCGTTGTGCAGCTGTCTTCATCGACAGGTAACAGGTGCGTTGTCGGAAAACTCCTACCGAGGTTGATTGAACCACATTAGTCATATGGATATGTCTACATAAGTTTTTTTTACACATCGCACCTGTTACACCAGAGTGTAGTAACTCAAAATGTTGACATTTTCACTTTTTTAAAAAGTAGATAGTCAAAGATTAGCTTTACCTGCTGTGTGAAATGGCGAAGCTATCGCAGTTCATTCACTGAACATTTTGATTAAACATTTGTTATTTTCCATAAGGTCCCTTAAACATGAGCTGTACTGTTTTTTTGCTTCTGCAAAAAAAGGTAAATCTTGAGTTACCACATTTTCTATTGCATTTGCGATATGTATTTGTAGACAGTTTAGATAGGATCAATGATTAGTCAACTGGATTGCTAGTCAATGATCAAGCAACTGTGCAACCAACATAAAGACAAATCATTTTCCGAATCCAACTAATTCTTTTTCCACTTTTTTTCCAATATGCAAGTGGAGCTTTATGCGTCAACTTGGATTTCGGCGAAAAGAATTAAATAACAGGAAGATATTCATATCCTGTAACCTACATGAAGATATTCATATCCGTGATTATAAATCCAAGAGGATACCACGAATTAGCGGTATGGGTTCTGATAAATAAAACTTACGCTTTACGAGCAGGTCATGGCTTCGAATCAATAGTTCCGTGTTGAGCCATCTCAGTGGATACATCTTTTATAAACGTTTACCCAACCCCTTTGCTACCTAACGAGGGGACCAAATGGACACAACAGCTATTTCGGTAGTCGGAGCAATGTTATCCGACACAGAAGGGCCTTGGGTAGCATTTTCGATTTTGTTTTTGACAAATCAAACTTAAGCTATACAGGCTGAACCTGACTTTGCAGTCGATACATCCCTGTTAAACATGAATCCAACTTCTTTGGTACCCACCGAGGCAGCCCACACATCTGCTGCATTGGAAATCAAAACAATGTCATCCTACACAGAAGGACCTATGTGAGCATTCATGATACCAATTTTGGCCAATCAAACATGAAGCTAATTACCTACTGAGGTTCTGGAGTAACACATCTGCTGCTGTGGTAGTCGAAACAATGTCATCGGACACAGTAAGATTTGGTGTAGCTTTTTTTGGTAATTCATCTATTTTCAGTTTTGTATTTTACATTTTTATGAATGCCCAGCGCCACGTGGTCATTATTGGAACTAGTCGGCAAGTTTATATGTATAACAGGCTAACAAAATTTCATAGCTGAATATAATATTTTGTATACTTAATGTATATCTACAATTATTTCATAATAAAATTTAAAAACTGGGTAAAAATAAAACAAGTGTCAACATTTTTTGGAAGGTCAAGATTTTTTTGAAAATTGTTAATAATCTGGTTGAGAATTTGAAAAAAATAAAACAATTTGAACCGTTTAGCAAAATTTTGATTTTTTCGCGAGATATGACCTACTAAATTTCTCCGAGTGTGTTTGGAAAACTGCAATTTTCTCTGGAAATATTGAACGGATTCGAATGAAATAGGTCCGAAACACTTCCTAAAATCTAAATATATCATGAATTTAATTACCAACTGACCATATGAAAAATATTTCAAAATATTCTTTGCATATGCTAATAATTTATCTTTCTGGAACAGTGATTTGAAATATTTTATATTTAGAATGCGTCCTATTTTGAGAGTCCACCAGAATCAGAAAAAAACATTTTGGTAGATCGCGCTTTGTAAAAAGGTACAGCAAATTTACGGACACTATCTATTTGAAAATATATTTGAACCACGTCTCTCTTGCACAGCTATTATATCTGGCAAAATCTTGAATTCATTAATTAGTGATTTTAACTTATTAAATTTATGTATTGAAGAAACGCTTCTCAAGTTTACAGATATTATATGTATGTAATGATTGAGGGCCTTATTCATAAAAAGTTAAAGAAGGTTTGAGGAACGCTTTAGCAGTGTTAAAGCGTTCTTCAAACCTTCATTAAATATTTATGAATAAGGGCCTAAATATTTAAAATTTCAAAATGTTCATTAAATGAATCAACACGGGGCAAAATCACCTTTCTTGATATGTTTGAATCGAAAGAAAATATATTTGGAACACAAATTTTTAAATATTATATATTTCAGAGCAAATACATTTTATTTGAAAATCAATAAAATTTATTTGGAACGCATATGTTAATATATTACAACAAAATATACTTGTAACTAATTTTCTCAAATAAAATATGTGTTTATATAAAAATAAAATTATTGTTTAGGAATTTCTACAAATAAACTTTGTTTCACAAGTTTTTCAAAACGTTGCAGATTTTTCGAATTTCATTGATTTCGAGTTATACCTAAAAGTGCTAATTTTATATTTATGTTATTTCCAATCGAGTAATGTATCAGTTTAATTATAAAAGAATCTTACGAACATTTAAAATTTCTGAAAAAATATTCGTTGAAATACTGAAAATCTGTAAACTTGTCTTAAAATTAAGGTTTTGATATATTTTCTGAATACATTCTTTAATGCAAATACATATTTGTTTTGTGAATAGTACTTCAAATAAAAACAAGTAAGAAAGTTCAGTCGGGTAAACCGACTTATGAATAACCTCACCTTGAGTCCCAAAAAAAAAATTAGTAAATTTATTTATTTTTTGTTTTAATTAAATTATTATCAATTAAATTGCATTTAATAACTTTGAAGTATGTACTGCTATTAAAATTAAAAGCTGTTTACTTTTGGTACAAAATGGTCCATTTGTGTGAGAGGTACCAAAAGGAGCATCCCAATAACGGTCACTTTTCTCTGGACTCTAGGTACTACAAAAGCATTACACTGCACAAAATTTCGTGTATATGTATGCACTGGTTTTAAAGATAAAAGTTGGTAATTTTTGGTTCAAAATGGTCCATTTGTGTGGGAGGTACCAAAAGGAGCGTGGCAACATTGCCCATTTCTCCTTGTGTTGTCGGTACTATTAAAGCATTACACTCTACAAAATTGCAGGTCTATGTACGCACTGTTAATAAAGTTATAAGCTGGTAACTTTTGGTACAAAATGGTCCATTTGTGTGGGAGGTACTAAAAGGATCGTGGCAATAATGCTAATTTTTCACTGTATTGTAGGTAATATTAAACAATTACACTGTACAAAATTTCAGGCCTTTGTATGCACTGGTAATAAAGTTATAAGCTGGTAATTTTTGGTACAAAATGGTCCATTTGTGTGGGAGGTACCAAAAGGGGCGTGGCATCTTCGCCCATTTTTCTCGAGGTAATAGTGACTAATAAACTAATACTATGTGTAGAATTTCCGAGGATTTAAATAAGTAGTATAGAAGTTATTAAATAATCAATATTTCACTAAATTTTAACCGTTTGTGGGGGAGGTACTAGAAGGAGTGGACCAATATGGCCCATCTTCGAACTTAGCCGGAGATAGCAAAAATATTACCACATACCAAACTTGAAGTCAGTCGGTTACTCCTTTCGAGAGTTATCGTGCGCACCAGCCAGCAGACAGACAGACGGACGGACGGACATTGCTCATTCGACTTAAAATGACCCAAAACGGATATCCGCCGAACATACTTAGGTCACTCCTTCGATGTGTTACACTTTGGCTCGTAGCAAATACCCTCCTCTCTAAGGTGAGGGGATAAATATTAGGATAGAAGAACAGATTTGTTTCGAACAACATCTTCCCAAATATATAATATTTACTTCAAGTGTACCCTAAACATTTATTTATTTCAAGCAGAATATGTTTGGTACAATATAATACAGAAGCGATTTTTTTTCAGCGTGTACATTTGAAAAATTATTATTATTTAAATTCATAATATATAATTATATGTATGTATATGTACACGGGACAAAATCGCCATTTCTATTATGTTTGAATCGAAGGAAAATATATTTGGAACACAAATTTTTAAATTATTTCTGAGCAAATACATTTTATTTGAAAATCAATACAATTTATTTGGAACGCATATATTAATATATTACAAGAAAATATGTTTGCAAAGTAAGTTTTTCAAATAAAATATGTTTTTATATGCAAATAAAATGATCGTTTAGGAATTTCTGCAAATATATTTAGTTTAAAAAAGATTTTCAAAACGATGCAGATTTTTCGAAATTCATTTTTAACTTTTCATTAATTTCGAGTTATAACATACGATTAAAAATGACATGAGAAGCAATATCATTTGTTTTAAAGCACTAATTTTTAATTTCTATTTATGCCAAGACATCATTCGTTGTCAACCCATCTTGCATAATGCAAGATTAAACGATTTCAATTATAATGAAATTTTAAGAACATTAAAAATTTCCGAAAAAATTAACATTAACACAAAAAAAACTTATCTTCAAAATAAGGTATTGACATATTTTGGGAAACTAAAATGCAAATAAATATTAGTTTTGCAAATAATTATCCCAAATAATAAATATTGGGACCGAAACAAAAATTAGTTTCTAAATAACATCTTCCCAAATATATAATTTGTGTGTGTGTGTGTGCCAAATATAATATAGTTAGAGTGTATCCTAAACATTTATATCTTTCAAGCAGAATATATTTGTGACAATATACTACAGAAGCGATTTTTTCTGAGTGTAGAAAATTTAATCATTAAAAATTTACAAAGATTAAGGGGATATAAATACATTTTCGCCACCATCTTCAGATCCATCAGAATCTTCTACAGTTATCAACTTTCTGTTCTGCATACGGCTGTGGGCTGTTATAGCTTCCAGAAGAATTTGGATGACATCAACTTCACTCCTTATAGCTCTAGGCCTAGTAATTGCGCTTCTTTTTGCAAATTACCACCATACGAATAAACAGCATGATGACCAACGGATTTTAGCGATCTGGTATATTTTAGCAACTCTAGCGACTCTTTGCTTAGAAAATCATTTACGTAAATTTATTTGGTGTTATCATAATTTTTAGTTTTGGGTTTAGCACTCATTAGTTTTTGTTTGGCAGATTTAGAATTGAATTTGACTATTAATGTTTTACTAGCTTTGCTTGAGTCTTTACTCTTTAAAAAATAAGCCTCGATCAATATTCTGTTCTAAAATATCAACTCCCACTTTCTTTGATATTTCAATTACAGCTTCTGTAGCACTAAATCATTTGGGTTTTGAACTCCACTTACTATGCAGTCATTTTTTACTCTTTGGTCATTTAAGATTTTTACCGAGTCTTTCAGATCTAGAATTTCACTTCAAAATGTCATCAAACTTCGACGACATGAAACTCATCGACTCTGTGAGCTGGTCGAGTTTATTAAGTTGGGAAAGTTTAGTTTTTAGTGTTGGGCATTATCGTTCACTGAACGGACCGGTCCTTTTCGTTCCGTTCCGGTAAAGGAACTCGTTCAGTCTTTTCGTTCCATCGTTCCGTTTGGCTCTTCGTTCAAATGACATTCATTCGGTCAAACATCAAAACAGCTGTTTGTTTACTCGTTCAGTCTTATTTTATGAACGTCATAAAAACAATTTTGCCAGACAAGGAAATTGAAAATATATTTTTAATTTATTTATGTTCTGCTGATTTTATGTGATGTGTATGTAATGTGGCAATTCTGTGCACCCCTGTGAAAAAGTCTAATGAAGGTAAAAAATTAACAGCTCCCAACGACACCAGCATTTAATTTTGTAACAATTTAGTGTGATGGCACTAGAGACATCATTGTTCGGTAAATTTGGCAACAATTAAAAAGCTGTTCAAAAGAGAAGAATGGTAAAATGAACGAGCGAATGAACGAAAGATGCATATCAGCAAAAGATCCGAAGTGAACGATGGAACTAAAAGAACAAGCTAGCAGGAACCAGTTCCAATCGTTCCTTCAAGGGAATCGTTCAATTGAACGAGTTCGTTCCGGAACGACCCAACTCTATTAGTTTTATTTTCTACTAGTTCTTCTCTAACTGTGTTATCAACACCATCACACTTATGACAGACGTATTCTTCTTCTTCATTTTCACACAGATGTTGATATTGACGTTTGTCCAACTTCGTACAAACAACATGAAATATCTTGGCGCACTTGTCACATTGAATGTTTTCTTCGTTCTCTTCTTTAACTTCTTTATCTTCTATCTTGTAATAGAGCGTGTTTTTATTATTGGTGTTTACGCGTTTCTATGTTTGTTTCTTTTGTTTATACTGTGTTTTTAGTTTTTTTATTAGGGCATCTCTTAAATACCGGTGAATTGCGTCCTGCGTCTGTCAAAGTGTTGTTGTATGCACAGAAAACAATAGGATGAAATTTGAGTTTGACAGACGCCGGACGCATTCACTGGTATTTAAGAGATACCCTCAAGCTATCGACGGAGCTAACTATTTATGACGTTTCACCGAAAGGGTTGCCAATATTTGTGATATGAATTTTGACAAATCACGTTTAAACTGACAGGAACTGCCTTTGCCTCGTCAGTTCGGTGATGATCCGAGGCTACTCAACATATAGCCTATGCAACCCTTGATTCGAATGAAGAGATCTACACGCTGCAAAAAAATCGCTTCTGTAGTATATTGTCCCAAACATATTCGGCTTGAAACATATACAGTGTTTAGGGTACACTCTAAACATATAGTATTTGGTACATACAAAAATTATATATATATTTGGGAAGATGTCCTTCTAAACAAATCTTTGTTTGCATCCCAATAGGTTATTATTTGCGACTATTATTTCCGAAACAAATATTTATTTGCATTTAAGTATTTGAAAAATACATAAATTGTATTAAATTTTTCAGTAATTCAAAGTTAATTTTTTAGAAATGTTAAATGTTCGTAAAATAATAATAAATGAAATCGTATAATCTTGGATCAAAATAAATTACTGAAGGATTGACAACTAATGATGGCTTGGAATACTCAGAAAATTTAAATGATTAATTTAAAACGGAAGTTAATATGGTATCATAACTGGGAGGTACAATTCGAAAACAAGGAAAAATTAAAACTGAAGTTCGAAAAAGTCAGTAAATGATTTGAAATTTTTTTTAAATAAAATATATTTGGAGAAATTTCTAAACAATAATTTTATTGGTATTTAAACACATATTTTATTTGAGAAATTTAGTTTGCAAATAAATTTTGTTGTAATATATTAATATATGCGTTCCAAATATATTTTATTGATTTTCAAATAAAATTTATTTGCTCAGAAATATATAATATTTCAAAATTTGTGTTCCAAATATATTTTCTTTCGATTCAAACATATCAAAAAAGGCGATTTTGCCCCGTGTAGAGCAGCTTCGTGGTGATGGAGGACCACGCGCCAAAATCTGTGGAATAAGGTCGCCTGAATATATGTAATTACACGCTAACACTGAAGTTGTTCCGAGAACATGTATCTTGACAAGAAATAATCCTAACATTTTTTCTGACCTGTTTCAGTTGTAAACACCAAATTGTAACCTGTCTAGAAATTGATGGGTGATAGACCTGAAGCGCTACTTACTTAATGAAAAAATATCCCAATGTTCTCAGAGACTTACTGCAAATTGGGTTGGCAATGGACTTCGGTTTAATCCAGCTAAACAGAACTTTTTTTTTACCAAATACTACAATTACAACCTCCATACAGCGGAGTCTCTAATTGACTTTCTCAGGCAGTGAAAAGTATCTGACAGTCATCCTAGACCAAGAAACTAAACTACAGGCAAGAATTTCGTTAGGTCCATAACTGCACCCTAATCTCGCTGAAAGGCAATGGGCCTGCACTCGGACCTCTAGCAAAAATCATTCCTTAACCTTAACTATGCTGCAGTAGTCCTCCCAATACTCCTTATATTGAGAATACTAATCGATGTACTCAGTATTTGGTTCACCGAACACTTTATTTGATTAGAAATACAATATCAGAGCATCACCTAATAGGATGGTTGGATACCAGTCAGGAAGAAGTACTTGCACTTTTAAACAAATGGCTCCAAGCTCAATAGAAGAGTTACTTTTGGTTTTCATTGCAAAGAAATCAATGTTTATCTGGCTTATAGAATACCTGACAGTAGCACCGTCTACCAAACAGAGATGAAGATGAGCAAGCAATTTGACATATACCATATGTGGCAGAACACTTTCTAATAGGAGTATATGCTCTATGTCTTGGGGTAAAATGATAAACCGATTCCACGTAGTGCACCTTGGGTAACGCTATACGGTCTACCAGTAGTGGTTCTACCTAAAACGATCCATCCCAAAATCTGTAGTGTTATGTGCCTACCGATCTGAACCGCCTATAGATAATAATCTATACAATAATGCCTCATACAACCAATAACACTATGCAACAGAAAAACATTTTTTTTTGTGTCCTAGACCTAAAAATTATATTTTTGTATAGATTGTGGCATACTGTTATATAAAATCAAAACCAAAAAATTTTTTATGGAACATTTTTTTTTTAAAAATTTTTTATTAAAGATGCTTTTATTGTCAAAGGTACCCTTAGTATTAGCACTATAATTTTTGGAGTATATGCCCGATCAGGTCGACTTATGCGTTAAATTGCAGCTATTAATGTGGGCTACCAATGTTGGAAATATCTCTTTCACTTAGAAACAGTGGTTTAGTAACAGTCATTAAACAAGTTGGAGAAAGTAGATTTAAAAAAAAAATTCTGGGACAAAAAAAACATAACAAATAGAAAAAAAATCGAAAAAAATATTTTATTTTATTTTTTAAAAGTTTGCATCCTAGCGAAGAAAATAATGCCTATTTGAAAAAAATCTATGGATAAATGTAAAAATTATAGCCCTTTGGGTAGAGGTAAGAGAATTTCAAAAAATCTTTTTTTTTTAATTTCTGTTTAAATAGCGATTTTATTTATTACTTGTATTTATATTATGTACATTTGAGTTTATTTACATGGACGAGTTTCATTAGAAGTAATTGTGAGTTCTTTGTTGACGTTTGAAGATTTCGGAATCGGTTTCTCTAATGAGGAACCAAATATAATCTCCGATCATTCTTTCATCCCAGTGCCCTTGGTAACGCCGCTCGATGGACTTCAATTCTTGGTGAAACCTTTCGCCATGTTCGTCACTTACGTCGACAAGATTCAAGGGGAAAAAGTTTAAATGAGAATGAAAGAAATTCATTTTGAGGGACATAAAAATATATTTCTAACCAATTTTTTCATAATTTTTTAACAAATCATTAATTATTGTTTCATATTGCGGGCTTTTATTGGATCCAAAGAAATTTGAAACTACAAGCTTAAACGACCTCCATGCTGCAGTTTCATCCGACGTCAAATATGATTCGAAATTCACATATTTCATCAGTTTCCTTTTTTTAGGCCCATCAAAAACTCCTTCTTCGATTTTTTTTAAAAAGAAAGACTTTTAAATAAACTTTTAAAATATGAGAGTGAATTGTCATCTTTCCTTAAGGCTTTTACAAAAATTTTAAAGAGCCCCATAACATACCAACTACTTTTAAATCGCAACAAATTTTCCAGTCATGTTCATATATTATGTATTTTATCAATTTAGCCATTGTTTCGTAGGATTCCTTAGTGTTGACAGCATGAGCAATGGGAATCGACGGTTTCTGATTTGATTTTTTTAGCTATACTTGGACACTTCCTACTCCAATCTATTAACTTAGACAAAAATAGCAGTCCGTATCGTGAATGAATGGTTGTCTCCAAATCATTGGCATTCCAAATTCCACGTGAAGTCTAAAATTAAAACGTTTTATTCCACAAAACATTATAATACATCAATTGTAAAGTACGTACCGCATGCTTCCACTACTCCATCGAGTAAGATTTACATGGCACGATTTACACAAAATACTAGGTGTCCACGATTCGTTCATATTTTTAACTCGTATACCAAAATATTGCACATATATTTCTTCTATTATTTTACTAAACGCACGTCGATTTTTTTTAATAACATATTTTTGACAGATGACACAGAGACACACTGAAAAGTTCTTTGCCGTTTACCCATACTTCGAAATATAACTTTATATTATTTTTCAGAAAATCGACTTATCTCTTTAAGGCGCTGAATTGCACTGACATTGCATATCATGTTTTATGGATGGTTACGAACAACCATAAAACCTCGTCCTCTCTATAATTTTATAATGTCTGACATCAATCCTCATAAAAAAAAAGCAAGTGCAATGTCTCTTATATGTCTATCTCACATATGGCGAATTCAATATAAGCAAAAACATCATTTAAAAACGAAAAAATATGAAACAAGATTTTTTTGAATTTCCCTAACATTTACAAAATGGCTCATAACTTTTACATCTATCCATAGATTTTTTCAAATAGACGGTGTTTTCTTCTTTAGCATGCTGGCTTTTTAATTTTTTTTCTATTTGTTTATGGTTTTTTTTTTGTACCAGGAAAAAGAGTTTTAAAAAAAAATAATTTTTTTTCTCATATTTTTGACGACTGGTTCTAAACCAAAGATTCTACGTGAAAGCGATATTTGCAGCATATGTAGCCCTCATAATTCCCTTTATTTTAAGGTATAACACGGCTCAACCAGGCTTATATTTGATTATGGTCCAAATACTGAATGTACATTCCGTGAAAACTCGAATTTAAAAAAAAAAAAATTACCATAAATTTTTTTTAATATTTTTTTCGTGTTTGTGACACCTAGTTGCACCAGAAACTGTTATTCACTTCCCTTGGACAAAAATTTTGTTGCATAGTGTAATTAATGGTTGTATGAGGCAGTAAGGAGACTGATAGCGCTGTACGACATTGTCGTCACTATACTAAATAAAGTTTAGAGAATGGTTACTATGGATATTATTAGTGCGTTAATTACAAAACCAACTGTTAGCAAGGCAATATGCCGCATCTGCTGCTATTAGACAGAGGGAACTGCCACTCTGGCAAGAAATTGATACGGACATAGTGTCATTCTAGACGCAATACCTAGATTACACTATGACTGAAACACGTTTTAACAAGAAGTATCTCAATGATAGATCAGAATGACATGGTTGCATCCCAGGACATGGTTCCAAACTCAACAACTAATTGAGCTTTGGTGTCTTTTCTAAGGAACTTAGAACTTTCTTATCCATTGCAAAAAACTGTCTGATCACTGTATTGATTACCAGGCGGAAATCTTAACAATTAGAGATGTAATAGAATGGCTGAGATTTAAAGTTCTGGCTAAAGTCGGTGTCAATATTTTCCGTGATAATCAGGCAGCTATAAATTCCCTGGGAACTGTCATCCTGAACTTAAAAACTACCCTCGACTGTCGCAGATCTCTTATCGATATGGCTGAAAAATGCATTATTCACCTGCTTTGGGTGTCGGTATACAGGCACGTACCAAGTAACACAAAGCAGATGAACTTCCAAGACTAGGAATATCTGTCATACTTGCTGCAAGGGAAATGGAATATGTGAGCATGCTGAATGCCTCTAGCGACCTGCTACATTTTCTTGGGACATATGTGGCCCTGCCTAAACTCCAAACGTACCAACGCCCTGCTGTGGTTATCGTGACCGGACGTCTCGCTTATCGTGTTTGTTATGGCCGGTCACTGAATTATTGGACGGCTGAAGCTGCGAGGAGGAATCAATATAACACTTTCTGCGTCTGTGTCCTGCTCTCTCTAGAAGGCGGTCGGCTAACCTAGGCTCTGTTTGTCGATACCGCCATCTGTAAATTAAATAAGAGAATCTCCATACCCGTGGTATCAAATTGGACCGGGTAAAGTCCAAGCGAACCATTTGCCTTTCTAAATTAAGAACATTAACAAACTAATAATCCCACATTTTGACTCATATGAAGGTCCATCCGTATACCATATTTTAAGCTACAGTAACACTTATTCTGTATTCAGCTTTTTGAGGTATCTTACACAGTACGCCTGGCCCGACTATTGATGTATCTGATTTGATTTGTTAGTTAAAATGTATTCAGTGAAAATTCCGATATTGTCTTGGATTTCGGTACCCACTCCAAAACGAACATTTCCAAAGGGGCTTTAGCGATGTTAGGATCATTTCTTGCAATCTTGTGGGGGACTAGAAAGATCAGGTCCCGACAAATCTCCTACAAATTCGGATCTAAGAAACCACGCCTCCGGTCCCCTGCATCTGTACTAGACTCCAATGCTATTCCTATCTCAATTTACCTACGGCAAAACGATTATCATTATTGATTATTTGGTCTTGCCGTAAGTTGAACCTGGCTCTCCTAGCGCTGCAATAGCATAACATCGCATGATAACGCACACAGCCAAAGTGTTCGAATTACCACTGACCTTCAGCGTATGAGTACTTTTTAGCTAAAGTGTGTGAAAAATTGGATCTTATTCAGTGCTTTGGAAGTACCATTTATTTGGGAATAATTAAATTGGGCGTTCGGGTTCGGTATAACTTTTTTAATAAAAAAGGTTTGAAAAAAGTTTAATATTTTATATTTTTCATAAATTATAAATATGTATATTCAAAACATTTGGAAAATCAATTATTTGGGAGTGAACTTCTTCTTTGGAAGTACTGAAAATATGATTCCGTAACTTTTTGTTAAGAAGCTATACATTTCAAATTTTAAGATAAATTTATTTTCTATTGACTCCACTGTGTAGCATAATATTTTTTCCTATGATTTAGAAAAAACGTCAATCGGTATTAATGACACCAATAAATACTATATTGTCTGACGAAATTGTCTACAGCAAACAACGAACTATTGGGAAATGTCATAAAATTGATTATTAGTTTGTTTTAAAGAAAACCAAACGATGGAAATTTTTTGTATGCAGAACCTCTCCCTGTTTCGTCACTAATGCTTCTTGGAATTTGATACATTTATGGGTTGCCCCGATCACTTATACGAGTCTATTGTAGATCAAATGTTGTTGCTGCCTAAGATAATAAGATAATTTTCTGACTAACTTAACTCTCTATATTGATCTACTATATGTACTTCAGGTAGGTACAAAAAAAGTAAATATTATAATAATATGATTGACCTCGAGCTTGACTATCATTTCAACAATTTTGGATACTAAAAAGGTCGAATAAAAACCAAATTATAAAAATCACAATATGTACATATTTAGTTTGCAAAAATGTTTAGAACATCTAACTTGTTCAATATTGTCGCGATACCGGGAGATATGCCAGGGAAACATTTGTGTTTTCAAATTTAAATCAAATGCTAGTCGTTATCTGCCGTAATGATCTGTCGGATAATGCCCTGGCTACCAGATATCAGCTAACTATGGCGCCTTGAAATGACAGTAAATATGTTCTAGACAATAGCGATAGTCCATAGTCCTGTCAATTTCAAGTGGAAAAATGCAAAACGTTTGGAATGACAGTCATGTTGTCATGACAACAAATATTGCGATTGCTAAGAACAGATTTTTAAATCTCGTTATAGTATTATCTAAACATTTAAAAATTAAATAAATAATCGTTAAGGGGTCATTACATTATTGTTAATAAATAATAAAGCAAACGATACGACCACAATCGGATTGCACTGCCCTGTGATTATGGGGAATTTCCACATTCGCGATAAGCAGTTATTTTTGATAAAGCCAACGATTGTTGGAGGGGTCAAGAGAGTTGATCACTCCACATATCGCTTAAAGAACGGATGCTCAATTTTTTCGAGTTTTTTCAAAGAAAAAAATGTTCAGGAAAAAATACTTAATTTATTTTTTTCATAATATTTATTATTAAAAGTGGCTAACTAAGAGTGGCTCTACAAGCCATATTCCACTTACTGTTCATTGATACTGTGGCGAGAGATGTTGCAACTACAGCGGCATTGCGATTGAACAGTCTATCAATGTGGGGGTATAAGAACTACGACCACATGAGGATATCACAATGTAGTGCTATAGTAACCGACCGAGTAGACTATTTGCCAAGAGTGTACACCTTCGGGAGGAACTTCACCACTAAAATACCTGCCAGAGAGGAATGAGTTGGCATAATAACAGGAAGTAAAATACATCTCCACTTATACACTGATTGTTCAAAGCTTGATGATAAGGTTGGCTTCGGAGTGCACTGTAAAGAACTCAGTCTTGATATAACTCACAGACTACTAGATACCTGTAGTGTCTATCAAGCTGAAATAATGGGGAATAAAGGGGAAGTCGCCAAAGGGCTATTCGGACAGTCAGGCTGCCAACAATTCTCTGGAGGCCACATCTCTGAATTCACAAACAGCCCTCGGCTGCCGCAGATCTCTTATTGATATGGCTGAGCAGTTTAACATACACCTCATATGGGTACCTTGGCATAGGGATATACACGGGGAACTGCAAAATAGAGGAACTTTGAATTTGCAAATATTGATGCTCCGCTGTTCACATGCAAGCTTTGGCTTAGGCTAGTTGCAATCAAGCAGTCCAATGATAGAAGGACAGAAATCGGCACCTGTAGGATAGCTAGACAAATCTGGCTAAGATACGAACTGAGAAGGTCATAATGTCTCCTTGCTCTACATAGAGAGGATATACTGGGGTTGGGCTCTCTAGGAAGTCTGACAGATCTTTCAGGTACCAATGTTCGTACTATTGATAACTTTGTTATTAAACAGGTTGGTTTCGATGCCGTGCATCTGTGCCCGTGATATCACTAGGGACCTACATGGGTCTATGTAAGGTGGCAAAACAGGCTGCCACCCTAACTTGAACCCAAAGGATAGCTAAAATTTAATCCACTCCTGCATCATCCATGATCCATCCAAATTTTGCAGATGTGATATTCCACACCGAGAATATACTATTGGTGTATTGTGTTTCCTTAAATTTTTTGGGAGATAAATCGATATTTACCTTAGCACTAAACTAGTTCACAAGCTTTCTGATAAGGAACCGGAGTTCAGTTAGCTTAGGGTCTACTGACCTCCATAGATTTTTCAGCCACAATGCCACACCCGGCCTCCTCTGCTATGGAATCACGCCATGAACAATATTTTGCATTCTCTATATAACTTGAGTGTTAAGATCATTGCCTAGGTAGATGGCAATATCAGTTAAAGGGAAGTTTACGAGTACTCTTAGAGACATCCAACAACAGGCCCATCATACCACCGCCAGAGGGCTTCCGCTGATGGTCTTGATGTGAACCCGAACAAGACAGAACTAGTTATTTTCAGCAGGAGATATAAGGTACCAGCAGTTTCACCTGTCTCCTTTGGGATTATTGAGATTCCCTTCTCTGAAACGCGAAATACGTAGGTATTCCAAAACACAGATATTTAAACTACAAAATCAGCATTCTGGAAAAGTAAATAAGGCTGTATTAGCTCCCTATACCCACTCTGAACCCACCTATAGTTTGTTAATTTATACGGCAGCAATGAGATCGATATTTCTGTGAGGTATTGTCGTCTGGTGGACGGCTCTGCAGAAATCCACCTTCTGTGTGATAATAAATAAAGTTCGGCGAATGGCTAGTATATGTGTTTCGCTAGTGCGCTGAAAACACCACCAATAGTGGCCCTAATTTCTATACCACATTTAATGCCGCTGGATATTATAGCAAGACAACATGGCGCAGTTACCGTTTTTAGACTTGGGGAACTGTCACTCTGGTCAGGAAATGTCTATATACATATGAGTCATTCTGAACACAATGTCTGACATTTCAGGCATTACACTATGACTAACAAGAAGTATCTCGCTCTGATATATGATAGATAACAATGGAATGGTCTTATTCCAGGACATAGAAGATACTTTAACTTCTATAAAGATGGTTTCAAACTCAATGACCAAGGTTTCAAACTTAATAACCAGTTTGGCTTTGTGAAGAACTTATGCTATACATTGCAAAAAGAATGCCTGGTCACTGTAGTTGGAAGAAATCTTAGCTATTAGAGAGGTAGCATAATGGCTGTGATAGTTAGGCTGCTATAAAGTCACTGGAATCATCTCTTGTCGAACTAAAAAACTGCCCTCCGCTATCGCAGATCTCTTAACGAAATCAGATTGAAACTGATTTGGGCGCCGGACCAACCAGTGAAATGCAAAGCAGATGAACTTGTAATACTAGGAAATATCTTACATGCTTCAGGAGAACTAGAATATGTAGAACTATATGTAGGCATGTAGCGACCTGAAAGAGATAAAGCCCATATGGCATCAAACGACTAGTCAGGAACTGCTTACAATCAGAGAGATGTGGTGCTGTATAAACTCCAAACACATTAATGCCCTGTTGCCGTTATCGAGACCGCACGTCTCACTTATCGTGTCTGCCAAGAATGATCACTTGCCCTATTGGACGGCACGCAGATAGATTGAAGGTCTTCCGAAATATAGAAACTGCGAAAATGAAGTGGAGGAATCAATAGAGCACCTTCCGTGCCTGTGCACAGGTCACTCTAGAATGCGGCAGGATACCCTATGCTCCCATTTATTTGGGGAATTAGCAAACTTAGCTGATGTTTAAATCCGTCAACTCATAAAATTCCTAAAGCAATTAAAATTGTTCAATGTTTTCCCTTACGTCCCTGTTGTAGCACAATGCACTATATTGTCTAAGTGTGTCTGATATACAGACTGCCACTCTTAACCTAAACCTATTCTATACTTCCTGAAAAATAATTTCCCCCACAGGAATGGCTCGGATGGGGAGCATTCTGGGAATCAAATTTTCGTCCACTTTTTCTTATTAGGATTAAATAAATCAAACAATACAGCAGGATGTGGTATGTCATCATACGACTGCACCAGAGAAATATACACCTTACTAGACATCGTCAGTTATCGAATCCCTAGTAGAGGATTAGCTCGGTTATTAACTCTTTAGTAGAGGGCCATTGGGATATATTTTTCTTAGTAGACGTCCAGTAGAGTTATCTATTCTTTATTATATGACATGTTGGGTTATCTACTCCTTAGAGGAGGGTCAGTTGGGTTATCTACCTCTTACTAACTAACTACTACTCCGCAGTAAATGGTGAGTTGGGTTATCTACTTCTCTGCAGAGGGCCAGTTAGTTTATCTATGGCTTAGTTCACGACAAGTTGGGTTATCTACTCCTCAGCAAATGACCAGTTCTATTACCTACTCCTTAGTAAACGATGAGTTCGGCTATCTACTCGTTAGTAGAGGACCACCGATTATAAAATTTTTAGTAGACAGTAAAGTGGGTTATCTACTCTCTAGTAAACGATGAGTTTAATTAGCTTCTTCGTAGAGGCACAGTTATGTTATCTACACCGTAGTTGACGACAACTTTGGTTATCTAATTCTTAGTAGAGATATGGTTTGGTTATCTACTTCTTAGCTAACGACAAATTTGAGTATCTACTCCTTAGTGAATGACAAGTTGGGTTATCTACTCCTTACTAGATGACAATTAGAGATATCTAACTCCTGGTAGTAGGATAAGATCGGTTATTAAATCCTTAGAAAAGTGTCAGTTTATCTACTGCTTAGTAGACGTCCAGTTGAGTTGTCTACTTATACTCCTTGGTAGGCAGTCAGTTGGGTTATATACTCCTTAGTAGAAGACAAGTTGGGCTGTCTACTTCTTAGTAGAGGGTCAGTTGGACTATCTAACCTTTACTTGACAAAAAATTTGATTATCTGCTCCGTAGTAGACGATCAGTTGACGTATCTACTCCTATATGTAGGGTGATCCATTTCGAGGTTCCCTACATTTTGAAAGAAAATTCAAATTGAATGGGGAATGTTTATTATCATTTGAAAGAACATTCTTTGGCATTTATTTTTTGAAGATAATGTCTATCAAATTTGGCCGCGGCTTCGTCTCAGATGGTCCATCCGTTGAGTCCAATTTTCGATTATGTTGATCATAAGTTGAGCGAAGTGCACGAAACACATTCCTCACAGAACGTGAATTTTCGTAATAAAGTTGAACGATTTCTAAACGTTGTTCAGGTGTAAGTCTTTCCATAATGAAATGCCAAACAATACTTAACAAAAATAACATGACAGCATGACACGACTCACACGTGATCTGTCAAAAAAGACTATTGAAAAAAGTATCTCTACTTGGATCACCCGTTATAAGACCAGTTAAATTATATACGCTTTAGTTGAGGACAAATTGGGTTATATACTCCCTAGTAGAGATACAGTTTGATTATCTATTCCTTAGCTGACGACCAGTTGGCTTACCTACTCCTTATCAAACGACTAGTTGGGTTATCTACTCGTTAGTAGAGGACCGGCACGATTCTAACTTGTTTAGTAGAGTCAGTTGGATTATCTACTCCTTAGAAAACGACGAATTAGGTTATCTACTCTTTAGTAGATAACAAGTTGGGCGAACTATTCCTTATTACAGGCCCAGTTCGGTTATCTACGCCTTAATTCACAACAATATGGGTTATCTACTCCCAAGTACAGATACAGTTTGGTTATATACTCTTTAGTTGACGATTAATTGGATTATCTACTTCTCAGTAAACGACGAACTGGGTTATACACTCTTTAGTAGGTAACAAGTTTAGTTATCTAATCCCTAGGAGAAGACCAGCTCGGTTATACAATTTTTAGTAGATGGTCAATTGCGTTATCCACTACATATTAAATTGTCAGTTAGTTTATCTGCTGCTTAGTATATGTCTAGTTGAGTTATGTACTCCTTAGTAGATGACAAGTTGGGCTACCCATTCCTTAGTAGAGAGTTAGTTGGGTTATATACTCTTTGGTTGACGACAAATTTATCTTCTCCTAACTTAGATGCGTTATCTACTCCTCAGTAGAGCGAGGGTTAGATTATCAACGCCTTAGTGGGGATACTGTTGGATTATCTATTCCTTATTAAGCTGAGTACAGACGGTTGCCAGATCGGCAAACGGTATCAACCCTGTTAATGTGCTGCAAATGTCAGATTGTTAGGCAAAGGTGAATTGACAGTTCAGACGATTGCAAGAAAACATTACAATTTTATATATTTACAATATATTTTGTAAATATTTATATGCAGGATTGCCAATAAAAATGCATTATAGACAGTGTTGCAAATAAAATGTTTTTCTGGCAATGGCGCAGTTGTCACATGCATAAACTTCGCACACATATCAATCAGCAAATTATCTCGCAATGACTTTTCTGCTAACGTTGCAACACAAAAATTGTGTGTTCACACGATTGTAAATTCACATGGTTGCATTTTTCTGGCAATGTTGTCCGATCTGCAAATCGTCTGTACTTACCTTTAGGAATATAGTTTGGATATCTACTCCTTAGCAGATGGTCAGTTATCGAAGTTCAATGATTAGGTTGTACTGAAAGAGAAGAGACGTTTAAAACGAATAATGTCCCTGACCATATTCTCTTTTTTTAAATATTAATATAAGTAGTTAGTAGTAGCTTGTAAGTTTGGCTCACCCCTTAGTATCGTTGTAGTTTCTTCAACTTCAACTAAATCCAGTTCTTTTATCGTCCTTCGTGGCATCGAAATGTTTCCAATTTTCTAAGATTAATTCTTGAAACTCTCTGCTCTTTGAGGCCAATTTCATCGAAATGATGATGTTGGTTTTTGCATCGGCTTCTGCTAAGGATGACTGTTGTATAGTTGATAAAATCCACGGGGCGACCGCGGCGTCGTGTGCACTGTGGGCTGTAGGTAAGACCAGTTTTGGCGATAGTGTTTTCAGATCTTAAGGTCTGTCCAATCCATCCAAATTTGCTCTTTATGAAATCTACGCTTATCGGAGACTGATGTGTCAGATGGAGGAGGTCAGCGTTGCAAATGATGTTTGGCCAGAAACTTCTGATGATACGTCTCAAGCATCGATTTGAGAATGTTTGCAGCCTCAACGATTCAATAGTAGACATTTAATTTAAAAAAATCTGAAAAATGGGGCAAAAATATAAACAAAAATTTATATTTTTGCGATTTTTAAGATACTCGATGCACTTTCTTCGGGTAGGTTTGTTCCGCATTTTGTTCTCCTATTTTATATCTATAACTTTGCTTCAGGCACAAAAAAAATATACCGAGATATAAGTGTGTTAAAATATGGAAAAGTGCTAAAAATCCACATTGAGCAAAAAAAATCGTATGGCCATTAAATTATTAATTAAGCCAACTTGACTAAACGAATGATGCAGAAAGTCTTATTTTTGGGGCTACTTTCAGGTCCAATTCACAGAATTATGTCCCAAATCAATGAGCTGAAAAATGATGTACTGTGTAAGTTTCAAATGTGAGTTCTGCTATCTGACATTAAAGGATCAGGTACTTTAGGTATACTTTTAGACCATTACTTGGGTATGCCATAAGATGGCGATTGCCTCTTCCAATGGCAATGACATGTCAAAGTTACCGCTTGTTTTAGTATAAAAGGGCAATACTCGGACCGATCCCTTCCTTAATGGACATATTATATCTAAGAAGAGTAATTCCTCTTAAAAAATGATTTCCCTTTAAACTAAATTGCGACATTATTTTAAGTTAGTCGAACAACAAAATTCCACATAAACTCTTGGTCTCATTGACAACTTTTGCATTGCCAATAATATTGGGTTTGGCATATAACGCAATTTGAGAAATATTGAAAACAAAAAAACATTCCAAATTCAAGTCTTCTTGGAACTACTGATGTATGATAACTGGAGGTATTTCGTGCGACAACAATTCCCAAAAACTGTTTACAAAATCATGGCAGATTTCCCAATTATCAGAGCTGCGCATACAGAGTAAATGGTATTTGAAATTGATAAACAATCACTGAAATAATAAATTAAACACTATATGACGACTATATGTGTCTAATTTGTTCAATTTGTTTTTAATTTGCCATTTGATCATTCATCCATTTAGCAGTCCCTCTGTCCCTCTGTCCGTCTGTCCATCCGCCTGTCTGCCCATTCACCAGCAGCATACGTTTTTTTTTTCTTTTTGAATTTCAGGAATTGTTTTGAAAACACTTTTGGAATTTTAATCGTTTTATTATCTCCGCTGTCCAATGCGACAGTTTGAATGGACTGACGAGCACATACATGACTTCTGATTAAAATGACAGACACACGGGAATAGATATTCAAAATCAACAAAATATTGATTTGCTTCAGACACATAAACATACTTGTAGTTGTACTTCTTACTCATACAATGTTGAATTCCAGTTGTTGACCGGTTGGTTCAATAGAAAACGAAGACTTTGGTCGAGTGGTGTGTAGGACGCTTGCCAGGAATTGCAGCAGATATCGCCTCTTGTGTCGGTGAAGGGGAGGGATATACATAGCTAGATACGTGGATGACATGATTTGAGGGTAGTCAGACAGTCAGTCAGTCATAAGCGTATCACTATCACGATTTATTCGCATGAATTGTCAGTGATAACGCTGCTAAAGTTGACAAGTGCAGCAACCGTTACAGTTGCTTCGATAAGAAGAACATCGTTACAGGCAACAACAGCAGGGACTCCCACGATGAATCCTTGGGGTTTGTGGAAGTACTTCATGAGGGGGTACTTATATATACGAGTATAGATATTTGTGCACAATGAGGGGAATTCCAATGTATTGTGGGGATCCAAGAATGAATACATGTACATACTCGTATTTCCTTGTTTTATGAAGAACTAGCTTTAACCCGGTGCGCTTCGCAGCCCCCATCTTTTATTTATTTTCTGTGTAGGGTACTGTAAAATAGTTATACCTCGTTCTTTCAAAATGACATGATTATTACATATGGTGCAAAATGAAGAAGATTTGATTACTTTTATATATAAAATACGGACCCTCGTTTCATTTCTAGTTTATGTTCCAAGTTTATGTTCATACGTTAGCAACTTTCCCCTTGTTTATGTTCCAATACATACATTCACACCCTGGTACAATATAAAACCATGTTTGTCCCCATATTTTCTACCCACTGTACTAAATGTACGCTTTTTGACCCACTGTGCTATATTTAACCTTTTGGGTCCACTGAATCAAATTTAACACCTTTTTGTCCTACTATATTTTGTCCACTATATTTAACCATTTTTGCCCCACTGTACCATAGTTAACACATTTTTGCCCCACTGTACCACACTTAACCCATTTTGTTCCACGTTACCATATTTTACTATTTGTGCCCACTGTAACCATTTTTGTCATACTGTACCATTATTAACCATTTGTGTCCCACTGTACCATTCTAACACATTTTCCCCCACTGTTCCATAGTTAAAGCTTTTTGCCCCACTGTACCATATTTCACCCATTTTGTCTCACTTTACCATATTCAACTAATTGTGCCCCACTGTACCATAGTTAACCCTTTTTGCCCCACTGTGTCATATTAAACGCTTTGTCTCACTGTACCATATTTAACAGTTTTTGCCCCGCTGTACCATATTTAACCCTCTGTGCTCCACTGTACAATATTTAACACAGTTATGCCCCACTGTACTGTATAGTTACCCATTTTTGTCACACTGTACCATATTAACCCTTTTCGCCCCACTGTATCATAGTAAATACATTTTTGCCCCACTGTTCAATAGTTAACGCTTTTTGCCCCACTGTACCATTTTTAAACCATATGTCCCACTTTACCATATACATATAACTATTTTTACCCCACTGTACCATAGTTAACCCTTTTTGCACAACTGTTCCCCATTCAGCTGTACCATATTTAACAAATTTTTGTCTCATTGTACCGTATTCGTATTTAAAATGTGTCTCCACGCTAGCGTACTTAAACCTTTTTCCCCGACTGTAACATATTTAATCATATTTTCTCCATTCCACTATTTAACCGTTTTTGACCACAGTGCTCCTAAAACCATATAAACTCTTCATATCTCATGTTTAAGTTCCAATTTTGGCAGATTGTTCCCTTTTTTCCCCATGCTCCATAATTAACCCGTCGTGTCCTACTGTGCCTCTTAAAGTTAGAATTACTAAAAATCACTTCCAATCTCTAGTTTATGTTCCAAAAGTTACCCTGGAACCATTGATCCATGTTTCAAATTTTTAAGCCACTGTACTATATTTTACACTTTTTGCCCCACTGTGCCCCGAAAAATACGAATACAAAAAAAAACTTAATACCCCGATCAGTTGTCATAAAGACACCCCTCGCTTCAATTTTCACCATTCTAATTTTAGGCTTTAAATTTGGCGGTGGTACCATATTTATACCTTTCTGTCCCACTGTGCCTCTAAATTTTTAAAAAATATCACTCCTTGTTCTTGTTTACGTCCTAAGAACTACTCTCACACCAAATTTCACGATTCTAGGTCTTGCCATTTGGATTTGGCTGTTGTACCACATTTTTCCCTTTTAACCCCACTGTGTACGTAAATGTTCGAATTTCGAAAAATCCTGTCAATTTCAGAGTCTTCCTCATAAGAGCTACCCTCACACCAAATTTCACGATTCTAGCTCTTGCCATTTGAATTTGGCTGTTGTACTACATTTATCCCATTTTTCCCTTTTTACCCCACTGTGTGCATAAAAGTTAGAATTACCAAAAATACTGCCAATTTCAGAGTCTACCTCATAAGGTCTACCATCACACAATATTTCACGATTCTAGCTCTTGTCATTTGGATTTGGCTGATGTACCACATTTATCACTTTTTACCCCACTGTGTGCGTAAATGTTCGAATTTCAAAAAATCCTGCCAATTTCTGAGTCTACGTCCTAAGGGCTACCCTCATACCAAATTTCAAGATTCTAGCTCATTTCGTTTAGATTTGGCGGTGGTACCATATTTATCCCTTTTTGCCCTATTGCGCGGCTAATAGTACGAATTTCGAAAAATCCCGCCTTTTTGCTCGTCTACGTCCAAGGTCTAAACTCCCACCACATTTCATGATTCTAGCTTCAGCCGTTTGGCCTGGGCGATGATCAGTCAGTCAGTCCAGTCGACCACTGTGGTCTTCCTCTATACTAGAGTCGACCACTGTGGTCTTCCTCTATACTAGAGTCGACCACTGTGGTCTTCCTCTATACTAGAGTCGACCACTGTGGTCTTCCTCTATACTAGAGTCGACCACTGTCGTCTTCCTCTATACTAGAGTCGACCACTGTGGTCTTCCTCTATACTAGAGTCGACCACTGTGGTCTTCCTCTATACTAGAGTCGACCACTGTGGTCTTCCTCTATACTAGAGTCGACCACTGTGGTCTTCCTCTATACTAGAGTCGACCACTGTGGTCTTCCTCTATACTAGAGTCGACCACTGTGGTCTTCCTCTATACTAGAGTCGACCACTGTGGTCTTCCTCTATACTAGAGTCGACCACTGTGGTCTTCCTCTATACTAGAGTCGACCACTGTGGTCTTCCTCTATACTAGAGTCGACCACTGTGGTCTTCCTCTATACTAGAGTCGACCACTGTGGTCTTCCTCTATACTAGAGTCGACCACTGTGGTCTTCCTCTATACTAGAGTCGACCACTGTGGTCTTCCTCTATACTAGAGTCGACCACTGTGGTCTTCCTCTATACTAGAGTCGACCACTGTGGTCTTCCTCTATACTAGAGTCGACCACTGTGGTCTTCCTCTATACTAGAGTCGACCACTGTGGTCTTCCTCTATACTAGAGTCGACCACTGTGGTCTTCCTCTATACTAGAGTCGACCACTGTGGTCTTCCTCTATACTAGAGTCGACCACTGTGGTCTTCCTCTATACTAGAGTCGACCACTGTGGTCTTCCTCTATACTAGAGTCGACCACTGTGGTCTTCCTCTATACTAGAGTCGACCACTGTGGTCTTCCTCTATACTAGAGTCGTCCACTGTGGTCTTCCTCTATACTAGAGTCGACCACTGTGGTCTTCCTCTATACTAGAGTCGACCACTGTGGTCTTCCTCTATACTAGAGTCGACCACTGTGGTCTTCCTCTATACTAGAGTCGACCACTGTGGTCTTCCTCTATACTAGAGTCGACCACTGTGGTCTTCCTCTATACTAGAGTCGACCACTGTGGTCTTCCTCTATACTAGAGTCGACCACTGTGGTCTTCCTCTATACTAGAGTCGACCACTGTGGTCTTCCTCTATACTAGAGTCGACCACTGTGGTCTTCCTCTATACTAGAGGAAGACCACTGTGGTCTTCCTCTATACTAGAGTCGACCACTGTGGTCTTCCTCTATACTAGAGTCGACCACTGTGGTCTTCCTCTATACTAGAGTCGACCACTGTGGTCTTCCTCTATACTAGAGTCGACCACTGTGGTCTTCCTCTATACTAGAGTCGACCACTGTGGTCTTCCTCTATACTAGAGTCGACCACTGTGGTCTTCCTCTATACTAGAGTCGACCACTGTGGTCTTCCTCTATACTAGAGTCGACCACTGTGGTCTTCCTCTATACTAGAGTCGACCACTGTGGTCTTCCTCTATACTAGAGTCGACCACTGTGGTCTTCCTCTATACTAGAGTCGACCACTGTGGTCTTCCTCTATACTAGAGTCGACCACTGTGCTCTTCCTCTATACTAGAGTCGACCACTGTGGTCTTCCTCTATACTAGAGTCGACCACTGTGGTCTTCCTCTATACTAGAGTCGACCACTGTGGTCTTCCTCTATACTAGAGTCGACCACTGTGGTCTTCCTCTATACTAGAGTCGACCACTGTGGTCTTCCTCTATACTAGAGTCGACCACTGTGGTCTTCCTCTATACTAGAGTCGACCACTGTGGTCTTCCTCTATACTAGAGTCGACCACTGTGGTCTTCCTCTATACTAGAGTCGACCACTGTGGTCTTCCTCTATACTAGAGTCGACCACTGTGGTCTTCCTCTATACTAGAGTCGACCACTGTGGTCTTCCTCTATACTAGAGTCGACCACTGTGGTCTTCCTCTATACTAGAGTCGACCACTGTGGTCTTCCTCTATACTAGAGTCGACCACTGTGGTCTTCCTCTATACTAGAGTCGACCACTGTGGTCTTCCTCTATACTAGAGTCGACCACTGTGGTCTTCCTCTATACTAGAGTCGACCACTGTGGTCTTCCTCTATACTAGAGTCGACCACTGTGGTCTTCCTCTATACTAGAGTCGACCACTGTGGTCTTCCTCTATACTAGAGTCGACCACTGTGGTCTTCCTCTATACTAGAGTCGACCACTGTGGTCTTCCTCTATACTAGAGTCGACCACTGTGGTCTTCCTCTATACTAGAGTCGACCACTGTGGTCTTCCTCTATACTAGAGTCGACCACTGTGGTCTTCCTCTATACTAGAGTCGACCACTGTGGTCTTCCTCTATACTAGAGTCGACCACTGTGGTCTTCCTCTATACTAGAGTCGACCACTGTGGTCTTCCTCTATACTAGAGTCGACCACTGTGGTCTTCCTCTATACTAGAGTCGACCACTGTGGTCTTCCTCTATACTAGAGTCGACCACTGTGGTCTTCCTCTATACTAGAGTCGACCACTGTGGTCTTCCTCTATACTAGAGTCGACCACTGTGGTCTTCCTCTATACTAGAGTCGACCACTGTGGTCTTCCTCTATACTAGAGTCGACCACTGTGGTCTTCCTCTATACTAGAGTCGACCACTGTGGTCTTCCTCTATACTAGAGTCGACCACTGTGGTCTTCCTCTATACTAGAGTCGACCACTGTGGTCTTCCTCTATACTAGAGTCGACCACTGTGGTCTTCCTCTATACTAGAGTCGACCACTGTGGTCTTCCTCTATACTAGAGTCGACCACTGTGGTCTTCCTCTATACTAGAGTCGACCACTGTGGTCTTCCTCTATACTAGAGTCGACCACTGTGGTCTTCCTCTATACTAGAGTCGACCACTGTGGTCTTCCTCTATACTAGAGTCGACCACTGTGGTCTTCCTCTATACTAGAGTCGACCACTGTGGTCTTCCTCTATACTAGAGTCGACCACTGTGGTCTTCCTCTATACTAGAGTCGACCACTGTGGTCTTCCTCTATACTAGAGTCGACCACTGTGGTCTTCCTCTATACTAGAGTCGACCACTGTGGTCTTCCTCTATACTAGAGTCGACCACTGTGGTCTTCCACTATACTAGAGTCGACCACTGTGGTCTTCCTCTATACTAGAGTCGACCACTGTGGTCTTCCTCTATACTAGAGTCGACCACTGTGGTCTTCCCCTATACTAGAGTCGACCACTGTGGTCTTCCTCTATACTAGAGTCGACCACTGTGGTCTTCCTCTATACTAGAGTCGACCACTGTGGTCTTCCTCTATACTAGAGTCGACCACTGTGGTCTTCCTCTATACTAGAGTCGACCACTGTGGTCTTCCTCTATACTAGAGTCGACCACTGTGGTCTTCCTCTATACTAGAGTCGACCACTGTGGTCTTCCTCTATACTAGAGTCGACCACTGTGGTCTTCCTCTATACTAGAGTCGACCACTGTGGTCTTCCTCTATACTAGAGTCGACCACTGTGGTCTTCCTCTATACATACTACTACGCAACCACAAGGTGGGTTGTTCTTATAGTGGGGGTGGAATTTGTTGCATCAATCTCAGGACAGACATTTTGGAAGTAGTCTGGAAGGCCAACATCGACGTACCTATTACGGGCAAATACTGGTTATGGGGGTCTCTCCCAAAAATGTATGATTAACCGGTGGAAAGCGTTGAGTTACTCGCGAGTCACGTGTCGTCGTTATCAAACAATCGTGAGCAAGTAACTTCTACAGGGTTGGGTGCCTCGGATCCCGTAGTCGAAACAGATACAAGAGCACATCTAGCCTTTGGCAAAAGAATCGATGAGGAAGATAAAGAAATCCCAAGGTGGGGGGGGGGCCCTAAGCAATCCCAGATTTTAAAAGCTAGTGGGAACTCTGACTCTGAATCATCAAGTGATAACAATATTACTATTTTTGAAAATCGAAAAGGACTGTCAGGGGCACAATGAAGGATACTGAATAAGATGAACCGGCGGAAGATATTACAGTATGAAACTGACTCTTCTACATCTACTAAAAGAGTCAGATCTACCGAAAAAAAGCTCACCGACAACCAGCACTTTGGAGAAACCTATTCAAACTACCAAAAAAGAAGTATCTAGTCAGAATCTTCACCGTGGGAGGTGAAGTTGATCCTGTTGTGGAGAAGGTTAGCAAGTCCACCAAACCATCCATAAAGGAGGGGGTCTCAAAAAAAAGACCCATCCTAAAGGAAAAACCAAGCTGGCTATAAAAAAGGGTAAGGAAACACCATCTTATTCCCAAATAGCCAAAAAAAAACATATCCAAGACGAACTACACTATGCCATAATCGATAGCAGTAATGCGTCTGGCAGAATTCCCGAAAAGCAAAGAGTGTCTTCGAAGATGTATTCTACACAAAGGTATTGGACTATATTCTCGAATCTAATGATGGACCAACAATCCAAGTAATGAGTTGCATGTTTGAGATGGGCTTTTTGATGCTGAAACTGGCATCACAATGCTGTCGATGTCCTCGAAAAACTAGTGGAGAGCATCCCCTCACCTTGGGACGGCGCAAAGCTGAAACTGGTAAGGAAAAGCGACATCCCTGTACTCATAAAAACATCTTTCTATGTCAGACGATGGACAAGTAAGGTACCGTCAGAGAGCATACTCAGTGTCATTGGCAAACAAGATTCGAACCTTATAGTGGGTTCGAATGATCCCGATAGTTCTCTCCTGGTGGTTGGCATAGACCCGTATTCCAAGGACAGCCTTGTCAAGACAAAAGGCATGGCATTTTTCGGGATTTGGAAAATCTTTTTTAAGATTGGAAAAACCCCCATCGAGCGCAAACACGAACGTACCGCCTGCAGTGTCAAACAAAAATAGTGAACAGAAAGAAGCGAGTGAGACACTACCAAAAATTGAGGTGGAAGTGGTCGATAACATCGCCAAATTGCCGATAACATCATCCATTTTGCAGAAAGTTCTCAGCAAAGGGAAGAGGGACACAAAAACTTATAACAAAGAGGGAGCGACAAAAAACAACACCGCCTTCCAAGAAGTGGTCGATAACATTGCCAAATTGCCGATAATATCACCAATTTTGCAGAATGTTCCCAGCAAGTGTGGTGATAGGAATAGGTACATAAAGAATCAAAACAAAGAGAAGAGTGTGTAATAGGTAGTAAAGGAAAGGAGGAAAAAGACCCACTACCAAATAATGAGGGAGTGCAACAAAATAGGATAGACGACTCCCAAAGGAAACTTTTACTGGAAAGACAATGATTGAGGTCATATAAACCTCCACCGGAGCGAAACAGCATCCATTGCTCTGATGGATATAATAAATAAAGGCAGGGTTCATGTTGCTTTGGTCCAGGAACCGTGGACTACTAGTAACAAGATTACTGGATTAAACGATATGAACTACAATCTTTTCTAAGCTAACACAGGTACTCGTCCAAGGACTTGTATTCTGTGCCATAAAAACGTATGCTATCTTTTCTCTCCAGAGTTGTCAATATCGGACGCAAGTGTGCTGATGCAAGGTATTGAAAGTATGTACATGGCGTCAGTATACCTGCCATTCGATGCGCCGACATTGCTTGGGGTAGTACTGACACCAACAAAAGGGGACAAGCCCTTATAGATTTTTTGAATACTAACGATCTCCTAACTCTCAATATAAGGAACAAGGCGACCTTTGTTAACAAAATTAGGAAAGAAGTATTAGGTATACCGATATGCTCAGAAAACCTCAATGATGAGATCCATGAGTGGAGGGTTTCGGATGAACACTCCTATTCCGACCACCGTTATATATGGTTTAACATTGCACGGCCACCGGCTGACCCAATAAGTTTCCGTAATAAGGCTAAAACCGACTGGACTAAATTCGGCAATCTACTTAGAAATCGATTGGGCCAGCCTAAACACGATTATCCAAGTACAAAAGATATTGATATCAATGTGAGGAGGATTACGGAGGCTCTTGTAAAATCATTCGAAGATAGTTGCCCGCTTCGAGAAAGGAAATCTGCCTATGAGAAACCCTGGATGACAGGGCAAATTCGCTCGATTGGCAAGGATGTCCGCAGACTTTACAACAGAGCTCGACGTAAAAAGCATTCACTTTATTGGGACGACTACCACAGAAGATTCAAAGAATACAATGAAATCATTAGAGTGGCGAAACGTAACTTCTGAAGGCTTTTCTGTGAACAGGTAGACAGCGTTAACAGCATGTCTAAAATAAAAAAGTTCCTCTCAAAAACTCCTATCCAAACCGAAACACTGGTGGATGAAACGGGTAAAAGGATGGAAACTATAGATGATACCGTAAGGCTTTTGATGAAAACTCATTTTCCGAGTGGTAATGCTGGGCCAACAGAGGAACAGTTACCGAACGAAAATGCGTTGCACCAAGTACCTATTACGGATGCTATGGTTAAAGAAGCAATAAAAAGCCTCTCTCCTTTCAAGGCTGCGGGGCCGGACGGAATATTTCCAGCGCTTCTTCAGAATGAGGTGGACCTGGTATCAACTCATCTGGTTGGAGTTTTCACTGCATGCCTAACTCATGCATATACCCCAAAAAATTGGCAGAAATCAAGAGTGGTCTTCATACCCAAGCCTGGCAAGGCGAGTTATACGATCCCAAAGGCTTATCGACCTATTAGCCTAACTTATTTCCTGTTAAAAACAATGGAGCGAATAATTGACGACATGATCAAAAGTAAGATAGCCGATGAGAAGCTAAAATTCAAGCAACACGCATATGATAAAGGAAGATCAGTGCAAACAGCTCTACATGAGGTAGTACACCACATATGTAGAGCAGTCCTTCAGTGAAGAAATGTACACACTTGCCATTTGTATAGACATTGAAGGCGCTTTTAACAACGTTCAGACCGATACACTTATCCAGTCCTTAGACGAGTTTCAGGTTGACCGGGAGCTGATAAACTGGATCAACAAGGAATAGATGGATTATTTGTGGCTCATATGACGGTAAATCGTGGTATACCTCAGGGGGGCATTTTATCGCCTCTCCTATGGGTTACGACGATACACAGTCTCCTTAAAGCCCTCACCAATGAAGGACTTAAATCAGTCTGTTATGCAGACGACGTTATACAGGGTTTTCCAACAAGAGGTGTTATTTTGAATCACCCGGTGGCTGTCACTTTTGAAGCTTTTATTCTTTGACATTTGACAAGTAGAAACTACGCCATTACTAAAAATGGAACGATACACGATTCAACAACGCACTGAAATTATAAAAATTCACTACAAAAATGGTGAAAATCTGAAATGGTGAAATCCGGAATTCCATAGAAAAATCATCTTGACTGATGAGGCCCATTTCCACCTCGGTGGCTACGTCAACAAGCAAAATTGTCGCATCTGGGGCTCGGAAACCCCAAAAGTTATTGTTGAGAAGCCTCTCCATCCTCAACGTGTGACTGTTTGGTGCGGTTTATGGTCCGGGGACCTTACTTTTTTCGAAAATGAGGTTGGATCAACAGTTACGGTGAATGGATTGCGCTATCGAGACATGATTAATGATTTTTTATGGTCGTAGTTGGATGGTATTGATCTGGACAACGTTTACTTTCAACAAGACGGCGCTACATGCCACACAAGCAACGAAACCATTGCTCTGTTACGGGAAAAGTTTCTGGTGTTATCTCTCGAAGAGGTGATCACAATTGGCCACCGAGATCTTGTGATTTAACAACTTGCAACTTCTTCCTTTGGGCCCACGTGAAAAATAAGGTCTACGCCAACAGCACAGCGTCCATTCAAGACCTCAAAGATAGAATTCGTGAGGCTATCGAGGACATAGGGCAGCCACTTTGCGATTTGGTTATGGAAAATTTCATGAAAAGGATATGGTCCTGTAAGCGTGGTCGTGGTGGCCATTTGGCTGATGTTGTTTTTCATTATTAACGGCATACTTTATTATGAAATAAACACCCGATTATTTATCTTAAAAAATGCATTTTTCTTTGAATACCAAAATTACACCTCTTGTTGGAAAACCCTTTAATACTTCTAAGGGGCACACATCCAAACCAACTATGCAGAAGAGCTGAGGTGGCACTTAACATAGCATATAACTGGGCACAACCAAGGGGATTAAATGTCAACCTAGACAAAACAGAAATATGTCTATTTACAAGGAAAAGGAAGATTCATCATTTTACCGTGCCTCAATTCCTGGATAAGAATATTGCCATATCCAAAAAGATAAAATACTTGGGTGTAATCTTGGATCAGAAACTGATTTGGAAATATCATATTGAAGAAAGAGTTACCAAGGCCCACAGATGTTGGTCGTTGTGCAGAAGAGCTATAGGTTCAAAATGGGGACTACAACCAAATATGACACACTGGCTTTACATGAGCGTGATTAGACCAATAATAAACTAATAAACAATTAGAACCGCACCAACAAGAGCGTTGGAGACTATACTGCACATCCAACCAATAGATATCCGTATAAAATATGAGGCAGCTCTCACAGCAAGACGTCTACAAGTGATAGGTAAGGATAAATCAAGACCACAAGTCGTACCATCAGACGATATTACAGTGTTAGACAGCAAAAGAGCGATAAATAATTACTCAGTCCATGGTCAAATGCGTATTTTCTGGGTACCGGGACACAACGGAGTGATTGGAAATGAACGAGCGAACAGCTTGGCTTCAATGGGCAGAGAACTTCGAGTAATAAACTTGGAAAATTGGAAACCTTTCGAAGACACGAGGGATGAGTTGAAGCACTGGACAGTGATGGCTCACAAAACTGTGTGGAATAGGGCAACTGTAGGAGCAACTGCAAAGATACTGTTGGGTGACCCAAATGAGAAGAAAACTAGTAGTTTTCTGAAACTAAACAAGATCGAGATAAGTGAGATGATGAGTGTTCTAACGGGACACTCAAGCTTACAGGCACATCTTCATCCCATAGGACCAGCAGATAACGACGAGTGCAGGGAAAACATCGAAACGGTGGAACATTTTCTGTGTCACTGCCCAGCTTTCACACATGCAAGATCAGAGGATATGACTGGAAGATACTGAGAAAATTTGTGTCTAGTACCGATTTTCTGTAATCCGTGGGGTGTAAAAATCATAAATAAGGAGCGCACAACAGGCCGAACCACTGGCTTAACTATATGTCCATGGACATGAGACGTTTAAACGTCTCCTCTATCCAAACTAACCTAACCTACTAGAGTCGTCCACTGTGGTCTTCCTCTATACATACTAGAGTCGACCACTACACACAAAGAAAAATGCCATACTAAATTCAAGTAAAAAATTCTTAATTTAAGCCGAAATCGTACTTAAAAATTTAAGTACGTTCGTACTAAGTTTTTCTTAAAACAAGTATAAATCGGCTTTAATTGAAAAAATCAAGCGCTGATAGGCTTACAATAAGCATTTAATGCTTGAAATCAAGTAAACATTTCTTGAAAAGGAAAATTAAGCCTAATATGGCTTAAAGTAAGCAAAAAAAGCTTACTTTAATCTCTGAGAGACAGAAACATTATAGAGCACAATACAATTACCCTCTCAACCACTCTCATGCAAGTGGTTGATTTTGGCTGACGCAACATCAAACACACACGTATATAAATCGACGAGATGTATATGTATAAACATTTGTGCGCAACCATATCCAATTCGTTTCTCGTTCAAGCTGTGTTTGCAAATACATTACTTGGTGTGACTTTTTTCATTTTAGTTTTTTGAAGTTGTTAATAATTCTTATTCGTTTCGTTGATGCTATTCCTTATATATTTCATATTTAAATCGAATAAATCCAGCAACACTTTTACTTTTGCTGTCAAGCAATTGTATTTCGACATACCATTTTAAAAAATTGCATCCTTTGCAATACAGTGGAAAAAATGGTATAATTAATGTAATGGTATATAGGTATAAAACGAACGAAAGCCCAATAAATCTAGTATGACCAGGCTTAAATCAAGAACTGATCTGGCTTAAATCAGGTATTGGTTAGGATTAAATCAAGAACTGATCAGGCTTAAATCAAGTATTAGACAGGCTTAATTCAATCAAAAATTTCTTCATTGAAGCCCGTTTCGCACTCAAATCAATCCGATAAAATTCTTAAATCAATCGCTTTATGCTTGAAATAAGAATTTTTCGGCTTAAAATCAAGCCTAATCAGGCTTAATAAGCGCTAAGATTAAGAATTCAGGGCTTAAAAGTCCGTACTTGATTCAAGTATTTTGTACTTGGTTTAAGAAAATCCGTACTTAACGTACTTTTGACACCGCTACGGCTTGATTCAAGTACGGATTACTCAATTTTTTCTTTCTGTGTACGATCTTCCTCTATACATACTAGAGTCGACCACTGAGGACTTCCTCAATACTTGATGATCTGAAGGCCGAAGAGTCTATATCGCGTTTGATTTTGTACCGATTCGATTTCGCATAGAGTAATTACCGTCATTAAATAAATAAACCAATGTCTGAATTTACAATGAAAAAGCTGTATTTTATATATTAAGCGGTTCATTAAAGATGTGTGCAATAAATTATAAATTGCATTAAAAAGTGATTCTAACTAGGATATTCTCCCGGCTTCAAGACCATTTTGTTTCTAAATTATTATAGAAATAAGTATTTTATACATGGCGGTGTATAAATATGTATTAAAAATTGGCAGCACACATACTGGATTATGATTTCTGAGCCGTGACACTCTTTATCAACAGTTCTGCTGCAATTGTATGTGAGATACGGAGTTCTATATGGTTGACTTCAACACGTAAGCGAATGAGAAATCTTTGTGAAACCACACTTCTCCAAAATCTTCCAAAAACAATTGTTAACCAAAGTAAATACAAAACACCAGCCATGTCCAATGAGAAGCAAATTTTGCTCCATCTAATGGAAAATTACAATCACGGCTCAGAAATCATGATCCAGTATGTGTGCTGCCAATTTTTAATACATATTTATACACCGCCATGTACAAAATACTTGTTTCTATAACAATATAGAAACAAAATGGTCTTGAAGCCGGGAGAATATCCAAGTTAGAATCACAAAGATTTGCAGACCAAATAAAAGCAAGCAAACAACATTGCATTAAAAAGTGTATACCATCCTCATTCGCACTGATTGAAAAGTCTAAGGTAAGGTCCAAATTTCTTTTTACCTTTTTTCACACACTCAGTTTTTAATTTTTTCAACAAGGCACATTTTTGTTATACGGGCACATATTCGAGCTAGACCGACAGCAAAGTGTAGCAATCAATTCAGAATAATTTGCTAATTAGATCTAACCTATCAGGTGGACAGCTTAAGTTCGTTTTGAATGAGTGTATCGACATTTTTGGATTTTTTTTATATAGGAGAACATAGACCGCCACCTTTAATGGCATCTGTTAAGGTCGTCTATTCATTTTTTGGTAAAAATGATTTTAATTTTTTTTTCGTCTTGTACGACCCTATAAAGCGGAATTTATATCAATATTTTCATTGTAAAATTAAAACTAAACGAGTTAGAAAAAATAAGTCCCCACGTTGGGCGCCAGCTATAGAGTTATTAACCTACTAATATTTGTTCAAATCTCAATGGCGTATCTGTATTGAATCGGACTTTGTCATAATTGTATAGAAAATATAATAGTTAAGTAGAAGACGGCCATCTACGTTAGTAACGCCATAGTCTAGGATATCATATAGTCGACCACGCCCGACTTTACTGATTCTTTATTTGTTTCCATTACAATCATTCCCTTTCAATAGTTAGACACGCACATACAAGTGAGTATCTATCTGTATTGTAAATCACGTAGTTCCGCATAAGTTTACTATCGCTAGTGGTCTTCCAGTTCAATGCATATTTCCAGCTATTTATTTACATTTAACATTCTTCACAAAGCTTTCATAGTTATCAGCAAATATTTTTTTTTTTTTTTGGCGGGCCAGTTACTATAGCAAACAAATAAGTACTAAGTTAATCTCCATCGAAGAGTCTCACATAACTGAGTATTGCAGTGATATTGATAGAACTTGAATGGAATTAATTCACATGTCTTATTTATCAATTTAATTGGTGCTTCCATGTACATGACATGATGATGAGAACACATCCGCCAACATAGAATTTATTAAGGGGCCTATAAACTATGATACTGAGTAGAGAAATCGATCATCGATCTATCAAAAGCTTATGTTAACGTTAATTCAAACAAAATGATATAGATTTTTCAACAACTATGTACGTTTGAATAACTCTACCCTGAAGCTAGTGCTGTGACTGAGGAGGGACACCTGTCTCAGGATATGTGAAATACAGTCCACCGGTACGAGTATTCCTAGGAAATTGAATAAAAATAACTAATTTTATTGCATTAAATTATTATTAAAATTGTACTGATGTAATCGGATCTAATTAGATCTAATTACATCTTTCCTTCGATGTGAACCACGCTTTACACGATTTTTTGACCATTGTTCCGATTTATTCCGCACAGAACAGTAGGTGATTGTCCTTGTCCAATACAGTGAGTGCAGATATGTTTGTAACATTGAGTTTACTTTTATAATGCTCATCATATTACTGATCTCGATTTCGGAATATCTGGATGTGCTATTATGGCAACAAATGATAGTCAGCAGTCATGAACTGCACCCTACCTCTAGGCTGGCAGCTGTTTGGTCTTTACAACTGAAATGTGTCTTTACAGTTTCCTGGCCAAATGCAGGTTCTGGAGAAGAGTAGCCCAGAAGCAACATAAAGTTGCATGTCCTGATACCACACACATTTCATCCTACTACTAATGGACATAATTCTGCCATTTCAAAACCACTTATCGTATGGCGATGACATTTTAGGTGTGTATACAAGAGGTGTTAGAGAGTTTAAGTTCGGAACCTGGGCCCCCTCTCTCATACAGGGGCGGAGCTACGTGGCCCTAAAGTTGACCACCTCTGGTATACAAAATTTTCATTGGCTTCTAACTTTTGATGGGAGTGTCCGATTTGAGTGGCGTTTTTAACTAATTTTATTGCAATAAATTATTATTAAAATTGTGCTGATGTAATCTGATCTAATTAGATCTAATTACACCTTTCCTTCGATGTGAACCACGCTTTACACGATTTTTTGACCATTGTTCCGATTTATTCGGAACTTGGGCCTCCTCTCTCATACAGGGGCGGAGCTACGTGGCTCTAAAGTTGACCACCTCGGGTATACAAAATTTTCATCGGCTTCTAACTTTTGATGGGAGTGTCCGATTTGAGTGGCGTTTTTGCCTGTCCAAAAACAAGGTACAAGGGTAAAACTAAACCTCAATGGCTATTCAACAAGGCTAAATCTACTGGGGTCGCTAATGTTTGGGATGCCTATAAAGAGCAACTTAAGATCTATAAGAAGATGCTTAGAAACGCGCAAAGACGCTCTTGGTATACCTTCTGTGGCGAAGTGGAAAAGGTCTCCGACGCCACAAGGCTGAGGAAAATACTATCAGCTTGACCCTGTACAGTGGGTTACTTGCAGGATGAGGCAAACAACTGGACAAAAACAGTGAGCAATCGCTAAGTGTACTGCTCGACACACATTTCCCGGGGAACTCATCAACAGACCCCGAGGATCAACAGGACCAACAAGAGTGTGAGTGGACTGCGACAGTCGCTAGCTTGTTGACTGAGAGATAAACAGCTTTGAGCCCTTCAAGTCACCTGGACCAGACGGCATCACTCCAGCAGAAATGCAGAAAATGTTAAAGTTCATTATCCCCTGGCTGCAGAAAATATATGTAAGCTGTATTAGGCTTTCATACAACCCGAATCGATGGAGGGATACCAAAGTGGTATTCATACCCAAAGCGGGGAAGATATCGCACACTAGGCCAAAAGACTTCAGACCAATTAGCCTATCCTCTTTCCTATTGAAAAGTCTGGAAAGACTTTTAGATTATTTCATTAGGCAAAACCTGGATACAAAACTCCTGTCGGGGAACCAACATGCTTACAATAAGGGAAAGTCTGCAGAATCAGCCCTGCACGAACTTGTAAGCACTATCGAATCGACCCTACTTTTCAAAGAATTCACAATGGTGGCGTTTCTTGACATAGAAGGGACTTTTAACAACATACACCCAGATGCGGTAATCGCGGCATTGTCACATCTAAAGGTGAACTCTAGCTTGATTAGACTAATTCAAAGACTACTCAACAGAAGACGCATAACAGCATGTCTTGGGTCCACAACTCTAACAAGGTTTGTAAACAGAGGGACCCCACAAGGAGGAGTACTGTCTCCACTAATTTGGAACCTAGCGGTGAATGAAATCCTGCTAGATCTAGATCGTTGTGGCTGCTAGATCGTGGCATATGCGGACGACCTGGCAATCGCAGTGAGTGGCAAATTCGAAAACGTCCTTAGAGATATTCTACAGGTGGCTCTGAACAAGTTGGCTAGATGGGCCAGAAGCAGCGGTTTGGGTGTTAACCCAAACAAGACAGTATTGGTTCTCTTTACTAGGATGAATAATGTCCCTCATGTGGACCCTCCACCTCGGATAAATGGAACAGATCTAGTCTTTCTGAAAGTGCAAAATTTTTAGGAATAATTCTAGATAGGAAAATGTTATTTAGACTTAACGTATTGGAACGTGTAAGGAAGGCCAACGTCGCCTTATACTGTTATACGGCATTGTGGTATGGCGGACAACAACTGACAAACTAGCAATCACAAACCTGCTATCAAGGGTTCAGAGAACTTCCTACCTGTGCATAAGCGGAGCGTTAAGGACTACAGCGACTGAGTCTCTACAAGCCCTTCTCCATATACATACTGCCGATTAATGTTGTGGCGAGAGAAGTTGCAACCAAAGCGGTACTAAGATTAAACTGCCTATCAATGTGGAGGTACAAGAACTACGGTCACATAAAGATATCAAAGTGTAGTGCTATGGTAACCGACCGAGTGTACTATATATCAACGGTGCGCACCTTTGAGAGGAACTACATCACTATGATACCAGCCAGGGATGAATGAGATGGCAGAATACCCAGAAATAGAAACCATCTCCACTTCTATACGGATGGTTCGAAGCTTGATGAAAAGGTTGGCTTCGGAGTACGCTGTGAAGAACTTAATTTGGGTGCCTGGGCATAGGGATATCCCGAGGAACTGCAAAGCCGATGAACTTGCTAGGAAAGGGACGACTTTACAAATTCTCGAAGAATTTGCATATATTGGAGCGCCACTATGCACGTGCAAGCTTTGGCTTAGGCAAGAGGCAATCAGGCAATCCAACGAAATATGGACACAGACAGCTAGACAAATCTGGCCAAGGTATGACTTGAGAAGGTCAAAATATCTCCTCTCACTAGAAAGGAAAAGATTGCCTACGTTAGTATCAGTTCTGACGTGACACTGCCTGATCGGCGATCACTCCAGAAGATTGGGTATTAACTCCAATGACTTCTGCAGAAGCTGTGAAGATGAGGAAGAAGTGGAGAGCATTGGGCACTTGCTGTGCGACTGTCCCGCTTTGAGTAAACGGCGACTGGACCTACTGGGTCGGCCTTTCTAGGCAGCCTAACATATCTTTCCAGTACCAATATCCGAGCTATCGATACATTTGTATATCAAACAGGTTGATTTCGATGAAGGGCATTTTAGCCCGTGGTACCACTAGGGACCTAAACTGGTCTATGTGAGCTGAAGAAAAAAAACCTAAACCATCATTGGTTGCCAGCAAGGGTGTTACCAAACTCCCTTGTTGTTATCATCGATGAGCATGTCCACATCTGATGCGTCAAAGATTTCGGAAAGTCATTCAGTGTCCGTTTGATCTGCGACGGTTCCGATTCAGTTCATGTGTCCACGACGATTTGTGTATCAGTGATACACAAAGGTAGCCACTTGCCAACTTCTCTTTTGAGGAAGGAGTATTACAAGTTTGTATTATCACGGACACGGTGTCGAACCCCAACAACAATGTTCTTCGTAGGATTCGTCATACTACTCCTACAACCTTGCGTTGGGGGACTAGAATGTTGAATGTCAAGCGGACTGAGGGAAGTTCGGAACCTGCAAAAGTGATTCCAAAGGGGAAAACGATCCAAATTCACAGCTTCGTTCAGAATTTGGATCATCTTTGGCGTTGCCTACATGAAAACGAAGTCATGATCAGTCGAGTGAACTACCATTGTTGATACAACTTTGTGCGACGAAATCGTGATGACCCGGGAGGCGTCTGTGTCGAGTATGTCGTTTCAAATGGAATGGCGTTGATATTTCTAGTCTGTCTGCCTTGATGGTCTCCTTTTTTCCGAGGGCTGAGCTGGATACACCTCCTCTATAGCAGGGTGGGACTGATGTTCCCGTCTTGGAAAAAGTGAAATCGAGGCTGTGTCACGAGTGCAATTGATGAAATATCCTGGTTTGGATGGTATGGCTTGAGAAATGTTTGAAACCATCTGGAAGATCATGTCCAAATACCATGAGTGCCTCTTGGCCAAATGTGTGCGTGAGGTCAGGTTCCCAATTGTGTGGAAGACTGTCAGAATGGTTGTTCTCTTGAAGTCTCCCGATAAGACAAGCAGTAATGTACGCTTTTATCAGATCATAACTTTTCTTCCAGTATTTGCTAAGGTACTGGAGAGAATAATGGTGGGCCGGCTTCAGGAGACGCTGGGTGGGGAACAGTCAGAATGGCAGTTCGGTTTGAGATTCGGCCGCAGGTTTGAGAACGCATGGGTGTATGTCAAGCGCTGCACCGCCGATACTTTAGATCGATATGTGTTAGGTGTTTTTGTCGATGTTTAGTGCAGCTTTGGAAAAGCTACCTCTCCTATAGGAGAACCTGGTTGTCCGCAGGGCTCTATCTGTGGTCCATATATATGGGACCTCATGATGGATCCTTTGTTGTGGTAGCTCAGTGTTGAATGTAGCGTGTGCGACTTTGCTGATGATCTCCTCATTCTGATCGAGCACCAGTCTCGTTCCGACATGAAACGGATTGTCTCCAGAATGATGGATATTGTCAGCACATGGGGTACAGGTGAAGGCGTTGATGTGGCGAGGGACATGTCTTTGACAATGTTGTGAAAAGAAAAATTCCAATATAAGCCTGAGGTTAAGTATTTCGGCATGACTATGGGTGAACTGATGAATTTCCTTTCCCATTGAGTTCGGTTGCAACGAAATGGTGTTACCCTCGGCGGTCGGTATAATAATTCACCTGATATGGGTGCCGGGCCACTGGGACATACCAAGGAACTGGAATGCAGATGAACTTGCAAGACTAGGAACTACCTTACTCGCTCCAGGGGACCAGGCACATGTGGGCATGCCTCTAGCGAAATGCAAGCACTGCTTGGGAGATAGTGCACTTACGATAACAAATGATAAGTGGCCACTAGTCATGAACTGATACATTCCAGGATGGTGTGGCCTGGGCTAGACTCAAAACGCACCAAATCACTGCTGTCGTTGTCGAGAACGGACGTGTCACTTATCGTGTCTGTCATGACAGGTCACTGTCACTATTGGACGGCACGCAGAGAGATTGAAGGTCTTGCATAATGACTTTTGCAGATGCTGCGGTACGAAGAGGAGTGGGAATCAGTAGAACACCTTCTGTGTCTGTGCCCCGCTCTCTCTAGAAGACGGCATACAACCTTGGGCTCTTATTTCTATGAGGAGTTATATAGCTTGGCTGATGTTGGAACCCGCCAATTTTTGAGCTTTTTAATGCAACCAAATTGGTTCAACGGGAAGGGCTAGGGGTAACCTATGTTTTCACTTACGTCCCCGTGGCAACATAATGGGCTGTATAGTCTATGTGAGTCTGTTTTACACGCTGTTACTCTTAACCTTATCTAACCTACCCTTGGCGGGGTACCTTAAGGTGCTTTCGTGGCAACGAGTTGTACTGCTAGCCTGTATGCCGATGTGCAGAACAATGTCTAATGATGCCCTCCAGGTTTTGGGCGCGGCACCTATCGACCTTGAAGTGATGCGCTCCATCGTCCCCCAGTTGGTTCTTTAAGGGGTTGGAAGTATGACTTTCCTTGAACACAATGCGCATTTGCACGAATCGGCAAACCAGATGGGACGACATATCGTTTCACAGAAACAGATTTTGGCTTTGGTCTTTATCTCGGTTTTCATGGTTCGATGAAGGCATTTTTGCATATACGCGGCCTAAACGAGATCCGTGTGTGTAGCTGTAGTGCTTCTTCGGAAGACTGGCTACACGTTCCTTTCGTATGTGCGCTTTCTGAGGACATCAGGAATCTAGACGACATGTTTGTGGTATACGTTGACGATCAGTGAGATATCAGCGGTAAACTTTTCACTGCCGAAAGGCTGACAACTTTTGCGTTTCAGGCATCCAGAAGGCGTCACTTTAGTCATTAGTCTACAGCTATAGTCGTTGTGATGTTACTTTCTGGCTTTAGCTCTTCTGCATTGGGTTTACCAGTGTCCAGGTCACATAGAATCTGAAAGTATCTCGGTTACGAAAACCTAGCCAGAGGTTATTTTTCTGGTACCACAGGAAAATAATCTCTTAACGCCTCACCTTGTCATTACAGATCTTCGGATCTTGTTGGTGGCACGATAGTGGCTTCCCTATAATACATTATTGCCGTTCGCCGGATTTATAGCGGAAGAGGTAGAGAGGTAGGTCTCCACAGTGCGAAAGTTGCGTTATTATCACGATCGTTGGCTATACAGCTGAAACTTCGAATTGATACCTGGGGAATAGACCTCGGATTCCCTATGGGAAGCTACCGCTTCCTAAGCGATTTCCTTGGCAATTCTAAGGGGGCGTCCAATCGTAACGGATCCCCCCATAGCACACCATGGTTAAAGCCATCGAAGCGTATAGTCATGTAAAATACCCGGATTCGTCTCCCTGATGCCACCATGCGTCGTTGCCTTCCAATTTTGTCATAACTCGGAGCGCATTACAGCCCACGCTCGAATGGTTCTGACTTGAAACTTCTTTTCGATCTTTTTTGGCGTTTTCGCAGTGTTCTGTTCTTCCGCAGATCTCACTCTTTTAGCTGACTCGACGGAGGTGGTATAATTGTCAGATTCATCCTGTGGAACATCCAACACTTTGCTAAGTTCTCTTGATTTCTTTAGGTTCACTATAATAGTAATATTGTCATCATTTGATGTTTCAGAGTCACTTACTTTTTAAGGGTGGGATTGCATAGAGACCGTTAATGGGTTCTACATAAACATCCTCACAATTTGTTTTGCCAAAATGCTAAGTAAGCTTTGTTTTATTTTTGACTGCGGGATCAAACATATCCAAGCCCTTGGAAGCTATTTGCTTACGATTATAGAATGATGACACCCTGCGAATTTTTTGTGTTACTCATAATTTTTGGGAGAAACACTTCCACAGCCAGTATAAGTCCGTAATAGGTATGGCTATATGGGTAATTTCTCGTCCAGAGACAGAGACATTTAAAAACAACACACCCTTCGGTGAAAAGGTTCTGCGTTATATAGTGTATACTTTTTTCCGAACTACCGTTAAACGGCCGTCCGCTACGAATCGCAGTTCATTGGGAACAACATTTTCTGAGTGTAAGAATGAAACTGTCTTATTGGTTCGGTAAACTTTTAAAAGAATGTACCTATGTTGTAGTTTGCAAATTTCGAATATAATCTATTTTATAAAGTTTGCTCACCATCAATTTAACGTACATTTTCGATCTTAATTGATATTTAAGTACTGCCACTTTGTTTTCTGTCGTTTTTCGGGATTTTTTTTTTTCATTTATTAGAACTTGAAAATGATTAATAACTGTGGAATGATGATAATGAATAAATTGTGTGTTTTTTTGTTGTTTTAAAATCGGACAAAATGACACGCTTCAAATGTGAATGCACCATTTTCCATGAGGTATTGCGTGAAGGTCGTTTGTGTGAAATTAAATAGTGGTGGCGGGTGAAGATCAAAGTTGAATTACTTCAGCATGTGATGCTTCGGCTGTCCCATCCATCAAATAAACATGGATATACGGAAAGAATTTAAATCCGTGACATTATGCAAAAAAAAACTGGTTTTAGCGAAAAAATATTTTTTAACAATCTTTCCAATGTGTTTCCAAAAATGTTTGTACCTTACACCAAATCGGATTTGGAAACCCAAATTAAAGCATTGTTTCTTCAATTAAAGCATTGTAAAGACAGAAAATTTGGCTCGATTATATTTATATAAAACTGTTGTTGTAGAAGTACAACTAGTGATCGTGAACCTGTTGTACAGTATCGGTACTTGTATTGTACATTTTATCCATTAGGTGTTGATGTTTTCCTCTTATTTTACTATGTCTCTGCTGTTTTGGTTTCCAGGTTCAGGATAGTAGCAATCTATACCTCTATATGTAGAGGTTATCTGTTATCTGTGGACCTCTCTCTCTAGATCATGAAGATCAGTCATAACCTGCCAGTGTCGATTAGTCTATCCGTGAGGTAATAATAGTTAACCCCAACAACTAAGAAGTATATAACTCAACTGGTCGTCAACTAAGGAGTAGATAATCCAATTGATCGTCTACTAAGGACTAGGTGACCCAACTGGTCGTCAACTGAAGAGTAGATAATCCAAGTCGTCATCAAGTAAGGAGTAGATAACCCAACTTGGTATAAGATACTCCAAGTGATCTTCAACTAAGGAGTAGATAACGCAGCTGGTCGTCAACTAATCAGTAGACAATCCAACTGGTCATTAACTAAAGTGTAGATAACCCATCTGGTCGTCATCTAAGAAGTAGATATCCCAACTGGTTGTCAATCATGGAGTAGGTAACACAAATGATCGTCAACTACGGAGTAGATAAGCCAGCTGGTCGTCATCTAAGAAGTAGTTAACCCAACTGGTCGTCAACTAAGGAGTAGATAACCCAACTGGTCGTCAACTAAAGAATAGATAACCCAACTGGTCGTCAACTAAGGAGTAGATAACTCAACTGGTCGTCATCTAAGAAGTAGATAACTCAACTGGTCGTCATCTAAGAAGTAGTTAATCCAACTAGTCGTCCACTAAAGAGTAAATGAACAAACTGGTCATCAACTAAAGAGTAGATAACTCAACTGGTCTTCAACTAAGATAATCCAATTAATGGTCAAATAAAAAGAAATAACCAAACTCGTCGTCAACTAAGGGGTAGATAACCCATCTTGTCGTCTACTAAGGGCTGCATATTTTTGGTGCAGTCGTATTTATGACATACAGTGATATTGTTTGGTGCATTTAACTGTAATTAATTGATACCAACCAATCACTACGTGATCAGTTCTGTCTCAATTTTGCCAGTATTGGAATCAGTAGACTCAGGTAAATTGACAGTGTAAATTCAAATACAATATTCAGACCAGTGTTATAAATTTCATATTTCTCAGATTATCATGTAACTGATGAAACCATTATCTTCCCAGTGAAAATGACTACTACCGAAAAAGGAAATGTATTGTATACCATTAAGGAAGCAAACATTGTTTAATAGCATTTTTATATGAATTGATGACATTTATTTTTGTTACTCCACATGTACATCTCAAATGTAGAACGTATATTTCATCAGACAAACAACCGACATGAACACCGCCATTTAAACACGCGGCCGGTACTTTGTGATGGTTGTGATGTTATCAGTTCAGTGAGTGGGAACTCTGTGATTGAGTGATTGCATGATAATATCGATCAATTGACATACTCCGATAACAAAGTATACATTTAAATTACATTAGACGAATCGCAAAAATAAACTCTATAATTAACAGATATGAAGAAGTGAGTACAGGGTTGCCCATATTCGACGGACCCATGTTTTTTTTGGGCCCATTCCAATCGACGAGGCTTGTCCGCAGGCAACAATCTTTGCGTCAATTGAATTTTGTACGGGAACAAATGCAAATCAACGCGAATAATCCGTTGTAAAGTGGACCGAGCCATGCCCAACTGCTTAAGATGGGTTTCGCACTATTCAAAGTGAAAAATTTGGGCGATTTGTTTGGCAGTATTACAGAATGCGAGCGTCAAAATCTGTCACTACCCGAGTGTCAGTAAAACGCTAATGAGGACTTTGTTATGGCGGACCTATTTTCCCCCATACTCGTGGAACTGCATATAAAAATCTGAAAACGCTGCCAAAAATGGCAGTCTTCTCGCAACTACGGTGTTAGGAAAACATCGTTTTGATACGGGTCTATTGGCCAGTTCCGGCAAAGATTAAAACACCCCTTGTTCACGAATGGTAGCACAATCAAAACTGTCCATCCATCTGCAGATGAATTCAGTGCGTGTTAGGTGGATGAATGGTTGGATTAGACTCACTTACACTATGTAGTTCAACAATATGCCCAAGAGTTGACGGATGCACGTTTTCTAGCTCACGGACAGGGCACAGGCCGAAATAGTGTGCTATCGTTCCCTCCAACTCTTCTTCAGCGCAGCTATTGCAAAAATTAATTTCTCAGGACTTTCAAGTCACTATACATGCCGTCCAATAAGACTGAATCGTTATGACAGATACAATGAGCAAGTCATCCTGTCTCGATAACGACTGTAAGGCGATGGAGCGTTTCGAGTTTAGGCCGGGCCACATAAGCTTTGGATGCATACAGTTCCTGACTAGTGACCAGCTGTCATTGATTGCCATAAGGGCAATATCTCTCGAAAATAGATTGTTGTTTGTTAGGGACAGGTCCTCATATGTCATTTACCCTGGAGTATGTAAGGTTAAGATTCCTGCACCCATATCAAATTAAGAGATGTGCGGCAATTGAGGGCTGTTGATTGAATGGCAAACTGGCTAACGGAGAATATACAAGGTGGCGCAAAAGTAATCCTCCTATCAGAAAATGCTATAAATTTTGCGATTGGCCCCTAATGTCAGTTCTGTTTTGACATTTGTGTAGTAAACACATGCGAAATACACGTTTATAAACAATGTTACGCCACACTGCTCCAGAACGCGGAATATTGCTGACTATTTATTTGACCAATAATCGGTCGGTGACTTTGGCACAGATTTCCTGGCCGTCCAACGCCTACTGGTGAAACACTGCGACGGTTAGCCGCTCGCCTCGAAGAGACTGGCACAACACGAGATGCTGCCAGGCGTGACAGACCCCGGAGTAGCCGTTCTGCAGAGAATATTGCTGCTGTAGCCGAGGATGTCATGGAAGCGCCGTCGACATCGACCAGACGACGTGCCACGCAAATGGGTATCAGTCGACGGTCTCTACAGCGAATTTTGATACAAGATTTGAAGATGTTTCCGTACAAAGTCCAGACGGTGCATCAGCTGTTAGCTGCTGACCGCCAATCGCGTCTAACATAACATCGAAAGGTTACTTTTGCGCCACCTGTTATTTATTCCAACTTTAGTCAGAACGATATACCACAGTCATTCCGTCATTCAATACTGCAGCGATCAGATAGCCAAAGAGCTATAGATAGCCCTAGTTCTATCGAGTATTACCCGAGGCCAACCCATACATTAAAAACTTAAAATGGTTATATATCCTTAAATAAGCATTTTAAAGTGAAAAGGACCAAATTTTGAGAACATGTTTTGGTCAATATTTTGAGATTCTTTGCAAAACTTAAAATGGTTATACTCCTTAAATAAGCATCATAGGGCAAAATTGACTGCAGACTGGAGCTGTAGTTGCATCGCTGATCACTTACTTACACACGCTAGTTGTGAGCTGACCCAATGCCTGAAGAACAGGCGACGTATCGCGGCGTTCATTGCCAATACTACGCAAACTAAGTTAGTGAACAGAGGTACACCACAAGGCTTAATGTCCCCATTTGTCTGAAATACAGCGCTGTATGGTATACTGTTAAAATCTAGAAGAACACGGCTGCAATAAAATCAAAAACTTCAGGGATGTTCAGTAAAACTCTCTGAACATATTGGTCAGATGCGCAAAGCACAGTTGACTTAGCATCAATCCGACGAAGTCTGAGCAAGTTGAACTTTCATGAATTGAAGGAACTAAATATGTCTTATAAGACATTCAGTATTAGTGGAAAACCGTCTTTAACCAGAATATTCTCGAAACACTCTGCTTTTGTCCTATCCTTATATTCCATTGCCGACAAACCAATGCTGCATTACCACTGAAGTTTCTCCTTGTGTACCTAAAGGTACACCGTTTCATCGCCGATTTCGGAGTATGCGGAAATGAGTCTTAAGACCTCTACGGGCTCATGGAAATCTCTGAACACTACCCAAGGACAGCAATCAATGTGGACTCTATTTCAAGGAATTCAGCATTGAGCTGACAGAATACCAGTTAAAATAGCTACCAAGCAGATACTGCTTCGACAGCAACAAATTGTGTCGTCGCACGGTTATGATCTTCGTCTCCACATGTAAGTGGTCCACAGAAGACATGAGGAGGCACCCTGTCGCAGTTCTCAGAGCGGCATTTTGGCAGGTCTGTATATTCCTCCACTGCGTCTCGCTCACATTCGGTGACCACACTGGTGCTTCATTGTTTACCACAGACCGACCTATCACTTTTTAAGAGGTCAACAAGGTTTCTTTATCCGTGCCCCAAGTGCTGTCGGCTCGGGAGGATTAACGCCTCAAGCGTCTTTGCTACTGGCGAGAGAAGGGAGATAGGTCTGTACGATTCTCCCTTGCTCGCATCTTTGCCCGGTTTCAGTAGCGGGACCACTCTACCCATTTTCCAGGCTTCGGGTATTATCAGAGTGGTCAAGGACAGATTGAGGACCCTAGTCAGGTACTCAACTCCCGGTATGTCCAATTGCTTCAACATCAGCATCGAAATTCCGCCGGGGCCAAGCGCTTTGGATGACATAGCGCTACGGATGACATCTACAACTTCTCCAACTGTAAACTGTGGTGGTACTTCTTCAGCTCGGAGAGCATGGATACGACGCATTACTCTCCTTTTCGCTCTGTCACTCACGGGGTGCTCTATAAATTGTCGGTTAAAATAACGCGCGCACCTCTTCGGGTCAGCCACACTGGTGGCACCAAATGTAACTGCCGTCCGGTCGTCTTTCCTGCCTGGATTCGAGAGTGACTTAACCGTTGCAAACTATTTACCAATACCGGAACTTAAGTTGCACTGCTTCAGTTGATCTAGCCATTTATTCCGCTTATATTCGTCGACTTTCCTACTGATTTCTAGATTCAGTTCCCTGATTCTAGGATCAGCAGGATTAGAACGACGAATTTCATCACGAACGTCTGCTAGTCCCGCTGCATCTGCTGGGAAATTAGGTCGTATCTCGGGTATTCGACCAGCAGGGATAAAGCGAGCGGCTGCTGCGTTGATGATGCCTCGGAATTTCTTCTCAGCTACCCGAACATCTGAGGGGATGGGTAGTTCACTGAAGCTGAGGTTGGTGAATTCTCTGAACCCGTTCCAGTCCGCATTCCTTTGATTCGGGAAAGTACTGCGTTCAGAGATAATAAAATCGGCTGGTCTGTCTATGGAGAGGATTATGGGGAGGTGGTCTGATACCAATGAAATGATGGGCAGCCAGGTGACGTCATTTATCAGACCAGGCGACACGATGGTGATATCTGGCGAGCTGCTGCAATCACCCATAATCCGTGTGGGGGCTTCCTCATTCACTGTGCAGAACGTAGAGCCATCTATCTGCTCAGCCAAAGCTATGCCTCTATGGAGACATTAAAGTCTCCTAGGACCACGCGATTACTGCCCTGCAGTAACGGACTGATGTCCGGCAAATAACGCGGAGAACATCTACCAATCGGCGGTATATATACGTTGTACAGCTCTATCTCGGCAGTCCCGGACTTAACTGCTACCCCCATACATTCAATGTATGGGTCTCTAGAGTCAAGCTCAGGCGAGATAGGTCTGTATTGCACAGAATGGTGTAATAGGAAATCCAGTCCCCCACCTCCACTTCTAGTGCGATCCTTACGTAGCACATTATAACCCTGACAACTGTGCAAGCTGCATGTGTCGCTCAGCTTTGTTTCCTGGATCGCAGCGACCTTGATGTTATTCCGATTCATAAAATCTACAATCTCGTTGATATTGCTGCGGAGACCATTGCAATTAAATTGCAAGAAGGATGCATGTTCGGGGGTTGGTACAGCAATGTGTGGTGTTAGTTGTGGTGTTGATTGCTGTGCATGTTGCTGTAGGGGAGATTGCGGCGGTGTCCCATAAACCGAAGGTGTCGATGACGTATACGACGGGGACGACGACACTGACGACTGCGATTCTTGAGGCACACTGAGAGGTATGGAGGCACAGCAGGCTCCAACATAGCTCCCTATGCGGCGATACTCCCCGGCGTTCCTAAGGCCAGAGCAACCCCTGAGATGCAACCACTCCATACATCGGGTACACCTTACTGATGTTGAGTTGCCACGTATAAGGTTCCCGCAGACGGAGCAGAAATATTGTTGTGGTCCGGGATTTTGTTCGGTCCCGGCACGGACCAGAAGAATTCGGAGCAGACACTCCGGGATGTACCTCTCCCAAGGCGAAAAAATGGACGAACATAAAACACGTAGTACTGAGGTGGCAGCCCCTGGCCGAAGAATTGCTGCTTCGGGTCAATCCGGTACAAAGAACCGGCTTCTTTGAGACCTTTGGCGACCTATATAATACAATTTGAGTTTCGTTATTTACAACGCTTGGTTACTTAGTTTTCTTGAGATCTTGAACGAATATCATCGCGTAGACATCTAGGTTTAGTATCACATCATTGTTGGCAACAATGGCAGTAGCTCTTCAAAAAATGAGTCATGTAGTAATTCACATCACCTTTATTTCGCTTGTAGACATGTATCATAACTCCCATATTATTGAGCCGTCTATTGGATAGACAAACCCTCCCAGGAGTGATCTTCCTTATCTCGAGTTTACTGTACATACAAAGGTGCAGGAAAGAGAACGTACCAGGCAGGCGTGAGTGACATTCATTCTGACGCAACCTGTATCAGAGTAATCAACTACAGTGCCATTAGAACACAATAAGAGATTGCATCCCCCACTTTAAAATAAACGCTATTAAATTTACAGATTATTACGAACAACATTGAAGAAAAGAGTCAGAACGCCGTAGGCTTTCAAGAATTTCACCATGTAGTAATTCACATCACCCATTTCACGATCGTCCCTTATACATGTTCTGTATTTAATTTCTCATTATGTTAACCGGTATACATATCTGTGTCTATCATTCGAGTAGCTGATCACCTATCAGAATCTAAGTTGTGTTTTTAAGAGTACATGATGCATTTTGGCGACAGAAAGGAGTGTTAAAAACTACCGGCTGTAATACTTTATTCAGAGTTATATCCAACAGGTAGATAGGTTCTTATGAAAATGATTCACCTGTTGATTTATCTCCCTTGGGGAGCTGAACATTCCTGATTTGGGATTCTTCACAAAAGATCATGTCGACTTCGAATTCCAAATTTGCGGATTTTCATCTGAAATCGATATTCGATTCTAGATTTTCATATTCGATTCCACTAGTGTGTGACGAAATGAAACAGAGTAGAAGATCAAATAGGCATCTGACCCACTCTTGTGTACCAAGGTGCAGATGTACTCGCAAATTAAGTAATTAGAAAATGAAAGACAACAGTATAATTTTATATGGCCATTTTTCCGTTTACAGAGATATTAGAAAACTTCTGCGTTTGGAATGATATACACATCCGATTACATGATGTAACAAACTGGAAAAATTTTAAGATAAGACTATGCAACAAAATTTTTGTCCAAGGGATGTGGATAACAGTTTCTGGTGCAATTAGGTGTCACAAGCATGAAAAAAATATTAAAAAAAAATTTAATGGTAATTTTTTTTTTAAGTTTCCAGCTTTCGTGTAAAGTACATTCAGTATTTGGACCATAATTTAATCAAGTATAAGCCTGATTGAGCCGTGTTATGCCTCAAATTAAAGGGAATTATGAAGGCTACATATGCTGCAAATATCGCTTCCACGTAGAATCTTTGGTTTAGTAACAGTCGTCAAAAATATGAGAAAAATATTTTTTTTAAAAACACTTTTCCTGGTACAAAAAAATCCATGTTCAATTGTTTACACTCTTTTTGCAAATATTAAAATAATTTCCCATTTTTGTTCTTCTTCTTCCCGTTAATTCACAATAATTGATAAAATCTCTCCAAAAATGGCATGCCATATTGCTAAATATGGGGTGCCCAATCTGGCAACATCATACTCGTTTAACGACAGGAACACAAGCACCAAACTTCATCGGGAACTAATAGTGCTTAAAAGTGCTTAGCTCCCCATACAAATTAAGCACTTATGGTGTAACGAAAACACGCCTATTATAAAATTATAGAGAGTAAGAGGTTTTATGGCCGTTCGTAACCCTCCATAAAACATGATATGCAATGTGAGAGCTATATTGAATGGGATCCGCTCAGTTAGATGGTCATTCAACAATATTTGTGTTTTTTTATTTATGAGGTTTCCATTCAGTTACGCCTTTTAGGGGCATGGACATCCCCGTCGTATGTACAGGTAGTAAAATTATATGTACCCAATACAAAGTAGTACGCGTCAGTCTTGAAAATATTGGGTGTCTACTTTCGAAGCAAACTATATGTCAGCTACTGGTACTGCAACTTATGAACCTTAAACCCGGAATTTATGAATAAAATTTCTTATTAATAAATTAGTGGAATTCAGCGCCTTAAAGAGATAATTCGATTTTCTGAAAAATATTACAATGTTATATTTCGAAGTATGAGTAAAAGGCAAAGACCTTTTCAATGTGTAAATGATCCCGACGATTTCTGCGGAAAATATGTAATTAAAAAAATCGACGTGCGTTTAGTAAAATAATAGAAGAAATATATGTGTAATATTTTGGTATACGAGCTAAAAATATGAACGAACCGTGGACACCTAGTCTTTTGTGTAATTCGTGCCATGTAAATCTTACTCGATGTACTAGTGGAAGCATGCGGTAAGTACTTTACAATGTTTTGGAGAATAAAACGTTTTAATTTTACACATCACGTGCAATTTGGAATGCCATTGATTTGGAGACAAGCATTCATTGACGATACGGACTGCTATTTTTGTCTAAGTAAACAGATTGGAGTAGGAAGGAGCATTCGCTGGAATTACGCTGAAGTAAAATCTGTCACTTTGCCAGTTGCACATTCGGAAACAAAAACAAGTATAGCTAACAGCCTAATTACGGAAACATCATCAAGTTCAACAGAGTACTCAACTCTGAGCGATTCAAGTTTGAGTCAGAAGTCATCGCTTTTAACTCAGTTTCAACTCAAAGATCTAGGGAGATATTTGGAACTGACCAAAGATAAGGCAGAATTACTTGCATCTCGGATGAAACAGTTCAATATTTTGGCCCCACATGTTAACATATCATATTTTAGAGTCCGTGATATACCTCACAACTATTTTATACAACTGTGGATAACAGATGCTTTTGCAAGGACATTCCCGGATTGTTCGAGGAACTTAATCAAACATACAATTCAAAGGAATGGCGGTTACTTGTTGACAGCAGTAAAGAAAGTTTGAAAGCAGTACTTTTACACAACGGAAATCAGAAACCGTCGATTCCCATTGCTCATGCTGTCAACACTAGGGAATCATACGAAATAATGGCTAAATTGATAAAATACATAAAATATGCACATGACTGGAAAATTTGTTGCGATTTAAAAGTAGTTGGTATGTTATGCCTCTGTATGTATTCATGTATGTATTCTTCCAACTTATTTTTCGCTTTATGTATTCCAATAGGTGTAAATATGTTCCTCAAAATTCATTTCTTGCATTCTCATTTAAACTTTTTCCCCGAGAATCTTGGCGACGTAAGTGACGAACATGGCGAAAGGTTTCACCAAGAATTGAAGTCCATCGAGCGGCGTTACCAAGGGCACCGGGATGAAAGAATAATGGGAGATTATATTTGGTTCCTCATTAGAGAAACCGATTCCGAAATCTTCAAACGCCAACAAAGAACTCACAACAAGGTGGCGCAAAAGTAATCCTCCTATCAGAAAATGCTATAAATTTTGCGATTGGCCCCTAATGTCAGTTCTGTTTTGACATTTGTGTAGTAAACACATGCGAAATACACGTTAATAAACAATGTTACGCTACACTGCTCCAGAACGCGGAATATTGCTGACTATTTATTTGACCAATAATCGGTCGGTGACTTTGACACAACGTGAATTTCGTCGCAGATTTCCTGGCCGTCCAACGCCTACTGGTAAACCACTGCGACGTTTAGCCGCTCGCCTCGAAGAGACTGGCACAACACGAGATGCTGCCAGGCGTGGCAGACCCCGGAGTAGCCGTTCTGCAGAGAATATTGCTGCTGAAGCCGAGGATGTCATGGAAGCGCCGTCGACATCGACCAGACGACGTGCCACGCAAATGGGTATCAGTCGACGGTCTCTACAGCGAATTTTGGTACAAGATTTGAAGATGTTTCCGTACAAAGTCCAGACGGTGCATCAGCTGTTAGCTGCTGACCGCCAATCGCGTCTAACATACGCTCAAGCCATCCTTAATCACCACCAAGAGGAAGATGATTTTTCATCAAAAATAATCATGAGTGATGAGGCCCATTTCCATCTTAGCGGGTACGTAAATAAGCAAAATTTACGCTTCTGGGGCACTGAAAATCCGCGTGTAACCCACGAAGAGCCATTACACCCGCTCAAAGTCACTGTATGGTGTGCTGTTTTCGCTGGAGGAGTCATCGGACCTTTTTTCTTCGAAGACGTCGCGGGCCAAACGGTTACTGTGAATGGTGAGCGCTACAGAGCAATGATCAACGAGTTCTTTTTGCCGCAACTTGATGAATTGGGATTGGAAAACATGTGGTTCCAACAGGACGGTGCAACGGCACACACTGCACGTGCCACAACCGATATGCTGAAGGATGCATTTCCCGGGCGCCTAATCTCCCGTTTTGGCGATTTGCACTGGCCAGCAAGATCGCCTGATTTGACCGCTCCCGACTTCTTTTTGTGGGGCTTTTTGAAGTCGCGGGTTTATGTCAACAAGCCTCAGACTCTTGCAGCTCTTAAAGACAATATCCGTCAAGAATGTGAGGACCTATCGCCGGAAGTTTTGGCCAAAGTGATGGAAAATGCCATAAAAAGGGCTCAAATGACAATCAACTGTGGCGGCGGCCATTTACATGACATCATATTCTCGACTTGATTTAAAAAAAATTACAAGACCAAATAAAAATAATCCACAAGAAGAATCAAAGTTTTTCATTTTTTTTTTAAATTACAACCAAAAAACATCGAAAGGTTACTTTTGCGCCACCTTGTATAAATACAAGTAATACATAAAATCGCTATTTAAACAGAAATAAAAAAAAAGATTTTTTGAAATTCTCGTACCTATACCAAAAGGGCTATAATTTCTACATTTATCCATAGATTAATATGCATTATTTTCTTCGCTAGGACGCAAACTTTAAAAAAAAAAAATAAAATATTTTTTTCGATTTTTTTTTATTTTTTATTTTTTTTTTGTCCCAGGATTTTTTTTTTTTTGAAAAAATCTACTTTTTCCAATTTGCTTAATGACTGCTACTAAACCACTGTTTCTAAGTGAAAGTGATATTTCCAACATTGGTAGCCCACATTAATAGCTTCAATTTAACGTATAAGTCGCCTGATCGGGCATATACTAAAAATTATAGTGCAAATACTAAGGGTACCTTCGACGATAATAGTATTTTTAATAAAAAAATTTTTTAAAAAAAATTTATCCATAAACAATATTTTTTGGTTTTGATTTTATATAACAGTATGCCACAATCTATACAAAAAAATAATTTGTAGGTCTAGGACACATAGTTGTTGCATAGTGTAATTGATAATGTTTGATCTCAATGGCGCAGAAAGGGATGGAGGAACCTAAGTCCATCCCTATAAATTTCACATTATCAGAACAAATATAACTGCATAATTTTTGAAAATGTGGATCTCTAGTAGTTCGGGGACCCCAAGTTTTGATATACATATCGTCATCAGAAACGAAAAAGGGCGTAACAACAAGAAAAATTGCAACTCAGTTTTTGATGGATTTCGGTACCCTGCGTCATACACATCCCTGCAAAATACACATCCTGACAAATTTTTAGCGGCGTAATATTAAAAATGGCGAATTTATTAACGAAATTCTCAAGGGCCTAACAACAAATTATTTCTTTTTTCATAGTTAAAAAATCCTATTTTACGCAATTTTCACAAACAAGTTATAAATCATGTTTGTGTGATTTTATATATGCATCATTATGTTTAGATATTATCCTGAAAACCACGTTTTTCTAACGGCAACACTTTTAATTTTATTTAGTGTTTGGCTTCTTCTGTAAAATTTTCAAACATGATGATGGTTTCGTTTCTGATGACGATATGTATCTACATATCTCCCAACTCACAATTCATCCAATTTTATTGAAATTTTCCATTTCTTTCCGGGATGACTGAGCGCATATCGACTTCTTCACAGATATTCTCCCACTGTGTGTGCACTGTGAAATCTATAATTCACGCCATTGATTAGGTAGCTTGTTTTTTGGTGGTTGTATATTTTCTGAGAGTGTCATTCATTTTGTTTGATATTTTTATTTGATTTTAATTTTTTTGTTTTAAAAATGATTAAGCAAAAGTTTCCGTTTGCGATACATATGCGAGGACCCTATGAAACAATCGATCCATCCATCATTGTGGCTGGTCGGCACTTAATATGATAATTATTTAATTGACATTTTTGTGGAGCTGCCGTCGTCGTGTGTTCTTTGATAATATTGTTTGTTTTACGACAAATTATTCGAGTACATTTGCGAATAAAATGAATGTTTAAAAAATTAGTTTGATCACACCAAAGAAGGGGCGAGCGGGTGATCAGTTAGGCAATCTTAGGCGCCGTTTGTAGGGCAGGACGGACTAACGAAGTCATTTCGTTAAGGTAGTGAGATAAGATGTTTTCCTAAAGAGCTCTACATGAAATATTGACGGCTTTCGATGGGCAATTAAAAAATGTCTCCATTGGTGTGCATATAAAATACTTACCACCTGATTGAAGTGGGTCTGCAAGTTACAGACCAGTTTTTAGTATACGATTAATAAGTTCTTCATCTATACCAGAGTGGTCTATTGAGTTAACATAAGGCGTGCTTTTGATTTCTCTTCCACTTCGCAGCTTCTGCAAAAGTTATTTCACAACACCTACAATCTCTCTGCGTGCCGTGCAATAAGGCAGTGACCCACCCGTCATTACAAACACGACGTCCGGTCTCGAAAACGACAACAGGGTGGTGATGCGTTTGAAGTTGAGGTAGGGTCACATCAGCCTGGAATGTCTGCAGTTCCTGACTAGTTACCACCTGTCATTTGTTGTCGTAAGAGCTCTATCTCTCAAGAAGAGCTTGCAGGTTGGTAGAAGCATTTACACATATCCCAGTTCCCCCTGGAGCATGTAGGTTAGTTTCTAGTCTTACAAGTTGCTCTGCTTTGCAGTCCCCTGGTATGTCCCTGTGGACCGGCATCCATATCAGATGAATATTGAAATGTTCAGCAATCTCGTTAAGACATCTGCTACAGTCAATGGCATTTTTTGAGTTGAGGAATATAGTTTCCAGGGACTTGATAGCAGCCTGACTAGCAGAGAAAATATGAATACGACTTTGTTCAGAACATTTATTTTCAGCCATTCTGATACCTTCTAATATGTAGCTACGAGTTCTGCCTGGTAAACACTACGTTTTTTGTTCAATGGATAGATCAAGTTGGTCAACAAAGACACCAAAGCTCACTTGTTTGTTGTTTTTGGAACCGTCTAAATAGATGTTCACGAATCTCTTATGCCTTGGGTACGACCATTCCTATCCTATGATTGAGAAAAGTACGTCGTTCAGAGATAATAAAATCAGATGGTCTGAATATAGAGAAGATTATGGGGAGGTGTTCTGAACCCAGAAAATGGCGTTCTACAGGGTGACGTCATTTGTGAGACTAGGTGACACGATAGTGAGATCTGTCAGCTGTGACACCTTAATCCAGCGATGGTCAAAAGCACAACCCGGGGTTTTTCCTCTCACGTGTACATGAGCACACATATTGAATGAGAGTTCACTATCACACAGTCGCGCTTGGACATTCGATCGACGAGGTTGTGTCGTCGCTTTTTGCTTTGCGTGCACATAAAAAAAAATGGATGATACACTTATTCCCAGCAAAATCTTGGTAAGTACATGTCATTACCACTCGCATTACCAGGTAATGGTATCTCATTATCGCCAGCATGACTTTCGGTACATAAATAACGACTAACAAAATAATGACAAATATAAGTTATTGCTAGGTAATCTAAGTTAGAAAATCGTATTTTAATTTATAATCTTTTCTTTAAATGATTTACGATTTTTTCTTAAATGGTTTAAGTATATACGCGCAGAACAGGCCGAACCACTGGCTTAAGTGTATGTACAGGGTTGCCCATATTCGACGGACCCACGGACTCGTTGGGCCCATTCCAATCGACGAGGCTTGTCCGCAGGCAACAATCTTTGCGTCAATTGAATTTTGTACGGGAACAAATGCAAATCAACGCGAATAATCCGTTGTAAAGTGGACCGAGCCATGCCCAACTGCTGAGAACGGCGTTTTTGGGATGTTCTTGGGGACCTCTCAACACTGGCTCGTACGGCAGCGATATTCTCGGCCGATCGCCTTGGTCGACTTTTATTTGGCCTCTTCGGATTAGAAAGAGCCTCACCAGTCGAAAATTTTTCGTATAAACGCTTAATAGTGTTCTTAGAAGGCGCACTTCTCACATTTTTTAATATTTTAAAAGCACGTTGACTTGACTTCTTCTGTTGAATGTAAATTTCAACTATTTCAGAGCGCTCGCGTGGCGTGTATTGTTCCATGGTAAAAATCTGCTTGGACTGACGCTTCAAACGCGGTATGTCATTAAGCGATCTGACATTTCTGTCAAAAGTTATGGCGTTGCCAGATGGGTCCGTCGAATATGGGAGACCCTGTATGTCCATGGACATGAAACGTTTAAACGTCTCCTCTCATTAACCTAACCTATACACACTACAACGTATATACGTAGGTTAGGACGTATATACGTTGTAGTGTGTATTCAGTGAAATCATTTAAAGAAAAGTTTATAAATTCAAATTAGATTCTCCAAATTTGATTACTTATAATAACTTATTTTTGTCATTATTTATTTAGTCGTTATTTATTTACCGAAAGTAATGCTGACGATAATGAGATATCATTACCTGGTAATGCATGTGCTAACGACATAACTTACCAAGATTTTGACGGGTTATATTTTTGTACTTGATTATTAAGCGATTTGTCTATGAATCGCGAGGTAGGCCAGTGGTTGTGATGCTGAAGTACGAAACCATGAGGTCGCGAGTTCAATCCCAACTCCCGGCAAATGAAATTTTTCGACATATGACGACAACAATCGATAACTACTCTCTCCCAAGTATACGCTCTACCACCCAATGTTACTCTCTTACCAATTTTACGCTCTTCTACTTTCTCACCACATTCCTCCACTGATGGTGATGAACAAGCAATAGCAACTCCGAAATATCCACTACCACACAAACACACTCGTAAAATTATTTCTTTTTGTCCACGCTTACTTTTACTATAATTATAAGCGTGGTATCTCCAGTGGTTATTTTTCATCTGCTTGTATGCTTGAGTGGAAGCACTTTCCTCCAATGACATGTACATGTAAAAATAATTCGAAGGGAGGCCAAATAATAAGCAGTTACTAGTTTTGAATTTAGCTTACCCGTCAGGTTATTTGGTAATGGGAAATTTTGCTGGGTTACAATACATACTTCAAGTATAGGATTAAAGTTAAGTATGTATTGTATTTTTACAGAAGAATTTATAAACATTTCTGAATACATGTTTACGTTTTATATTATATTACGGTAGAAATGGATATTATTTTCAAAATTAAATAAAGTAACACAGGGTTTTCCAACAAGAGGTGTAATTTTGAATCACCCGGTATTTCAGTAGCTGTCACTTTTGAAGCTTTTATTCTTTGACATTTGACAAGTAGAAACTACGACATTGCTAATAATGGAACGATACACGATTCAACCACGCATTGAAATTTTTAAAATTCGAAAATCATCGAAAAACCATCTTGACTGACGAGGCCCATTTCCACCTCGGTGGCTACGTCAAGAAGCAAAATTGTCGCATCTGGGGCTCGGAAAACCCAAGAGTTATTATTGAGAAGCCTCTCCATCCTCAACGTGTGACTGTTTGGTGCGGTTTATGGTCCGGCGGGGTTATTGGACCTTACTTTTTAGAAAATGAGGGGGGATCAACAGTTACGGTGAATGGATTGCGCTATCGAGAGATGATTAACGAAAGTTTCCGGACCATGTTATCTCTCGAAGAAGTGATCACAATTGGCCACCGAGATCTTGTGATTTAACACCTTGCGACTTCTTCCTTTGGGGCCAACTGAAAGATAAGGTCAACGCCAACAGCCCAGCGTCGATTCAAGACATCAGAGATAGAATTCGTGAGGCTATCGAGGACATAGGGCAGCCACTTTGCGATTTGGTTATGGAAAATTTCATGAAAAGGATATGGTCCTGTAAGCGTGGTCGTGGTGGCCATTTGGCTGATGTTGTTTTTCATTATTAACGGCATACCTTCCTCTTTATTATGAAATAAACATCCGATCATTTATCTCAAAAAATTACATTTTTCTTTGAATACCAAAAGAACACCTCTTGTTGGAAAACCCTTTATAATTATCTTTTAAAGATTTTTTAATAAAATGTGTACAACGCTATTTATAAAATATTTGTTTTCTATAGTAGCATAGAAACAAAAAGGTATAAAGCTCTACTACATCCTTATATTATATTATATATATTATTATATTTTTATTATAATAAGTATATATTTTTATTATATTATTTTTATGTATTACGTAGACAGAAATGTCTATTACAATAGACAGAACCACCAAAAAGTTGGACACTGAAACAATTTTAAATACAATAAAACCGTATGAATTTTCTAACATTTTATATTTATTGTAATTAACAGTCCAACAGAATTGTTAAATACGATTTTAAAAATTCGAATCATATACATATATGTATATATATATATATAAATGTCTTCTTTTTTAAATGCACATATTATTTTCCTTTTTTCTGGTAAAGTTTAAACTCTTTCCAAAGTAATTAATTTTTAAATTGATTGAAGAATCTGCTTCCTATGTCCACCATTTTTTTATTTATAAGGTATATAAATCTGAAAAACACCTAAATATTATTACCAAAAAAAAAAAATGTGGACACTCGAAAGCGGTTAATATAAAAATAAAGAATTAATTAAATGAACAATATGGCATAATCAATACGAGTATGCACATATTTTCTTCGAAAATGTCCATTGATTACTTTTCATAGCATAATAAATATGTATGTGGCTAATCTTAACATATTTAAAGTTCGATTGTTTTATGTACGCATATAATAACCCCAAATCGACTTCATGATGTTCGTTGTCCACTTTACTTATTATCTTACCCATCAAATATATTTTAGGAAAATGCAAATACCATTTCTCGCAGTGCATAAAGAGAGTTTCTCACAAATACATAAACATTTTGTAGAAGTATTGTGTGACCACCCAGTAAACAATTATTTCCGACGTGTCGGACGTCGGCAAATTCTCGTAAGTTTCATTAGACATTCAGCCGAATTGTCTAAATTTTTTTTAGACATTTAAACGCTTTTCTGTACAATATCGGTCAGACAATTCTGCACATTCTCTAAAATTCCATACGAGATTTACACGACATGTCTGCACATTCTCGGAAGGGATTTTTGGTTTCTTTTTATTAATCGAGAATGATGCGACGTTTCTGCACATTCTCGAAAGGGATTTTATGTTTTTTTCTTGATCGAGAATTATTCGACCTTTCTGCACATTATCGAAAGAGTTTATTGTTTTTTTTTTCTTGATCGAGAATTATACGACGTTTCTGCACATTCTCGAATGGTGTTTTTTTCTTTTCGGAAGGGAATTTTTGTCTTGTCTTATTTCAGTAACTATGTGCCAATAATTCAATTCCCGCAAAATAGCTAACTGTTAATTTTCATGGAATAGCAAGAACTGGTTCTTGTTGTTGTTGTTTTGCATACATTCTTTTGTTTGTTTTCTTACATCACCTCTCATTTTCGATTGTGCCACTAAACAATCAACACGTCGCGGATATGCATTTACTTTTATTTATTTATTTATTATTATTATTATTTATTTATTCAGAAGAAAAGTCTAACCATTAGTCAGAAACCGGTCGAACAAATTAGACTTCATTCCGAAATTGGTCCGACAAATCGGACAAATAGTCGGAAAAATGGCGGAGAAGTCGGACCAAATTGGGATGTTTTATTAGACTTCATTCCGAAATTGGTCCGACAAATCGGACAAATAGTCGGAAAAATGTCGGAGAAGTCGGATCAAATTCGGATGTTTTGTTAGACTTCCTTCCGAAATTGGTCCGGCAATTCGGACAAATTTCCAGAAACCGGTCGGAAATTCGGACCATTTTCGACTATTTTGTTAGACTTAAGGCTGACTTAATTGAAGCTTGTCGAAAAATCCTTCCGAATTTCCCTCCGATTTTTTTTCAGATTTCTGACAGAGATGTGTCCGTCAACTCAGCACAATCATCCGAATTTTCCAAGACAAAAGTTACCGATGTCGTGTCAACCGCTCACACGGTTTTCTGAACAATTTCGAAACAAAGTCGGCATCAGAATCGGCTACTTGTGCAGAGTTTCTGATCGACTTCGGAAGAAATTGTTTGCTGGGTAGCTAGAAGAGAATTCCAAAGATCGCTAGGCACAGCTGCCAAACGGCGGTATGTAAAGGGTGGGCCATTTAAATTTGAACTACCGATTACTTTGACTTGTGATTTGAGTCCTTTGGATTATTTCCTGTGCGGAGCCATTTTGGATAAATGTTACGCAAAGCTAAATGTTAAACCATATGAACTACAATCTTTTCTACGATAACACAGGTACTCGTCCAAGGACTTGTATTCTGTGCCATAAAAACTTATGCTATCTTTTCTCTCCAGAGTTGTCAACATCAAACGCAAGTGTGCTGATGCGCCGACATTGCTCGGGGTAGTACTGACACCAATTAAAGGAGACTAGCCCTTATAGAATTTTTGAATATTAACGATCTCCTAACTCTCAACATAGGGAACAAGGCGACCTTTGTTAACAAGTTTAGGGAAGAAGTATTGATATAACGATATGCTTCATTGATGAGATCCATGAGTGGAGGGTTTCGGATGAACACTCCTATTCGGACCACCGTTATATAAGGTTTAAAATTGCACGGCCACCGCCTGATCCAATAAGTTTCCGTAATAAGGCTAAAACCGACTGGACTAAATTCGGCAATCTACTTAGAAATCGATTGTGCCAGCCTAAACACGATTATCCAAGTACAAAAGATATTGATATCAATGTGAGGAGGATTACGGAGGCTAAAACCGACTGGACTAAATTCGGCAATCTATTTAGAAATCGATTGTGCCAGCCTAAACACGATTATCCAAGTACAAAAGATATTGATATCAATGTGAGGAGGATTACGGAGGCTCTTGTAAAATCATTCGAAGATAGTTGCCCGCTTCTAGAAAGGAAATCTGCCTATGAGAAACCCTGGATGACAGGGAAAATTCGCTCGATTGGCAAGGATGTGGCAGGCTTTACAACAGAGCTCGACGTAAAAAGCTATCAGTTTATTGGGACGACTACCACATAAGACTCAAAGAATACAATAAAATCATTAGACTGGCGAAACGTAACTCCTGAAGGCTTTTCTGTGAGCAGGTAGACAGCGTTAACAGCATGTCTAAAATAACTCATTCATATATCCCAAAAAATTGACAGGAATCAAGGGTAGTCTTCATACTCAAGCCTGGCAAGGCAAGTTATACGATCCCAAAGGCTTATCGACCTATTAGCCTAACTTCTTTCCTGTTAAAAATAATGGAGCGAATAATTGACGACGTGGTCAAAAGGAAGACAAAACCGAAATATGTCTATTTACAAGGAAAAGGAAGATTCATCCTTTTACCTTGCCTCGATTCCTGGATAAGAATATTGCCATATCTACAAAGGTAAAATACTTGGGAGTAATCTTGGATCAGAAGCTGTACTGGAAAGATCATATTGAATAAAGAGTTACAAAGGCCCACAGATGTTGGTCGTTGTGCAGAAGAGCTATATGTTGAAAATGGGGACTACGTCCAAATATGACACACTGGCTTTACATGAGCGTGATTAGACCAATAATAACCTACGCCTCTGTAGTGTGATGGACATTAATGGACAAAAAGTACAACGTAATACCATTGCAAAAAGTACAACGTGTGTGCTGTCTAGGCATAAGCGGGCCAATTAGAACCGCACCAACAAGAGCGTTGGAGACTATAATGCACATCCAACCAATAGATATCCGTATAAAGTATGAGGCAGCCCTCACATCAAGACGTCTACAAGTGATGGGTGAATGGAGAAATCGAAACCACAAGTCGTACCATCAGAAGATATTACAATCACTGGTCGGTCATATTCAAACAACGGAAATCTCCGACCGCATTCCTGAAGTGCGGCTTACAGCTACCTGTGATTCGTTCGTGCCAGACAGACGCTCCTGGGAAAACGGAACACTAGCTCATGCGCCAGTGGGAACCAGCTGCTACACTGATGGGTTCAGGCTAGGAGGAAGGACGGGTCTGGGACTTTTTATTGATGAACCAGAAGTCGAACTTTCCTTCCGCCTCCCAGACCATAACACAGTATTTCAAGCAGAAGTTCGAGCAATCACGGAGTGTGTTAACTTGCTCAGTAATACCACAAAGCCTATATATATGCCAACATATTCACAGATAGCCAAAAGGCGATCAAAGCAATAACATCGGAAAAGGTCAAATCCAGAACAGTGTTAGACTGTAAAAGAACGATAAATAATTACTCAGTCCATGGTCAACTGCGTATTTTCTGGGTACCGGGACACAACGGAGTGATTGGAAATGAACGAGCAAACAGCTTGGCTTCAAAGGGCAGAGAACTTCGAGTAATAAACTTGGAAAATTGGAAACCTTTCGAAGCCACGAAGGATGAGTTGAAGAACTGGGCAGTGATGGCTCACAAAACTGTGTGGAATAGGGCAACTGCAAAGATACTGTGGAGTGACCCAAATGAGAAGAAAAGAAGTAGTTTTCTGAAACTAAACAAGATCGAGATTAGTAAGATGATGAGTGTTCTAACGGGACACTCAAGCTTACAGGCACATCTTCATCGCATAGGACTAGCAGAAAACGACGAGTGCAGGGCATGCAGGGAAAACATCGAAACGAGGTAACATTTTCTGTGGCACTGCCCAGCTTTCACACATGCAAGATCCCGATATTTCGGTTCCGACATATTGCCAGACTTGACTCATCTCAGATTATATGACTGGAAGATACTGAGAAATTACGTGTCTAGTACCGATTTTCTGTAACCCGTGGTGTATAAAAATCATAAATAAGGAGCGCACAACAGGCCGAACCACTGGCTTAAGTGTATGTCCATGGACATGAGACGTTTAAACGTCTTCTCTATTCAACCTAGCCTACGCAAAGCATCCAGAGACAGTTGAAGCGTTGAAACATGAAATCGAAGTTGCCAATGAAGAGATGCAACCCAAAACAATCGAAAATGTACTGAAAATTTTAGTTGATCGGATGATTCATATGACTACCGAGCCAGTCGTGGTAGTCATATGAATGATATTGTGTTCCATTATCAAATGACAAAGTTCAACCTTTCCAATAAAAACAGAAATTTGAAAAAATTATCAATACTTTTTTTTAATAGCCGATTCAAATTTTAAATGGTCCACCCGTCCCTGAGTCCATCTCTAAAATTCTCAATTGCCGAGCCAGTCGTGGCAGTCATATGAATGATATTGTGTTCCATTATTAAATTACAACGTTCAACATTTCCAATAAAACCAGAAATTTTAAAAAATTATCAGTACTTTTTTATAGCCGATTCAAATTTAAAAGATTAAATGGCCCACCCTTTATGTATACTTGACTGCTACCCCCAGTCAATAGCAATAGTAAGACTAAAAGTGGCCCTACCTAAATTCGAAACGAACGAAATCCCCGACCGGAAGGGCTTTTTGGAGGGCTCGCAGATACACTGAAAGTTTTAGGAAATGAGTGAAGCTGTGAAGAAGAAGAGTCGGAGGAGTTATTAATCTTTTTTTCCTCACGTACCTGCTATATAATTACAAAGTTAAAGTTGGCTTGAGCTGCCACTCTACGAGTATCCTAGGCTAAAAGTAAGGCTTATATTTTCAAGTTCTACCCATAGACTGACATCCGACTTAATAGCCTCTACCGAACGTACTTTCCTCAATCCATGGAAGAGCAATATAAATGGGTTGAGAGAATTCAATAACCGTGTCAAGTGAGTACCCATTTACCTCAGAAACGTAACAGTCGATCGCTTTTTTACACCAGAAGCAGTGGTCGTAAGCTAGATTGTGGATAACGGCTAAATAACTTTGGAATCCGATCCGAGGACTGAATAGTTGCGTGAGATTTTTCAACCGGCTTTTTATAAGCCACTCCCAAGAAGATATTCATGAAATGTGAGTAGAGTAAGTACAAAATTATACAATTAGCGATGTTGCTACCCAGTAAACAATTTCTTCCGAAGTCGATCAGAAACTCTGCACAAGTAGCCGATTTTGTTTGACACGATATTGTAATATTGTGTATTTGAACCACTTTGGAAATATTTTTGTTTACAATAAGTATGCTTTGTTGTATTTTTACCTGAAAAATATTATACATATATTTTTTTCTCATTCTGAAAAACCCTTTATACGCAAAACATAATAAAACTGAATTCTCTTATATAAAAACGATATCGGCCTCAAATTTACAATAGGTTATGGGCCCAGCACGCTTCCTGCAAAGAGTATGAAGCTCTGGTGACATCGAAGTTTGGGACCAAAGTAAGATGGACTTCTATATGTAAATAGAAGTCCATCTAGAGCATTAACTACAATGAAAACACTTGCCGAAATGAGGTATAATAGCAAACCTGATTTATCCAAGCTCAGAATTTTTGGATGTCTTGCCTATGCTTGGGTCGTAAACTAGATTATAAATGCAAATCCTACGTTATGATTGTTAACTGTCCAAATGGTTATCGTTTATGGGACAAAGAGGAACGCAAGGTGGTCCTAGGTAGAGATGTCAAATTTGATGAAAATTCATTTCCCTTTAAAATGAAGTCAATTGCTGATAATTGTGGGGGAAGAAAGTGATGATAATGATGTTTCAAATCGAGAAGATCCTGACACTAGCTTGGTATCGAATAGCACTGAAATTCAACATGAAATTGCAAGTGAGTTAAATGAAGACTCAAATGAGGCTGCAGTTATCCATGATCAAGAAACTACTATAGAATAAGTCTCTCAGGTGGATGAGCAAGTCGCCGTGCCACCGAGACGAATTGAGAGGGTATCAAAACCAAATAGTAAGTTGTCCGATTATTATTTAACATTTTTCGAGGCTGTAGCGATAGATTCGAAAATACCACCCCCGTATGCTTAAAATGAAAAATGTAATGATCGATCACAGTGGTTGTTAGCTGTAGAAGAGGAAATGAAGTCGATGGAGAAAAATAAAGTATGGAGAACAGTGAAATGCCCTCCTAATGTGAAGCCATTAAAAACAAAGTGGGTCTTTAGCATGAAGAAAGATGAAGATGGTTATCCAGTAGTGGCCAAAGGCTACTTACAAAGGTTTGGTGAAAATTATGATGGCATTTATTTTCCTGTAGCGAAATTATCTACAATTCGAATTGTCTTGGCTATTGGCGTAATGAAGAAACTCCACATTAACCAATTGGATATCAAGGCGGCGTTCCTTCATGGAACACTTAAGGAAGATATTTATATTAATTTTCCGGAAGGTATGAACGCCGCTCCTGGTAATATTTTGAAATTGGAAAAATCGTTATACGGACTGAAACAGTCACCAAGATGCTGGAATTAAAAATGGACTTTAAACGTTCCCAGCATGACTTTTGTTTATATACCCACATAAAAGGCAATATTACACAGTTTCGTTTGCTATATGTGGATGATCTTTCAATTATTGGAAATAATGAAAAAGATATTGAAGAACTCAAAAATGAAGTATCCATGCAGTTTGAGATGTATGTAGGAATAAAATCTGACTAAAACCAAAAGGATGGCGTACTGGTGTTATCGCAAGAATTTATAATAAACTAGCTGAGCCCGGTGCGCTTCGCTGCCCATGTCAAAATTCGCGCTGTAGAAACTGTATTTTATATCCGATCAGTAAGAAATTCGGCAGAAAGAGGTTTCTTATTACATGAAGGAATGCCGCAAAATTCGGAGAAAATCAGTTCAGATTTAGATATAGCCCCCATATATATATGTTACCCCCAATTTGACATGTAAGCGCTGTAGAGACTGTGTTTTATATCCGATCAGTACGAAATTCGACAGAAACAGGTTTCTATTTTACATGAATGAGTATTCTAGGAAAATCGATTCAGATTTATATATAACCTCCATATATATGTTCCTCCAGATTTGGTTACAAAGCGCTATAGAAGTTGTACTTTACTTCCGATCATTACAAAGTTCTCCAGAAAGATTTTTCTCAATTTAGGAACGAATATTGCTTAATTTTGCGATTATCGGTTCAAAATACATTTACCAATTATTCCAAATTATTATCGCAATGACCCTTATCGCATTGTTAGGGAGGTGTAGGGTATTATATAGTCGGCCCCGCCCGACTTTCTGCCTTTCCTTACTGGTATTAGTAATAAATTCACTGAATGAAAAAATACCGAATTCAGTGGAAAGTCCAGAAAATAGAAATGTATACTTATAAAATTTCCAAATTCTTGTTTCATTGATATTGCATCACATTATCATATTGCGATTGTATTGGAGTGAGCAGCTGTAATTATCGCATACCGAGCATTTTTGTTCATGTATTTCCTATATAATACTTGCAAGATATATCAAAATATGGGCTGGGCCACGCCCACTGGTCCTATTCCGCCCATTTGTAAGCCAATCACGTAGACTGCTACCAGATACATATACGCAAAATTTCAACACTCTCGCTAACAAAATGAGCAAGATAATTCAATTTCAAAATTTGGCTTATATGGGCGGTGGCCCGCCCATTGGTCAGATCCCGCCAATTTTTGGACCAATCACGTGGACTGTCACCAGATACATATCTACAACATGACAGCACTCTAGATAAAAAATTGTGCAAGTTATATCAATTTCAAAATTTGGCTTATAAGGGCGGGGCCACGCCCATTGGTCCGATCCCGCCCATTTTCTGACCAATTACGTAGAATGCCAACAGATACATATACACAACATTGCAGCACTCCCGATAGCAAATTGTGCAAGATATAAAAATTTCAAAATTTGGTCATTGTGGGCGGGGCCACGCCTATTGGTCCGAACCCGCCCATTTTTGGACCAATCACGTAGATCGCCAACGGATATATATACACAAAATTCCAGGTCTCTCGCTAACAAATTGTGCAAGATATCACATTTTTTAAATTTGGCTTATATGGGCGGTGCCACGCCCATTGGTTCGATCCCGCCCGTTTTTGGATCAATCACGTAGACTGCCACCGTTTACATATACACAAAATTCCAGCACTCTCGCTAACAAATTGTGCAAAATATCTCAATTTCAAAATTTGGCTTATATGGGCGGGGCCACGCCCATTGGTCCGGTCCCGCCCATTTTTTCACCAATTACGTAGAATGCCACCAGATACATATACGCAACATTGCAGCACTCCCGCTAGCAAATTGTGCAAGATATCAAAATTTTGTCTATTCAAAATACATTTACCAATTATTCCAAATTATTATCGCAATGACCCTTATCGCATTGTTAGGGAGGTGTAGGGTATTATATAGTCGGCCCCGCCCGACTTTCTGCCTTTCCTTACTGGTATTAGTAATAAATTCACTGAATGAAAAAATACCGAATTCAGTGGAAAGTCCAGAAAATAGAAATGTATACTTATAAAATTTCCAAATTCTTGTTTCATTGATATTGCATCACATTATCATATTGCGATTGTATTGGAGTGAGCAGCTGTAATTATCGCATACCGAGCATTTTTGTTCATGTATTTCCTATATAATACTTGCAAGATATATCAAAATATGGGCTGGGCCACGCCCACTGGTCCTATTCCGCCCATTTGTAAGCCAATCACGTAGACTGCTACCAGATACATATACGCAAAATTTCAACACTCTCGCTAACAAAATGAGCAAGATAATTCAATTTCAAAATTTGGCTTATATGGGCGGTGGCCCGCCCATTGGTCAGATCCCGCCAATTTTTGGACCAATCACGTGGACTGTCACCAGATACTTATCTACAACATGACAGCACTCTAGATAAAAAATTGTGCAAGTTATATCAATTTCAAAATTTGGCTTATAAGGGCGGGGCCACGCCCATTGGTCCGATCCCGCCCATTTTCTGACCAATTACGTAGAATGCCAACAGATACATATACACAACATTGCAGCACTCCCGATAGCAAATTGTGCAAGATATAAAAATTTCAAAATTTGGTCATTGTGGGCGGGGCCACGCCTATTGGTCCGAACCCGCCCATTTTTGGACCAATCACGTAGATCGCCAACGGATATATATACACAAAATTCCAGGTCTCTCGCTAACAAATTGTGCAAGATATCACATTTTTTAAATTTGGCTTATATGGGCGGTGCCACGCCCATTGTTCCGGTCCCGCCCATTTTTTCACCAATTACGTAGAATGCCACCAGATACATATACGCAACATTGCAGCACTCCCGCTAGCAAATTGTGCAAGATATCAAAATTTTGTCTATGTGGGCGGGGCCACGCCCATTGGTCCGATCCCGCCCATTTTTGGACCAATCACGTAGACTGCCACCGGTTACATATACACAAAATTCCAGCACTCTCGCTAACAAATTGTGCAAAATATCTCAATTTCAAAATTTGGCTTATATGGGCGGGGCCACGCCCATTGGTCCGATTCCGCCCATTTTTGGAAAATTCACATAATCTGCCATTAAATGCATACAAACAAAATTTCAGCACTATACCTATAATAGGAGCAGAAATATCGGATTTTTAACCTGCGATTTGTATGGGAGGTACCACGCCCCTTTGTCCAATTAATTTTTTTTTCTATATAAACCATCTCGTGAAAATTTAGAATCGAATAAAAAAAAATCATCCAAATCGCTCCAGCCGTTCTGACGTGATGCCATTACACAGATGGACCGTTTCATTTTTATATATATAGATAGATAATGTAGTACAGAAATTTGGAATGACAGAATGTCATCCAGCGAAAACTCCTATGGAGAAAGGTCTTCAATTGTCAGCTGCAATTGGTGAGGAATGTGGCAACCCGTATCGTTAAATATTGGGTCGTCTTATGTACCATATGATAAGTATTCGCCCCGATATATGCTATTCTGTTAGTTATATGGGAAGATTTCAACAGAATCCTGGTGAAATACATTGAACAACACTAAAAAGAATACTACGGTATGTGAAAGGTACCAAAGCATCCCCATTAGTTTACCATTGTAATGAAAATTTTGAGCCTCTTATCGGATATGCTGACGCTGATTGGGCATCGAACTTGGAAGACCGAAAATCTACCAGCGGATTTGGTAATCCTGTGTCTTGGACGAGCAAGAAACAAGCAACAGTAGCTACATCATCCAGTGAGGCCGAATATGTTGCCCTGAGTCAAGCTGCATCCGAAGGAATGTGGATTCGTGGGAACTACATGATCATAACATCGTTGACGTAAATTATCCTGTTACTATATTCGAAGACAATGCAGGGTGTATTTTCATGGCCAAAAACATCGAATGTAAACGGTCAAAACACATCGACATCATTTCTTGAGACACCACATTGCCAAAAGAAATTTGATTATAAAACCTATATAACAAAGGATCAAATTGCTGATGCTATTACAAAACCATTAGATATAGGAAGCTTTATTACACTTACGAATTTGGTTAAATTGTCAAATTGGGGGTATTGTAATAATTTTTTTTTTTTGTTTGCAATAAGTATAAATAAATAAATATTATACATATTTTTTTCTCATTCTGAAAAAACCCTTTGTACGCAAAACTTAATAAAACTGAATTCTCTTATATAAAAACGATATCGGCCCCAAATTTACAATACACGACTTCGGTAACTGTTGTCTTGGGAAATTCCGAGGATTATGCAGAGTTGTCGGACAGATTTCTGTCCGAATTCTGAACAAAATCAGAGGGAAATTCGGAAGAATTTTTCCACAAGTCTCAATGATTTCAGCCTTAAGTCTAACAAAATAGTCGAGAATGGTCCGACTCTGCCACCGGTTTCTGAAAATGTTTACAATTTGTCGGACCAAATTCGGAAAAAAGTCTAACGAAATATCCGAAAATAGTCCGACTTGTCCGACCGGTTTCTGATCTTTTATCCGATATGTCGGGCCAATTTCGAAAGGAAGTCCAACAAAACATCCGAAAATGGTCCGACTTTTCCGACCGCTTTCTGATCATTTGTCTGATGTGTACGACCAACTTCGGAAGGAGATCTAACCAAACATCCGAAAAAGGTCCGATTTGTCCGACCATTTTCTGATCAATGGTCCGGCTTTTCTGTAGAATAAAATACTCTGGTTTTAAATTATTTAAGAAGTATGTTTTTATTCACATAGAAGAAAAGTCATCTATATATATAAAATTGTTGCGTGACTGGCTGACTGACTGATCATCGCCCAGGCCAAACGACTGAAGCTAGAACCATGAAATTTGGTGGGAGGGTAGTCCTTGGGACGTAGACGAGCAATAAGGCGGGATTTTTCGAAATTCGTACTATTAGCCGCACAATGGGGCAAAAAGGGATAAATATGGTACCACCGCCAAATCTAAACGAAAGGAGCTAGAATCTTGAAATTTGGTATGAGGGTAGCCCTTAGGAGGTAGACTCAGAAATTGGCAGGATTTTTCGCAATTCGAACATTAACGTTCACAGTGGGGTACAAAGAGAAAAATGGGATAAATGTAGTTCAAATGGCAAGAGCTAGAATCGTGAAATTTGGTGTGAGGGTAGCCCTTATGAGGTAGACTCTGAAATTGACAGGATTTTGCGTACACAGTGGGGTAAAAAGGGAAAAATGTGGTACAACAGCCGAATCCAAATGGCAAGACCTAGAATCGTGAAATTTGGTGTGAGAGTAGCTCTTGGGACGTAAACAAGGACAGATTTTTTTTAAAAATTTAGAGGCACAGTGGGACAGAAAGGTATAAATATGGTACCACCGCCAAATTTAAAGCCTAAAATTAGAATGGTGAAAATTGAAGCGAGGGGTGTCTTTATGACAACTGATCGGGGTATTAAGTTTTTTTTTGTATTCGTATTTTTCGGGGCACAGTGGGGCAAAAAGTGTAAAATATAGTACAGTGGCTTAAAAATTTTAAACATGGATCAATGGTTCTAGGGTAACTTTTGGAACATAAACTAGAGATTGGAAGTGATTTTTAGTAATTCTAACTTTAAGAGGCACAGTAGGACACGACGGGTTAATTATGGAGCATGGGGAAAAAGGGAACAATCTGCCAAAATTGGAACTTAAACATGAGATATGAAGAGTTTATATGGTTTTAGGAGCACTGTGGTCAAAAACGGTTAAATAGTGGAGTGGAGAAAATATGAATAAATATGTTACAGTCGGGGAAAAAGGTTTAAGTACGCCAGCGTGGAGACACATTTTACATACGAGTACGGTACAGTGAGACAAACATTTGTGAGTACAGTGAGATAAAGAGTTGAATGGGGCACAGTTGTGCAAAAAAGGGTTAACTATGGTACAGTGTATATGGTAAAGTGGGACAAATGGGTTAAAAATGGTACAGTGGGCAAACAAGTATTTACTATGATACAGTGGGGCAAAAAGGGATAAATATGGTACAGTGCTCCATTGTACAATATTTAACACAGTAGGGCATAACTGCCCTACTGTGTTAAATGGAACTGTTGTACAATGGAGCAAAGAGGGTTAAATATGGTACAGTGGGGCAAAAACTGTTAAATATGGTACAGTGAGACAAAGGGTTTAATATGACACAGTGGGGCGATAAAGGTTAACCATGGTACAGTGGAGCACAAGTAGTTGAATATGGTAACGTGGGACGAAATAGGTTAAATATGTTATAGTGGGGCAAAAAGCTTTAACTATGGAACAGTGGGAAAAAATGTGTTAGGTATGATACAGTGGGACACAAATGATTAAATATGGTACAGTATGACAAAAATGGTTACAGTGGGCACAGATAGTAATATATGGTAACGTGGAACAAAATGGGTTAAGTATAGTACAGTGGGGCAAAAAGCTTTTACTATGGAACAGTGGGGCAAATATGTGTTAACTTTGGTACAGTGGGGCAAAAATGGTTAAATATAGTGGACAAAATATAGCAGGACAAAAAGGTGTTAAATTTGATACAGTGGACCCAAAACGGTTAAATATGGTACAGTGGGTCAAAAAACGTACATTTAGTACAGTGGGTAAAAATATGGATGCAGGGAGAGAGGGTAAGTTAAATATGAAATAAGAATGTTTTTTTTTCAAAATTTATGCTTTTAGTAGCACTGTGGTGCAAAAAGGTTAAAATTGTGATGCAGTTGGGGCAAGCAAAAATTGTTCAATATGTTACAGAGGGGAAAAATGTGTTAAATATGGTTTAGTGTAGCAAAAAGGGTTAAATATGGTACGGTAAAGCAAAAAAAAGTTAAATACGGTAAAATGGTTAAATGTGGCAAGTGGGTAAAAAAGGGAATAAAATAGTCCCAGATATGTATAAAAATTCGTACTTTAGAAGCACAGTGTAATAAAAAGTGTTTAAAATGAAACAGTTGTGCAAAAGGTGTTGAATGTGGTCCCTGAGTTCAAAGGTAGCTCTTACAGCATAAACCAAAGCTACGAATTGTTATTAAGTTAAGTTAAGTTTAAGAAAACAAGTTAAATAAATGGCACAGATAGGGGACAAAAATGTTGAAATACGGCCTAAGCTTGCGAATTTGGATCATGAAATATCAATTATCACTTTAAAATATTGTACAATCGTGCAAAATTGGTTAATTATGACACACAAACGGTTAAATGAGGTACAATGGAGCGATTCACTTTAGATTTTTAAATTCGTAACTTTATAGACACGGTGGGACAAACATGGTTTTATATTGTACCAGGGTGTGAATGAAGCTATTGGAACATAAACTAGTGGAAAGTTGCTAACCTATGAACCAAAAAAATAGTTTTTCAACGTGGGAAAAGGGATAAATATTGTACCATGATGTCAGGGTAACTCTTGGAACACAAACTAGAAATGAAACGAGGGTTCGTATTTTGTATATATGTAAAAGTAATCAAATCTTCTTCATTTTGCGCCATATGTAATAATCATGTCATTTTAAAAGAAAGGGGTATAACGATTTTACAGTACCCTAAACAGAAAATAAATAAAATATGGGGGCTGCAAAGCGCACCGGGCTAGTTCATTAATATATACCTTCCATTCTATAAGGCAAAAAATTATATAATGAAAAATAATACATTAATATTTTAAAAGAAATTTTATTCCTACTGAAACCAATAAGGCAAAATATGAAATAAATATATAAATAGTAATAAAAGTATAAATATTAATAAATACAATATAAATATCCTCGCCGTGTTGATTAATTTGTGGTAAAGGGTTTTCCAATAAGAGGTGTTATTTTGGTATTCAAAGAAAAATGCCACGCTTACAGGACCATATCCTTTTCATGAAATTTTCCATAACCAAATCGCAAAGTGGCTGCCCTATGTCCTCGATAGCCTCACGAATTCTATCTTTGAGGTCTTGAATCGACGCTGGGCTGTTGGCGTAGACCTTATCTATCACGTGGGCCCAAAGGAAGAAGTCGCAAGGTGTTAAATCACAAGATCTTGGTGGCCAATTGTGATCACCTCTTTGAGAGATAATACGGTCCGGAAACTTTCCCGTAACAGAGCAATGGTTTCGTTGCTTGTGTGGCACGTAGCGACGTCTTGTTGAAAGTAAACGTTGTCCAGATCAATACCATCCAACTCCGACAATAAAAAATCATTAATCATCTCTCGATAGCGTAATCCATTCACCGTAACTGTTGATCCAACCTCATTTTCGAAAAAGTAAGGTCCCCGGACCATAAACCGCACCAAACAGTCACACGTTGAGGATGGAGAGGCTTCTCAACAATAACTCTTGGGTTTTCCGAGCACCAGATGCGACAATTTTGCTTGTAGACGTAGCCACCGAGGTGGAAATGGGCCTCATCAGTCAAGATGAGTTTTCGATGGAATTCTGGATCATTTTCATGCATTTCAAGGACCCAATCAGCAAAGACACGACGTTGTTGATGATCGGCCGGCTTGAGTTCTTGTGTTAACTGAACTTTATAAGCCTTAAGTCTTTATGCAAGATACGGTGTAATGACGTTTGTGGAATGCCCAATTCCAAAGAACGACGAGGAATGGACAACCTGGGTTTTCTTCATCACTTTGGCCTTCAGCAGCAATATTCTCAGTTGTTCTTGAGCGACGTGCACGTCACTAACTTGTCCCAACAGCTCGAATTTTTCCACCAATTTCTGTATTGCGGTCCGACAAGGTGCTTCACGACGACCCAAAAATGCTTTAGTTTTGGGAACTGTGACTGCAAGATTTTCACCGTTTTTGTAGTGAATTTTAATAATTTCAATTCCAATTTTAATTTTAATTTGCCAAAAAAAGACAAAAAATATTCCGAGAATGTGCAGAAACGTCGCATAATTCCCGATCATGAAAAAAGCAAAAAATCCCTTTTGAGAATGTGCAGAAACGTCGCATAATTCTCGAACAAGAAAAAAAACCAAAAAAAATCCTTCCGAGAATGTGCAGAAATTTCGTATAAATCTCGTATTAAATTTTCAAAAGATGTGCAGAAAAGCTTTTAAATATCTAAAGGAAATTTGGACAATTCGGCTGAATGTCTAATATAACTTACGAGAATTTGCCGACTTTCAATAAGCCGGAAATAATTGTTTACTGGGTAATCATGTTGATATTGGAACTATTGGATCTACCGGGAGTCGTGTATAATTGTAGCTGAAGCCTGGAGAAGGTGCAGAGTGATCCTGCTACTGTAGTACCCCAGTACGACAACGGCTTTGCAGGTATATTAACCAAGTTCTTCTGCAGAACATACCGTGCAACAGGACGAACATCATGGTTCTCGGCTAAGTAGTAAGGATCATCATTATTTTCAATCCTACCTACCGATTGTAGCTTCCAATGTTACACGACTAATCCGAGGACTTCTATGTCCCATGACCATCAATTTGCTCTCTGATCTCCCCTAGGTAAGTATCATAGGCAAAGTATTCCTGCTTTGGGTGGTGACTATATCTCTTGAAAACCATGAATTCCTTTAGTCATCCATTCCATGTTCCACTCCCTCTTTGAAGCGATTAACATCCATAGAGCCATAGCGAAGAAATTATACTTCCTCTTTCATGTCATACCTTTACAGCTACCGTAGGTAATTACCACGTTATCTGGACTTTCCTTCAAAAAAATCTACCTTAATAGCAATAAGATAAGGATGCGGATATACTCATGTTGAGACTCAGATTAAAGCTTGTTCATTCTTCGAGCGTTGATCAAGAACTAATCAGTGGTATTAAATAAAACTGATCATGTGCTACCAACCAGATAAAGTCACTAGGTTACCCTAACTTCTGTTTACTGCCGCGCGCAGTCAAAGTACAAAAAAATAGGGTGTGTTCAAAATAGATTCTTTTAGAAAACAAATAGTCTCAACTTGAATCGTAAAATTTACTGAAAGTTTTACGGCTCTTGGCTAATCGATCAAATCGATTTATTGCCACATACGACTGATTGTTTTTAATTGTATGCAGAGTCAGTCAGTCAGTTGTGCTCCTCCTTATTTAGCTCTGCCATTTAATCTCGGCGCCATTCATATATATTTAATCTTCAGTTTATCATTCATTACCCATATCCGTTGGTGCAACCCCAGGCATATGGTAGGTACGTAGCTAGGAAGCCTAGCACTTCAAATTACAAAATTAAACTTACAAATAAAAATTACTCCGCAATAATTGAAACGCATTTCAGCAAAGACTATCGCAACAAGTTGATTTATTTAATTAGGTAAGACGTGTCATTAACTTGTCTCTTTGTACAGTTATTAGTCAATTAAAAGAGTATTGCGTATCATAGAGCCCTTTTGCACAGTGTTTTGGCCAACAACAATACGTTGTATTATTCCGCCCACGTGGGGTTAGGGATCGACTTCAGAGTTTCACAGGATCAGGGTGTTGGATATCGTCATAAACTCTTCTGCCCCGTCTAGGTGTGGGGAGCCTGTACACTAGGTGGTGGTTTGGATTTTTACTCTGGTCGAAAATCCAGTAGCTACTGCTTCGATACCTAAACTGTGTCTCCACACGAGCACGGTTGGTGATCATCGGAAGAAATGGGTAGACATTCTCTCGGTTCTTAGGTTAGGTTGAATAGCGGAGACGTTTAAACGTCTCATGTCCATGGACATACACTTAAGCCAGTGGTTCGGCCTGTTGTGCGCTCCTTATTTATGATTTTTATACCCACGGCTTACAGAAAATCGGTACTAGACGGAAATATCAAGATCTTGCATGTGTGAAAGCAGGGCAGTGACACAGAAAATGTTCCATCGTTTCGATGTTTTCCCTGCATGCCCTGGGAAAACATCCAAACGATGGAACATTTTCTGTGCCACTGCCCAGCTTGACTGTTCTTAGGGCGGCATTGTTACAGGTCTGTATATTTATCCGCTGCACTACACTCACAGTCGCAATGGTGCCACATAGCTTGCCATAGGCTGTTGCTGTTCTTAGGACGGCATAGTGGCAGGACTGTATATTCATCCAGCGCATCCCGCTCACATTCAGTGACCACAGGAGACCTGGGAACAAGCTGATTGGGATTAGCAGGCCAATATATATAGGAGTAACGTATCAAGCGGCCCATGATCGCACATTGAGCAGGTATACGCCATTTTGCACTAATTCGAGCCCAGTTCTGCTGCGCGAGAACTGTTCAGTAGTGGATGACGGTTTCTAAGAACGATAATCAACCGGCGTGAATATCGTTCAAACCTGAACCTTGATCCTGATCGTACAATGATCTGGAGACTCTACCTTCTACCGTTCGTCATAAACTATTTTGACCCGTCTAGGTGTGGGGAGCCTAACCACTAGACGTTGGTTTGGATTGTTACATTGGTACCAAACCCAGCAGCTACTGCTTCGACACCAAAACTATGTCTCCGCACGGGCCTGGTGGATGATCATCGGAAGATATGAGGAGACACCCTTTCGCTATTCTTAGGGCGGCATTGTTACAGGTCTGTATATTCTTCCACTGCAGCACGCTCACATTCAGTGACTACACTGGCGTTACATTGTTTGCGTAGACCGCACCTGCTGAATTTATATCTCTCTTTGCCGAAGGGAACATCGTTCTGACCCAAGAATCGTGGCTGAATAAGGGCATGAGAACTCCACAGTTTATGTTACTTCAATGTAGTAGTAGCCAACCTTGAAGTAAACAACTTCCGGTAGGTTAACTACTGCGGCGGCTTCGTCGGCGTAAATATCGTTCAAACCTGCTTTGTATCGTACCATGATCTGGTGGGTCTGTCTTCTACCGTTCGTGCTAAAATCTCCTTACCCCACTGGGTGTGGGAAGCCTATCCTCTAGGAGGTGGTTGGTATTGTTTCGTTGGTAGCAATCCAGCAGATACTGCAAAACTGTGTCTCCGCACGGGTATTGTGAGTGATCATCAGAAGACATGATTATGTATGAGTTTCATGATGTCGGAAATCTGCAAGTCTGTTCAGCAGATCATCGCTTATTCAGGCCATTCGTAACCTTCGAAGTTGTAGCATTAAAAAAGTCGACGTGTTATGCGCTTCCCTGAAGCCGTGTTGGTGTGAGACGAACCGGATGTGCTTTTTTCAGGGATGGTAATAATAGGGTTGAGAAACCCTGGAATGAGGGAGATCTGGCAGTAGGATGCTGGTAGCAGATCAGGTTTTAGAATTGGAATTATGCGGGAATTTATAGTGCAGTATAGAATATGATATATCCATCTGCTGTACATCTGCTCCCAAATTAGGCATTAGCTACCAAGTAACGTTGGGAGTTGTCAATGAAATTAGTGAAGCCATGTCAGTTGGCCTTGTTACATATAGGAGTAACGTATCAAGCGGCCCATGATCGCACATTGAGCAGGTATACGCCATTTTGCACTAATTCGAGCCCAGTTCTGCTGCGCGAGAACTGTTCAGTAGTGGATGACGGTTTCTTAGAACGATAATCAACCGGCGTGAATATTGTTCAAACCTGAACCTTGATCCTGATCGTACAATGATCTGGAGACTCTATCTTCTACCGTTCGTCATAAACTATTTTGACCCGTCTAGGTGTGGGGAGCCTAACCACTAGACGTTGGTTTGGATTATTACATTGGTACCAAACCCAGCAGCTACTGCTTCGACACCAAAACTATGTCTCCGCACGGGTCTGGTGGATGATCATCGGAAGATATGAGGAGGCACCCTTTCGCTGTTCTTAGGGCGGCATTGTTACAGGTCTGTATATTCTTTCACTGCAGCACGCTCACATTCAGTGACTACACTGGCGTTACATTGTTTGCGTAGACCGCACCTGCTGAATTTATATCTCTCTTTGCCGAAGGGAACATCGTTCTGACCCAAGAATCGTGGCTGAATAAGGGCATGAGAACTCCACAGTTTATGTTACTTCAATGTAGTAGTAGCCAACCTTGAAGTAAACAACTTCCGGTAGGTTAACTACTGCGGCGGCTTCGTCGGCGTAAATATCGTTCAAACCTGCTTTGTATCGTACCATGATCTGGTGGGTCTGTCTTCTACCGTTCGTGCTTAAATCTCCTTACCCCACTGGGTGTGGGAAGCCTATCCTCTAGGAGGTGGTTGGTATTGTTTCGTTGGTAGCAATCCAGCAGATACTGCAAAACTGTGTCTCCGCACGGGTATTGTGAGTGATCATCAGAAGACATGATTATGTATGAGTTTCATGATGTCGGAAATCTGCAAGTCTGTTCAGCAGATCATCGTTTATTCAGGCCATTCGTAACCTTCGAAGTTGTAGCATTAAAAAAGTCGACGTGTTATGCGCTTCCCTGAAGCCGTGTTGGTGTGAGACGAACCGGATGTGCTTTTTTCAGGGATGGTAATAATAGGGTTTAGAAACCCTGGAATACTGGGGAAATGAGGGAGATCAGGCAGTAGGATGCTGGTAGCAGATCAGGTTTTAGAATTGGAATTATGCGGGAATTTATAGTGCAGTATAGAATATGATATATCCATCTGCTGTACATCTGCTCCCAAATTAGGCATTAGCTACCAAGTAACGTTGGGAGTTGTCAATGAAATTAGTGAAGCCATGTCAGTTGGCCTTGTTACAGTTCAGGAAAAAAAGTTTGTCGGGCTCAACGAAATCGCTTGATCTAAAGGGTTTTCCAACAAGAGGTGTTATTTTGGTATTCAAAGAAAAATGCAATTTTTTGAGATAAATGATCGGATGTTTATTTCATAATAAAGAGGAAGAAGGTATGCCGTTAATAATAAAAAACAACATCAGCCATATTCTTTTCATGAAATTTTCCATAACCAAATCGCAAAGTGGCTGCCCTATGTCCTCGATAGCCTCACGTTGAGGTCTTGAATCGACGCTGGGCTGTTGGCGTAGACCTTATCTTTCACGTGGCCCCAAAGGAAGAAGTCGCAAGGTGTTAAATCACAAGATCTCGGTGGTTAATTGTGATCACCTCTTCGAGAGATAACACGGTCCGGAAACTTTTCCCGTAACAGAGCAATGGTTTCGTTGCTTGTGTGGCACATAGCGCCGTCTTGTTGAAAATAAACGTTGTCCAGATCAATTCCGACCATAAAAAATCATTAATCATCTCTCGATAGCGCAATCCATTCACCGTAACCATTGATCCAACCTCATTTTCGAAAAAGTAAGGTCCAATGACCCCGCCGGACCATAAATCGCACCAAACAGTCACACGTTGAGGATGGAGAGGCTTCTCAACAATAACTCTTGGGTTTTCCGAGCCCCAGATGCGACAATTTTGCTTGTAGACGTAGCCAACGAGGTGGAAATGGGCCTCATCAGTCAAGATGATTTTGTATCGTTCGTATCGTTTTTTTGTTCGATCGTTTTTTGATCGTTTTGTATCGTTCGATGATCGTGTATCGTTCCATTTTTAGTAATGGCGTAGTTTCTACTTGTCAAATGTCAAAGAATAGAAGATTCAAAATTGACAGCTACCGAAATACCGGGTGATTCAAAATAACACCTCTTGTTGGAAAACCCTGTATATACCGTGACCATATCACTATTCTGATATGGTCTGAGTTAAGGGCGACCCGTGTTTGCCAGGTCGTGAAAGGAACGATGGTTTGATAGACGATGAAATTCTGAGGAGTTCGACTAAATGGTACTGAGCTCGACTAGAATGCATGGTTGAGAAGCATACTAGCAGAATTGCTAGCAGTAGTACTCGAGGATGTAATCACTAGACGGGCGTATTATCTGGGATACTATTAGGAGTACTGGGTGGAATGCTATTGTTACCGCTGAATAGTACATCTCATCAAATTTTAATTATATTGCACTAACGGTAGGGTAGCAGCCGGTTTTACCAGCTCACATATACCAATTTATGACATATTTTTTCGAGCTAGCCTGCAAGTGCACAGGTACCCATATGAGGTATGTGTTAAACGGCTCGGCCATCGCGTTAGGAGATCTGCGTCAGTTAAGGGCTGTTTGTGAATTTAGAAAAAATCTGGCCTGACTGTCAGTGTCATCAAGCATGACCGCTCTGATTGTCAGCTTGTAGCGACTCAGTCGCTATAGTTCTTTAAGATCCACTTATGCTTATAATAATAGGGTGGAAATGAATCGTTTATCGGTTGCCGTCCACAATCCCAAACAAGCATTGGGCGAACTACTGCTATATTTATATATCCATATATTCCTGGAATATATGGCGACGTTGGCCTTCTTTATACGTTCCAGTACATTAAGTATGAATGGACATTTCCTATCTAGAACTATTCCTAGATCCAATGAGTACAAGGGCCCACATGTGGGCCATTATACTTTATAATAAAGAGAACCAATTCTGTCTTGTTTGGGTTAACGCCCAAGCCGCTGATTCTCTCCAATCAAACCAATTTGTTCAGGATGTCTCTGAGGACGCTGGAGAATATTCCAGTCATTGTAATCGCCACGTCGTCCGTCGTAATATGCCACGACTTTGCAGCCACTACGTTCTAGATCTAACAGAATTTCATTCACACTTTGGCATAATAAACACGTATATTGAGGGGAATAAACCTATGATGAGCAGCAGGTTGACCAGCGGTGTTGGTGTAACAGTTGGAATGTGGACGAAAGTTCTTTCCTGAAAATTGAGCCACCTTAGGGGGCTTTGTCCACAAATATATGTGACGATTTGTTGGCTTATTCGGACAATTTAACAAATGAGGGCTTTGTCGGCAATCTGGGCAATGGTTTAAGATTCCAGGAATAATGTGTTCTCGAAAGCAGTTGAGGACGTTGCTCCAATCCGATCTTAGCTGCGCCAGGATTCAACGTTTTGCCTGGGATGTTGCCGCTCAATGTCCTAGGTGAGACCTGAACACCTTCTCAGAGGACGTCACTTATTACAATCATAACATGTTACTGAGGAGCAATTGTGTGTAATGCGGTTTAGATACACCGAACAATTCCAGGCAGTATTGTTCGGTGTGTCACCTTGGACGAGTTATTTTTATATCTATCCTCACTTTATTGGCGGAGAGCCAAAGAGTAACACATCAAAGAAGTGACCTACGACCCCATGTATGTTCGGTGGAAATCCGTTTTAGGAAATGTTAAGTCACTTAAGCAATGTTCGTCCGTCCGTCTGTCTGGCTGGTGCGCACAATAACTCTCGAAAGGAGTAACGGATTGACTTTAAATTTGGTATTTTTCTATCGAAGGCTAAGTTCGAAGGTGGGTCATATTGGCCCACTTCATTCCACAATGGAATACTAACAGTACACATAAACTCTTACAATTCGGTACAGTACAATGTCTTTGAAGTATCTAATGTTCAGCGCAAAACAGGCGTATTTGCAAAGCCCATTCTGGTATCACCCACACAAATGGACAGATTCATTCGAAATAAAGTTCCCCATAACTTCTGTACAATCATTCAAATGTTTTTATATTCCGTATTTTAGACAACTTTTGCAATGACTATAGAATGATCAAAACTCGTTCCAGCGTTCTGTCTTCCACAAAAATTAAAATATTACATTACAAAGTGAGAATATACCTTAGCCGGTTTACTGGACTGACATTTTCTCGATCTTTATTGTGAGTTAAAGATTTTATACACATTTGCTCGATGAAGCAAAAAATCGACTCGATTGTTCATTTTAATCTTTACCGTTTCTTATTCTATTCCTCTTTAATATGCTAAACATTTATATTGTTAGAACACGCAACATTTAAAATTAGTTCAGCAAATAGCTGCACAAAAATAAACTTAATTTAGTACAGGAGGGCTTGGCCTTAAAATTGGAAAATTTTCAAAGATGTGCTATTTGAAGTCTATACATAAACTTAAAATAACACCATTCACAAAAATCCGTAATCAAATTAAATTCTTCGTTGACATATTTATTCTTAAATTCCAATTTTCCAAAGTAACAATTTTGCTCCATATGAACTACAGCTATGCAATTACCTATGCCCAGTCCTCTCTCTCTCTGTCATTAATTTATAAATTTGAGACTTTTTTGGCAATATTTTCTTTAAGGTTTATTTAAAGTTATAGCTATTATTTATACATACATATTTACTTTAATATTACATTTTATGAATATTTTATATTGTGTTTAGTTTCTATATAAATTTTTCATTTGCTTTGTAAAAAAATCGAATGTATTGATGTCATTGTTTTGAGGCCCATATCCTAAAAAAGGGGACACAAAACACAAAATAACATTTTAAAATGGATTTTAAAACTTAATAGAATACAGAAGTGTAGAAGTGTGTGGTTGGTTGCAGGGGGCTCTGTTTTTCAAGTTCTACTTAAGTATGGACCATTTTAACTGTTCACGAGCAGACTGAAATACCTGTAAATATTGAAATGTACAATGTTAGCAAAAAATGTTATGAAATTAGTTGAGGCATTTTGGTGGTCATCGGTCGTATGTTATTAGTAACAAATTCATTGAGATAGAAATTTATCCAATGTCGGAAATTCAACTTAAAAATTACACACAATTATTATTAGTAGTAGAAGTATGAAATAAAAATATAAAACAATTTGTGTAAGAAATAAGTACATTCACAAATTTATTTTCTATATAAAAATAAATACAGGTTCAAATTTACATGAATTGGAAAAAACTCAAATGAAATTTTTTTTTATTAAACTAAATAAAATAGCAAATAATACTTTTAAAAAAAAAATACAAAGAATACTCGACAAATATACATATAATAATGAAAAATCTAATATGTAAATAAAACTAAAATTAAAATCAAATCATATTTGGGATGAAAAGTAACTAAAATGTAAAAATCATACATACATATCTCACTTCATACATTAATTAATAAGGAAGTTCTATTAGAAATTAAGTCTGTGTTAAACTACCAAAAGAGTCCATTTAAAGTGTTAGTTACCTGGGCCACAGTTTGTTCTGCTATGGGAATGTCTTCATTGCGCAAATCGACTCGTTTCACAACAGACGATGGGTCAGCATCCAATATAATTCTGTGAAAACAAAGCAAACAAAAAATACCAATTTACAATTACATATATAATTTATTTTCAGTTTCTTTTTCGTAACGGTAAAATATCTTTAGTTATGAATTGGAGGAATATAATACGCTATATTCAATATTTCTAATATGTATAAAGGGAAAAAATGTTGCAGCTATCAAAACATCAATTCTATGCTTTGAATCTACACATAAGATCTGGAGGAGCATGAACGAATTCTCCAAGTAAAGCCGCATTCGTTCCTAAATTAAGAGATTTATTTTTGTTAAATTTCGTAGTGATCAGAAGAATTCAACTTATATAACGATTTGATAAGATATTTCATAAAATATAGTCTCTATAGCGTTTTGATATATGCAAAAAACTTCAGGAAACCATTAATAAATGCCAGCGAAGCATATGCCAAATATTTTGGCCTTTCACGACGTCGAATAACTAACAGCGAGGCTTTAATAACTGAAATAATATGACGGAATAGGCGTTGGATAGACCACACGCTACACAAATCTGACGGTGATATTGCAAAAATAGCTATCGAAAGGAACCATCAGGGCTCGAGATGTGGAGGAAGACCCAGTATTACATGGATAAGATCCATACATACGGAATGTAGGTACAAAGGGACATGACCGCCGATTAAGACTATGGCACAAGACAGACAGCAATGGAATGATTTTGTTTCCGCCCTATGCTCCGACTAGAAATGTTTTTACATGTGTAGTGTTTAGATGGCAAATCGGGTGGAACATATATTTATATGGAGGTCATATCTAAATCTGAAACATTTGGCGTCCAATCGAAACGAAACGCGGTATGTCAATGACTCAATTTTGCTCTTTGATTACTTTTGATTTTGAAGTCAATTTTGACTGTTGACGCCCTGTATTTCGTTTCCTTTATCCATTTATCTCATAACGTCCAAGAAGTATTGTAAGATTGGATAGCAATGTAATATTCACTTCAACTAAAATTTGTTTACACAATTTACATTTGGTACGACTCTGCGTCTGTACCCAAATCCGACGAAACATACGTATAAATGGGAGCTATAGCTAAATCTGAACCGATTTGTTTAAAAATTCTCCAATGATGGTCCATGGATCAAGAGATTCTACCATGCTAAATTTCAAAACGATTGGAATGTTTTGGGCCCCCTATTGTTCAAAATCTACATTGATGACCTTAAAAATATAAATTTTTATGGAAAGCTTTTCATGTTTGCGGATGATGTTTGTTTGTTTTATAAATGTAGTCACGAAAAGGTCCTCAAAACGCAGATTGAGTATGATGCTGCTATTCTAGCTGAATTTGCCCGTTTTAATAAATTGGTTTTAAATTCTGGTAAAACGAAATTCATAAGATTCAAGCCTCATGTTAATCGTAGTGACGGTGATATGTTTGTTCACATAAATGGTGCTCTTGTTGCTGAATCAAGAACAGTAAAATACTTGGGAGTTACTTTTAGTCATAATCTGTTGTGGGATTCTCATATAGAAGATGTAAAAGCAAAAATATCTTCAGCTACAGGAATCTTATACAAATTCAAGAACAAGTTAAACACTGAAACGAAAGAACTGATCTATCAAACCCCTGTACACTCTCATTTAACGTATCTTCCGATAATATATGGATGTAAAGTGAGTACTCCATTAAAATCTTTACAATCTGCTCAAAATAAGGCTCTAAAAATTGTACATAACCTACCAATCAGATATCACACACTAAATTTGTATAAATATAAAACTAAAAATGTGTTACCAATCAGAGGTTTATACAAACATCAAATCCTAATGTACATGTTCAAGTCAACAAGAGGTGCAACAACTAAGACATTTGGAGAAAATCGAATGAGAACTGCTAGAAATACCAGACAAGCAAATAATTTGGTAGTTTCAAGATGCCGACTTGATTTAACTAAACAACGTATTGGTTTTGCTGGACCAAGTGAATATAATGATTTGGCTGCTGATTTGAAGAATATATCGGTAATATCAACTTTAAAAAAAAATGGTAAAACAACACCTTCTAGAGAATTTAGAAACACTTCTAACATAAAATTTAGAATTATTTTCAATTTCGAATTATACGGGCCTGTTCTGAAATCACGCGATTTGATATCACGGTGGTTTAGTATTATCACCGATTTTAAAATCACTCATGGAGGGTTCGGAAATCGTCCGATTTTGGTATAGTTGGTTTAATTTGATCGTTGTTTACTTTAAACAATAAATCGTACCATTTCCGAGCACCAATAATGATTTTAAAATCGATGGTGTTTTGAAATCACCGTGATATCAAATCGCGTGATTACAGAACAGGCCCGAAAATTTATGTACATTCATAATTATTTTATTTTTGAGATATTGTTTAATATTATTGATTGAGATATTTTGTTAATGTTGCCAGTTTTGCCTCTATAAAGCCTATAAGGCGCTGGGGCTCTAAAGATATATTGTATAAACAAACCTATGAATAAAAAAAAAATACAATTGAATGTAAAATACAGCTTCTATAGGGCTAAAGGGCCAGATCGGACGAAACACATATATGGAAGCTATATTTAAATCCGAACCGATTTTCTTTAAATTCTGCAATGATAGTCCATAGATCAAGAAACTCCACCATGCTAAATTTCAAAAAAATTTAATGTAAAATACAGGCTAAATGGCCAAATTGGGTGAAACATATTTATGGGAGATATAGCTAAATCTGGACCGATTTTCTTCAAATTCGGCAATGTTGGGTTCTTTCCAGATGCAAAAGACAACTCACTGCACAATTTCACAACGATCGGAGTGAAACTGCGACCTGTAATCAACGAACAACATAAGATGGACAGACGGACGGACAGGCGTGGTTAAATAAATACAGCTAGTGATTTTGTATTATTTCAAGGTGTTACAAACACCTGCCACAAATCAAACCTATAATACCCTGTACCACAGTGTGGTGTGGGGTATACAAATAAGTTCTGGAAAGAGTAAGGTCACCTACTTTTTTTTAAACCTCCAAAACTTTTTTGTCTGTGAAAAAAAATTAATGGCGTTAAGGCAAAAATTCATGGTTTTTAGAAGCCTTCATGGAGGGACGTTTTTATGGGGGCTATATCAAATCATGGACATACGGCAACTGCTGTTCAAATACTCCCAAAATACCAATTTTCAGACTGATCAGTTAAAATGGAATTCTATGGCGTTAAGAATTCAAATAGGACAAGTGCTATATATGGGTTTACTTCAATCTCATGTTACCTACAGCTATAAGAATTATCTGTAACAAATTTCAGCCAATTAGCTCAATTATTGTTGCGTGATTACAACAGACGCACGGACATGGTTAAAAAGTCTTAGAATTATACGACGATTGAGAATATATATGAGGAGTAATTGAGTAACCTTTATATGAGGAGTATATAAACATATGAACCATTTTGACGAGGAATGGTTTGGGTCCAAATAAAATACCAACTGATAAATTTTAGTCGAATTGGTAACATAATATGATTACAAGGGCATAAAGTGCCAAATCTTAATCCGAAAAAAAACCTGGAAAATTTTGTTATGATTGGTTCGTATTTAACAGCTGAACTTTGATCACAAGGATATACATATGTACAAGAATAGAGACAGACGGAGGGACGCACACCGCTAAATCGACTCGGAAAGCAGTGAGATACATATTATAGGAGATGGAGATAAAGGTAATGAACTGAAAAAAAAAGTCTGATGAGAGTTTTTTTTATTAACATTCATATTGAGATTATTAGACAATTCGTAGCTTTAGTAAAGAATGGATTTCCTGCAGAATATCACTCATACTGTGAAACAAAATAATACCAAATGTCTGTATAGACGGTTTCCTCACAGAACAGTAGTATAATAAATGCTCCAATGAACAATATGTTCGCCATGGATCGAACTTGACAAATATGAATACATCAACTTTTCATGTTTCTAATGTGAAAAAAAAACATAAAGCTTAAGTGTTAATTTAAGAGTAAAATGTTGAACTGATGTCTTCAATGAAAACATTTGGGACATATTTTTGTACAACATTGTGTTACTGTTACTCGTATGAGTACCTGTTTTCTATTTCCATGACAAATTAAAAAATGTGTTTACAAACAAATTTGATACTTCCACGTATGGCGTATTAATACAATTGCAAAGAAACCAGTTTGAGACAATAAGCATGAGTAAAACAAATCTTCCCAAGAACAGATTTTAGAGCAAATCTGTTCAATATCAATCTTGACAGTAATTGAGAATATAATTTGTTGACATCTCACAAAGTAGTTGTACCAAAAAGAAAAACCAATATGTGATTTAAGATCATTTAACATGTCCAATATATAGGGTGATCCAAGAAGATATATTTTTTTCAATAGCCTTTTTTTGACAGATCACGTGTGAGTCGTGTCATGCTGTCATGTTATTTTTGTTAAGTATTGTTTGGCACTTAACGTATTGTTTGGCACTGAACAACGTCTCAGATGGTCCATCCATTGAGTCAAATTTTCGATGACTCGATGCCAAACAATACTTAACAAAAATAACATGACAGCATGATACGACTCACACGTGATCTGTCAAAAAAGGCTATTTAAAAAAAGTATCTCTACTTGGATCACCCTATACTACCGGCTAATTGCAAATCGTTCGTGCCGTCGAGATCGCAAATTTAACATCCACGAATTTTAGAAGTAAAGCTAAACTTTTTAAAACGATATGAATTTATGGTAAAGTTGTATTAAGACCAAATAGTATTTAAGAATAATTGAGCTTATCGAGGCATTTCGTGAAGAAATTATTTATTCCCTAATAATAAAAACCATGTTAAGGTGTTATACTGCATTTCATTTCTTTCGCACAAAATTGTAATTCAAAGCCGACATTCATCATTTCTCGACAAAAGTAAAAAGTTATCTATTTCTAAGCATTCAGATCCAATACCTAAAAATCAAAGATTATGCACTTGTTCGTCCAAAACATCATTCTTACATATTTCACAACAAGATGTCTTCAGACTGTGACTTGTCACTATCTAAACATTTTCTAAATCTATATGCAAGTCCCAAATTACGACAACTACTCAACACTTACCCTCCGTCACAGATTTCATCAAATGCCAACATTATAATTTCCAAATTATCCAAAACCAAACGTTTCTCAACATTCTTCTTCAATATCAAGCTGATGGAGTCATACAGACAATTCAGAACGGACAACAAGATCAGCTCATTCTCATAGGCATTACCCATTACATAGAAGAACAAGTCCACATTACTCTTGTAGACACACGTCAGACCGTCCAGCATAATGATTTCTGTGTTGGAACGATGAGTCTTACTGAAGAGATTCTTTTCGAAGGCCTTTTGTTCCTTCACGGTGGCCAAGATATTTTTGTCATAGTATTTGGCCAATATACGATTGCCATCGTTGTCCATAATGCACATGCCCTTGATGATATCCTGTAAAGTTACATATTCGAATATTTTAATTAATAATTGTTTTATTATAAGGAAATAAATAAATAAATTACCATCATGAAACCGTCCATAGTGTGTTGTGGCTGATAAATTTTTCTATTCCGATTTTGACAGTTGAACACGTCAACTGATTTGCTCTGGCACATAACTTGAGTTAGTGACAAATCGTAGGGGACGTAAACAGTAACGAGTCTGTATCTGCTGCCGCTACGTTATGGTCTTTTCACATTAAACGATTTATTGTACGATGCTGAGAGAACTTTAGAAAACACATTTTTCTCAATTACGCAAATTAAAGAATCCTGAAGTTTTTATTATCTAAATGATAATTGACCTCATATCAGCGTTCTTAAACATTAGGCATATTTTCTTTACAATATAGCTGCTTAATAGACGTGTTTTCGTTACACCATAGGTGCTTAATTTGTATGGAGAGCTAAGCACTTTTAAGCATTATTAGATCCCCATAAAGTTTCGTGCTTGTGTTCCTGTCTTAAGGTGGGTACTATGTTTTTTCGGCACGAAAAAATTTCGCAAAATGTTATTTCGAGTTGAAAAATGGAACGCTTTTTTACAAAGTCGCAATTTGGAAGTGTGTGTTTCAAAGTGTCACTTTTATATGTATGTATGTGTGTATATGCATGTGCATTTTTTCTTTTTGCTAACATTCTTGAAAACAAACAAAAGATAAAATTCGAATCAATAAACAATTGGAATAATGCCGACTTAGAAAATAGTTAATTTAAATGTCAGAAAGGAAATATTGTTGGAGATCATTGTGCTAATGTTATACATAAATTATTTATTTTGTGTTGTTGCGGTGGCGATGTTTGCGGGACATGAAAAGTCAGGGTAGTACAATGTTATAAATAACGAAATAATTTCCTACTGTTGTACGAATATAAATAAATAAAATGATGTTTTGATTAATCGAAAAATATGGTTTATTATTATATTTAAGCGTTTACATTATATTTGTTGACATATATAAATTATACTTCCATCCATAAACGGAATATCTTCTTCCAACTTCTATGGCTGGCAAGAACTAACAATGTATGTTCTTTACAACCATTTCCAAATCAAGATCACAGGCACTGTCCAATTTCATTGTCCTACTGCTTTAGTAGCGTTAGCCGTCCATAATGTTTCTCCTGGCTTTTGAACACAATTATTCTAAACATACAATCATAAATGTACATATGTAATTACAAGACAAATTCCACATTATTACATTTAGTTACATGTCCTTCCAGTGTTTTGGACATTTTGTTTGCTTTTGTACTGCAATCCAATTGGAATTTCGCTCTTCTGGTTTATTCCATAAACATAATTATTTTTCCTACCACATCTTTGCATTATTTTTCTTTATTTCGGAAGATAATTTAATTTATTATTCTTTACTAGGAAATTTTTTTTCTAATATTTACAACAGTTGAGTTTCTTGCGGACAACAATTTATATATAAACAAATGGGAGTGTGACGGTGGCGGCATTAAATTTGTTGCGGCGTTCAATTTGTAACGGCGTTAAATTTGCAGTGGCGCAAAATTTTACTTTTTCGTGTTGAAATAAATGTAGTACCACAAACGAAAAAATTTCGCAGTTTTTTTCGCGACTTTGTTTTTATATGGGATTTCGCTTTAATCGAGTATGGTGTTCCCAAATTGGGCATCATATATTTCGCAATATGGCATCTCATTTTTGGAGATATTGTTGCCAATTATTGTGAAGAAGAACAACAAAAATGGAAAATTTGTGCGTCGATTCAAGACCTCAAAGATAGAATTCGTGAGGCTATCGAGGACATATGGCAGACACTTTGCGATTTGGTTATGGAAAATTTTATGAAAAGGATATGGTCCTGGGTCTTGGTGGCCATTTGGCTGATGTTGTTTTTCATTATTAACGGCATACCTACCTCTTTATTATGAAATAAACATCCGATAATTTATCTCACCTCTTGTTGGAAACCCCTTTATAATAGTGAATTTATGTTTTATAAATATATTTCACGATTTTTTTACTGTTTCGCAACTCTTGACATCATTGTAAAGTCAGGCTACACACGAGGCAATTTTTTCCAAACAAGTGTCAAAGTTTGTATGAGAGAGCTCTTTCCGTCTGCCTCTCTCTCTCCTACAAACTTTGACACTTGCTTGGAAAAAATTGTCTCATGTAAATCTGGACTAATAGTGCAATATTTTCCAAGCAAGTCTCAAAGTTTGTAGGAGGAAGAGGCAGAGAGCTCTTTCCGCCTGCTTCTATAAAATATTTTTATTGGCTGCAGGATTGTAAATTATAAATAATTACAAAATATATTGTAAATATATGAAATTGTATGTGACAACGACGAAATTTATAAAATTTATTGGCAACACTGTCTATAAAATATTTTAATTGACAATCCTGCATATCGTCATCAGAAAAGAGAAAGGTCCTGTCAACATAGTTGAACATTTTACAAGAGTATAGCCGTTCGTGGTTAGTTTAATGAATGAATAAACCGGCTATATACACTTTATTTAATTAATTCTAATGATATACATGAAATGATGATGAAATCGTGAAATCTTAGATGAAATACGATGACTGCGCAAAAAGAGAGAAGAACAAGAATGAATAGTTTACATGGTTGACAAAGTTCGTACTTTCTAACTACGTCTTAAATAATCCACAAATAAGGTAGTGAGATACCATGTCCACATATAGGCCACTACAGGGCTCCCCCTCTAGAGATACCTTGCCGGAAATCGAACGTGCCGGCCAGTTCCTGTTAGTCGGGCCTCTGGTGTTGTTTGGGGTTCGTGTTAAAAAAACGGCTGACCATTCGACATATTAGGACTTTCAAGAGATTTCGTTTCCTCAGTGGCCGGGTTTCTAGGAGCAGCTAGAGTTGTGTCGTTAAAATCGATAAATGCTGGTTTGAGACGGTCATTAGATACGTTCACATTATGTTGTCCCAATTTGATTTTACAAAATTTATCACCCCTCTTCAATATCTCTAAGGGGCCCTCGTATGGCGCTTCCAAAGGAGATCGAACTCTATCAATGCGCATAAAAACAAACTTACAGTTTTGCAAATTGCGATCGATGTGCACATTAGGTTCGCCATGATGTGAAGTTGAATACTGACGCAACGATGACATCTGCCTACGAAGGTTTTTAATGAAGTCAGATTCGCTAGCTTTGACTTTACCCGCATGTACAAATTCCCCAGGTATTCGTAGTTGGGAACCAAACAACATCTCCGCTGGGCTCGCATTTATGTCCTCTTTCACAGTAGTGCGTAGGCCAAGCATAACCAATGGCAACGCTGCCGTCCAGTCGTCTGTGTTGTAGCACTTGATGGCAGCCTTCAACGTGCGGTGGAATCGCTCGATCATGCCATTGGCTTGTGGATGATAAGCAGTGGTCTTCAGATGCTGTACTCCCAAAATATTTGTCAATTCAGAAAAAAGGGATGATATAAATTGTCGCCCCAAGTCGGTGGATATACGAAGAGGTATGCCGAACAAAGATATCCATCCCTCGATCAGAGCGCTAGCAACAGTCTCTGCAGTTATGTCAGTAATTGGTACGGCCACTGGAAATCGCGAGAATCTATCAATGATCGTGAGGCAATACCGTTGGTTCTTGGAGACTGGAAGTGGCCCAATAATATCCACGTTGATATGATCAAAACGGGCCTCGACTGGCTCATAATTTCCAATAGGTGTTTTCGTGTGCCAGCAACCTTTTTCAGTTTTAGCGTTGAACTATCGGTTTCTATAATTTGCTTCAATTCCGAATCGCGACCTTGCTCTCTCGCCAAGGCCTCAAAATCCGGGCTGTCTATCGAACTTATTCGGGACAAAAAATCGGCAACGCCATTTTCATCTCCCCGCAAGTGTCGTATGTCGGTCGAAAATTGACAAATAAAGTCCAGTTGGCGCGCTCTCCTTGGTGGTGTTTTGTCGCCTTTGTGGGCGAAAGCATATACCAACGGTGTGTTCGGTCAATATCGTGAATTGTCTGCCCTCTAAAAGTGCCGGAAATGGTCTATTGACTGATAAATGGCCAACAGCTCCGGATCGTATGTACTGTACTTTGCTTGTGGAATAAAATCCCAATGGTTGGACCTTACCATTTACAGTCTGTTGTAAAACTGCACCAACAGCTTCACTAGAGGCATCTGTATACAAAGACAATTTTGCGTTGGGCGACAGGTGACAAAGCATGGTGGCGTTTGCTAATTCCTCCTTACAGGCCTCAAATGCGTTTGTGGCTTCATCGTCCCAAACAACTGGTGTCGTGTCGTTTTTGACGTTGCCCGAAATGAGAGCCTGCAATTTTCTTTGATTGCGCGTTGCATTCCTGAGAAAGGAGCGGTAAAAATTAATCATCCCCAGAAACCGCTTAAGTTCTTTCGCCACTTTAGGTTTGGTGTAATCACGTATTGCTGTCACTTTCTCTTCTAGCGGTTTTATGCCGTTCGGTGTTATAGTGTGGCCCAAAAATTTAACTTCGGACTTGCCCAAAACACATTTGCTGCCATTTACTGCCAAACCAGATTTACGTAGCCGATCGAAAACAATCCTCAGGTGTTTCTCGTGCTCGTCCGCACTAGATGATGCAATGAGAATGTCATCGATGTAAGCGAATGTAAAATCGGTGCCATGCAAAACAGAATTAATGTGGCGCTGAAAAGTTTGTGCCGCATTCCAAGTGTCATGTAGTTGAACTCGAACAACCCAAAGGGTGTTGTTATCGCCGTCTTGGGTATATCGAAGGATTCTATGGGTATTTGATGGTACGCCTTTTGCAAATCTAGCACAGAAAATATATACTTGCCATGGAGCATGTGAGTACAATCATGCAAAAATGGAATAGGGTAGCGATCTGGTAAAGTTTGCGCATTAAGCGCACGGTAATCACCGCACGGCCGCCACTCCCCGCTCGTCTATTTTACCATATGAAGGGGGCTTGCCCAATTACTTTTGGATGGCTTGCAAATACCTTGCTCAACCAAAAACTCAAACTCTTTTTTGGCAGCAGCGAATTTCTCAGGTGGCAGCCTTCGTGGTCGGGCAGACACCGCTGGGTCACCAGTAACGATGTGGTGTGTAACGTCCGTGTGCAATGACTCTCGATCTCGGTTGCTGCCTAACACGGTGATGTCTTTATACTCAATTAGCAGTCGTGAAAATATGTTGTCGGCAATGAATGTTGATATGACGGGTGCACATGAATATACTGTGTCACCCTTAGCGTGCAGCAAAGTCCTGCGATCGACGAGACGATTCTGCTTAATATCCACAAGTAAGTCGAACTGCTTGAGAAAATCGGAACCTATTATGGCTGTTGAAACATCTGCCAGGAGAAAATTCTATTCGAAGACTCTCCTTAATGAAAGAGACAACTTGAGACGACGTTCGCCATATGTTTTAATACGGGTGCCATTAGCTGCAAATAATGTTACTGAATTCGATGTGACGTTTCTGTCACATGAACGCGGTGGCAAAACGGAAATGTCAGCCCCCGTATCGATCAAGAACTTCACCTTTGTATCGTTGTCCAGCAATGTAAGACGTGCCACTTTAATTCGGCGTGGAGCGCTGGACAATGCACCAGCCACGGCAACTAGTTTTTTGACATTGAATGGAATTCGCAAGGCTGGCGGCACTTTGTAGCGGCCTCGCAGAACTTCCAGTGGTACCAACAAAATTTCTCCGCCGATGGTGTGGCACTACGTTGGCTCTTCTTACGATTCGATGAGCGACTGGATGAACGAGAGCGGCCTAATTTCTCCAAACGTTCTTCCAAAACCGAAATTCTTTGCAATAAGGTGGCTTCGTTCGGTGTCGTGGATGTGGACACAGCGGCGAGTTGTCGATAATCACTCACCTCCAAAATCTTATTCGCCAGTTTCGCCAATTCGGACAGCTCCGCGTTGGAGGCTTGGAGAATGGCACGAACATTCTGTGGTAATCGTTGAAGCCACAATGATGCCAGGAAGTCATCAATTACCCTATCCTTCGCAAGACTACGGAGCTCGTTCAATAATTGTGTAGGTCGCCTGCCGCCAAGGTGCATGTCGGACAGCAATTTCTGTATTTTCTTCTGTTCGCTTTCACAGAAGCGTTCGATGATGCATTTTTTCAAAAATTCGTATTTTCCTGTTGCAGGCGGCCTAAGGACAGCGTCCGAAATCTGCACTAACACCTGTGATTCAATCGCTGCTAGAGTTGGGTCGTTCCAGAACGAACTCGTTCAATTGAACGATTCGATCGAAGGAACGATTGGAACTGGTTCCTGCTATGTCGTTCTTTTAGTTCCATCGTTCACTTCGGATTTTTTTCTGTTATTCATCTTTCGTTCATTCGCTCGTTCATTTTACCATTCTTCTCTTTCGAACAGCTGTTTAATTGTTGCCAAATTTACCGAACAATGATTTCTCTAGTGCTGTCACACTAAATTTATTACAAAATTAAATGCTGGTGTCGTTCGGAGGTATCAATATTTTACCTTCATTAGTCTTTTTCACGGGGGTGCCCAGATTACATACACATCACATGCGTTTAACACAGAACGTAATTAAATACATAAATTAAAAATATATTTTCAATTTCAAAATTCAATTGGCAAAATTGTTTTTATCATGTTCATAAAAGAAGACTGAACGAGTAAACAAACCGCTGTTGTGATGTTTGACCGAATGAATGTCATTTGAACGAAGGAGCCTAAAGGAACGATGGAACGAAAAGACTGAACGAGTTCCTTTGCCGGAACGGAACGAAAAGGACCGGTCCGTTCAGTGAACGATAATGCCCAACACTAATCGCTGCTATGACGGTGCTGTATTTCGTTTCGTCAGCCACAATGGCTGAAACGGCGAACTGAGCATCTATTTGTGCGAACAAGATTTCAGAGTGATCAGACCAAAACGGCGGTACTTTCACTGAAACTCTGCTTACAAAATGTCCGTACATCGGGGAAGTCGCCACTCCTTGTCCAGCAGTGTCCGGAGACTCGCCTGCTCCCACGGATGTGCTTGTCTTCTCGGTGCCTGTCTCTTCGTTCATCTCATGTGTGTATTACGATCACGTCGGGGTCACCACTATAGCCGTTCGTGGTTAGTTTAAGGAATGAATAAACCGGCTATATAATGTTTAGTATATTAAACACTTTATTTAATTAATTCTAATAATATACATGAAATGATGATGAAATCGTGAAAAATTAGATGCAATACGATGACTGCGCAAAAAGAGAGAAGAACAAGAATGAATAGTTTACATGGTTGACAAAGTTCGTACTTTCTAACTACGTCTTAAATAATCCACAAATAAGGTAGTGAAATACCATGTCCACATATAGGCCACTACAAGAGAAACAAAAAGTAATAAAATAAAAAATGTTGTCGTTAGAATAACGGGGTTTTCAGGAAAACACTCATACATAATGATGCATATATAAATTCCCACAAACATGATTCATAAGTTGTTTATGAAAATTGCGGGAAATAGGAATTTTTAACTATGAAAAAATAAATAATTTGTTGTTAGGCCCTTTTGAATTTCGTGAATAAATTTCCATTTTGCTTGTTTTTACGCCCTTTTTCGTTTCTGATGACGATATAAATATTTACAAAATACATATATTGTAAATATATGAAATTTAAAGGTTTTCTTGCAATCGTCTGAACGGTCAATAAAGTTCAACTACCATTGAAAATCAAAAAGGTTAAGGTCATTCGCAATTTTCCAAGGCAATTCGGTGTTTGTAGGAGAGAGGCATGCGGCATGATAATGGGGAAAGTAGATTCTTGTCATGGCAAACCGTTTTGTGTGTTTTATTCGCACTTTGCTGCATTTATCTTCTAAACAAACATTTACAAACGCCGAATTGCCCCGAGTGAATCAGGACATAGACACGCTTCATTAGTCTTGATTCACATTAGACAATTTTTTCCAAGCGTTCAATTTATATTCCTTGCCATTGAAACCAATTTTTTCCATTAAAATGTGCTTGTGATAAGTTATACATATATTCATATTTGTGCAGATGACAAAATCTCATATTAAATGTTTATTTCGCATATCAAAAAATATTGACAGACGTAATACGCTTTCACTAACATTCGAGAGTAGCTCTCTTTGACAGACATCGTGCGCCGACGTCGGCTATTTAAGTAGCACCCTTTGAAGTGAAAAATATTTGACGCCAAATAAATTGAAATTTTCGTTCTGTTTGTTAATTCGCATAACAAAGGCATCCCGCTGGCGGAGTTAAGAAATCTTTTTGGCAAAGAGATCACATCCATCAAAGAAGATTGATGGATTTAGCCATACAAAAGGCGAAATTGTTTATGCCTTGGAGGATAGAAGGAAGTGAAAAATATTTGACGCCAAATAAATTGAAATTTTCGTTCTGTTTGTTAATTCGCATAACAAAGGCATCCCGCTGGCGGAGTTAAGAAATCTTTTTGGCAAAGAGATCACATCCATCAAAGAAGATTGATGGATTTAGCCATACAAAAGGCGAAATTGTTTATGCCTTGGAGGATAGAAGGCACAGGACTGAAAATATTGAACGGTGGATGGGTGTTTACGATTTTTTAATGAAATTCATAAGGGCACATAAAGATCCACATTATCAAATTGTAAATTAAATTCACTATGATTGTGAAAGGCTTATTTCTGGTTGTTTTCACGATTCTCAGCAAGTGTCCTATTAAAGCCCTCTACTTAAATACGGCTACAAAAGATGAACTTAAATTTCATAGCAAATATATGCTGTACATACAGATAACTTGTGAAAGCGATGGACTACCAAATTATTTCCTTGTCCACCTTTTCAAATCGAATACACCTCTTGGAAGTGTGACCCTAATGAAAATACCAGCAACAACTTGTAAGAAATTTGTTTTCCTTTTTGTGATTGGTTTACCGAATTGGCAACCCGTGTCTATAGGTTGAACAAATAAAAAGGAAAAAGACGTATGCCAGAATAACAAAAATAGTTCGTTCTTCCAGTCGCTTTTTTTCTGTTAAATAATAGCAAAAATTTTGTTAAAACGACTGTTTTAGTTTGCTATGGTAGCAGGCAAATTTGTGTGCTAGAATAACAATCATAGGGTTGCTAAAATAACAGACGAAGTCTGCTTTCCATTTTTCAGCAGAAACAGACTGTTGAAACAACAAACATTTTTGGTAATGATACTCACAAAATTCTTTGAGCGTAGGATGCCCAATCTGGCAGCACCATACTCGATTAAGACAGATACACAAGCACCAAACTTCATCGGGAACTAATAATGCTTAAAAGTGCTTAGCTCCCCATACAAATTAAGTACCTATGGTGCAACGAAAACACGCCTAATATACCATTGGTTTTAATCAAAAGATTTTAACTGTGTCGTCGCAGAAAAAAATGTATCTTTTTTGTATGAATTAACGTGTAAATTAAATGTAAAATGTAGGAGGTAAAGGAATGGTCATTTTATTTAGTTTATTGCTTCTCCTGTAAATTTTTCAAAAGTTATCAGTGACCCTTGTGTATTTCTATAAATACACTTTGCCAGACGCCGTATGCCTAAATATCTATCTAAATCTGATCTAAAAATATAAATGAAAAATAAATCATTTAGTAAAATTGAATAGCAATAGGAGTATCTACAAACAATACTTATCGGTCACTGACATTAACAATTATCTCCTTTTTGTCCGAAGGATAAATATAAAGAACATCAATCGTACGACATCGACGCGAACCCTGTCAATGTTGGCCAATGTGTTGGGTTCCACCTATAGACACGGGTTGCCAATTCGGTAAACGAATCACAAAAAGGAAAAAAAATCTTAGTCCCCATTTACATGGTACTTTTTTTTTAAGTAACATCGACTTATTCTCTTTTGAAAAAGTATTTACGTTCACACACGTACTTTTTTTTCAATACTTGTATTTATTTTCATTTGTTTTGTTTCGGCTTTTCCTGTGTGAATTGTTGTTGTTTCCAAGTGCGAACGAAAAACACAAAACGATGAGTACGAGTACGGCATACTCCCCCCCCCCCCCCCCCCCCCTTCCGACTGCCTCTCTCGCCCACAAAACGCCGATAAGTATACTTAAAGAGTCACTTACCTGGGCTAAAGGCGTCTTAGATGCTTCTAAGGCCAATCAGGCGGCTGAAAGAGCCACAAATTCAGCTGTGTTAACGGCTAATAAAGTCAAAAGAATCAGATCACCTGATGAACCCCTGCCCTCGAAAAAGGCAAGAGGCCCAAATGTCACTATCAACAGGACACTCACCAAGCCCTTCAATGAAGTGGCGAAGGAGAGTCTAGTGATGGCCGTTATAGACAGAAGTAGTGAGGATGGATCCATCCTCAAGGACAAATGGAGCCATGTGCAATCAGCCATTATGGCTCATTACCTCGATGTCCGTAGAGAGATGCCGGGCACACCACCAATCTGCAACGATGCAGGATGGCATCAGGGGAGAGTAAAGCTCTTACATTTCGGTGATGCCAGATCAGTAGACCTGTATAAGGCTGCTCTGAGCCGAGCGGGTGAGGTGTGGCCGGGTGCCCAGTTGGATATTGTCGAAAAAACAACATCCCTAGTCACCCTAGAGCCATCACCTGGGTTACAGAAGAGCCCTCCAACCCGGCTGACATATTAGAAATAATAAAAGATTCCAATCCTGGTCTGCCCGCCCATAATTGGAGAATCAGCAAGGTGGGTGAGGCGGATGGTAAAAAGCGGCAGGACAATTTGATCCTTAACGCTGAATCCACCTCCCATATACAACGTGCAAGTGCAACCCTACAGTATGGCTTCGAGACTATAGTCTTGAAGGTATACAAGCAGGATATAGTTCCCACTGCGGAAGGTGAGTCGTCCACCGCGGTTGAAACACAGCTTTCTGGAAGTGCGGAGGTATCCACGCCCATTATTTCGGGTGACTCCAACTCTAACAGAAGATCTGTAACGTCCTACTCTGAGGACGAAAGCTCTACTTCTGACACAGAGGGGCTGAGGGGAGTCTCCGGACTCTTTGACGCATCTGGCGGGGACACGCTTTTCGATGATACGGACGAAGAGTTCGATAACACCCTTGTAGGGGTGGAAGTTAATCTGTCAATTACCAATGATGGTAAGAATTTTACAGATTAACCTCCATCACGCTAAACCAGCCTCAGCGGCTCTATTGCTGCGCCTGTCCACAGGTGCAGTAGACATCGTCCTGATACAGGAGCCCTACGCAGTGGGAGGAAGGGTGTGCGGTATCAGGACACCCAACTTTAAACTGCTTGTGGCCAACTGTGAAGGCACTCCAAGAACCTGCATTTTGGCCAGGAAAGATCTAAGTATCTTTCTCCTGGCTAATTTAAGTGGTAAAGACCAAACATCTGCTAGTCTGGAGATCGGTAATCGCATATATTGGGTGGTCTCCAGTTACTTGCCTTATGAAGCTGTAGTACCCTGTTCTATTCAGGGAAGTAGTAGAAGAAGCAACATCTGACGAGGTCGAGCTGATTGTTGGCGCAGACACGAACGCTCATCATACTATCTGGGGTAGTACGCATATAAACAATAGGGGTGATTCGCTTCTTGACTTTATTCTAACTACCAACCTAAGTATTTGTAACATAGGTAATAAACCGACCTTTACAATTAAAGACAGACAAGAAGTACTCGACGTAACGTTTGCTACTGACCGGCTGTCAGACAAAATTATTGGGTGGAATGTACTGGACGACCACTCATTCTCAGATCACCATTATATTGAGTTCAAACTCGCTGAAAAAGCGCCTGAACCTGCCGTCCACAGAAATGTGAGAAAGACAAAGTGGCACCTGTATGAAAAGAATTTCAAGAAAGTCCTCAACTCCAAACTTCTGTACGAACCGAATGACAAAGCCGGTCTGGATCATCTGGTGGAGCATATCACCACATCATTCAATAGTTCCCTTGAAGAAGCCTGTCCAAAAACAAGGTACAAGGGTAAAACTAAACCCCAATGGTGGACTTCTGAGCTAACGGCTATGAAAAAGACCTGCAACAAGCTATTCAACAAGGCTAAACCTACAGGGGTCGCTAATGTTTGGGATGCCTATAAAGAGCAACTCAAGATCTATAAGAAGGAGCTTAGAAAGGCGCAAAGACGCTCTTGGTATACCTTCTGTGGCGAAGTGGAAAAGGTCTCCGACGCCGCAAGGCTGAGGAAAATATTATCAGCTTCACCCTGTACAGTGGGTTACTTGCAGGATGAGGCAAATAATTGGACCAAAAACAGCGAGCAGTGGCTCAATGTACTGCTCGACACACATTTCCAGGGGAACTCTCTAACAGAACCAGAGGATCAGCAGGACCAACAAGAGTGCGAGCGTCGCTAGCTTGTTGACTGAGAGATCCAGAATAAGCTGGGCTATTAATAGCTTTGAGCCCTTCAAGTCACCTGGACCAGACGGCATCACTCCAGCAGAAATGCAGAAAATGTTGAAATACATTATCCGCTGGCTGGAGCAAATTTATGTAGGCCCGAATCGATGGAGGGATACCAAAGTGGTATTCATACCAAAAGCGGGGAAGATATCACACACTAGGCCAAAAGACTTCAGACCAATTAGCCTATCCTCCTTCCTATTGAAAGGTCTGGAAAGACTTTAAGATTATTTCATTAGGGAAAACCTGGATACAAAACTCCTGTCAGTGAACCAACATGCTTACAATAAGGGGAAGTCTACAGAATCAGCCCTACACGAACTTGTGAGCACTATCGAATCGTCCCTGCATTTCACGGAATTCACCATGGTGGCATTTCTTGACATAGAAGGGGCTTTTAACAACATTCACTCAGATGCAGTAATTGCGGCACTGTCACATCTTAATTTTAACTCTAGTTTGATTAGACTAATTCAAAGTCTGCTCAACAGAAGACGCATAACAGCATGTCTTGGGTCCACAACTCTAAAAAGGTTTGTAAACAGAGGGACCCCACAAGGAGGAGTACTGTCTCCACTAATTTGGAACCTAGCGGTGAATGAAATCCTGCTAGATCTAGAACGTTGTGGCTGCAAGGTCGTGGCATATGCGGACGACGTTGCAATCGCAGTGAGTGGCAAATTCGAAAACGTCCTCCGAGACATTCTACAGGTGGCTCTGAACAAATTGGCTAGATGGGCCAGAAGCAGCGGTTTGGGCATAAACCCAAACAAGACAGAATTGGTTCTCTTTACTAGGATGAATAAAGTCCCACATGTGCACCCTCCACCTCGGATAAATGGAACAGATCTAGTCTTTTCTGAAAGTGCAAAATTTTTAGGAATAATTCTAGATAGAAAACTGTTATTTAGACTTAATGTATTGGAACGTGTAAGGAAGGCTAACGTCGCCTTATATTCCTGCAAAAAGGCTGTAGGGTCGCGGTGGGGCCTCTCTCCTAAAATCGTCCACTGGATATATATAGCAGTAGTTCGTCCTATACTGCTATACGGCATTGTGGTATGGTGGACGGCAACTGACAAAATAACCATCACCAACCTACTAACAAAGGTTCAGAGAACTGCCTGCCTGAGCATAAGCGGAGCCTTAAGGACTACAGCGACCGAGTCTCTACAAGCCCTACTCCATATACTGCCGATTAATATTGTGGCGAGAGAAGTTGCAACCAAAGCGGCAATAGGATTAAACTGCCTATCAATGTGGAGGTACAAAAACTACGGTCACATGAGAATATCAAAGTGTAGTGCTATGGTAACCGACCGAGTGGACTATATACCAACGGTGTACACCTTCGAGAGAAATTACATCACTTTGATTCCCGCGAGAGATGAATGGGTTGGAAGAAACCCAGGTAATAGAAACCATCTCCACTTTTACACGGGTGGTTCGAAGCTTGATGAAAAGGTTGGCTTCGGAGTACACTGTGCAGAGCTTAGAATGGATATAGCTCACAGACTACCAGATACCTGCAGTGTCTATCAAGCCGAAATGGCAATATGGGAAGTAGCCAAGTGGCTGAGTCGCAACATAGTAACCAACACTGGCGTTGTCATTTACTCGGACAGCCAGGCTGCCATCAATTCTCTGGAGGCAACATCCCTAAATTCACAAACAGCCCTCGACTGCCGCAGATCTCTTAACGAGATGGCTGAGCAGTTTAACATACACCTCATATGGGTGCCTGGGCATAGGGATATCCCAGTACCGATATTCGTAATATCGACAAATTTGTATATCAAACAGGTTGGTTTCGATGAGGGGCATTTCAGCCCGTGGTAACACTAGGGACCTAAACTGGTCTATGTGAGCTTGTATAAAAAATACGGCTGCCACCCTAACCTATACTTAATACTTAAAAAAAAAGTATCATGTAAATGCAGACAAACGAGTTGTTGCAGGTATTTTCATTAGGGTCACAGTTCCAAGAGTTGTATGCGATTTGGAAAAGTAAACAAGGAAATAAATTGCTAGTCCATCGCTATCACAAGTTCTCTGTATAGGTAGCATATATTTGCCAGGAGATTTTAGTTCATCTTTTGTAGCCGTATTTAAGTAGAGGATTTTAATAGGACACTGCTTGCTGAGAATCGTGAAAACAACCAGAAATAAGCCTTTCACAATCTTGGTGAATTTAATTAGCAATTTGTGAACGCTTACCTGTTGCGACTTAATTAATTGATAACGTGGTTCTTTATGTGCCACATCCCTTATGCATTTCATTATGAAATCGTAAACACCCATCCGCCGTTCAATATTTTCAGTCCTGTGCATTCTATCATCCAAGGCATAAACAATTTCGCCTTTTCGGGAAATATTAAACCGATTTCTTTCTTTAGCCATTAGTAAGCGTGGTCGAAGCTGTCCCCCGGA